>CM069915.1:1499036-2126719 GCA_036172215.1 Camellia granthamiana
TCAATTTGTGCTCAAAATGCATATGTTTTGATTGATTCGAGGTCTACACATTCATATGTATCGCATGCTTTTTCGTGAAAATTAAATAGACCACTAGAACCTATGAACTATCTGTTAGCTGTATCTTCACCTGTTGGAGGATCCATGACTTGTGCTTATATGTACCCTGCATATGAAATTATTGTTGGGGATGCTCATTTGTATATTGATTTACTGCCATTGAATATAGATCATTTTGATGTGATATTGGAATGGACTGGTTAACGAAATATCATGCTACCATAGACTGTATAACAAAACAAGTTGTTTTCCGTCCACCTGGATTACCTGAATTTGTGTTTAACGGAGTTGGAGTAGTACCTCCCCCATATCTGATTTCATCCATGAAAGCGTTTAAACTGATTAGAAAGGGGTGTAAAGGGTATTTATGTTCTGTATTGACTGTACCTGCTCATGATAAAACTAATGTGAACAGTATTCCTATAGTCAAAGAATTCCCAGATGTTTTTCCAGATGATTTGCCAGGGGATTTGATTGATTGGGACATTGAGTTCACCATTGATGTGATTCCGGGTACACAGCCAGTATCTAAAGCTCCATACAGAATGGCACGTACTGAACTGAAAGAATTAAAAGTTCAACTGCAAGAACTGCTAGATAAGAAGTTCATCAGGCCCAGTACATCACTGTGGGGCGCACCAGTCTTATTTGTGAAAAAGAAAGACGGCTCACTGAGACTCTGCATTGACTACCGCGAACTGAACAAGGTAACAGTGAAAAATAAATATCCATTGCCTCGCATTGGTAATTTATTTGACCAGTTACAGGGTGCCCAAGTGTTCTCCAAAATTGACCTTAGATTTGGATACCACCAGTTGAAAGTCAAGACAGGGAACGTTAAAAAGACTGCTTTTCGAACGAGGCATGGACATTACGAATTCTTAGTTATGCCTTTTGGAGTTACCAATGCACCTGCTGCATTTATGGACCTTATGAACAGAATTTTCAAACCATACCTTGATGACTTTATTGTTGTATTCATAGATGACATTTTAATTATTCCAAAAGTGCGGAGGAACATGAACGTCATTTGAACATTGCCCTACAGACCCTAAGAGAACAGAAACTTTATGCAAAACTAACTAAATGTGAATTTTAGCTAGACAGTGTGATGTTTTTAGGACATGTGATCAGTAAGGATGGGATTACCGTTGACCCACAGAAAATTGAAGCAGTAGTGAACTGGCCTAGACCAACAAATGTTACCGAAGTCCGAAGTTTTCTAGGCTTAGCCGGGTATTACAGAAGGTTTGTCAAAGATTTCTCCAAAATTGCCCTACCACTAACACAGCTGACTCAGAAAGGGATATCATTTGACTGGACCGATCAGAGGGAATCAGCTTTTCAAGAGTTGAAAACTCGACTAGTGACTGCACCGATTCTCACCTTACCCTCAGGTACGGATGGTTATACTGTATATAGTGATGCTTCTTATAAGGGTTTGGGATGTGTTTTAATGCAGAATGGTAAAGTTATTGCATATGCTTCCCGACAACTGAGACCGCATGAAAAGAATTACCCAACCCATGATTTAGAACTTGCTGCAGTAGTGTTTGCACTGAAAATTGGGCGTCACTACCTTTATGGGGCAACATGTGAGGTATATACCGACCACAAGAGTTTGAAATACTTCTTCACACAGAAAGAACTGAACATAAGGCAGCGGAGATGGTTAGAGCTGATAAAAGACTATGACCTGCAAATTCTGTATCATCCAGGAAAAGCTAACACCGTTGTCGATGCACTGAGTCAGAAATCGATTGGAAATTTAGCCTGTTTACTCACCGGGCAGAAAGAATTGCTATGTGACCTTGAAAGGCTTGAAATTGAGATCGTTTTGCATGAATAAGGTGGAGCAATAGCTGCTATTTCTGCTCAATCAGCACTGATTGAAGAGATTAAAGAGAAACAGCAATAGGATGACTTCTTGAAGAAGATCATCGAAGAACGGGAATCCAAACCGAGGCCGGATTTCAAATTTGAGAATAATGTGTTAAAATGTCAGGGAAGATTGTGTGTACCGAGTGATTCTGAACTGAAAAGAAGAATTCTGTAAGAAGGCCACAATTCAAAATTGTCTATTCATCCAGGAAATACGAAAATGTACCAAGACTTGAAACTGAATTTCTGGTGGCCGGGAATGAAGAAAAAAATTATTGATTTTGTGTCTAAATGTCTTCATTGCCAACAAGTTAAAGCCGAACATCAACGACCCGCAGGCTTACTGCAACCCTTACCGATACCGGAGTGGAAATGGGAACATATCACTATGGATTTTATTATTGGACTACCTCGCTCCAGTAAAGGTATGGATTCAATTCGGGTTATTGTTGATAGACTGACTAAATCTGTTCATTTCTTACCTGTCAAAACAATTTATAATGCGGACAAATTGGCTATAATCTATATCGATGAGATTGTTAGACTGCATGGAGTGCTTGTGTCCATTGTTTCTGATAGGGACTCGAAGTTTACATCGAGATTTTGGCAAAGCCTACAGACAGCATTGGGTACTGAACTGAGATTGAGTAGTGCCTTCCATCCTCAAACAGATGGCCAGTCAGAAAGAACCATCCAGACTCTGGATGATTTACTGAGAATGTGTGTTCTTGATTTCTAAGGAAATTGGGAAAGCCATTTACCGTTAGCTGAATTTGCCTACAACAACAGTTTCCACTCGAGCATTGGTATGGCGTCTTTCGAGGCTTTGTATGGCAGAAAATGTCGATCTCCGATTTGCTGGGCAGAAGTTGGAGATGGGCCTTTGCTTGGGCCTGAAATTGTACATGAGATTACTGAAAAAGTGAAACTGATTCAACAGAGACTGAAAACTGCACAAAGCCAACAAAAAAGTTATGCGGATATCCGAAGGCGAGACAGAGAGTATGAAGTAGGTGATCATGTTTTTGTAAAAGTGACACCGATGAAAGGGCAGACCCGTTTTGGGGTAAAAGGCAAGTTAGCGCCGAGGGATGTCAGACCGTATGAGATTATTGAAAAAATCAATCCGGTGGCGTATCAAGTAGTGCTTCCTCCTGAAATGGAGCATATGCATAACGTGTTCCATATTTCAATGTTGAGGGATTACCTCCGGGATCCTTTCCATGTGATTGAGCCTACCCGTGTAGTGCTAAGTGATGACTACACTTATGAAGAGCGGCCTATCCAGATTGTAAACCGACGGATCAAGAAGTTAAGGAACAAAAAAATTCCGTTAGTGAAAGTTGACTGGCAAAACCATGGTGGCGTGTATGCCACTTGGGAAAGAGAAGACGATATGATCAAGAGATATCCTGAATTGTTCGCACTGAATCCTCTTTTTTTCCAGAATGAAGGTAATTCGAGTTTAGAGGACCAAACTCCTTGTAAGGAGGGGAGATTATGACAACCCTCACCACTGTTTACTGATAACACCATTGATTAGTGCTAATCTATGATTAAGCATGTTAATTGACTGATTGACTGACATTCTGAACAGATTGATTGAGTGCGTTAGTTTGAATGCATGTCTATCTGTTTGACTACTAAATTATCTGTTCATGTTTTATGTTTTAAACTGCGAATTGAAGGCCTTTTCGGCGGCCGAATCTGAAATTAATTAATGTTTCATGCTAATTGGAATTAATGTGATTTGATGATATATTTAAGTCAAATTTGATTTGATATGATTAAATTGGATTAAATGAAGTTAAAATGCATCAACTTGAGCTATTTACCCAAATGCCACTTAGTGGACTTTCATGAGCCTTTTATTTAATTTATACATGTTAGCTTTAACATCAATTTCCTCAGCCATTTTGAAAGACAAAATCGACTAAGAGAGAGAGAGGGAGAGAAATTGAGTTCAACTTGAGGGTTTTGCTTGGAAATCAAAGGAATTGAAGGTTAATTGCATAGTTGAGCTTCTACACTTGTAATACAAGGTTTAACGTAGAGAATTCAACCTCTCATTAATGTATTTATGTATTGTCTTGCATAGTTCATGGGAGTTTAGTGATCTAAGTCTAGAATTGGTTTACAAGTGTTGAATTGAGGCTTAAATCTTGCATGCATGTTCACATTGTTGAATTTTGGAGTTGTTCTTCATGAAATTGCTTCATGCATGTCCATCTTTTGACCATAGTTCATGAATTCATCTTGTTTTTGAAAGAATTGGCCCTTTGGAGCATGTATTAGAAGTTTTGAGTTCATTAGAACACTTGCATGTTTTATACACTTTGTGTTCTTGAAGTTTATTTGGAAATTGTGTTTAATTGAACCACCTTTGGGCTTTGATTTCTCAAATTAATCTTTGAAGCATGTAATATTATGGGTTTTGAAGTGTTTTCCAGAAAATTAGCCCAAGAGGATCGATTTTGGTGCATTAGAATTGAGTTTTGAGCTTGAGGTTCAAATTTGGAATTTCCAGATTTTGGACTCACGCTCGAGCGGGTAATTCCACGCTCGAGTGTTCATACTGAATTCATGCAGTCCGCTCGAGCGGGAAGAGTGACACTCGAGCGGGAAATGCGTGTATCTAGTACTTTGCATTGTTTTACAGTCCGCTCGAGCGGGGACCTGAGTCACACGCTCGAGCGGGGGTAGAGCACCCGTCGAGCATGAATTTCATGCATCCAGTACTTTTGCCATGTTTTGCAGTCCGCTCGAGCGAGAGAAGTGACGCTCGAGCGGGGAACCTTTGTCTGCATGTCCGCTCAAGCATATAAAGCCACGCTCAAGTGTGACCCCTATTTTTTGAAAATTTTGTAAAGTGTTTAAAAGTGCATCTTTACATCCTCTTTCCATCCTAGGCATTCTTAGGCCTAGTTTAAGGCATCTTAATGAGGATATGGATGTAGAACCACACCAAGGCAAATTAGGGATTAAGTTATTATTTTCCCAACTGTGTAGCTTAGTGTGTGTTCACTCTGTAACTGTGTAGGGTTGGCATCCGGAGACGCTCTAGCTTATCTGTAGCCCAGAACTCTGTGAGTAACAATGTTGTAAAGATATGTTCAATTGAGATTACTTTCTGAATGAATGACTGAACTGTTTTATGAAATAACACTATTTACTGAATGAATGCTTGTCCTAATTGCGAATTGTATTCGTGGCATCCATAGCAATTTACTGTTACTGTACTGTACTGCTACTGTCACAGAGATCTCTGTCGGTTCCCATGTTGGAACCACTACTGTTTACTGATATGATGGCCATCAACTGACTTTTGGTCTGTTAAGACCTACTGTATTGTTTGCTATTGGATGTACCACTTATGACTGCTATGATCGAATAACTGTTATACTGATAAATGACTGTTTTCAATACTAAAAGGACATTCATTCTTAACCTCTTTACGCATACGTTATTCACTGGGCTTTAGCTTACTGCTCATATATATATATATATATATATGTATATGTAGGTGTACAGGCACCGGATCGATGCTAGGAGCGTCAGGATAAGCTCCTGTTTTGTCAAAGCCAACCTTTGTGCCTCACTTTGAGGTTCCAGAACTGTTCAAGCTGAGGCTGCTTGGGGTGTTTTAGTTTTCCCCTTTTGTCTCCGTTTTGTAATACTGTATAGACTGAATGATAATTGTACCGTACTGTTCTAATAGGGATTAGGTCCTTGTCCTGGATGATTGTCTATGGATGTATAAGTACTATTTATGTGTATATGTATGAAAAGTCTTTTTGCATACAGAATATCACAGCTCATTGGACATCTTCTATTTACTGTTTTGGCTTCCGCCAGCCCCTGTACTCTGTATTACTGTTTTACTGTTAAGCAGGCCTTCGGTAATCTCGGATTACTGGCCGGTTATGGTGCTAAACCCATAGGGGCGGGTTTGGGTCGTGACAACTCGATACGTCACTGGATTAATTTTCTCAAGGATTTCATATGGTCCAACGTATCTTGGTGCTAACTTGTCTTTCACTCCAAACCGCGTTTGGCCTTTCGTTGGGGTTACTTTAATAAACACGTGATCCCTGACTTCATATTCTTTGTCTCTTTTCCGGATATCCGCATAACTCTTTTGGCGGCTCTGAGCAGTTTTCAATCGTTGCTAAATTAGTTTCACCTTTTTCATTTGTTTCTTACACAAGTTCTAGTCCTAACAATGGTCTATCACCTACCTCAATCCAACAAATTAGAGAATGGCACTTCCTACCATACATTGCTTCATAAGAAACCATTCCGATACTTGAATGATAGTTATTGTTATACACAAATTCAGCCAAAGGTAGATGAGTCTATCAATTTTCCTTGGAAGTCTAACACACACATCCGCAACATGTCTTCCAATGTTTAGGTGGTCCGTCCAGGTTAATCGTCTATCTGTGGATGATACGCACTACTAAGTCTCAGTTCACTCCCCAAAGCCTGTTGTAGACTCTGCCAGAATCTCGAAGTAAACTTAGGATCTCTGTCAAATACTATGGAAACTAGAACTCCATGCAATTTCACAATCTCATTTACATACAAATTAGCCAACTTATCCACATTATACAAAGATTTGAGAGGCAAAAAGTGGGCAGATTTATTCAAACGATCAACAATGACCCAAATAGAATCCATACCTCAGGAGGAGCGAGGCAATCCCATAATGAACTCCATCGTAATGTGCTCCCATTTCCATTCCGGTATTGGAAGCGGTTGAAGTTATCCAGCAGGTCGTTGATGTTCAGCTTTAACTTGTTGGCAATGCAAACATCTAGCCACATAGTCAGCAATACTTTTCTTCATTCCAGGCCACCAGAAGTTTTGCTTCAAATCTTTGTACATTTTCATATTACTCGGGTGCATAGCAAATTTGGAATTATGGGCTTCGGTCATAACACTCTTTCTCAGTTCAAAACAATCTGGTACACAAAGCTTACCCTGAAAGTTTAACACGCTATTCTCAATTACAAACCCTAGGCTTGGTTTTGAGTCAAGTTCATCTACAATCTTTTTCAAAAACTCATCGTCAAGTTATTTCTCTTTAATTTCTTCAATTATTGCAGGCTGAGCAAAAATGGCAGCTAGGATTCCACCATGTTCGCGCAACACAATTTCAATCTCACTTCTTTCCAATTCATGTAGCAATTCTCTTTGACTGGTAAGTAAACATGACAAATTGCCAATGGATTTTCGGCTCAAAGCATCTACAACGGTATTGGCTTTCCCTGGATGGTACAAAATCTGTAGATCATAATTTTTAGTTAACTCTAACCACATTCTCTGTCTCATGTTCAGTTCTTTTTTAGTGAAGAAATATTTTAGGCTTTTATGATCAGTATACAGAGCACAAGTCACTTCATACAGATAATGGCGCCAAATCTTCAGTGCAAAAGCCACAGCTGCAAGTTCAAGGTCATGGGTCAGATAGTTCTTTTTATGTGGTTGGAGTTGTCGCGAGGCATAAGCAATCACCTTACCATTTTGCACTAGTACACATCCTGAACCTTTATATGAAGCGTCACTGTAAATTTGGAACCCATCAGTACCATGAGGCAAAGTCAAAATTGGTGCAGTTACTAACCTGGTCTTTAGTTCTTGAAAGGTCAACTCTCGTTGATCAGTTCAATCAAATGGCACATTTTTCTGTGTTAACTGTGTCAATGGCATGGCAATTTTGGAGAAGTCTTTCACAAATCTTCTATAATAGCCAGCAAGCCCCAGAAATTTTCTAACTTCTAATACATTGGTTGGTCTAGGCCAGTCCACAATAGCTTCAATTTTCTGTGGGTCGATAGAGATACCCTCCTGGTTGATTACATGTCCCAGAAATGCTACATTGTCAAGCCAGAATTCACACTTGGATAATTTTGCATACAATTTCTTTTCTCTCAAAATCTGTAAGGTAGTTCTTAGATGATTTTCATGTTCTTCCATGCTTTTGGAGTAAATCAGAATGTCGTCAATAAATACAATGATAAATTCATCAAAAAAATGTTTAAACACCCTATTCATTAAGTCCATAAATGTTGCAGATGCATTGGTTACCCTAAACGACATTATCAAAAACTCGTAGTGGCCGTATCTAGTTCGGAAAACAGTTTTCTCAATGTCTTCTGCTTTAACTTTCAATTGATAATAGCCCGATCTACTGTCAATTTTGGAAAACACTTGGGCTCTCTAGAGTTGGTCAAACAAATCATCTATTCGGGGTAATGGATATTTGTTCTTCATGATTACTTTGTTTAACTCCTAATAGTCTATCCATAGTCTCAAAGATCCATATTTCTTTTTGACAAATAAAACTAGATCACCCCACAATGAAGTGCTCGAGCGTATAAACCTCTTGTCTAACAATTCCTGAAGTTGAGTTTTCAATTCTTTCAATTCAAAAGTCGACATTCTATATGGGGTTTTGGAAATTGGTTGTGTTTCGAGTACTACATCAATGGTGAATTCAATCTTCCTATCAATCAAGTCCCCAGGCAATTCATTCGGAAACACATCAGGAAATTCACAAACAATAGGAATAATTTCCACATTAGGTTTATCAAAAGTCCTAGTCAAAACACAACACATATAACCCCTACATCCCTTCCTAAGCAATTTAACAGCTTTCATGGCAGAAATCAAGTATGGGGAAGGAACTACCACATTCCCAACAAATACAAACTCAGGTAACCCAGGTGGACAAAATACAACAGATTTACTCACACAGTCAATAGATGTACAGTACTTCATTAACCAGTCCATACCCAATATACAGTCGAAATGATCAATTTCCAAAGGTAATAAATCAACATATAATGTCATGCTACCAATCACAATTTCACATGCTGGATAAACATATGTGCATACCATAGAACCTCCAGATGGTGTAATTACAGATAACAAATAATTCATAGGTTCTAATGGTCTAGTTAATTTTCGAGAGAAAGCATACGATACGAAAGAATGCGTAGAACCAGAATCTATCAATACACATGCATTTTGAGCACAAACAGGGAGTATAACTGATACCACAGCTTCGGTGTTCTGCATATCACCAGGCACTACTGCAAAAACTCGGCATTACCTCAAAGTTTCTCTCCCAATATTGGCTCTCGCACTTGTTCTAGCTGTAAAAGCAGATCCAGCTAAACTTGCTGTAGGACGGTTGGCACTATTAGATCTAAGTGGGCAATCTCTCACTATATGGCCTGTCTTGAAGCATTGGAAACAAGCACCGGATGCACGGTAACATACACCCCTATATTTCCTTCCACAATCTGGACAAACTAGTATAGACCTATTGCTCTAACTTGAGCTACTTGTAGACCCCGTGTTTTGCTTTTTGTTTACAAAAGAACGACCTTTTCTGAAACTGTACCCAGACCGTTTATCCTTCCATTCTGTTGGTGGCGCTTTGGCTTGTTTCTTTGCTGCCAGATTGGCTTTTGCCATCAATACTCAGTCAAGAACATCCACATATGTAGGTAGCTTTAGGACACCTACCCGATCAAATACATCTAAATCCAATCCACCCTCAAAATTCTGAGCTTTTTTGTAGTCCATATCCACCATATGACGAGCAAATTTAGCCTCATACTCGGCTACGGACATGTTGTCTTGCTTGAGTTCTTGGAATTCAGAAATCTTTCGGTCCCGAAAGCACTGAGAAAAGTACTTGTCATAGAAGATCTCATTGAATTGAGTCCATGTCATATTCCCATTACTATTTCGAATTAACAACCACCATCTTTGGGCTTCATCTTTCAGCGTATAGGTGGCCAAGAGAACCTTCTGAGTCTCGGAGCAAGAAAATACCTCAAATAATTTTTCCATCTCGAGTAACCATGTCTCTGCCTTTAATGGTTCAATACCACCTAAGAAAGTCAATGGTTTCATCTTCATGAACTTCTAAGTTAAATTTATGATGTCATTGTTATCCGGTTCAGCTTGGACTGAAGGGGGCGGTAGAGGCAGAGGTTATTGCCTTTGCTGTTGTATCATTGTTTCAGTTAGGGCTACGAGCATCTGTTCCATTCAACTCATTCGAGCCTCTGAAAATCCCGCTACATCATCACTTCTTGCATTTTCCATAACTATAGGTAAACAGAACAGTAATAACTTAGGCAAATAATTCTTTTCATAGTGTTCGAAACATTCAATCCCAGTTCATTCATTTCAATTTCATGTGTTCGTGTTCATGTTCAGATTCAGTTTTCTCATTTATAGAAATGTACACACTTACTCTCACATGCTGATAAAATGTCCCTAATTCTTTTCTAGGACATCCTATAGCTTATATGAACTCATGTGTGCGGTATAACTCGTGCTCTGATACCACTCTGTCACGACCCAAACTCACCCCTCTAGGTTTAGCGTTGTAACCGACCAGTAATCTAGGGATTACCGAAGGCCTCTGACCTAAAAATCATAATAATAGAGGGGTTGTGGAAGCAAGTATATACAATACAACGTCCAATGAGCTGTGCAGACATACATGGGACAAAAAATTTCAAAACTTTATATACATACACGTAACGTCATAATTACAGTAGTCTCACGTCATATTCATTACAAATAATCAAAAAGGGACTTAGCCCAATATATACATAGACAGAAAATTTGCTCATAATCCAAAAAGAAAATAAGTCTTATACGTTTGCAAAACATGACCAATCGACTCTTTCCAGAACCTCTTCGGGAGGCACTAAGGGTGGTCGACAAAACAGAAGTCCAGGCGATCAACTCTAAGCCTGGTCACGCGCCTGGTCACCTACATACATAAATAATAGAGTGTGCGGAAGCCCAGTGAATAATAACAGAGTAAAGGGTTTTAATTGAATGATAACCCACATCAAATTTAGAAAACAGATTTCATATCAGAAATAGATTCATATTCTTCTACAGAAAACAAACTTCATGCTTAATCATATGTGATACATCCATTAGCGTTAACAGAACAGATATAGACAGATACAGAATAGATGGTGGTTATGTATAACCAGTTCCTTAAAGGAACCTCCAGATCCGGGTAATAGATAACAGATATGTTGAGCTCCATGTTGGAGCCTCTAGTATGAGTAACCTCCGATACCGGGTAACAGCTCACAAATATCACATGATGCTAAGGATGCCACGAGTATATGTCAAAAATTGGAAAATCATCATTGTACAGAACATAACATTTCAGAAAACATATCTTATTTCATCATACAGAAAATAAATAAAGTTGAACATAACTTTACTAAGTTATTACTCACAGATGGCTCTAAAAGCAGATAGACAGAGCAGACAAATCAGATGGCTCACGGCGCGTGACCTACACAACCATAACAGATACACATTTTGAACCACACACTTGGATAATACTTAGCTTGTTTCATTACATTTTTAGTGTGCTTTTAGGTCTTTATCCTCAATATTATGTCTTAAATATGGTCTAGGAATGTCTAGGATGCAAAGAGGATGCCAAAACATGTTGAAAACAGGGTCCTCGCTCGAGTGCAACTTTCTTCGCTTGAGTGGGTGTTCAAAATTTTCAGTGGTCGCTTAAGCGTAGATTCTTTCACTCGAGCGGTCTGCAAACTTAGCAAAACTACTGGTTGCTTGATTTTTTTGCTCGACGCACACTTAACAGTCGCTCGAGCGTAAGACTGATGTCTTCACTCGAGTGCAACTCTGGTCTTCGCTCGAGCGGTCTATAAAAATGTGTAAACTTCTGGGAGCATACATTTTATGCTCGAGCGGAGGTCCAAAACACAAAGTGGTTGCTCGAGTGGAGAGGCAGAATCTGGAATTTTCATATTGTTGTGCAATATGCAAACCATGAGTTTTAAGCTTCAAACTTGCTCCTTTGGGCCAAAAACTCAAGAAAACATTTAGAAACTTGTAGGATATCATGAATTGAAGATCATGTCGCAAAATCAAGGCCCAAAAGCATGCCAATTATGTAAAATCAACCATAGTATGACATGAACACAACATGTATGAAGTGTCTTGGCTTCAAAGCTTCCAAACTTGTTCCAATGAGGTATTAAAGTGCAAAATCACAATGAGCTCCCAAAATAGATCAAAAATAAGTTCTTGCATGTAAGAATTTGTTGAAATCAAACCTCAAAACTCATGAATTATGCATGCAATGCATGTTTTGATCTCAATTCTAGCTCTTAAGCTCAATTCTCATGTTAGACACTAAAACCTCTTGAATCTATGGTTTAATTAGCTCAATTACATATCTAAGGGTTAAATTCTTACCTTAGATGCCTTAATTCCCTTGAATTCTATTAAGTCTTGCTCAATGCTACCAAATTCTTTTAATTTCCCTAGAAATTCCTAGCTTGATCTGCCTTCACCTTCTCTCTCTCTCTCTCTCTCTCTCTCATTTTTGTCTTTTAAAAGATGAGGAATGGAAGTGTAAAGTGTATGCAAGGTGTTGGGGTGGCCTTATATAGGCTTGGTTAGGGATTTAACTAAACTTAACTTAAGTTAATCAATTGACATTAATTATTCTAATTTAATTCGTTCCAAATCGCATTTCAATTAAACCTGTCATAAATTCCTAAAAATTTCAAGTAACACATAAAGATAATTCCACATTCTACGGTCAATAAGGCCTTCAATTCACAGAACTAAGCAAAAACACAAACAGATCTTTCTACGATAAACAAATAGGAACACAAATAACGCAACACACATGTAATTAATTCAAAATTTTATCTTAATTACTCATTAAGCATTCTTAATCATGGTTTAACAGTTAATCATAGGTCGGGGTTGTTATAGTGTAGGTTCGTCATGGTAATGGGTATGCGTTTATTTGACTTTGCTTTGAATGTGTATGGATCGGTGTTCGTTGTGGTGATTGTAGCATCATTCGTCAAACATTGCCATTCCCAAATTTGGATGATGTTATTTTATGCTGAAATAGTATTGTGTTTGTTATCGATGTTGCTGATGTTGATAATGTTGCTAATGTTGATGATGTTGCTGATGTTGATGATGTCATTGATGTGGATGATGTTGATGATGTCGCTGATGTGGATGATGTTAGGAACCGAGACTTCAATTCCTTTGCGGTTGAAAATCCGAGAAGACTTCTTGGATGAAACAGTAGGGCAAATGGCGTGAATTAGTTTAGGGTTTTGGAGAGTGATTGGGTTTGGGGACAATCGATTGCATTTGATTGGAGATTTGAGGGTTATGGTGTGGTGATGCATTCAGAGAACAATGTTAAGAGAGCCAACAAGAGAGAGAGAGAGTAAGTAAGTGAGTGAATGAGTGAGGAGAGAGAAAGGTTTAGATGACGTTAAAGAAATGAGAGAGAGAGAGAATATATGCACACCATTATTGAATGAAAATCACAAAAGGCTGAAATGGGTGAATGAAATTGATATGGTGAAACTACTTCCAGAAGAGTTCACGAAATCCCCTTCTACAAAATAGTAAAGTTACAAAATCCCTTAAACACGCACCATGACAAAATCAAAATGAAATCACAATATGGGCAAAAATGTAAAATCTATACACAATATATCAAAAACATATATCATACCAAAAATAAAAAGGACTAAATGGTTTAAGAAAAAACACTCAAGACTAACTAGAGCAACATTTACCAAAATGGGATTTATGAAAAAAAATTCCAAATATTTGTCGTTAAAATAAACATGGTAAGTGGATTTTCATCTGCTCGTACTAGATAATGTATCTGGACAAAATTGAGATTGTTAGTATCTAGTTCAACATCATTGATTCTCCACAAGCTGATATTTTGTTCTATTTTCGTATTCAAAAAGAAAAATAGAGAGAAAGGTTGAGTAAAATATTTCTCTCATCTTCTTTCTTTCTTTCTTTATGATATAAATTCTCTCTTCTTTTTCTTATGAGAAAATAGAATGTGACGTGTAAATCATAACTTAAAATTCATTTATGATAGCAACATAGGGGTTTACAAGTTGTACTAAAATATAGAACAATCAAGTAATCAAATTGCAGGCATCAAAAGGTCATCCAAAACCACAGTGTAAATGTTGATGAAACAAAAGCATCAAAATGTCAATTCAAAACCCCATTAAGATTAAAGTTACTCCTAATTGATGGAAAAATAAGAAATATTACACAGCGGAAATAAACGGATTCGAACATATCTTTCACACTCAAATTGAATTCATGGATCATATAAGTGAATCACGTGCCTCCATTGATGTCTTCGAATAATTCCCAACAATGGAGTAGAACTACTAGAGAACTACCCACACTATTCACAGTACAAATGCATAGTTCTGTGTTTCCATAGAGAGAGAAAAGAAAAAGAGAGACTAAAAGAAAGAGACTAGCAGATTACCTATACGGTTAAATTTTTATTCTCCCAAATTTGATACGTATATTATGTGGGAAAGTTATAACCACCCATAACTTTATCTCCTCAAGAGATGAGATAGTGGGTTAATCACACTTACCCCCAAGATGAGTTAATTCAAATCCACTTTGACTAGGTCTCTCCTTGTGGGTTTTGGGTTATGCCACCATGGGCATCCCAATCGGATATAGGTTCTAAACCTGACCCAATTTTCAACATCTTCCACTTGAACATGCGCTGGCATGGTACCGCGCTTCCTTTATCTCAATCTACCCATCAAACACAATCATACTAGCCAATGGACTTTGCGACCACTGAAAACACCTACATGTGGGAGCTGTACACTAGAAACTCAAAAGTGTCAGCATAGAGACATCAACCCGAAAATAAAATAAAAAAAAACAAGTGTCTCATACAGACTCATCAAATTACACAGGGTCCAAAAACATCTCTAATTCCTCAAAAAGAGCATGTTTGACCCTCTCAAATATTGCAATATATTTATACTCAATCCACCTCTCATACAGAGCTATGTGAGTTTCCTGTAGTGAATATACAACAGAGATGTAATACTAGATGATATTCCCTTCACCCTCATGCCATTTAGTTTAGGATTGACCACTTTTCCAAGGATGTCCCTTAAGGTCGAATCATACATGACCACAAGCAATATACCAAAGTAACAGAACATCAACCCCTCGCCTTATGACATAGTCAAAGGTCACAAAAGGGTCCAAAAGTGAAAGTCATATCAATGATGACAAGTAAGACTCACACGGTAAGGAAACAGGGATCCATTCTTTCACCTCATTACTCGGCCGCCAAGTACATATAGTATGAATACATGCTACGGTGGAATAACTCTTTCAAAGAGTGACGTCATACTCGATACACCATACAGATCTTAGTCTAGTTGCTCTTAAGTACACAAGTCATTTTCTAGCGCCTAACCCGAATTCTCTATTTGCTCACCTTCTAGGCGCCAAATGAGATCTCTCATCCAGCTAATCATAACAGGCAGAACATGGAAAGTGAGTACTAACATCCATGTTTGGTCTTTAACACGATCTCATCTTGGCTGCAACCAAGGCAACATACATAGTAGATAATTTTAAGCCTCTCTTGACTCCAAATAAAATAAACCACTAGCCTCATCATTGCTCACTCTCAAGCGCCAAAGGCGATTGCTCGTGTGAGTGAGCTAATCTTGCCTGCTAACATCATCATCTACTAATCATTATGCCACAATCCATAATAGCATCAATATCTCATAATCTCACAAAAACAAGCGATCGATTGAAAAACACAACCACAGTTTGCGCAATTCAAGATTCCAAACATAGGCCTATCAGCACCTCTTGTGATAAGCATATACAACGGAATCCACCATGTGCGCCTCACATGAAGTGCTTCAAGATCACTACCTCTTGCACAACTACCTCTTTAAAGACATTCTAGTGACCAATCGTTCATTCAAGATATGCCTAACAAGCGCATTGAATCTTACAAGGGGCAAATTTATACATTACTAGTAAAACATCATATTCACAGTCTAATAAGCAAGGTCAATATCTAAACTACTCAGTTGACCATTTACAAAAGCTAACACTCATTATGCCGAATACACCTGTAACAATCCGAAAATTTAAGTTGTTTCTTAAATTTTATATTAATATTATTTAATTATAAATAAGAAAAACTTTAAATATTTAATTTAAATATTCCGTAAAAATAAAATATGAGATAAAGTGTAATGGATTATATATATTAAAAAAAGAAAACAAAATAAGCATGAATTAATTAATAGCTAAGGACGTGATGCGTAGGCAGCCATGTGCTTGGTCCCCACGCTTGCCATTCTATATAAAGGGAGGGAATTGCTTAGGATTTGGGGGAAGGAAAAACAGAAGCAAGGAAAGGGGAAGAAATACTAGAAGTAAAGAAGAAAGAGTGAGATATTAATTTTAAGGTGAGTTATATTATACCTTGAGTCATCATAATATATTTTACATATATTTTGAATTATCATAATTTATTTTACGTAAATTGTGTTTTAATTATGTTATTTATTCTATGAACCTTATTTTATATAATAAGGAAAACTCATAGATATAATTATTTATTAAAATGTGTTTTGATTAATTATTTTATAAGTACCATCACGGAGGTTCCATGTCTTGGGGGACTTAAATAACCATTGGCCCTCTGATTAGTCACTTTGTGACCCTCTGTTTGTCATGAATCCACTAACAGTCTGATTTCTGGTGTAGAGCAAAGTGTTGTATAGAGCTAAGCGCTACACTATTGTGGGAGCCACCTCTAGAGTTCGTACGAGCCACCTCTTAAGTCTATACATCTGTTCTGTTCTGTACCGTGATTATGATTTCTGGTGCAGAGTAAAGTATTGTACGGAGCTAAGTGCTACACTATGGTGAGCCGTCTCTAGAGTTCATACGAGCCACCTCTTGAGTCCATACATTTGTTCTGTTCCGTTCTATACAGTGGTTATGATTATTTTGTTTATATGATTTCTGTATTATATGTCAAATAATTTCTGTATTTTAATATCAAACTTTGTTTAGTCAATAATTATCCATGGTAAATTTTATGCCCTTATGCTTTTAGTATAATATTTCTCACTCCGCTATGTGCTTATAGCTGTTTACCAATTTTCAACAAATAATGCAATTCAGAAATAACTTTTGGAGAGTCTTAGACGCGAGGCTGAGGAATAGACACATATAACACTTTTATAACATTTATAATTCTATTTTTCATATGTAAATATCAGTCTTTTTGGTCAATAAATTTTGTTATAAAAGTATAAGCTCCAATAATTATTTTGGTATTCTCACCTAAATATTTTTTTCGACTCGCGTTTAGTAATTTGTTTAAGAATTGGCCGAAGGTAACTTTAGTTACTGGCCATCACGATACTTAACCCTTGGGTACGGGGAGCGGATCGTGACAACACCTACATAGCGTACTTCAGGCTCACACAACAAAAGATCAAGGAATATAGATCATTTGTTTATCTCAGAGACAATCTAAGGATTCACTCAATGGCTGAGGCTCTAGCTTTTACCGATAGGTAAGTCAATAGGTTTGCAATTTTGCATATAGAATCATTCTAGGATATTCCTTATGTAAGTCATCAAAGACAATCTGAGAATTCTCCCAGAACAATCCCTAAGGATTCTACATTCGAGCATATAAATTACATCACCCATGTCGATCATGTCTAAATCAGAAGACTGCCAACCCTAGGTGGCTTCAACCATATAAATTTCTGGCTCATAATGGCTAAGTAAGGAAAAACTTCTTTTGGACCATTGATCATGCCTTAGTGGTCTTCATCGATCATCGTTGACCAATCATGGCTTGATGAAATATAAGAACCACTATTTAGATAACTATTTTAGGCCATAAAAGATTTATTAGAACTAGCAACCTTTTTGCACTCCTAAATTTTTGCCATAAAAATAGAAGGTAAATCCCTACGGATCTACTTATCCAATTCTCCAACGATAAGTTGAGTCACAATGTCTACAAAGTAAAGTTTCGAACTCATGTCAATCATAGCCTAAGTCGAAGTAACCTCACTCCCAAGAGGAAGCCTTATGCCTCAAAAAATGGTTATCCAAATTACGCATAACTTTAGAACAATTTTGCGTCATAGCAGAAAGTCAACTAAATCCTAGAAATAGTTAATCCTCAAAGTCTTTGTCTAAAAATGTGGAACATCGATCCATTTTCTAAAAACAGGGGACCAAAGAGCCTTTGGCATTATCCTAGACTCTCTATCATTTTGCGGAGCAATCATGAATGTTTCCCTTTCAATCACCAGTGATGACATGAAAAATTTTCACATTCGCTACCACGTAACTAAGAATGTCGAGTATTATTTTCTAATGGAGTAATCCACCAGTAGGCACGTTGCTCCCACTGTTCCTAAGATATTGGAAATTTCTTTTCATTTTTAACTAGGCTATATAAAGCGCCATGCTTACAATTCTCTATCTTATAAAGTTCCAAAACTCTATTCACATCACCTTTACTAAGAAAACTTTATGTGACTTAGTTACACTCCCACAAAATTGTTCACCTATAAGCACATGACCCAGAAAGTGTATATGACAACATACAATAATGGGCCACATGACCCTAAGCATTTACAAGACAACATACAATAATGCGTCATAGAACTCTAGGTCTTAACTTCGCAACCTTATGAGAAGTAAAATAAAGATAAGCTGCTTGATTGGTACAGATCGCTTACAAATGGCTCTTCGCTAACCCATTACTCAAATGGAGTGTAAAATCTGATATGGAGGGCACTTAGTTAGGGACATAGGCAACAAACTAAAGTGCAATTCCCAATTGGGAAATATATTGTGTTATTATCCATCTAACATAAACAATACTTAATTCCTTATCTTTACTACACCATTGTGTTGCTGAGTACTAAGAATAATCAATTTTCTAAGCATCCATATCTCTTCACAGAGCTTTCTAAAAAATAACTCAAATAGATACTCGCCACCTTGGTCAAAACTAAAAGCACAAAAGCTCTTATCTAATTGATCTCGACTTCATATGTGCAATGTCAAAAATGATCTCAAAACTTTTAACACTACAACAAAAATAGTCTTTAGAGACGAAAACTAATGACGAAAATAAATTGTCACGAAATATGTACCTTTTAATGACGAAAATAATATTTCGCCTCCAAATGTATCATTTTTAGAGACAAAAATAAAATTTCGTCACCAATCTAAATACATAATAAAAAAATTAGGTGACGAAATTATTTTTCGTCATTATTTATATTTTTTTTTTTGTCACCGAAGATTTTCCCGCCAAAATGTTGGGATTTTTGGTGAGGAAAAAATTGGTCACCAATTATAAAATTATTAATGACAAATATATTTTTGTCACCAATAATTTTTAATATTTTGATATCACTTAGTGACAAAACTATTTTTATGGCCAATATTTTTATCTTTGGTGAATAAATAATTTTGTCACCAATAAGATGGGAGATCAAATAGTCTTAACTAAGATGCGTTTCGTAATCTATAAATGTGTCGAGATTGATACATATCCAATCACAAATATCATAGTGGACTAAATGCGCCAATACAGATGTCCTTCTACGGCTTTCCTACTTGTGCGCAACCATTGCAAATAAAGTTACGCATTCACATGAGAGTAAGATGCTACAAGCGAGTGGGCCCGAGAAGGCCTACTCAAACCATCAATGTCATCTTCTCATTAATGTAATTAAGTACAACAAGCCACTGGTTTATGACCAATGTTATAAACTAATTCCAATCATCCTAATGTGTGAGTTCTTGAAGACAAGTGTAAAGGTTTACGCCTCACTAGGTAATGATTCATGACTAACTAATGTTCACTAGATCATAAAAGGATGTCATGGAGATATCAAGTGCGTCTAAGTCACAAATTTAACTAGTAAGTATTAATCCCCTACACCTTCAAGTTAATTTTATTCTCCATATACTTTACTGCATCTAGTTGAAACATAACGATACTCCTCTTGCCATCTCTGTTTCTCGCTTCATAGTTAGTTGCAATTAATTCTACTATCCACAAGAATGAGAGAATAAGCTATCAATCTATGATAGCTCCTGAAGCAACTTAAGCACAAACTAGGCTAAAGAGTCTAATTCAACACAATGCTCTCACGAGCGATGTGTCAAATTCTTAAAGTCATAACAACGTTGTCGGCCTTGACCTTTTCATTATTATGCTACAAATTTTGCGCTTAGTGGTAAATGTCATTCAAAAGCATTTGCCTAGCTAACGAATCATACAAAGAAACACCCTCTCATGTCTCACACTCAAGTGTGGAAATAGTAACTATCTAGACTTCAATAAGTTGGCAATGTTAATAGATTTTGTAGCTTCTAAGTGCTAATCTTTTAACTTCAAGTGATACTTCAATGCACACTATTATAGTGCGTGAAATTTCACTCCATTCACTCTCATTAGTTCGGTAGAGAGCAAAACACTACTCATATTGGCTACTCATCTTACACTTAATGACTAACTTAAGCTTGCAATTCTTGAATGACGTGACTCTTGAATGTTATTTCATCCAATGATGCAACATTATTACAAGTCAAATTACAAAGTCAATCCGTACAGATCAATAGTCAAGATCATACCTAGATCTATTGAGGATTTACTAATTTCACAACTCCAAACTCATCAATCAAAGCTATTTAGAATGCTGCTAATCATAGTGCACACATCAGTTTTTATTGCGCCAAACAAAGCAACAAAACCACGACGACGTTGAGTCATGTTTCCTTACTTTGGCTCAATCAAGGTCTGACCTAAAGTCTCCAAGACTTTCTACTCATCTAAAGAATATGATTACATTGTTCACATTTGAACATCTCCAATAAGTCTAGGTCAACCAAATTAACTTCCATAAGCTAAGTCAATTAGAGAAAAAAAAAATGCGTATTGGAATTAATTTGATTAGCATATCACAATATAATTTTGTCACAAAAATTCAAATTAAATAGTGACAATATTACACAAGTTGCAAGATCGAAAATCTACTATACTTGTAATCATCTCTTGCGTCACAAGTAACCATTATCCAAAATTTAATATAATTCATGCAAAATATTGATTTTTGAGAGGAAATCTACAAAGATTTCTCTCAACCGAACAACCTCGCACTAACTATGACATGTCTAACATATAATAAAATATTTAACTCTACATGATAACATCTCAATGTAATTCATAAAAGAAAACATGCTAGATTAATTTAATCATGGAATTAAAATTCACGAATATAAATAAATCATACTATTTAAAATAACAACATACTATAAGTTCTAAACATTTAAAAGAACTTAACATGCTATATACAGTATTTAAATAATATCATAATATATTTCTATGATTTTTGCAATTTTCTGAAATTTTCTAGAATTATAAGTAATTAATAATTACATAGAAAATCAGAAATAAATATTACAGAATCTAAAAAAATACAAAAAAAATATACCAATAAATAAGATTACATAGCAGTAGTCTACTGTAAAAATTTCAAGTTCAGAATCCAAGTCATGCTTCTCCAAGAACAATTTAACATAAAAATATTGAATTATTTATTAATGAAAAATATTTTATCTTTCAAAAAATTTTGAAACTTTAGTATGTTGTAGAAAACTGAATTACGAGTCCAATAGTATAAGCCATACTTCAATCAGAATTATAAGGAATAATTTAGAAGCAATTAACATAATTTTTAAAATTAGAACAAAACAAACAGAGCCTACACACTCACATCATGCTTACATCAGTAGATGACGTCAGCAGCTTGGGTCAATGCTGACGTTAGTGCGTGTGTCAGCGCGCGTTACCGTTTGTGTTAGCGTGTGTCAATACTTCGAAGCACGTGAATGCAGCCTTCGGCACATGGGGCCCATGTGCCACCTTGCAGACTCCGTTTAGCTTGATTTTGGCATTATCTGACTCAATTTTTCGAGAGGAATCCAATAGTGGTCTCAATTTTTTATTTTGACAAGTCTAAAATAAGGAGTGTAATCCACTCTTTCTCTAATGAGAGTAGGAGTGCAGATTTTTTGCACTTCATCTTCTATAATGAATCACCAAAAACACAAAAACGAATCGAAATTAGGGTTTATGATTTCTCTCAATCCGTAAATCGGAATCAGACCCATAATATACCATTTCAAAGGTCTCGAAATAAGGATTCCAAATATATAATTTTCATAATATAAAAACAAAGCATGTAAAAACAGAATGCAATCAAAGTTACGAAAATCAGATATAAATCTTCATTTTCTCAAAAACCGTCTGATTTTTGCAAAACTTTGCAGATATGATCTAAATAATATGGACTACAACATATGTAAAATGCAGGGAGATCAGAGATAGTTTAAAAAATATCAATTTTTATGCACAAATCATATTTATATATATACATCTATGCACAAATAACACGAAAACATCCAACAACAACTCTACTACCAATGTTGAAAAAATAAAAAATATTACACAGTGAAAAAAAACGAATTCAGGCATACTTTTCACACTCAAACCAAATCCATGGATCATGTGGGTGAATCACGTGCCTCCATTGATGTCTTCGAATAATTTCCAACAGTGGAGTAGAACTATTAGAAAACTACTCACACTATTCACAGTACAAAAGCATAGTTTTGTGTTTCCATGGAGAGAGAAAAGGAAGAGAGAGACTAGGAGAAAGAGACTAGTAGATTATCCATACAGTTAAATTCTTACTCTCCCAAATATAATATGTACATTATGTGAGAGAATTATAACCACTCACACTTCTATTTCCTCAAAAGATGAGTTATAAGCCTGACCCAATTTCCAACACTAACTGTCACATTACTAAAATTGGATTAAAATATAAGGAGTTGCAGCCTCTTTTTAGCTAGGGTTTGTGAACAATCTCAACCATACAAATATAACTCAAGATGCTCCAACGGAATGTATGTTTGAAAACATCCTTATCCACTAGGGTGATAAAAAATAAGACACAAATATATATAGATGGATTAATTTTTTTAAAAGTTAATCTATTTGTTTTTGTTTTATGTATTCCTAGCATAACTAACATTTTTAACTATATCATATTTATGAGTTAAGTCACGATGCAATTATCTTGCACAGCTCTATTTTATTGATATTATAGTGTGTGGTTGTTCGAAAAAAGCAAAAAAAAAAAAAAAAGTGTGTGGTTGTAATTTTCATATATGTCATCCTTCATGCAATAAGATTGGTGCTTGCCGCGTCCGATTCAATCACATATTTCCATTTTTACAACTAGTAACGCACATGCCACACGTATAGGATCCTCTCCTCCTCCCCCACATGGCAATTCTAGCCAGACAATAGTGCTAGTGCATTACAAGCTCTTTTGGGAAGTTGGTGTGATAATGGAGGAGAAAGCAAAAAACTCCATAGCTCTCTTGTTTTCCATGTGCTTGGTGGAGCACATCGCGTGCCGACTCTCAAATCATGGTGTCCTCCAATATCTTCTTGGAAGTATTCACCGTACAATAAAGCATGTTATCATTTCTCATTGTCGGATAATTATTCAGTAATTCTTGAATATAGGCACGTGGTATTTCATAGTATTATAATTGGTAAAAAAGGTGGGTAACTGAGATATTGTGTTGGGTGATTAGAGAACATAAGGAGACATATTAAATAATAATTGGTTAGAAAGTACAAACACATGATATTCCGAGAATATTGAATAATTTCCCCTCATTGTCTTAGATAATGTTTGATAACTAAATTCAGTAGTTAAATGTTATTGTTTTGGTTTTTAATCATTTGACAGAACAACTAACTAACTAGCTAGTAATTGCAATGAAAATAAATATAATAAGCCTTCACAGTGCAATTGCATGTAATTGGAATGAAAGTGATGAGTCATATATTTTGGAAATCTTTCTTCTTTCGTTTGGATGAAACACAATCAATATTTATGATTCATCAATCTACATTTGATCATGCCAGGGTACAGTGGGGCCTAATGAAGATGTTATCATGACTTGAAGTAACAAAAAATACAAATTATAAACGTACTGAGAAGAAACCAAAAGTTTGATAGCTAACAATTGTGTCACTTATATGTGGCTAGGGGTTTATACCAATCTCACTCTTGTATAGATGAAAAAGCCAAGGAAATTATATACTTGTAAAATTTCCATATAATTAGAATAGTGTAGTAGTGATATTTTAAAAAATATAGATTAATTTGACAAATTTTTGCTTTAAAATAATAAAATCAAAAATTCTAACATCATTCTATATTAATTTTATATACAAATTTTCTGTTCATGTAATACTACTACCCTTAATCCCATGTGAGAAATGTCCAATTTTACATGTAACTTTTTTATTTGTATTAACATCATTCTATATTTTCATACCAAATTTAAGATCAGAATAATATGGTGGTTGCATTTTTTAAAAAATAAATTCATTTAATAAATTTTTTACTTTAAAATAATAAAATAACATTTAATAAAACTATTTTATATTAATTATATATATTTTTTCTGTTTGTGTACCACTATCCTTAACCCCACATGAGAGACACCCAAAGTCAAAAGGTGAAAGAGGGGGAGCTTTTTTAATAAAGAAGAATATGCATGCATGTGGACAAAATGTTGTCGAAAGCAGAACATGTGGGGTGTTTGGGAAAGGATTTTTTTTTTTTTTTTTTTTTTGGGTTAAAATTTATAAAAATATAAAATAAGTTAAAATAATTAATAAGATAAAATATTATATTAAATTCATAATCATTTTTCTTTTTCTCTCATAAATATCACATCTAATTATAAAAAAATCTAACTATCTTTCCAAACATAAATATTTTAGCCTACTAAAATAGTCAAAAATTAAAATAGTCACCTTTCCAAACAAGGCCATAAGAGCATCCACACCAGTCTCTTCAAATTCTTAGTCAAATTATAACTTAAAAAGTTATTTTTCTATTTTAGCTAGTTACCTTTTTAGTACCCACTACATCAAACTCTGTATTCTAAATCAATCCTATTAAAATATTATTTTCTTATTGTATTTATTATTCTTTCTTTTTTTATTAAATTGATAAGCTGCCAGCCAAACAATTCTTATGTTCTTTTATAAAGGTAAAACTGGAGGAAATGCCCAACAAAAAAAAAAAAAAAATTTGCCGTTAACTGGTTGACTGGGCGGACATCCGGTAACACCTAATCCACTTATTATAGCGATGAACAGTGGCTCGCTTCATCAGGGGAGGAACTGTAGTGTTGGCAAAATGAACGAAGGGTATAGCGAGTCTGATGGATCACATATCTGATGCCGATGCTCTCTACAATGGCTTCAAAGCCATTGTAGAGAAGCTGATGTTGATGCTTTAATAAAAGCCACATTTTTACAATGCTACATATACATATTCAGTTCCAAAAAAAAAATTTACATATGGAGAAAAATTATTTTAAAAAATAAATCAATAAATTATATTAATTTATTGTGAGTCAAATTTACACGACACAATTTTATTTTTTATTTAAAAAAAATCATAATTGAGGACAAGGAGACGAAGAAAAAAAACGGGGCATGTGATGAAGCCGTACAAGCCGGCTTTAGCTTGGGCAAGTGGGATTGCTTTTCTTTTGAAAGTGCGAACATGTTGATGACTTGTGGAACTCAACAACCCAAAGCTCCATTGCATAAATGATTTGATGAACCATCTTCACTATCACAAATCTGCTCTTTATTATATGATCAAATCTCTTTTCTTCCACAAAATTTTTCTAACATCATCATGTGATAGAGATGGAATTGGAGACAAGAGTATAGAAAAGAAGAGAACAGGATAACTCACACCCACACCCACACCCACACCCACACCCACACCATTTTTCTTTGTTTCGTAATGGAGCTATGAGTGAGGCTGTGACACTCACTCTGTCTCTGTACAAATTCTCTCTTTAACTTTTATTGGCATTTCTCGATGTGATTGGAGTCCATTATTGGTGTCATCTTGTGCTTGAATTTTGTATGTGATGATTTGAATTGCCTTTAAAATTACCCCTTTCGTGATGATCAAAGTTGGTTGAGCAAGTTATCTTCACAATATGCCCATTAGGAAACCTCCTCTAGTTGGTTTGCAACTTCAAAATCGTGTGTGAGTTTTAATTATTTCCCCTTTGGGAATTAGCCAATATTTTAATTAATTTTTTAATTTTTAAAAAAAATACATACATAAAATAAAAAGGATGATATGACAATTTACAATTACATTTTAACTTTTTGGTTGAATTCCTTATTATCATGATCACTCTAGACCCATCTCTAAAGAGTAAATGTAAATATAGTGGCATTTACACACGCTTTAACCTATAGACACGTACAAATTCTTTATCAAACAAGGTAAAAAAAAAAATCTCAAATGGCAAAGCGCCAGCCATGGAAATTCAGGTAAGTACAACCAACATGGCCAATCACCATTCAAAATCACTGATTGGTGATTGTTCCGTTCGCCTGTACTGATATGTCCATCAAAAAAAGCACCTACAATTCTAACAAATTTAACCAAATGACTTCAATCTCTTCACAAGCGTGAACAAATGTAATAATTTGCACAACAGATTAAAATGTCTCCTAATTACCATATGAGGGCAGTTGTAACATCGAACAGACAAACATGAATTGTAACTTTGCAATCTCAGGATACGGAAGCAAGAAGAATCTAATACATAAACTTCTAGCGCACTGATTCAATATCATGTAAAATCAGTATTCAATCTCCAACAAAGATTTGTAAACCAAAAAAGTGAGCATGAAATTAAACTGGCAATGGGCATTGCAACACATTCCACCAACTCTACACGGAACCTTCCTCTAGCTTGGCATCATCGGGCTTCTTTGATGGTGGCAAAGGGGATGGAGAGCCCTCTGCTCCCATCTCCGCTCTGAGATCATTGATGCTCTGCTCCAATTCATTTATCCGGGCTCCCATTTCATCAAGTACTTTGCAATTAAGGAAAAACACCAGTACATCATACAAGAAAGCATTAACATAGCAAACTATGAATTTAGTAACTGCAGAACCAAATAATCTGGAATCTAGACACACAGAGCAATAAATCCATATTGCAGTTTGTGACTCTACCTCAGGTTCCAGCATGTAGATTGAAACCACAATCTGTGATCAATTTACTCATATTGCATCTTGAGAGAGAGAGAGAGTTCAATCATTAATGGATTGGCCCAAATGAACTACCCATTCAAGCAAAAATAATCAGATTTGTGTCAGGGTTTGGTAAGGCACCATTATTTTAGTAGACACCTTTTTTGCACTCCTACTATGATGGCGTTTGGACCATAATCAACCAGGTTCAAATAACTATTTGTGAACGGCCCAAGGACTCCTCACTCCAGCCCCATTAAGCCCCATCAACAAATGGCACAGCAAGTGTATGAAACATGGTTATAAATTCAAAGAGCTCATGCATCCATCAATGTACCATAGTTAGTATTACTGGAATTCATGAAAGGCTTGACAACGATGAGAAACAGACACGTCTATGGTCTTGGGAATCACAGAAAAGAGAGATCAACTAAATTCTTTCAGCCAAAACAAAATGTGGCCTAGGTTGGAAGATTGCTTTATTTCCCTCATATGCTTGTGAATTCTAATATTTGAAAACTATCACCCCATCAAACTATCAAGAAAAAAAACGAAGGAAAAGGATATCTTTTGTCACAATGGACTCAGACATTGTCTGGAACCTCCCTTGCTGCACAATGAAAAAAAGAGATATAAATAAATCAATAACAGTAGAAGTTTTACAACTATAAAACATAAGATCTACATTACAACTCACCATCTGTTGAAGAAGGTTTTGTACCTGAAAGAACAATTTAAACAAATCAGTCATTTCTGAGGCTTTGAAACAGTAGAAAAAGGCAGAAAAAAATATTTTAACATGCTTCTATCAGATAGAGCAGTTCTTTTTTCAGCAATCTATTTTCTTGAAGACAGTAAAACAAAAGATTATGTACAGTGGGATGAGCTTTATCAATCAAAAGCTGACATGCACATCCAAGGAGATACAAAATTGAATAAAGAATGCCAATTCTCAAACTATATATATACGTATTATGCATTTGAACTAAGGAGTTGTCACAATAAGAGCAGAACAAATCCAAATGCCTAAAGTATGCTTCATATCACCAGAAAAGTATCACCATGGCTAGATAGATGAAAGCCAGAGAGTCACAAAAATTCTTATAGGGAGGACCACATATCACGCAACTTACAAAAACTGTCATATCAGCAGTGCTTTGCTTTGGATCTTCAGAATCTTGTCCATCCTGTAAGAAAAATCAGTCAGATTACTGCACAACATGTCACAAAAACTTCAAATACAATCTGAAAAATACAATAGGAAGTACAGTATACTGTCAGCTCAACAGAAGAGTGAGAGGGGAGTATCTTGAACAACCACAAGAACAGATAAACATATCAACTAAAATTGTTCCGTGTCTTAAAACGAACAAATCACTATTTTAAAGAATTTGAACTTGCAGGTACACTACGGAAACAGATGAAGACTAACCAATAAATTGTTCTAAATTAATAAAATACTCTAATAGGAATGGATGATCCGAAATATCACCCTCCAATTTCTAAAGTTCCCGGACCTTGATTTGACTTCATAATCAAGTAATGGTTGTAACTCCGCTTGTACTAGATTTTTATAATTGCACCCATATTTTTAGACTACCACTTAGTTTCTTGTATTGTATATATATACTAGCGGCTGCTGCAATGTGTGTGTAATTTTATCCAATTTGATAGTAATTAAATAACAAATAAAATTTAGATGTAACATTCAGAGCAAAATTCATATTAGAAGTACATGAGATGCAATACAAAATTTTAAAATTAAAAATTAAAAAACAAAAAACAAAACTGGGAAGGAAAAACAAAGCTTATGCACAGTCAATATGTCTGTTACTTAAATTATTATTGCAGCCCATCCATTTAGGGCACAGAGGAGTAATAGGGAAGCCTATAATTTTATTTCCTACATTGACCTAGATACTACTCAAGATGCTCCGATTATTCTCCGAAATCGACCTAGATATATGGGCAACCAAATGAAAAACAGGCCATGTGCAAAAGAGGGGAAAAAAAAATGAATGATTTGAGGGATTGCAATTAGATGGAGATTTTTGAACAAATTGGCATTGAAATTCGTGGAAGCAAAAAGAAGAATTCACACAACAACTATATACGCATATAAGAGAGATGAAGATTTCAAAATAACTCTCTGAGGAAGAGAATAACTTACCATTCTTCGCTTATTCCTTCGACTCTCTCTCTCTCTCTCTCTTTCTCTCTGCGCGATGCGTTGAGATGATAATAATAACGACTCCAAAATTTGAAGCGAATAATCGTAAATCTTGAACGCGGACACTCTTTTCCCGGACAGTTCGATTAGTTACCGGTTTGCCATTAATTCAAAAATGTCAAAATGACGGAACTACCCTTTATAAGAATGAAGTCAGCCTTCTTCAACCTTGTTTGTTTGTTTCTTTAATTTGCCACTTAAAAAAAAAAAAAAGAAGAAGAAGAAAAAAAGAAAGAAAGAACAATTGTTTGTTTTCGGGTATTAATGATATGAAATAATGTTACAATGTTTTTGTTGTTGTGATAAATAAAAAAAATACATTTTTGTTTTAAGATATTATACACAACCGTAATTATTATAGTATTATTGTTTAATTAAAAAAATTATTCACTCTGTCTAGTTTGATTTTCAAATTTTACTTTTCAAAAAATATTATTTTTTTATTTTTTTGTATTTTTTTTCACTAAATTTTTTTAATCTGTTAAATAATTTTTTTAATTTTTAGATACACCCTACTTAGATATATCTAAAAAATATAAAATTTGTGAAAAAAAAAAACCTTTAAAAACTCACTAAATGTCAAAGAAATATAAAAATTCTGTATTTTTTTTATATTTTTGTATATTTATTAATTTTTTAAAATATTTTTTCACAAATATTTTATTTTTTAGATATATCTAAGTAAGGTGTATCTAACTACATGGTGGTTGGCCTAGTGGGTCATGACTAGGATCTGGAGGTTTGCTCCCTCCCAAGTCTCAGATTCGAATCCCCGCCATGAACCGTAAGGCATATGCCCTGTTTCGAAAGGTTTGTTTGTGCTGTAGGAACTTAATCTGATATTCGTATCCTGACCCAAGATACTCTACATAACAACAAAAAAATAATAATAATAAGGTGCATCTAAAAAAATAAAAAATAAAAAATGATTAAAATTTTAAAAATATTTACTAAAAATTAAAAAAATATATATGAAAAACAAATAATTCAATTTTCAAAAAATTAAATTCAAAAAATTAAAACCAAACACACTGATTAATTTTTTGTGAGTAAAAAAATTAATGTAATACCTGATTTTTAATTGATATCAAACAAACTTTTTAATTTTTTTAATTAAAAGTTGACTTTTTTTAAAATTGCCAAACAATTCCTATCAACTTATTTTTTCAAACTTGGGATTGATTAACACTGGCAAAAACCCACTAATAATAATTAACACATATGAGATTCAATAATTTGACTTATATTTATTTTTTTAAATACATTTTTATTTTTATGAATAGAAAAACAAGTGATACATATTTACTATCAAAATAAATAAATAATACGTTAGAAATATGTACGTATAACCTGTTAATAGGTTAAATGCAAGGTGATTGTGAACAAATTTTTTGTTTGTTAAAAATTAAGCTGAAACTTAAATCATTCTATTAATTAGTAATTTTCAAATCTCTTGAAATTAATTTTTTCAGGAAGGATCATCAAGTGGCCCCTGTTAGGCTTTTAGCTTTTATTTGGTGGCAACACCATACACACCCCGTCACACTGCAAAAAAAAAAAAAAAAAAAAAAAAAAAAAAAGCATGCTTGGTTATCATTTTTCAAAAACACTTTTTAAAAAATTTTATTTTCTTATTTTTCGTATTTTTATTGTTTTTACTGAATTTTTTTAATATGTTGAGCAATTTTTTTTAATTTTTAGACATACCTAACATAAATATACCTAAAAAGTAAAAAAAAATTGAAAAAAACCTTTTAAAAATTCACTAAATACCAAAAATACAAAAAAAAATACGAGAATTCAGTAATTTTTTTTATTTTTATGTATTTATTAATTTTTAAAAATATTTTTTCACAAATTTTTTTACTTTTTAGATACATCTAAGTAAGGTGCATCTAAAAACGTAAAAAAAATGTTTAAAATTTTAAAAATATTCACTAAAAACAAAAAAATACAAAAACCAAAAAATTTAATTTTCAAAAAATTTAATTCAAAAAATTCAAACCAAACGCACTGAATCATATTGCAAATCACATGAAGTGGTATTTTAGAAAGTTAGTAAAACGTTAGTTTTTTAATTTTTTTGATTTTTTCGTGAATTTTTTATGTAAAAAAGCTAACTTTTTATATTTTTTTTTTTGTAAAAAAACTAAAATCCAAAAAAATTGTTTTTTTAGCAAATTCCCAAAACGCCTCGAAGCCTTTTTGAGCTTTTTCATCATTATCTTCTTCCTCTTTACCTAGCACGTGGGCATTTTTGTCAGTGAAAAATTAAAATTCGAAACCAAATCAGAGGTCCAGTTTGGGCATTTCTGTCCATTGAAAGCAAAGAGCGCCATTTGCGTTCAAAATTTCAAAATTCAAAGCTCGGTAAAGTGAGCAACATCTGCATTTCTTGATTTTATTTCAAAATTCAAAATAGGAAGAAAAAATTTTGAATTGCGTTGGTAGAGTTCTCTAAATATGATTTGATAATAGAATTGTATTCTGAGTTTGTGAGTTTTGAAATTATGATTTTAATGTGAAAATTTATTTGGTGAATGAGTTTTGAAAAAAGTTTTGAGTTGAGTGGGAAATTTTTGATGTGACATATGATATTTGATATAAAAACTTACAACTTATAACCAAGCACAAAACTCAAAATTCTATTCAAAACTCATAAAAAATTTTAAAAATTCAGAAAATATTTTTTATTGAATATATAGAAATCAACATGTGTCAATTGCAAAAAAAAAATGCACTGTTCCGGTTAACCGACTGGACGACCAGTGGGACGTCCAGTAGGACATCCGATGGAACAATCGGTTAGCCCAAATTTTCCCACCTTGGATCGAGTTTTCAAAAGTGAGTGTAGAATTAATTTTTGAAAGTAACAACCAAACACCATATGCAAACTAAGAGCTGGAATCACAATTCCAAAGCTCTTCCAAATAGATTGACTTTTTTTTTGGGAATTTTTTTTAAAATTCTTGATATTAAGATTTTATAAGATAAAGGACATGTGATATTTTCATAATGGTTAGAGTCTCTCAACATTTTTCCAAAAAAAATTTGATCTAGAGAAATTTCAAAAACAGAGAAATTTTAGACAACTTTCTCTGTATTTTGAAATTTATTTGTTTTGCTCAATTTCTCTAATTTTCTCTGTATTTTGAAATTTTCTCTGGGTTGAAATTTCTCTAGTTTGCTCACAAATTTCTCTATATTTTGACTAATTTTCTATGATTTACTCATAATTTTATTTGTGTTTTGACCAAATCAGAAAAAATTGAACTACAAAATTAAACAGAGACAACACTCAATAAAAGGAAATAAACACATATATATCATCACCATGAACCTGGTGATGATGACATATATACAAATCATCCAAATCAACAACACACATAGATTATACATATATATATATACCTGCACATATCGGTAAAGTAAGTAGAGCAAATCTTCATGAAGTCGTTGGCCAACGAGATCTTCCGGTCTACAGCAGCAACATCGGGGTGGCAAATCCTAGCGAGCTTCCGGTACGCCACCTTGATTTCGTTACTGAAGGCTCCCATAGGGATTCCGAGAACCTCTAGAGCGATGCGCACAAAGAGGCCTGTTTGGAAGTGCAAAAGCAATCAAACTTGGTTCTCTCCGCCGATGCGCAAGAAGCTATTGCGGTGGAGACCACTCGTTGAAGTCAAAATTTGACGGAGGATGAGATTATGATGACGGGAGGGAAAGAAAGAGAAGAGACGAGAGAGAATGAGAGAGTGGATGTGATATTTGAATGTGGGTGAAAGACTTCAGGCAACAACAAGAAAAATATTATAAACTTTACCTATTATTAAAAATTGAAAAGAAATATTAGACTATAAGAGGTTATTTGGGTTGTCCTAAATAAGTGTATTTTTTGACTTTTTGGACTAAAAAGTTGAGAGAAAAAAATATTGTTGTTTGGGATAACTTTTTAACTTTTTACGAAAAAATGTATATTAAAAAATTGTATAAATTAGTGTATAGGAGAAGATTGGAGGGACTAGGTTGTACAATCGGGTGAAGTCAGGGACAGCGTCAGAGAGTAGTGGCTAGGAGATGATTTCCTACTTTTCGGACATTGAATTGTAGGTGTTGTTCGGCCCGTACGGGCCCACCACGGGTCCCATTTTTCTAATCAAAACTGTTCAATGTGTAGAACTCGTCGATTACTATATTCTTGTAAAAAATAACGTTGATCGGATATCAATAGTTATCTCATCAGATAAGTTTGTTTTCAACTGTTAACTATAACACCATCCATTTTATAAATTTTAAACTGATTTGATCATATAGTTATCAATATCTGATCAACGTGATTTTTTACAGGCATATAGTACTCGACGAGTTCTACACATTAAATGGTTTAGATTATTAAAAAGAGACCCGTGATAGACTCCCATGGACCGAACAATACCATGTTATTTGTACACCTGAACAAAGTAATTTTTCCCAAAGGTCAGTCCGCCTGCTCTGCCGTCAGAGTTGTTTGAAAAGTAATTTTGTATAAATTAATTTTTTAATATTTTTTTGGTGAATAGTGATAACTTTTTAACTTTTTGAATAACTTTTTAACTTTTTGACTTTTTTGTGAGTACCCAAACCAGGCCTAAATATTCCTTTTTCGTATGACTTATCAATTTTTTTAATGATTTTTTTAATTTTTTGTTTAAAATATTTAATTTCCAAACAAACTCGTTTGGAAATTAATTTTTTACAAAAAAAAAAAAATCAAAAAATTAAACAATTTATAATAATTTTTTACTTTTAAATTAAAATATTTAGTTCCCAAACATAAATAAAAAAGAAAAACTCCCATTTGGACACTGGGAATATCAATTGAAAAAGAAATATATATCTATATAATATGGGAAGAGGGTTTTTGAATTTATCTTAGAGACAATTGTCCTACTAAAACATTTTAATGGTCATGATTCACTTGTGTATTTACATAGACGGATGAGATGAACCCCTTTAAATACTTCCCTTAAATACTTCCCGCCCAAACACTAAACTTCCTACTTACCCACGTCTTCTCTCTATTTTATCCTTATCTCTTTCCCTTCTCTGTTCTCATCATATCCTTATTTTATCTTTATCTCTCTCTCTTCTCTGTTCTCATCATAAAAGAGACATGTTGAGGACTAAACTTCTTCTCTCTATTTTATCTTTCTCTCTCTCTATTGTGCTTCACAAGTTTTGAATCAAAATTTTCCAGTAGCTTGATTCGATAAAATTTTGCTCCTCAGTTTTCTCAGCAATCAGAGTTTATTCAGGTGAGATTCTAATTGCGAACATATGAACTTCTAATGCTTCGCCTTCTCACAGTTCTATTTTTTAATTATTTTTTGAACTTCTCACAATTTATAATTTGAAACTGTATTCTTCTTCTATTTTTAAATTATTTTTTCTTCTTTTCCTCAGTTTTCTTAACAACCACAGTTTACTCAGGTGAGATTCTAATTGCGAACATATGAACTTCTAATGCTTCGTTTTCTCACAGTTCTATTTTTTAATTATTTTTTGAACTTCTCACAGTTTATGATTTGAAACTGTATTCTTCTTCTATATATGAATTATTCTAATTGAATTCCACATTTTGCAGTAGCTTGATTCGATCCGTTACTCGGGTTCATTATGTTTCGTGACGATCTTGATAATGAGATAGAAACCAGAGTGAGAGAGTGAGTTAGTTTTGAGACTATTTCTCTTTAGCTTATACACAGATCATAATGGTTTTGGTGTTTTGACATTGGCACTCTCTCCCTCACTCTCTCTATACAGTGTTTTGACATCCTCTCATTGGTCTTGGGTGTTCTTTAATTTGAAGAGAGAGATAGAAAAACAGAGTGAGAGAGTGAGTTAGTTTTGAAACTGTATTTTCTTGGGTGTTTTTCAATTTGAAGAGAGAGATAGAAAAACAGAGTGAGAGAGTGAGTTAGTTTTGAAACTGTATTTCTCTTCCCAAGGCTACCAAATGGTGGCTCCAATCGAAAACCCATTCATCACTACTTCATTCTTCCTTTTCTGATCTACTTTCCTTTTCTGATCTACTTGACTTTCAAAACATTATTTGTTTTTGTTTGGCTTTGATTATCTTTCTACATCACAATATCTCTGGTTGTATTGGCTTGATCTTTGCTAAAATAACCGAGTTCTGTTAAGTGTACATTCAATTTAAAAATAAATAAACAAATAAAGAATGCATCTAATTTCGTATCTATCCCGATTTGAAACAAATGAGTTAATATGTTATCATTATTTTGGTGGATTTGGCGTTTTTCATTATAAATTATTTGTTTTATTTATTTCTCAAATAGCATTCTTCTTTTAATCAAATGCATGAACTACCCCAATTTGAAACAAGTGAGTCCCGGACATTGCCGTGATCGAAAGGGAATCAATAACACAGTGAGAGAGTGAGTTAGTTTTGAAACTGTATTTCTCTTTAGCTTATACACTGAGATCTTAATGGGTTAAATATTAGGTAGAAGAGATGAGTCAAGCTTGCGAAAGTAATGCATCCAGATTCCCCTGTGGTGGTGCCATGGATGCCATCCGCACACAACCACAAAATCAAATATATATGAAATTATTATTTAGTTTTTATAATTTTTTCAAAAAATATGAATGTAATTTCGTGATTATATTTTTTTCCACTACAAGTTTTTAAACAAAAAATTTAAAAAATTCAACTATTCATGAATGTGAGAAATTAATTTTAAGATTTAATTTAATAAAAATAGTTTAAATGAGATAAATAAAGATAGAGAAATAGATTTTAAGTATCACACATAACAAATTAATTGAGTATTTTATTCTCAAATAATTTCTCCATTCAAGTAAAGATTAATTTTAATTTTAGGTGTAATAAATGAGAGATTGTTTGAATTGTTTATTATTGTTAAATGATTTCTTAATCTTTCATTCTCTATCAAAAAATTGTAATTTATGGGAAGGACATTAGATTTTTTATTTTGATTTTTTAACTTCTATATTTATATAGATTTTTTAATTTTTGTAATTATGTAAGATATATTAACCTATATTTTTTAAATATGCATCAATTAGAAGTTTAATGGCTCGAAAATAAAAATTGAAAATAATATATGATTGAGAAAATATGAAATAATAATTTTTTACACATATGAATAAATAAGTAATGTAAATTGTGGGGAAAAAATAAATCCATTTATTTCAACTTTAAAAAAAATCAAATAATAAATACATTACTTAAAATAATAAATTTTATGTTGTTTATATAGTGTGGAATAAGTCTTATATTAAATTATTAGAATGTTATATAGTAATATTAATTTTAGAGAAATTGTTTATTTTTTACTATTGTATCAATAAAAATTAATTTTACGTTGTTTACAATTTATTGCTGCTTCTCTGTTAGATTTGTGATTTTAATTTGTTTAGTTAAGCAATATTGGTAATTGGTAAGTTGGATCAACAAATATACTTTATTCTATCCTTTGTCTGCTAAATGCTTGATGACTTGCTTCACTTATCATTTCTTTATTTGCTGCTTAGATATTTTCAACAGATAAGAGAGAAAGAGAGTAAGATAGATCTGAGGCCTTTTTTTATTTTTATTTTTAATTTTTATAAAAGAAAAAAAAAGATTTGAGCTCATATATGTGTTCAAGGCTCAAATTCAAACAAATTCCTCCTCTTTTTTTTATTTTCTTTTAGTTGTTGTTGTTGAAACAGATTGCAACAGACTAAAAAAAAAAAAAAAAAAAGACAGATAAAATTCAGGAAAAAATTATTATTGTTATGGTTTACCAATAGAAAAATTATTGAAAGGTATTAAATAGCATTATAGAAGACTTTGTTTAACCAATGTGTTTATGAAAAATATATAGGTGATAAATTTATTTTAGTCCCTTCCTGTAATTAAAAACAGTAGGTATGGTTTAACCAATGTGTTTTTTTATTTTTTTTCCAGTACGTATAGTTTGTTCCATTGTTTGTCTGTTTGATTGTATTGTTTGCATGTTGCTGGGGTTAATTTTAATTTTATCATTTTAATGTGATTGTTAAAATACATCATCGAACAACCATAATTATATAACCAAACATTTCAGGTTGAAATACAACAGTAATGGACAACATCACTATTTTCGGTCAAGTAAGTATTTTTTTTTTTTTTTCCATATAAATTTAAATACCTCTCTTATAATGTGAGGCCTATTTATTTAATTATTTTAAACTTATCATATCTAATTTTCTTCTAATAAATACTTTTTCCCTCATACTTTTTAGGTGGATGAAGACTTACACCGAACGGTAATATCAAGAAAGAAATGATTTTTTTTCTTATTTATGTGTACAAAATTTTATTTATCACTCTAAAGTTTTTGTATATATAGATTCAATTTCTTCAAGAAAGAAATGTTAATGTTGTTGTCCGCGATGAGCGTGACCTTAATACTATTCGCATTCGTGAGGTAAGCCTACAAGTAACTTATATTCTCATGCATTTTCTTATTATTTTAAAAATATATTTGAATTATATATTCTACTTATTTTTTATGGGCAAAGGCAAAGGAAAAACACAAAACAATATCAAAGGAGACAGAAAAGGTTATCCCTTCTAGCAAAGGAAAGGAACATGCAAATCCCGTAGTATAGTTTCTCAACATTTTTAAAAAGTTTATTTTTTGAATATTTATTAAATATTTGTTTTTATATAGATTTTTGTAAGAATTGCATAATGTCATATACTCTTTTTTATGTATATTTTTTAGAGTTATTGTTTTTAAAATATTTATTCAATTGTTTTGACTGATTGTGAAATATTTTTCTAAACCATGTTAAAATAAGCATTTGTATATATTAATGCATTTGTCTGAACACTAATTTGAACACATGTTGCATTTACAACATATCATAATAAACATATAAGAGAAGAAAACGAAAAATGAAATGAAGTTTTTAATTATAGAACATAGATTTTTTAATTTTTAATTTTACTTATAAGTTCTTAAGGAAAGAAGAAAAAAATAATAATCAATTTTAATATGATGGAAAGAGCACGAAGAACGAAGAGGGAAGCGGAAACTAGAAAACATTACACACTAATATTCACATTGTACGTGCCCAATGATCTAATATTTATCTTTTCAACGTAGGACAAAAAAGATGAGTGTAATTAGCAACAGGAGTGTAGTCTCTAAAAAAAATAATAAAGCCATGTAGAATTATAGGAGGTGTATGGGAGGTTGGTTAATTTAGTAAGTTATTTTAATTTTTTGGTTACTTTAGTAGGTTAAAATAATTATGCTTAGCAAGATTGTTCAATTTTTTTATAATTAGATACGATGTATATGAGAAAAAAATATAAAATGATTAAATACATTTTTAACTTATTTTTTTCTTTTAATATTATTTTAATCAAAAAAATATTTAAATACATACGACTCAAAAAAATGTTTGAGGTGACATTGTTTAAATACATTATACATATATATATATTTTGAAAAATCTAGAAATCCCTAGATATTGATTTTTGATTATGTAACAATTTTAAGCAGTATATAACAATCCCAATCAAACAATCAAAACAAATCAACACAACGATTTTAACGTGAAAAAACCACAATTGGACACTTCCAACTGTGATTAAAAAGCCACGGGCAACAGCCACAAAACAATCCACTAAGAAGATTTAAAGAAATTACACAGGTATACTCTCAATTACCTAGCGAATCCATGCCTAATTGAACCAACCTCTATGTGCCTCTTCCAACCCCGTCTTCACATTGGAATTGTCTTTACAATGAGCCACTCCAGAATCTACCGAAGAACAACTCTCTCTTTCTTGTGTATAACAAACAAAACCTTTGATGTACTCTCTTTAAACCATGAGTTGAATACTCAATAAAACATCAAAGAAAACTAACAAAATATCCTCAGATATAAACCTTAAGAATCAAAAAGAAGATCTGGAGGAATTAAATAGTTTTAGGAGAAAACCAACTATTTATAGAAAATCCAAAAGTAATCCTAGTTTTGGAAGAAATCCAATTACTTATAGAAATCCAAAAGTAATCCTAGTTTTGGAAGAAAATCAACTTCTTAAAGAAATCCTTGTCAAACGGGATTGCCAATAATAAAACCTAACAATCTCCCCCTTTGGCAATGCCGTGACAAAACACACCTAACAAATAAAATCCTAATCACCCCAACCCATTACAACCAACAAACACAAACTTCTTTCTCAAGATTAAGATATGCAAAACAGCTATTAGTGCCACAATCTCCCAAACAACTATTAGTCTCACAAGAGTATATGAAAAAGCAATAAACATATGGCTAGATTATCTTGACGCATTTGAAGCATGAGATGGAAAACATGAATAGATGCGACTTGGAGATTTTAAGAACATGTAATATGAAAACCTGAAAACTTTAAGAACATGTAGCATGAAAACCTGAAAACTAAGACACATACTCCGCATTTTTTGTCACGAATTGACAAAGGAAGCGCAATCAATTAAAGCCATATCATAAACCACACAAGCAATGATATGATGATGTAAATATCAGGAGCATGCAAGAAGGAAATAATAAGCAAACAGTGCATAGCAACATGCAAAACAACTAAAGCCAATCTCCCTTACCAAACAAAACAAAATGTTCATGCTAACAAACTCTTGTAATGATAAACCAAACTCTCTTTTACTAAAAACAATGAACAAGAAGAAAACGACAAAAAATAATATGGTGGAGCAAGCAAGGAATTTCTGATTTGTACCTTGAAACACACAAGATTATCCAAGAAGCACCGCTACAAGAAAACACAATGTGCACAGCCTCTAGAAGATTCCTCATAAAAGAAAGTGATGCATTATGTGAAAAGTATAGATCCCATGATAAAAGTGTGTGTGTGACTCTTGGAGTTCGACAAACACTAGATTCAATCCTAGTAGTGATCTGAAAGTTGAACCTCCGACAAGAGAATCTAGGTACAACAAAGGAAAGTCAAACCACTAGGAATCAAGGGGTATTTGGTGAGTAAAGGCGGAGGCTCCCCCTCAATCAATGAATCCTTTTTTTTTTTTTCTTTTTCACATTTTTTCTTTTCTTTCTTTTGCACATTTTTTTCTTTCTTTTTCACACTCATTGGCGGCTGACACGCTCAAGAGTATGGAAACCGAACCAGAGAAGCATGGATATAATAAGGATAGCCTGGTTGGTGCCTCTGAGGTAGCCTTTTCCTCATGCTTGGACTACAAAGAACAGAGGGGAAAGCCATGGAGATGCAAAAAGATGGAAGATGGTTAAGAGACTCAACATCACCCATGATATGCTAGTATAGGTCAATTCCTCTAGAAAAGCAAAAGATACAATGCCAGAAGTCTATAGAAAAAAATAATCACTAAGACGGAAGACTCCAATATTTGTTAATCCAAGAGTGTGTACAGAATGAGACATACTAATCAAAGAACACACACTCCAAAATGAGTAATGACCATAGAAAGCACACACATATTAACATGTAATGGATATTCTTATCAATTCCAATATGCACCAAGGACCACTCAAAAAATTTAAGCTTGCAAAACCATATTAAGAAAATCTTTTTGGATTTTTTTTTTTTTTTCATAGAATTTCCCTCACGAATTGTATCCATTATCACAAATCAAACAAGATCTCGCTCTAAAAGATTTGTAAAAAAAATAGAGCGACCCGCTCTGATACCAATTGAAAAATCTAGAAATCCCCTAGATATTGATTTGTGATTATGTAACAATGTTAAGCAGTATATAACAATCCCAATCAAATAATCAAGACAAATCAACACAACGATTTTAACGTGGAAAAATCACAATTGGACACTTCCAACTGTGATTAAAAAATCACAGGCAACAGCCACAAAACAATCCACTAAGAAGATTTAAAGGAATTACACAGGTATACTCTCAAATACCTAGCGAATCCACGCCTAATTGAACCAACCTCTATGTGCCTCTTCCAACCTCGTCTTCACCTCGGAATTGTCTTTACAATGAGCCACTCCAGAATCCACCGAAGCTTCAGGCTCGAATTCTTCAGAATCCACCGAAGAACAACTCTCTCTTTCTTGTGTATAACAAACAAAACCTTTGATGTACTCTCTTTAAACTATGAGTTGAATACTCAATAAAACATCAAAAAAAACTAACAAAATATCCTTAGATATAAACCTTAAGAACCAAAAAGAAGATCTGGAGGAATTAAATAGTTTTGGGAGAAAACCAACTATTTATAGAAAATCTAAAAGTAATCCTAGTTTTGGAAGCAATCGAATTACTTATAGAAATCCAAAAGTAATCCTAGTTTTGGAAGAAAATCAACTTCTTAAAGAAATCCTTATCAAACAGGATTGCCAATAATAAAACCTAACATTTTTGATAAATACACTAAAGTTTATATATGACTCAACTCAAACCATATTTTAGATGGTGAAATTCTATAAAAAGTTCAAATACGAATTAATATTTTAACTTAAACTTTTAGCAATGAATTTGATAAATTATATTTTAACTTAAACGAACCGCCATCGTGCGATACCTGTTGAAGTCACAGCCGACGGTGGTGCTGCCGTAGATGGTGGAGGAAGTCTTATGTGTGGAGTTTTATATTGCAGTGAAATTATTATCATCTTGAATTAATTTATTATAATTGATTTTTGTAGCAATGAAATTATTATCATTTTGAATTAATTTTTTTGTAAAGGATGTGATACCAATATTAATAATTTATGTTAATTGATTTTTGTAAAATATGTGTACCGATATTATTTACACCGTGCCTTTAGGCACGGGTATACACTAGATGGATAGTGTCTTTTTGGCATTTGGTGAAATTCCATGAGTTTTTTTTCTCCCTTTTTAAATTTTATCAATACACGCATTGGTTCTTATGTGACTAACTACTCAACCGAGCGAAGAAGAAAAGTTAGTTAAACTTTTGATAAAAGGGAAGCAAGAGATGGGACAATCTTCACATTTTATGCACCTAATTATATAATATTCTCATTTTAGGCACACAATGATAATGTGTTATCAAAAGTTGCATTGGCTCAACGTGCACGGCGAGAACGTGAAAAAAATCAAAACTCATGTTCTGCATACCAATTAGGACAACGCCTGCGACGAGAATGAGAGAGATCAAATGAATGTATTAACCCAAGACAACCTTCTGTAACACCCAATTGGTAAACAATTCTGTTAATTCTTGAAATATATACTCTTACTATTACCACTTTATTATACAGATTTTAATTTATTCACAATCCATTTTGGTAGGCCTGCTCCTACAACCCCATCTAGAAATGTTAGTGTGGTCATCCGTGATGAGCACGACCTTAATGTTATTCGTATTCGTGCGGTAAGTACAAAATCAAGTAAAACATTGTATGTATTTTTATTTATATAAGATTTTTTTAAATCTTTTGAATATTTTATTTATATTTGTTAGGAAAAAGAAAAAAGAAAATGTCAACCCAATGTTTAAGGGAAAAGAAAAGATGGCTCCTTCTGACAAGAGAATGACAAATGCATGTCAAGTGGTATATATTCCTTTTAAAAAATATGAAGCAAAACTATGTGAATTTGTTGTTTTATTTTGTTTTTGTAGAATGATTGTAATATATTTTCTTATAATTTGCTATTATTTATATGTGTTTTCCAAATTTATTTATTTTTATTTGGCATAGATACATGTGCATTTATAATGTACCATATGAAAAGAATAGAACAAAAGAAACAAAGAAACAAAGACAAACTATCTAATGAAATAATAAACTAAATAAGATAGATTTTTATTTCTTCTTTATTTATTTTTTTTATAAAAAACAAAATGCATAAAAAAAGAAATAAATACAGATAACACTATTAAAGGTATAAAACAAATAAAATATAAAACAAAATTAAGAGAAACAAAATAAACAAGAAGATATTTCATGTTAAGTACAAAATATTCACATATTTTGCACCAATGACAAAATATTTTCATTTTAGGCACAAAATGATAATGTAATATTAAAAGCTACATTGGCCCAACGTGCACGATGAGAGCGTGAAAAAAATGAAAAGTCATACTTTCAATGCTCGCAACGAGAACAAGAGGGATTAGAAAAATGTATTCAACCAATACAACCTTCTTTAGCACCAAATCGTCGCAATCGCGCTTGCCTGGAATGGGAAACAATAACTGAAGATTCTCATTCGACACAAAAACGAACAATGGTTGCCTATCATTCTACATATTCGTTTTCTATGCCAAACACATCTTTACCTCCACAAAGGAATTGGTAAACTACTATGTCTAATCTTGAAATACATACTCTTACCATTTTGTTTTATAGAATTTTATTTATACACAAATATTCGTAGGTCTACTCCTATAAATCAATTTCTTCAAGAAAATCTATGTACTGATGATGAATTAAAAGATATGCCTATGAGTACATCAATTGATGCCCGAGCACACAATGATTCTTGCCGCCATTATCTTGGCAAGATGGACGTATTATGTTCTTATTGTTCAGCCTTACATTGGATGGATGAAAAATTAACCAAATCATCTATAAAGCGTTCCTTATTCGGAACTTGCTGTTTAGAAGGGAAGATTAGGCTACCTTTACTTGTTACACCCCCTCCATCACTTCAAGCGTTGTATGATGGGAATAATGATCAATCAAAATCCTTTCGAAATTATACTCGATTGTACAATGCAGCCAATGCTTTTACGAGTCTTACTACTACATTGGATCCTAGAGTACTCAGTGGAAGGGGTCCTACATCATTCACAATTCATGGGGAATTACGACATCGAACAGGATCACGACAACCACAACCAGGGCAGGATGCGAGTTATGCTCAACTATATATCTATGACTCTAATTCAGTGTTAGAAATTCGTAATCGTAGAAATCCTAACTTGAAAAGGGATGTGCTCAAAACTATTCAGGATAGTTTGTTACAAGTCAATACATTTGTAGCTACATTTTGCCAGGCTCATGCCATTTTACATCAATTAGACGCGGCAAGACACAATCTACCTGCTCATCTTCATTACAATTCAACAACTGATTGATGTCGGTATAACTTACCAACTGCAGATGAGATTGCGATTGTAATACCAGGTGATGGAACAGAGGAAAGTGGAATGAGAGATATTATCTTATATTTCCAAGGAAATAATGAGTTGATGCAAATTAATGAATGTCACCCAGCATACTTGCCATTACATTATGTTCTATTATTTCCCTATAGTGAGCTTGGATGGGAACCTGAGTTGAAATTGTGGAATGTTCAATATGATCGACCTTCAACTGATCGACTTGCTTAAATGGATTTTTGTAGTTATCGTTTGTTTGAACAACCCACAAAGTATTCAACTATTTTGAGAGGTGGGAAACTATTTCAAGAGTTTTTGGTAGATGCTTGGGCGACAATTGAGCAAAATCGATTGACATACTACAAGCTTAATCAAGGGAAACTTCGGGTTGAGCTTTACCAAGAGTTGTTAGATATTGATCCAAATTATGTGCGACCTGGTCAAATTGGTCAAAGATTTGTTTTGCCATCTTCATTTACTAGTAGTCCTAGACATATGTTTGAAATCTTTCAAGATTCAATGGCTATCATGCAATACAACCAACACCTAGATATTTTTCTTACCATGACTGCGAATCTTAATTGGCCAGAAATTACTTCAGCATTATTATTACATCAAAAACCTATTGATCGTCCTGATTTAATTGCCCATGTTTTTGAGTTGAAGAGAAAATGTTTGATGAAGGAGATAGAAACAAATAAAGTGTTTGGAAATAAAGTTGCACATGTTTTTACAATTGAATTTCAAAAACGAGGCCTCCTCCATATGCATGCACTTTTATTTCTTAAGGGTTTAGACAAAATTCGGACATGTGCTCAAGTAGACAAATTGGTCTGTGCAGAATTTCTAGACCCAAAAGATGATTCTATGCTTTTTGAAACTATCAAATGTTGTATGTTACATGGACCATGTGGTGCTCGAAATCCACATGCACCATGTATGGAAAATGGTAGATACAGTAAGAGATACCCTCAAGCGTTCACAGAAACAACAACTATGGATCAAGATGGATACCCTATCTACCGTCGTCGCAATAATGGTCAAGTACATACTGTGAGGGGACAAGAAGTTGATAACAGGGATGTTGTACCATACAATGCATATCTTTCTAAACTTTTCAACTGTCATATAAATGTGGAAGTTTGCGCTGGAATGAGATGTGTCAAGTATATACATAAGTACATTTACAAGGGTTATGATCGTACAACGATGGTGTTGGGATCGATAAATGAGATTCAACAATATCTTGATGCAAGGTATATTGGACCTCCAGAAGCTGCTTGGCGAATATTTGGTCATCCTTTGCATGTAAAGATACCAACAATTGTACGATTGACACTTCATTTACCTGGAATGCATTGCGTTATTTTTAATCCAGAAGAGTCATTAGAAACGATTCAATCTAGAGCTGGTCAAAAAATGTCAACTCTTACTGGCTTCTTTGCATATTATACTGCCAGTGAAGATGAATGTCCATTCACTTATCAAGAATTTCCACAGCATTTTGTATGGCTCAAGTCAAAAAAGAGATGGAAATCAAGAGAAAGGGGATATGCAATTGATAGATGTACTTTGCCAGTCCTAATTGTGGTGAAAGATTTTATCTGCGTTTGTTACTAACTATTGTCAAAGGACCAAAGTCGTTTCGGTCTTTACGCACGGTCGATAATGTTGTGCATGATACATTTAAATTAGCATGTGTTGCAAGGGGGCTTTTAGAAGATGATGAAGAATGGATACAATGCTTGAAAGAGGCTGCAATTATGAAAACTGGATACCAATTGAGGAGATTGTTTAGTATTATTCTCACCTAGTGCTCTCCACTAAATCCATGTGCATATGGAATCAATTCTCAACGCATATATGTGATGATCTTGCATATAAGATTCGTGCATTGTTTGCCATTTCTAACCCAACTGAGGCTCAAATTGAAGATTATGGTCTCCATCTTTTGAATCAAATGCTTTATGAATCAGGCAAATGTTTAATTGACTTCCCACCCATGCCACAACCTACTACAAATTGAAGTGCAGTAGTTGGTAATCGATTGATATTCGAACATCAACAACTACAGAATGAGGCACAACAAGCAGATTCACAAATTACTATTGATTGTCTCAACAATGGACAACGGAATGCTTATAACACAATCACTTCTTCAATTTTTCAAAATAAAGGAACAGTTTTCTTTCTTAATGGGGGTGTTGGAACAGGGAAAACATTTCTGTACAATACGATTGCATTAAAATGTCGCAGCCTTGGGCATATCGTTATTACTGTGGCTTCATCTGGAATTGCATCATTGTTATTCATAGAAGGTCGCACTGCATGTTCAACATTTTCCATTCCGTTAGATGTCTTGGAAAATTCACTTTGTGGGTTTACCAAACAATCATTACAAGCTGAGTTGTTTAGAGAAACAAAACTCATAATTTGGGATGAAGTTCCTATGCAACATAGACATTGTGTTGAGGCGGTTGATCGTACATTAAGAGATATTCGTGATAGTGAAAAGCCATTTGGGGGTATTATTGTTGTTCTTGGTGGAGACTTTCGACAAATCTTACCAGTTATACTCAAAGGAATTCGTGAGCAAATTGTGAATGAATCATTAAGACACTCGAATATATGGAAGCATATACATATCTTAACTTTAGATTTGAATATGCGCTTGAATCATGGAGACCGTGAAAATGCTATTTTTGCAAATTTCTTGATGGAGGTAACACTACTTTAACCTCTTTTTTTTATTATATAGATTATTTTAAATTAATAAATTGTGTTTACACTCATATTTTTTTTAATTGATTTCACTTTTTTTAGATTGGGACTAATCCTCAAGAAATCATCAACCTTCCATCAATGATACACAAATGTCAAGATATGAATGAATTACTCTCTACAGTTTACCCACAGTTGAATATGATAGAGACGTCGACCCCAACATTTTTAACTGAACACACCATTTTATCTGCGCGTAACGATGATGTCAGTGACATTAATACTACTACATTGAATATCTTTCTAGGGAGACAATATACTTATTTTGTAGCAGATAAAATGTCTGAAGATAATGAAATTGATCCTACTATTACAAATAGATATCCTAATGAATATTTAAATTCATTGGATCCTCCCGGGCTACCAACTTTTAAGTTAGAGTTGAAAATGTGTTGTCCTATAATATTGTTAAGAAATATTACACTGAAAGATGGACTATGTAATGGTACAAGATTGATGGTTACTAGGTGCGACACTCGCATAATTGAAACTTAAATTTTAACTGGAGAAAAGTTTGGCAATTTGGCATTCATACCAAGGATATCTTTGACACCATCTTCTTCAGAAATACCTTTCCAAATAACAAGACGTCAATTTCCAGTCCGATTAGCATATGCCTTGACCATTAATAAATCTCAAGGATAATCTGTGAAATTTGTTGAGGTTGATTTGCGCATACCAGTGTTTAGCCATGGCCAATTATATGTGGCATTGTCCCGATGTACATCCTTTGATCGTATAAGTATTCTCCTTCCTAAAGATAGTTTTGATTCTATTACAAATATTGTTTATCCTGAAGTGTTGTTGTAGTGTTCCATATTCATTAATCATGTTTTATCAAAAGGTAACCATGTAGATTTATTTCTATTGATTATATATATAGATTTTTTTTAATATAAAATTTCAATCTAATAATGATTGGAAATATGAATTTTTTTAGGATTGGATCGAAAAATTTATAGAGCTTAAAAGAAGAAATACCACTAGCTTGCTTTGATGTGGATGTAATAAGGTAATTTCAATCTCAAAGTATTTTAATATGTATATTTCCAACAAATATACCAATCTATATTGTTTTTTGTTTTCACAAATTACCAGATTGTTGTGCATGTTCCTCATTGAGGATACATACAAGTTGATACAAAGACTTTTTCGAAAGTAATGAGGAAGAAGTTTAAGTAAACACATGTTTGAAGGCATGTTATTGACATATCTTCTATAAAGCATACATATTCTAGAAGAACTTCAACCCATTTTTTTTTATATCAAGTTTTAACCCACTGTTTTGGTGTATGACAATATAATGTTTATTTTTCTTTAGTTATAATTTGATTGGCAGCAGTAACACTAACTGATATGTTTAAATTGCAAAGTACTGACTTGTGTGCATTATTTGATATTTAATTTTTTTTATATTTGATTTGTTTGAAATTGTAGAGTATAGTCTATTAAATATATTTTTATAATTACATTTTAATCTTAAATTTAAATAGTGTTGTGATTATAATTATATTATAATCCTAACATTATTTACACCGTGCCTTCAGGCACGGACATACGCTAGTATATATATATACGATGAACACTAAAAACAAATACAAAAATCAACAAAGAACTTACATTAATAAATAAAATTTCATAAAATTTACTGGTAAGACCCACTTGAGAAAATCTTTATCCGTTGTCCAGCTTATGTTCTCAAGACTTCTACTGAAAAATAGTTCTATCACCAACACAAAAACACATGAATAAATAGTATTTTACAAAATTTGTTTGTAATACCCACTTCTGGAAAATCTCATCCACTTGGACAAAAAGAAACAGTTTACCCAAAAGACACAAACAGGGTAAAAAATAAATAAAATAAAAATACACTAGTCATCAGGTGACAAAAAAAACAATATGAAGAAAGCTAGAATACACTTGTGTCTAACATTCAACTTAATCTATAAGACAAAATTGGTTCATAGATTTCTATTTTTTTTGTTTTTTTGGGAAGGTAAAATCAAAGGAGATCATATAGAAGTAGCTCCGAGGTCAGGATATCATTTTCTCTTGCTTTTAGTCAATGGTTTACTATCCACATAAGGATACTCAGCTGGGGCAGTCCACAGGCCCCATAGTATAATTAAGTGAACACAAAGCAGCAGGGCGGATGAATAGTCATTCGATGGGAAGACATTCCAGCAAAACTCCACCACTACAAACAACATTAAACTGCACAATAGACGGCACCAAGTGGATCAACAAATCACCGGGGTAGAAAAATTATCCATATAAAAAAAGAAAAAAGAAAGGTCTGATCAACGTACCATAGTAATGTAGGAAAAGATGTTTTCCACAGCAGATATGGTAGGCTGTAGAAATACCTGCAGATGGAAAATCTTAACTAAACACGAATATTTCTTAACAAATTAAAATCTAGTAGTTAGAATTTAACCCAAAGTCTCCTCAATGTATAACTACAACATCAAAGTCTCATCCATGGCATGTCCCCGTATCTGTATCCAACTTTTGGATACACATTCCAATATCTTAAGATTTAGGTTTATAAAGGTCAGAGACTTGGACACACACAATTGCCCGAGCCCACATAACACGGGTATGATAAAATATGAAATAAAGTATAAATTATATTGCACCAAGAACAAAAGAAAAGGCATCAGGTACACTTCTTCTTTTTCATTTTTTGCTTGTTTGTTGTTAGTACAACTTGGTGCGCATCCTATAGAATGAGAATATGAAGGTAACAGATCGTTGTTGGAGTACTTTTGTTTAGCTATTAGATTTACAAGAATTAGAAAAGAATTTAGTCCAAAAATACTTACCACGAGTAGAACTGAAAATGCAGTGACCTGGCACATAAAATGCCAATAAAGTTCCCAACAAACAGGGTAGTCACAATATCTGAATCAATTACAATATCCATATTTAGTCTCCAATTCAGAAAAAGGAAAAATATAGAAGACTCAAAAAAATGAGCTTTTGAAACAAATGAAGGAAACAGTTAACGAGAACATTAGAAAGGAGAAGGTTTATGACTTACGCTCTTTATTTAGAAGCTTGATGGTAGATTGACTATCAACAACCCTTAGCTTCACAGGGACAAACCTCAAATGCAAGAAATTCAAAAGTCCACCTTCATGCCTGCCAAAAACAAACGCAATGAGAACATAACTTCAAATAAATTGACTTAACTACTGACATGAGAATATTGATGGGAGGAAAAAAAATAAAAACTAGTGTCCTAGACCGAAGAAACACAGTTTCTAGTTTTTCCATTTTTTTTTATTTTTATTTTTTTGTGTAGTCCTTTCTCATGCCCACCTACTACTCTGTCTACCCCTTTTATTTTATTTTTAAATTTCCAAGTTCCACATGCCCATCTTTCCATCAAACCAAACAACTGTGTGAGTACCCTCTACAAGGGCTCATGCACACACGCAATACATCTATAGCCAATAATCCAATTATCTTATCCAAAAGCAGAAAGCAATACCAAAATTGGAAACAATTCTGAGCTATGTTATTTAAACTTTGAATTTGGTACAGGAAGAGGCAAGAGTTTTTCTTAATCTCAATATCTCGTCATTGCCACTTCCCTTCATTTAATTTACCGACAATGAAGAGCATAAGATCTACTTACTTGCACCATCTGTAGTGGGCAAACACTGCAAGTAGTATCAGGTGAGTAATAAGCAAAGAGACCGCAAACTCCTTTGATACAAAAACTGGTTCAGGCACAAATTTGAAGTTAACAGACCTGATCAATAGATGAGAAGTCAGTTTTTAATCAACTTACTTGGACAAAGAACATGAAATAAAATTACAAACAAGCATTATATCACAATAAACAATAAAGCAGAGTTCTAAAGCAACATGAAAATGAGATTGTATAAATTTAACTGGTTTTTTCAGAAGTCAAAATCTGGAAAAAATCAACAACCTTAATAGGAAGTAATGATATTGTAGCAATGAAAAGGGTTTATCTGATTATTTAAAACTGTTGTTCAACAATAGTCGATGTATTTACACTGACGGACTTCAATCAAGACAGTAGTAGGCAAGATATCCAACTCTTTGTTATTTTTTTCTTTGCTTTTGCATTTTGTCTACTTGAGTGTATCATATGTGCTTTCCACATGTTAAGAAATTCTAGATGAAAAATCTAATGGCTCAAGGTCATCTAGAGTTCCTTGAGAAGTAATCTAATGGCTTGAAGTCATCTTCAGGAAGATAGTTGTATACCCCAAATTTTCTACATGGTCACTACATTGTCAGAGAGGGTGGCAGGCAAATGGCAAAGATGAGCATCTAATAAGTCCTGAGTTATTAAGCACTTGAATCTATTTTATCTAACTCACGATTGGGGGCAAAGGGGGTGATCTCACAAGCAACTGGCCTATGTTGCACCTGCAAAAGGCAAAATGACAAGTAGGCAAAGCCTCCACACAAGAAGAAGAAAAAGAAAAAGAAAAAGAAAAAGAGAGGTAGCTGGAGGAACCAAATTCATGTGTAGCTGATCAAATTATGCTTATGGTTCCGAAAGGAACACGAGAAAACCATCTTCATAAAAAAAATAGTTCTAATAATCTCAAATCATATATATGCAAACCTAAGAAGCACAGACACTTCTAAAAAGGTGACGTGTCCAGTCAGACACAGACACTCCTTGGATACTCCCGGACACATGTCTGATATTGTGGTTGTTTGGGAAGTTGCTATTTTAGTAGGCTATTTTAATTTTTGACTATTTTAGTAGGCTAAAATTTTTGTATTTGGGTAGATAGTTGGATTTTTTTGTAATTTGATGTGATGTTTGTGAGAGAAAAAGTGAAATGATTATGGGTTTGATGTAATATTTTGTCTTCTTGTGGATTTTAGCCCAAAAAGCCCAAAAAAAGCCTTTGCCAAACACCCCCATTGTTATATTTGGGTTGATCTCCTAGCAATATTCCAAAGAATATCATATAATGAACAATCTAAGATCTCTATTTGCCTATGCCATTCATTAATTTAACAAAACAATTATGTCCATTTCAGGTGGCTAATGTTTTACAATTGTACGCAATTTTTATCAGGTTAAAAAGTGTACCAAAAGTGGATGAAGACACGCCCAAGATTGAAAGCTCCTGATATATATGCAATAGGATGCGCTAATAAAAAAGGCAGCCCCAACAGAATCTGCAGAACCATATGCCAAATGGTTTGGGAAAACAATAAACATCTTGATCAGACAATTCGCTCCATCACATGTTAATTGCAGTTGCAGTCCAACTCACCTAATCAGGTTGCAGAAGAGGAAAATATGTTGATTATTCTTCCTCAATAAAGAACACTACATGTGCTTTACAAAACAGTGGATAGATGAAAACAAAAATGCATCCACAAAAACCAGCAGTCAGATGCATTATGCAGCAAAAGACTCAGGTTTGCCCATAAAAATCTTAATATTAATATCATTCTACGTGCATCTGTGTATTATGATGCACAACAATTTACAAAAACAAAAAATGTAAGAACTAGCACCTGCACAATCGCTGCACCTGCTAAAGCTGAAAACACCCCTACTATATCCATAGCCTGTACTACGTAAATCGTTGCTTCAGTAATTATATGCTATAACCAGATAACACTCTTGAAATATACTTTCATTTTTTTCAAAAAATAAAGCCACACACAGATTGATGTACCTTCAACATGAGTAATAGTAAAGGTGGAGCATAAAGAAGCACATTCATCTTTATCGAAACAGCTCCACTGTAATAATATCATGACAAAAGTCAAATCAAACCCATCTTAGTGTTATGGAAGTTGAATAATTGGTTAAAATATCACCTGAAAATAATCAAACCCAGATGCCACTTTTGGTTAAGAAGTAAGGCCAGTGCAGCATGGAAGAGCATCGTGGCAAAGCAATCATTGAAAAGACGAAGCACGAAGATGGAGTGCACTCTTTTTGATAGACAAAGCAGGGAAAAGGCCCACCATGGAAGCTGCAAGGAAGTTCAATAGTAATGCAAGACATATAAAAGGCAAGATATAAGAGAACCATTAATGCAGCATGGAGTAGTTTCTGATACATACAAGTAAGAACTTGTAACATTATTAAGAAAGTGTGTGAGCATGCGTTCGTGTGTGCATACATATCCATGTGTGTATGAGAGGAGGGGGGAAGAAGGAGGTATTCTTCTCACAAAATATATGGTATCCTTAAACCAGATACATTCAAACTTCCAAATGAAAAATTGAAAAAAGGGTCAACCATTAAGTTTTCTGCTTCATTTCATTCATGATCAAGATTATTCTTACAGTACAGTAACAACTAAGTTCAAACTTTGGGATTGCAGTATATTAGGACTACAAAGTTACACAATCAAAATGAAAAATAATCTTACGGTCCTTGTACAGCAAGAAATATCACATTTTAAAGTAGTAATTTGACAGTCCTTGCTTTCTTCCTAGCTCTCGTAGCCTAGCAATAATGAAAAAAATATATATGACAAGAAAGAAAAATGAACCTTCTAAGTTCTAACAAGAACTCAACACTCAATCCTTCCCAAAAAGAATCAAAAGGAAAAATCTGATGTCAATTGTATTGCAACCAGACAGAAAATAAAAAGAATTTCAAAGATGCATGTTTGAGCATTCTGCTTCACTCTTCACATGTAATGAATGGTCTGAGCATACAAGCAAGACATGATATAGGAGTAGAAAAAGGTGATTACATTGTTGTTAAATATCCATTAGCTTCCAAAGAAAACACCTTAATAGATCCTAAGGTCCAATATTGCCCACTAGTGCAAAATGATGACCAGACAGTGCAAAATGAAATTTACACAGTAGTAAAATTTTGACACTGAAATTATTCATTTGACATTCAATAATTACCCTCCTAACTTTTTCTTTTTCTTTTTTTGTCACACAGTATACATCAGTAGAGGCAACATAAAGGGTATCATACCCGCAACCTCACACCACAAAGTGGTGCTCCACAACCACTAGGCCAAAGGCCCTGGCTAATCACCCTCCTAACAAAACCATGCACATATTAGTTGTATACTTGCACAAGCTTTAAGACAACAAAATCCATCCTTAGTTCTTATCTTTGGGAGTTGCAACCTTTGTCAAGCACTTTGCAAGATCTTAAACATATCAAATCAGGATTCAGTTTTTTTTTTTCTTTCTTGTTCTTTTATTGATAGAATCGTCAAGTGGGTTTGACTAGTCAAGCATCCCAAAATTATAACACATGCCCAAGTACAACAAACTTTATTACTTTAGATAACACAAGGAACGTTCCATACCACATCAGTCTTCACATAGATGTACAAGACAATTCCCAGATTTAAAATGTAGAGAATGCCAAATAGAATCTGCACTGACATGAAATAGTAGAAGATGTTAGCATGTAGTATGTTCATGTGCAACACCAACAATACACAAAAAATAGCTGATTTATCCATAACATATAATTATAAGCCAATAATCAAAAGAAATATTTTATTGGCACTAAGGTGATTCATAGCATATGACTGCAACCTGGAATCCACGAGACTATTAAAGACTATTGGTTTCAAATAACAGAGTCACATCCAAAAAACTTCTTTCTTTCCTTTTAGTTGGGGTCAAATAACTTGATTGAGTATAGTTATTACAGTAAGCCTTGCTATATGAGATATGTGTTATGTCACGCATGAATAACACCACCAAATTCTTATATTATATCCAATGTCCCTTTACTAAAAAGTATTTAGTATCGATGTTCTTAACCATATTTTTTGCTGCATAAATACTAGGAAATCAATTTAAGACACATATCATTTCCATGATGCCTCGCCCTGTTTTTTTTTTTTTTTTTAAGTTCTCAGCTTTCCACAGCATTTCTAAGGAAAATTCCACAATAGCTATTCACAAAATTAAAGACTAATGAACTTCTTGATTGAGAAGGATAAATTTGCTAAGTAACATATTTTAAATTTTTTATTCTTTTCCATCAAGTAAAATCTGCCCGTGCTTGTTGGCAAAAACACGAAGAAAAACATTAAAATTCAACATATGCAACTATTACCAATAACTAACTAGAAGAAATACATATATAAAATTGCAATGTTACCGCTCTGATACATCTAATTTCCTTAACTTTAAACAAAGATCCATTCAGTGTGCTCACAAATTTGAAAAGGGTGAACTGAAGAAAAATAAGAAAATTACCTGAGCAGGAAAGACCTGCCCTCCTGTAACAAACTGTATGGCAGAGTATACATAAAGAAAACCAGCTGGGTAAACCAGAGGGCCTGTGTCACCTTTCAAGTTCCTGTAATCCTTCTCTCCTTCAAGAAACCCACTCACCTGTTTGTCAATCATTATAAATTGAACGAAAAATGTACATCACACAGATAAAGCCCAAAAACATGGTAAATTTGCTTTATAAAGTTTTACAAATGGCACCCACCTGTGACATGTAGGCATCCCAATCAATCTTTGTATCTGGAAATATTGCAATAGATATGTTTAAAAAACAATTTGTGAGAAAGAGAGAAAGAACTATAAAGCTAATGAGGGTTTTCTCTTACAGGGAATGTAGGCGATGATTAGAGCGACGAGGAGTGCATCAATGAAAAGCAAAGCGAAAGCAAAGCCCACATTTGGATTTTTGAAAAGTTTATGAACAGAAGTCCCTGATCTGTGTATGGGTTTATCTTTGGTGGATGATCGGCCTGCCATGGCTTCTTCACCGGAGTGGCTCTCTCCTCTGTAGGGAACTGTGGTTAGATCAAGGCTAGATAGTGGAGCTCCATTCTACGCAATGATCTCAGTTTCAAAGCACTGTCCTATATGGTCACATTCAAAAAAAGATTGTTGGGTCAAGGCTCCAACTACAATGATAAGAGTTTTTGTTTCAACTGAATGAATTAAAACAATTGAATAATTCCATAGAAAAATTCATATGGTGACTTTATTTGTACTAGCATGCACACACACGCGTGACGTGCCTTCAAATCACATAGTATGATCATGAAGCAGTTTTAGTCATTGAGTGATTAGAAAACACAAGGAAGGAAATTGCCCAAACGATCAACAGCGACAACAAGGATCACAGAAGACCAATATTTGAAATAGGAAAATAACTTCAAAGATTTCTATTTTAATTGATTACTCTATGAAAATTGCCCAAATGTTAAACAACAAAAAAAAGCTCAAAAACACAAAAGTAACAAAATTTGATTCACATATTTCCAACAGCCAAAATGAATCACGAATCGCATATTCACAACGTCTTCTCTTCATATTCAAGCATTAATAAATTCACAGAAAAATCCAACAACATATGAAAATATTGGAGGAAGAATTCAAAACCCTAACTCTGCCGCTCTGGCAAAAAAAACCTTTTTCCGGTGCCTCTCCGGTGAGTCAAAACCCCACCGTAGTGCGATGTCGGAGGCTCCCGTGACTGAGAATACTGTGGGTAGTGGAGTAGTGGTGGTGCTCGGTGGTGGTTGATGCCGAACTTGGACCTCCGGATCGTGACTTCAGATGAGAGAGAAGCAGTCCAAGGGTTGGGATTTGCTGCGACTAAAATACGATGTAGTATTCTACACTTTTAAAACACATCCCATTCTCCTTAAAACGTCGTCATTTTATGTCTTCCAAACAAAATGTTTCACTGGTAATGAAACATTGTAATATCCTATCCAAAAAAACAAAAAAAAAACACATTGTAGTACCATTTCCCCATTTACTAATTAATATTGATAAATAAATCTCATATTTTAAATTTATAATCCATATTGTTTCATATTTTTTTTTGTAATTTATTTAGTCCTTTTAGATGTATAAAAACTCATTTGTCCACTATATTAGAGTGTTATATTTAAAAAAAGTAGACTAAAAAGTTTTTAATATCACATCATACATGTCACGTTAGAGTGTTACATTTGAAAAAAGTACACTAAATAATTTTTAATTTTTTTAGAGTATCGCATCATACCCGTCACGTTGGAGTGTCACATGTTACATTTGGAAAAAGTACACTAAGGAGTTTTTTATTTTTTTTTAGAGTGCCACATTATACTTACCACGTTGTCACGTTTGATAAAAGTACACTAAGAAAATTTTATTTTTTTTAAGTGTCACATCATACCAGTCACGTTGTTACATTTAAGAAAAATACAGTAAGGAATTTTTATTTTTTTTAAAATGTTACATCATACCCGCTACGTTGTCACGTTTGAGAAAAGTACCCTCCAGAGTTTTTATTTTTTTTTTAAAGTATCATATCATACCCACCACACGTTGTCACGTTTGAGCTACGAGACATTTTCCTTTTTAGAATGTCACATTATATCTCCACGTTGTTACATTTGGAAAAAGTAGACTAAGAAATTTTTTTTGGGTCTTGCATCATATCCACCGCATTGTCACATTTAGGATAAGTAAACTAAGAAATTTTTAATTTTTTTGAACTATTACATCGTTGGAGTGTCACATTCATATTTGTCATATTAGAGTATCACATCGTATCTATCACATTAATAAAATGTTATAATTATCCACTGAAACACTACCCAAAAAAATAAATAAATAAGACCGTACGGACAAAAAAAAAAAAAAATTCTCTACAAATAGGACATAACAGATCAATAAAAAAACTTAGGACTAATTGAAATATTTATTTGTGAGATAGAATTTTTTGGCAAATATATATTGCATATATAAAGAATAATAAACATAAAACAAAAAATTAAATTTATTATTCTCTAAGTTGGGCCAACTCGACTACATAACTGAATCCCAAGCTTAATAAGCCTTCGTTTGGGAAGTGGGTTGGCTTTTTGACTTTTTGATTTTTTTGGCTATTTTAGCCTGGGGCTAAAAAGCCTGGTTTGGGAAGGACTTTTTGACTTTTTTAACTTTTTGGCTTTTTGGTGAGGTGTCATGTTGTTAAATTACGAAGTTGCCCTTGTCTATTTTTTTTATTTTTTTATTTGGGTTTTGATATGGCATATTTCCGGTTTATTTTTTATTTTTTATTTTGATATTTTGAAAACATTTTTCAATATATTTATCATATAGTTTTTCATAATTAAATTTTGTGATATATGTCTAATAAAATTTGTACAGTATTTACTTTTTAAATCTAAATTTATAATATACATTTCACATATAATTTTTTTCATATCTTCGTAATATGTTTTTAATATATTGGTTAATTGTTGACAATTTTTGTGGAATTTTTTTTTTTGTACCATAAGTTTTTTAGATTTCGTAATTTGTTGTTAATAAACGTAATTCCAAATTGAGTTGGAATTATATCTAATTTGTTATATACATGTCATATAAATTTAACAAATTTGTTGTTAATATCAATTTTTTTTATATAATTGAGTTGGAATTTTTTATGTTTGTTATATATTTGTGACAAATGGGAATTGAGCATGTCTATTACCAAAAATTCAGGGTTCAGCATTAACTACCAACAAAAAATATAACAAATTTGCCTCAAAATATAACAAATTTGCCGAAAAATAGAAAACAAATTTGCCCCAAGAGTTGCATTTTTTCTATAACCGAACAGATCAAAAAATTATAGAACAGATACAAAAATTATAAAACAAATACAAAAATCTGCCCCAAAAAATCTACCCCAAATTTCATAAACCATTGGCATTTCAGATCGGAATTTCATAACTGAGAACACATATTTGAAGAAGAACAGATATATTACAGATATATATATGTATGTACATATACAAATCTGCCTCAAATCGACCCATTCCCGAACATGTTATCAACATAACAACAGATCCAGAATAGCAAATTTGTCACCGAGGCAGATCGGTGCCCCCTCTGTGTGTAATGTATGCTTAATCAACCCAACGAGGACGGTAAAGCAACAGATCGGCTATGGACCGATGCTATTATGGACGATTACTATACATATGGGAAGAAGAAGAAGATAAATCAGAGCCTCCATAGAGCATTACCTGCAGAGCGGGTTGAGTTCCAGCCGCGGATGCGTACTCCGGTCGCGATTTCGTCGGCCAAGGTCGCTCAGATCCCCTATAAGGGAAGCTTCGTTCTTCTTCTCTCTCGCGTATGAGAACACTGTGGGTACCATCTGAGGCTAGACGAAGATATCCGGATGAGAGTTTAACATATGGGGGGCAATTCGGTAAATTTGCACGACCAACTCTCTCCTTCACCCGTGAAATGGGTTTTTGTCGCGACGTGGCTAATTTAACCAATTTTGTCGCGACGTGGCTAAATCAGCCTCGGTTTGTCTTCCCAAACACAGGCTAAATATGAGAACGAAAATCCTCTTCAATTCTTTTTTTATTACAATTCAATAATTAGTCATTAGAAAAATGATTTGTAGCTCTAAAACTGCTGGCACTAATGACACTAATTTCCTGTTTTGGTAAATTTTTATTTTTATTTTTTTTACTTGATATAAAAATTAGTGCCATTAGTGTTCAAAAATTTAGTGTCACAAATCACAACTGTTAGTCATTATTCAACTGTTACTTTAAATTTCAATAAACTTATTTTCACTTGAATTGATAAATTAAGAATTGCATACCCATTATAGTTTCATTTAAATGATGGAAACTTGAGTATTTGGAATCACATTTTATTTTATTTTATTTTTCTCAAAATTATAATTTTTATTCAAATAGCTCAAGGTTAAAGATTGATGGAAATGAGTGGCAAATTTAAAAATAATAAATAAATGACAGGCAAATTTATTATTTATAAAACTTTCAATGGTAGCAATATTGTAAACTACTTAAAAATTACAGGTGAGAATATAATTTGTAAAAAGTAAACGGGGCAACTGCCCCTTTCCCACCCAAAAAAGAAGAAAGTGCATAATTTTGAACTAGATTTGCCTTCCAATCCCAAGGTAATGAGGCTGTTTGTTTCAACTTTTCAGAGTCAACTTATGACTTTTAGCTTTGAAAAAGTTATTTTGAATTTTTTGGTTAAACTTATTTCAAACAGCTTCTGATTCTAACAGTTTATTTTAACTCAAAAAAACTAATTGTGAGAAGCTGCTCACCCCTTGTTTCTGATTATCAGCTTCTGCTGTGGACATGTTAATTTATGATTATACTCTTAATTTTTTTTTATTTTTTTATTTTTAAAAATAGAAAAAGACTCAAATGGACTATAGATTATTATTATTATTTTTTGTGAGAAATGTAGACAAATAAAAATTAAAAATTAATTGAAAAAATTATTTCACAGCTTATTTAACAAACACTACTCAGCAACTTAAATCTATAATCCAACAATTACACCAAACAGATTAACAACTTCTGATTAAAGTCATAATCTATAATCTGTTAATCTATAATCTATAAGCTATTTTAACAGTTACACCAAACGGATAGAATAAGACGGCCTTTTCAAATTATTTAGGGATTATTTGAAATGTTCTAAATAAGTATATTTTTTGACTTTTTATAAAAAGATGTGTAGAAAAGTAGAGAGGAGATGTTGATTGATGTGACTCAAAAAAGATAAAAAGATAAAAAATATAAACTTAGTCTTCCCAAACTTGGCCTTAATCTTCCCAAAACACCACGTTAACAGTTTGCTCATAATCCAACAATTAAGAATACTATGGGAACATACAAACTAAGCTCACTGTTCTCCATTGAAGTTCACAGAACACGATAATACGATTCATTCATATGTTGAAGTGCTATGGCACTCTACTCGCTGTGGCAAAGCTTCCTTAGAGTAATGGAGGTTCTTCTTTTCTGGTCAATATCTTTCCCCTCCCACTTCTGAAAACCTGGCTTTCGATTTATCTCATGTTTCCAAAGGTAGCGGGCTTCTCCCCACATCAAGACTAAAGATCCTGGGGTTAAAAACACGGGAATCTTGGCCTTGTGTGGATCACCTTCTGATTCCTTTCTAATAATGCCAGCGTCACCTTCAGCTCGGCTGAAATGCATCACGCATGATGACTCCAGGGAGACAATGGCAATTCCATCTTCAAAGTGCATAAGATCAACATGTGCGCAGATTCCCTGCACATCATCCAGAAGCCAGCACTGTCATCTCAATTATCTTCACATTCGGCCAATAACACATTCAATTGGAGCTACTGAGAGCTTTACCAGTGTAAAAATGCCCTAGGATAACTTTGCATGCAACAAAATCATTAAAGATTGATTATAGAGTAATGCAACAGAATAATACGAGAGTACATATTTTTAAAAAAAAAAATTTGGCCCAAGCATGTGTTGTATTCAAATGAACCGCAACTCACAAGGAAACTAATGTCAAATGGAAGGCTGCTACCAGATTTGCACAAGTGTGAGAAAGAAGTTTCGTTTTAAGTCCGTCTCAAATACAGATACAATTTAAAATTTCAAAAAATGATATCGCACCTCACCTGGTTGGTATAAGTTGATAATTAGTTGGTCAAAGAGAGGCTCTCTCCAAAGTAATTTTGACGGAAAAAGATAGGCATTTTTACCATCATCAGAAGCTGCTATGTCCACAAATTCAGAAACATAATCACTAAAATGCACCACCTCACGAACTAAATTAGCAAGCTCAGTTGCCCATTCTGGAAGATCTCCAAATCTCATAGCCTGCACTGAATGGAATCCAAAAAGTTCAAAAGCCTCCAGGATAAACATATGCAAGACTAACTGCAAAACTGTCAAATCTACATGCAATGTATAAACAGTATGACCAATGTTAATTGATGAGTAGCATGTACCACACATGTATTAGAACGCCATAATTAGTCACTGAAAAGGATGCCTTTGTCATGTGATTCAACGAGTTCAACATGCAATTTTAATCTATACCGTCAATTTGCAAGGTAAATTGACTAAGCTGTTTATACTGCCCTTGTGCTTTCCCTTTTACAATTGGAGTGTTGTACACAATTGTGCTTGCTTGTTTAATTGTCGAAATCCAATTTTAGTATTATTATCCTTACTTTCTACCAAATATGGAACATGTGACACATCAATGATACGTCAATAATGATAAACTCTAAAAAAGTAAAATTTACTTTAATCACTATTTTCTTTTCTCTAAGAAGTAAGCAAAGAATTGAAAAAATATTATTGTCTTTATCCTAACAATTATACTCTTATGTTATAAGAATTATTACAACTTCAATTTCATAATACTTCGGATACATGACCTAGAGCATCCAAAAAGTATCTGATACTTCTCTCGCTATATATATATTGTGCATACATATAGGAAGTATGGGATAAATATCAGTATATATATGAGGAGTATCAATGTCCAATACGAATTACATGGATTTTTACTGATTTTGCTAAACAAACAATTGAGTGAAGTTAACTTGGCTAAGGATCAATCGAGCTTGGCAAGTTCTAAAACACTATAATTGATATCCAATTGGTACTGCTAAATGAATTCTAGTAAAGCATTTCACAAGCATGTTACAAATAGTAGGTATGTCATTAACTCAACTCTATGCTTATTGTTGCCAATTAATAGATAGCCACAGGCCAAATAAAAGAGATGTAAAGTTATCAGATATTAGGTTTAGGCTATGTCAAACCTGATTGTGAGAGGCTTCAGTAAACCATCCTTCTGCACCCACAAGTGAATTTAAGAATGCATGTAAGAGATCGGCATTAACTATCCACCCAATAAAGAATAATTTTTTAATTTTTCCAAAAGAACGACAATTACATATAAGACAAGAAACCTTTGGGATACATTCATCATGTGTGTAAGAAAACATCAAGCTGTATAAGAAATGCAGCATTGAAGAATGATCTAATATCATAAAGCTATAAACCAATTACTTTGCTAAATGATGGAGTGTGCCTAAAAACAACCTTGAACAGCAACAACTTTTTCATCTTAAATTCATAGGAGCATGAGTGTTTGCCCATAGAAAAACACTTGATAATGTGAGGCGTGTAGTGTGACGCGCGTGACTGGACCAAACTTGATCCAAATGCAAAATTTTGAATTTCTGATTTCCAATCCAGACAGAATGTATGTGACTCTTAACTGAGGGAGTCATTTTTTGGCTGCTTAGAATACTAAAAATTTAGGCACTATATAGTCCCCTCCAAGTAGACCTATCATTCTCTATCTGCCTTGTAACTAAATCAGCTATGACAAACACTGGAGAAAACCCAACATTACTTGGGTACTCAAGAGCCAAAATTTTGGGTCATGGAAGTTGAATAATAAAATGGTGGTTTTTTTGACCAAAAAGTAACAAGAAAGTGTATATATATGTGTGTGAACAAAGAAACAAGAACATAATATAAACAATAGGGAAAGGCTACATATGCACGTCATGCAAAAAGTATAATGATCTATCAAATAACTTTTGTCACAAAAACAATAACTTCTTTATTCACATAAAATTTTTTTTTTTTTTGATCGGCAAAAAGAAACTTTATTGATGGAAAAACATAACGAGTATGATAACTACATCAATAAGGAAGAGGGTGCAAAAAGCATCAAAGTGAAACATTTAGATCCCAATTAGGTTGGCACCTAGATGCACACCAAATCATCTGCTAGCACACTCTCGAAGCTCCACGTTGGTGAGAAACCAACATGCAGAGCGGAACAAAGCAAAACAAAAACAATAAAGCAACAAAACACTCCTCTGCTGGAGCATAAGACAGAACACCATGACTACTCCAATACCCTCTGGCTTAGAGAGAACACCATGACTACTTCAACACAGCAGACCAGCCTAAGCACCAATGCTTCAGCAGCAACTCAATCCTTTGGCTTCTTCAGAACCAATACCAGAATCAACTTTACCAAACCTGAACTAGCTCAGGTTTGGTAGCCTTCAGCAGCCTAAGAACTACTCCAAAAAATAACCTTTGGTAGCCTTCACATAAAATATAGCCTTTGTTTCTTTTGCTTCTCAAAAAACGTATGACTTTTAGACAAAAGAACATAACATTAGGTGCACATCATAACTTCCCTATTCATAATTTTCATCACAAAAATTATAACTTTTCTTAAACAATAACACTGCCTCATTGTCTTCAATAACACAAACCAAGATAGCAACGGAAGATGAGTAAATATAATTTAAACAAATAATAAAATCAAGATTCGTGATCATGATTATAAAATTGAAATTATACATTAGTAATGACTTCTCCTCGGTAAATTCCCTCATATATCAATTTCAAATACTAATCGAAACAATCATACCAAGCAAATAAATTAGTCTCATACATATATAGAGATAGAGAATAAAATAGAGAAACAAATCAATAGTTGAATAGCTTTGAATGCCAAACCAAAAAAATTAAAATTAACAAAATCTAAGCAATTGAACGAAGAGAGAGAGGGAGAGAGAGAGAGAGAGAGAGAGAGAGAGAGAGAGAAAGTACCGTTTTCGATTGTTGAGAGCAATGAAGACTGTTGATCAAGAGAAAGAAAGTCTCTGCAAAGCCATAGGCCATCGATTTCAGCAACTCGTTCCCAACTGGGGTTTTCCCCAAAGATGGACTCAGATTGATCTCCATTGTTTGGACTTTCGAATTGGATTTGATGTTTATGCAGCTCGTCGCCTTCGCTATCTGATGATTCGCCAAACACGTCCTTAAGAACCGTTCTGTTCTCTTCCATTCCAGTCGATCAAGACCGCCTGCCCCCCTTCTCTCTCGCTCCGTTTCGTTTCAGTTTTTTCGGCCAGGCTTTTTTTGCTAATTAAGCCCAAATCATAATTACTACTCCTATAACAAGAAGTATAATGCTAGGCTTAGGAAAAGGTTTCAGGAAATGTGTCATGAAAATTATTTTACTGGTAAGAGAATTTTTTTATCGGTAAAAGATCTACTACGTTTCATTTTTTTTTTTTTGACGTGATGGGTTTCTTATCGGTAAGAAAATTTTCTTATCGGTAAGATAATTTCCTAAAATTTTTCCTGAAACCTTTTTCTTGAAGCGTAGCATTACTGATAACAAGAAAGGAATAAAAAAAAAAAAGAAAAGAAAAAAGAGGGGATTATTTTGGATTAAATTATGGATTCTTTGGCATTTTGATATTAGCATATTTTTTTATTTTTAGTATCATATTATTTTATATATATTTTTTTTTATAAAAAATTAAAAGGTGTACTTATTTAGGGGTGTTCAGCATAATTTATATAAATATACTTATTTAGATAAGTACACTTATTTGGATCACCTCTTTACTTTTCACATATTTTCAACTAAAGTCAAAAAATATATTTATTTAGATTATTTAAAATATCCCTTAGATCATCTTAAACACCTTCTTAGGCCTCGTTTGGGGAGTGGCTATTTTAGTCAAAAAGCCAAAAAGTTACTAAAAATTATCACATCACCTCTCTACTTTTCTGCACATCTTTTCGTAAAAAGCCAAAAAGTTACTAAAATAGCCTGTTCCCAAACGAAAATTAAATAATCAAAATGAAGTTGTAATAAAAAAATTATTTTCATAAAAATAACTCCTTTAATTTTTTTTAATAACTAAATAAATAATAAAAAACACAATTTTATTTTATTTTCTATATTTTTTTTATATTTCCCATTTTTGTTACCATAATTCAACGGTTCATAACGAATCAATAACAAACCCAACCTAGGAGTGTAATTTTGGCCCGACCCGATCCATCCGAGCTCGGGCTGGGCCGGGTCCATGTCGGGCCTTGCGGACTCCAGCAAAAAAAAAAGGCCGGGCCAGACTGGGCCGGGCCAACTCACAGGCCAGAAAAACTAGGCCCAGGTCCAGGGCTATTTGAGCTTTGGGCGGGCCTCAAGCCGAGCCCCTGGGCTTGGGTATGGGCTCGAGTTTTGGGCGGGCCTAAACAATTTTTTAATTTTTTTAAAAAAATTTTTCACCAAAATTTTAAAAATAACACTGGGTCTTGGGTGGGCCGGACCTCGGGCTGGGCTTTTAGACAGGTCTTGAGCGGGTCGATGGGCCAGGCCAGGCTTCAAAACAATGGCCTAAGGCCTTGGGTTGGGCTTGGACTCAGACCTAAACAGACCTTAACGAGGTTAGGCCCACCTCGAACCGCAAACGAATTTTGAGCCGCCTACGAGCCACGGGCTAAAATTACACTCCTAACCCCACCATGTTAAAAAGACGAAGCCGATAGGCAAAGCCCATGCTCAAAACCCACGGGCTCTGAGGAAAAGTCAATCCATTGTCATCATTCACTTTAGACTAAGGCCTCTTTTTGGCTACTTGATTTTTAGTCACTTTTTAAAATTTATAGTAAAAATTAAAAGTTAAAAGTTAGTTTTTTTTTTTTTTTTTTTAAAGACATTTAGGAAGTTGATTTTCAGACACTGATGAAATTATAATTCTATTCTTTATGGGTCAAAATATATTACATTGGTGAAGTTGTAAATATTTTAAATTGAATGAGGATAGTCTGGTTATTTTATTGTGATTTGACATCATAAACAAATATTAATAAAAGGGTCATTCTACTTACACCACAAAATTATCTCCTTACGCTCTCAAAAAATTAAAATTTTATTTTATTTTTTTACAATTTTTATAATACCATTTCTATTCGTATCCCTACCATTCATTCTTCTCCATACACCCAAACCTTTTAAACCCGAATTTCTTCACATCCACCCCATCACCACCACCTCCACTGGCCCACCACCATGACCGCTACCCAAGGCATGGAAGCAGCAAAACAACACCTTACAAACATCACCCCTATTATCAAGATACACAGAAGAATCTCAACTCTACTAACAAGCAACAATCACTAACGAAGGCTCTGCTACAAATAAATCGAGACATACACATAAATCATCCAAAATCATCACTATCAACATAAGGTTTTGTATAGAATGGTCTACTGTTCCAAATTCATGAGCGGGATCAAATTAGGATAACAGAATGATGTGTGTGTCTCTCTCTCTTCATGCTCTATCAACAATGGAAAAGGCAACAGGCTGGGCCACAATGGTGAAGGTGAGGGCAGGACTTTGAGCGAAGAGGCAGTGGTTCTATTCACGGTGGAGCTACGAGCGGTGGGGCTGGGTTGTGACAACGGAGATGGCGAATAGGGTCGTGATGGCGGTGGGGTTGGGTCGTTGATGGAGGGCGGCAGCAGCGAGAGGGCTTACATGGTGGTTGGCGACAGCGGCGGTTGCAGACAGCGGCAGTGCTGTATCCATTGGAGATGAAGAAACTAGGGTTTGAATGGTTTGGGTGTAAGGAGAATAGTGAAGGGAGGGATGAGGGTAAGAATGGCATTATAAAAATTGTAAAAAAGTAAAATTAAAATTAAAATTAAAATTTTTAAGGGTGTAAGGAGATAATTTTGTGGTGTAAGTAGAATCACCCTTAATAAAAAAAAGTCAAAAGTAACTTTTTACTAACTTCCCAAATCACTTGTCCAAAAAAGACAAAAGCTTAGTTAAAAATCAAAAAATCACTTTTTACCATCTTTCCAAAATATCCCTTAGGGGTTGTTTGCATTGATTTTTAGTTGTTTTTAGTAAATTTAAACTTTTATAACGAATTAAAAAATAATAAATAAATAAACCTATACTACTTTTTTAGAACTTATTTTTGCCATTAGTAAACGCAGTTTTTTACACATTTTTTTACTTATAAAATTCTTCTACAATAGAAAAATAAAGAATTTTAACATAATTTTTTAAAAAGATTAAAGACAAAAAAAAAATCATAAAATAATAACGCGATTTTTTAAACTAAGAATTTGCTGATTTGATGTCTTTTTTTTTTTTTTTTGTGTGTGCTTATTATCTACTTCTTTAGTAATTTTGTTTTTTTATTTCTCAAAAAAAAAAATTAACCTTATAGATTTTGCTCGACGAGATGGAAAAAAAAAATTAAGAAAATTTTAGAAAAGATAAAAATAAATAAAAAATAATCAGTGTGTTTGGTTTTAATTTTCTGGATTAAATTTTTTGAAAACTGAATTTTTTGCTTTTCGTGCATTTTTGTTTTTAGTAAATATTTTTAAAATTTTAAACATTTTTTTTTACTTTTTTAGATGCACCTTAGTTAAATGTATCTAAAAAGTAAAAAATTTGTGAAAAAATATTTTAAAAAATTAATAAATACATAAAAATAAAAAAAATATATTGAATTATTGTATTTTTTTATATTTTTGGTATTTAATAAATTTTGAAAAGATTTTTTTTATATTTTTTTAATTTTTAGGTGTATTTATGTTAGGTGTGTCTAAAAAGTAAAAAAAATTGCTTAAAACATTAAAAAAAATTCAATAAAAACAAAAAAATACGAAAAATAAGAAAGTAAAATTTTCTGAAAAGTGTTTTTGAAAAAATAGAACCAAACAAGCAGATTTTTTTTTTTTTTTTTTTACTTTCTATTTTAAAATTTTTAAAAAAATAAATTTAAAATTGATCTACACAAAACATACTTAAAAAATAAAATTTTTTAATATAATTATTAAAAAAATTGAAAAAATCATAACTTTTTTATGATCTGGAAACACCTCTTAAGGCTCCCTTTTAAAACTTTGATTTTTAATTAAAAATAATCATATTGATTTCTTAATATTTTTATATAATTTTTTCAAAAAAATTAAAAAATTAATTAAAATAAATAATTCTCTTGTCAAACGAGAGACATAAGATAAAATATATATATATGTATAATAAAAAAACCACAACAAGGCACAATAAAATCCAAACTATAATACTGATATTTCAAAAAAATTGAAATTTTTTTACCAAATCTCTAGTATTTTCCTAAAATCGAAGAGAATATAGTGAGATAATAGTGACGTAATGAGCAGACAACCTTGACCACCGTGCCGATCCATTCCAATGCGATGAGGTTTTGCACAACAATCCGTGCCATGCACAAAATCTATCTCTTCCCTCCAAAAGTTTAGGTGTTTTACGTTTTTAGTTTTCTGTTTATATTTATAAAAAATTTAAAAATTCAAATAAAAATTTGTTTGGTAAATTTTTGATTTATAAATTAGTGGTCTCAGTTTATAAATTTTGCCAAAAAATGTAAACTAAAAAAATGTGTTTCCGTTTTCCGTTTTCAGTTTTTTTTTTACCACCCAACACTAGCCACCACCCGCCACCATTTTCCACCACCGTCTTCCGCCACCACCCCCCACCACCACCTACCACCCACTCGCCACCACCACCCATCCCTCGCCGCCGCCACCACCCACCTACTATCTACCCGCCACCACCACCTGCTATCTACCCGCCACCACCACCACCACCCACTTGCCACCACCATTCACCACTACCCACCAGCCACCTACCCGCCACCACCACCCACCACTACCTGCCACCGTCACCCACCACCGCCACCCACCACCCGCCACCGCCACCATCACCATCACCCACTAGCCACCTGCCACTACTACCCACTACTACCACCACCACTACTACCACCCACTTGCTACCACCCACCACCCGCCACTGTCACCCACCCACCCACCACCACCACCACCCGCCACTACTACCACCACCAGCCATTCGCTACCACCCACCACCAGCCACCGTCACCCACCTACCCATCATTATCACCCGTCATCACCACCCACTACCACCCGCCATCCGCCACCCACCTGCCACCACCACCCGTTACTACCACCACCACCACCTACTTGCTGTCACCCACCACCCGTCACCGTTACCCATCCACCTACCCACCCACCACCGCCACCCATCCACTACCACCCACTACCCACCACCCATCATCGCCACTTTCCACCACTGTCTTCCGCCGTCGTTTGCCACCACTTGCCCCCACTTGTCATTTCTCACTATTTTTTATATTTTTAAATTTTTTTAAATATTTTGTCAATTACCAAACGCTTTTATAGTTTATATTTTTCAAAAAATAAACAAAAAATGATTTTATAAATTTTTTGTAAATATAAACTGAAAATATAAATGTTACCAAACAGACCCTAAGTGATTGTTCTAGGCAGATGTGATCATATCATAAGCTAGTCATAAATTCTCTTATTTTTTAATTTTTTTCTTTAAAGTTTTCGAATTATTTAATATAAGGATAAATTATAAAAATTTATTTAAATTATAAATTATTCTTATAATTTTAAAAATTATATTATGTCCTCTAAAGTTTTTTATTTTATAACAAATAATTTATTTTACAACTCCGATTCGTAGCTCGAATTCGGAGGCTCGAATTTGGCTCGAATCGGAGAAGAAGAAGAAGAGAAGAAGGAGGAGAAAGGAGGAGGAAAAAGGAGAACTAGAGGGGAGAGGGCCATTCAACCACTGGAGGAAAGGAGGAGGCGGGGCCGGAGGCGACGAGCTACGGCGGGGTGCGACGATCGGAGCTGCTGCTGCGACGATCGGAGCTGCTGCTGCGACGATCGGCGGCGGCGGAGGCACAGGAGGGGCCCTTCTCTCCCCTCCTCTCTCTTTCTCCCTCTCCCCTCCTCTTCCCCTCTGTTCTTCTCTTGTTCAATGAAGAAGAAGAAGTTCAATGAAGAAGAAGACGAGGAAAAGAAAAAAAAAAAATACAAAACGACGTCGTTTTGTAAATCGAGCCACAATCGAGCCATGATTTTCGAGCTACCAGTCATTTTTCTTTATTTTATTAATAAATCATCAATTTAATTAACAATTTTTAATAATGTTAAAATTTTATTTTCATTAATAATTTATATAATTTTATTATTGTATAGGTGAACAGTTAAAAATTTTACTTTTTTAATTAATTCAGTTAAATAAAAAATTCTGACAGAGGGGTGTTTATAAATTTTCAAACCAAATGAGACAATCCATATTTTAAGCAATTCTCAAGAGGTGTGTTTGTAATTTACCCTTAATATAAAATTATAAATTTTATTTCTTTCATTAATTAAAATACATATAGAACATGACGTGGTGTTTCTCAATCAACTAATCAGTGTGTTTGGTTTCAATTTTTTAGAAATTTAATTTTTTATTTTTAGTGAATATTTTAAAAAATTTAATCATTTTTTATATTTTTTTAGATACACCTTATTTAGATGTATCTAAATAGTAAAATATTTGTGAAAAAATATTTTAAAAAATTAATATGTATGAAAATATACTAAATTTTTATATTTTTGATATTTAGAGAATTTTTTTTGTGTGTTTAAATTTTTTTAAAAAAATTACTTAAAATATTAAAAAAATTATTAAAAATAAAAATATATGAAAAATAAAAAAGTATAATTTTTTGAAAAATATTTTTTAAAAATCAAAACCAAGCTGAATAACTTTTCCCTTTTGGCACGTCGGGTTACCGTTGGTTTGGGATGCGAATTGATTTTTTTTTAATTAAAAATAGTTAATTGACTTGATGATTTATTAATAAAATTGACGATTTATTATGAAATTAGAAACCTCAGGTGGAATGTAATTTTCAAAATCATAAGAGGTAATTCGTATTTTAATCAAATCTTAGGGGTGTATTTGTAATTTACTCTTAATTTTTTTGACTAGTTTGGGGTTAAAAATTTTCATTTAGGATAAGTTTTTTTGACTTTTTAACTTTTATAAGAGAAAAAATAAAATAATTATGAGTTAATTGTAACATTTTATCCTATTTAATTAAAATAACTTATTTTATCTTACATGGCTATTTTAGCTCAAATGTGTATTCCAAACAGAGTCCTAGGCTTGGTTTGGAAAAACACTGCTATGTACCCCCAGTAGGGGTCGACCCCCAGTGACGTGGGGCTCCCCCACTGGTCAGTTTCCTCTTTTTTTTTTTTTTTTTTTTTTTTTCTCCAGCCAATCACCCACAGCCACGTGGGCTGGGGGTCGCTGGGGGTCACCCAATACTGGGTGTATCCCGCATTTTTGGGTTTGGAAATAGACTATTTTAATAACTTTTAAACTTTTTGATTAAAATACGAGATAAAAAATTAATATGTTTAAAATAACTTTTTTATTTTTTACAAAAAAATATATAAAAAATAAAGAGAAAGAAATTTTTAATTTTTTAATATAGATTATAAATTTTTTGATTTTTTAATAATTTTTTATTTTTAAACTAAAACTATTACATGCAAGGTTTAATCTAACTATCCTCTCCCTAGTTAACTTCGCCACCAAGGTGCGGTCACCAAAATCTTGATGCATTAGACCCATCGCTCTGTTATAACATGACATGTTTCATGAGTAAGAATGTTGCCCTAATGTAGGGAATCCCTATAAAAGCGGAAATGGTTGCAACCTTCGAAACTCCATTCGAAGAGTTTCCTACCAATAATTTATACTGCTAAAGTCTCTCTCTGTTTCTCATTTTAATTCGATTATTATTAATCAAAAGGTACTGAAAACGATTTTCGCTATATAAACGTTGCAAAGCGTCTTGGAAGGTTTAAAAATGGCTGATATAGAAGCTAAACAGCCAACCGAGACGGTATGTGTATTTTTTTCCCCTCTTGCGTTGTTTGGTTGGCGGGAAAATAATAGAAATTGTAATTGTAGGTGTTGATTTTCGAACACACAATCAAACGGGAAACTCAGCTAATGAGAACCGGCAGAATAGATTAAGCCCGAACACCTGCCAACAAGAATATGAGAATATCGCAATGGTTCATCCACCCGGGGGCACTCCGACGATTAGGTCAGTAATCTTATCTCTCACAGATATCAATACAAGTACTTAAACTTCAACAATGAAAGCATAAAAGTATCTCAAATAAAGCATACCTTAGACCCACGAGAGTGTCTTACTTTTATAATAATCAGTGTCCAATTTTCCCTAGAAGTCTTATTTCATGGGACTCTATCCTTTACAAGGATAACATTTATCACAACTCACACTATTCAGATTAAGATGAACTCCCTCAAGAGTCTCATTTCTATCCAAATAGGTAGCTTGATGTCATCTAGGACTCTAGTCCTCTATCCAAATATCTCGAATTTCAGTATTATCACACCATATCTCGGCACTATGGTCCGCCCACGTGGCACCTCGGCTAACAACATTGGCCACGTGGACTACCTAAAAATATGTCCCCACAACTGCCCCCTAGGTTCTATTACCTTGACAAACTGAGGGGATGGAACCTATACATGTACTTCCCCAACCGAGATCGTAACTCGTTGGCACCAAGAAACAAGGACTCAAATGTCCACTTGTCAAGAATCAAGAATCAAGAACCAAAAACCATGAACCATTATGTTTCATTTCATCTAGGTCCAACATCTCGATAGAGATTGCACTGCTAGCAAAGATCATGACTTGCTAGTTCAAGAACGTCAAGATCCTAGTATCAACTCATCAGAAACCAAGAATAAACAAGTTCTGCCCCCATTCAAATTCAACATCTCAACCAAGATCAACATCTCAATTGAAATTATCATGTTAACCAAGATCACCATCTTGACCGAGATCGTCATCTCTACTGAGATCAATATCTCAACTGAGGTCATCATGTCAACCAAAATCATCATGAGATTGGAGAGGACTAATCACGTCCCCATCACGTCGCATCAGTTCTGCCCTCTGCCGTCTGACGTTAGCACGGGCACGTCAGGATTCGAAATCATAACTTTTTGCCATATTTTTCTAATTTCAGCAAAATCATTTCATTTTCCTATTTCGTCTCTATTTATGTCCCTAGACTCTCTTTCTCTTGGCCTCTGCAAACCGTCATTGTTGTTCTTGAAGCATTCATTACTATGAAGACTCCCTTTGTGCCCAAGGTTCAAACTCTACCAGATGAACTAGACTAACAACCAAGCAATTCATCAGCTGCTCCACAAATCAACCCACCATCTCAATGGCAGAGAAAACACTGACACAACGACAGTCTTGCAGCTAGAACCAGAAACAGGAAACACCGAGGTCCTAAGCTCCCAGCCTTAGACCTTGATAATTTTCCAATCGCCTTATCTGTGAGTAACCATCGCCGTAACCAATGATGACATGTCTCGCCGAACTCTTGTCACCCCTGATGTCATAACTGTGCAATCCACTCCATCTCCTTATAGTCAATCCAACATGCTCATGCCTCCAGCAACTCAATATCTCGAAAGAGAAGCACATGAAGCAAGTGGACCAAGTTACTGTTGCCAAAGCCGAGGCCATTGCTAAGGCCGAAAAAACAAGTCAACATGGCCTGCAACAAGGGCTACTATCTTGACTAGATGACAGCCCTCAAAAAGATGTCTGTCCCCGAGGACTCACCTTTCCATGATATGGGTCAGCTCAATGTGCCTTTTCCCTTCCTCTTCCAATCAATCTGAGGATGAGGCCGAGGAAGTAAAAAAGGCCGATGACGAGAAAGACGGAGACAAGGAAGAGGCTGAGACTGAGGTTGCTGAGAAATAATCTGAAGTTGCTGCTGGGGCCAAGTCCCCAACTCTGAATGAGCAAGTCCTTGACTTGACTCAGGATGAGGAGGATGAGGTTCAAAAGACCACTTCTGAGGCCGATGTCGAGACTGCCAACAAGAGCCTAGATGACACACTGCGTGAGATCGACGCCAAGGTCTAATCTAAAAAATCTACCCAGCTATCTGCCGAGACTGACACAACGCCAATTGCCAAGATAAGGCAAACTGTGGAAAATGCATGAACTTTGGTTTTTCCTCTTTTGTGTACTTTTCCTTCTTACTTTTGGACAACTGTAATCTTTTGTTTGAAAAATGTTAGCTTCATATTTGGCCAATGTGCCCCTTTTGTCTTTGTAAATGAACAAGTAATCTCTTATGCCAGGCCGAAGTGCCTTTTTGTATATGAACAAGTTTCTTTTTTGAATGCAAGTCTTATGTTTTCTTCCAAGTGTTAAATGTATGCCTTCTTTTCTTTTATGCATGTTTGCTGCTTTCTTTCATACTTTTCATGCTTCCAGACTTAGAATATTTTTGCATTTCTTCAAAGTGTACCTTAACTATATAATAACTCCGGGATACAATAACTAGGATAAACCTTGATTGTTTACCTCGGCTAACCATTTTCATACCTCGGCTAACACTTTAAAAATAAAAATATTTTTACAAGTGTTATTGCTTTTTTACCTCCATATGCTATCTTCTATTAAGACTTCACCCTTTCCAAGTTTTGACAACCTGGTTAGTCACCTCGGATAACATGTACCTCTGATACTTTATTCATCATTGCATCGGCTAACTCCAACTTGTAAATTTTTCTGAAATTTCAACAAGTGTTAAGCCCATTTCTGAAAATTTCAACAAGTCTCAAACTCTTAAGTCTGTTCATCACTCCAGCTCTCTGCCTCCTAATGTGAACTTAAGTTCACATTAAACATGTGACTATGGTCTTTTGTTGAAGTCAGATTCAAACAAACACTTCCCGAGGTGTTTCAACCTTGGTTTCTTTGTTAATGAACTTAGTTCCATTCTGAGTTTGACTCTGCTAATATGGCAAGTCCAGGTTAATTCAACTTAGTTCAACTCCATTATATGCAAGTATAATTTGACTATGCCATATAATGAGTCTAAATTATTTGTCATGACAGAAACATCACCAACTTAGTTCAACTCTATAATATGCAAGTACAATTCGACTCTATCATATAATAAGTCTAAGTTATTCGTCATGTTTTCATTCAGAAACATCGCCAACTTAGTTCAACTCTATTATATGTAAGTATAATTCAACTCTGCCATATAATAAGTCTAAGTTATTGGTCATGTTTCATTCAGAAACATCGCCAACTTAGTTCAACTTTATCATATGCAAGTATAATTCGACTCTGCCATATAATAAGTCTAAGTTTATTCGTCATGCTTTGTTCAGAAACATCGCCAACTTAATTCGACTCTATTATATGCAAGTATAATTTGACTCTGCCATATAATAAGTCTAAGTTATTCATCATGTTTCATTCAGAAACATCGCTAACTTAGTTCAACTCTATTATATGCAAGTATAATTTAACTCTGCCATATAATAAGTCTAAGCTATTCGTCATGTTTCATTCAGAAACATCGTCAACTTAGTTCAACTCTATCATATGCAAGAATAATTCAACTCTACTATATGATAAGTCTAAGTTACTCGTCATGTTCACCATGGGAACATCGCAATAAGACATTTCGGTCTTATCACACAATTATGGATTGCAACAACATTTTTACGCTTTTTTACATAGGCTTTGGCATCATTTTGCATGTAGGGTCACCAGAATTCCTATGATATAGCTCTATGGGCAAGGGATCTGGCCCCTGTATGGATCTCGTGTAAAAAGTCTTCAACCCGAGAAGGATATACACATCGCAATAGAGATACAGTAAAAGTCCTTCTATATAGATGGCCTTGTGGCCGACTTCAGTCTGATCTTGTGTGCTTTTTGTCTTCTAGGATCTAGGATCTGCTCATTTAGGATGAGTTCTTGTTTTCTCGGACCTACTCATCTAAGCGGAGATCTTGTCTTCTAGGATCTAGGATTCGAGATCGAGAATCCGGGATCTGCTCACTTAGGCTAAGCTCTTGTCTTCTTAGACCTAATCATCTAGGCCGAGATCTTGTCTTCTAGGATCTAGGATCTGGGATCTACTCACTTAGGCTAAGCTCTTGTCTTCTCAAACCTACTCATCTAGGCCGAGATCTTGTCTTTTGGTATCTGGGATCCGGGATCTGCTCACTTAGGCTGAGCTCTTGTCTTCTCGGACCTACTCATCTAGGTCGAGATCTTATTGTAACAACCCTCGTATTGATTACCGATAAACTACTGAATTAGCTACTGGTTACTGTTAAACTGAACTGATAATGACTGATAATTGAGTTAACTGAAGTACTGAACGGACTGATTGAAATCGAAACTGAAATCGAATAGGTTTATCTATTGAATTGCATATTGCATCTGTTTGATTGATTGACTATCTGTTTGAATTTATATGTTTAAACTGCTAAATGAAGGCCTTATCGGCGGCCGAATTAGAAGCCGTTTAGAGTTTTGGAATCCGTAGAATATTTGTGATTTAATGGTATATTTTATCTGAAAATTGATTAGGGCTGATTAAATTAGATTTAAACGAATTAATCGTCAAGCTTGACCTATTTACAATTAAGCCACTTAGTGGCCATTATCTACACACTTGCCTTAATTTCAACACATTTGATCACACAACATTCTCCTCTTTTTCTTGTACCCAACCGACCATAGAGAGAGGGGAATGGAGAGAGTTGACTTCATCTTATATGTTGGCTTGGAACCTTGAGGAATTGCTTGAGAATTGAAGTATATTTGCTAATTTAGCTCATAAACCTTGTAATTGAGATTTAGGTAAGTGAATTCACCATCCTCTTGTTGTCTTTGAGTCCCATCTTGCATGTATCATGGTTATAGGGAAGTTAAGACATGAATTTGCTCATATATGTTGAATTGAAACTCCATTGTTGCATGCATGCTTGAATTGGTGCATTTTGAAGTTGAATCCATGTTGGAATTGTACATGTATGTCCATGTTTAAGCTATGGTCCATGTTTTCATTTTGTTTTCCAACTATTGAGCTCATTAGAGCAAGATTTGAAGCTTGATTTTGGTTTAAAGTTCATGCATTGCATGTTTTGGAATTGTTCTTGAAAATGGGTTTGGATTTTGGATTTAATTGACTCACCTTTGGGGCTTGAATTCATAAATTGGCTTTTGAAACTTGTTATACATTGTTTTGCGATGTATTTTCCAGAATTTGGGCCCAAGAGGTCGAGAATTGAGTTGAGAATGCTTGGTTTGAGCTTGGGAGGCAAATCTGGAAATTCTAGATTTGGCTTCTTCGCTCGAGCGAAGGATTCCTCGCTCGAGCGACCAACGTTTCCTCTGAGCCACGCTCGAGCGAAGGATTGGTGGCTCGAGCGTAAAAATCGAACATCCAGTACTTTTATTGTTTCATCAGACCGCTCGAGCGAAGGATTGTTCGATCGAGCGAAGCCTTTGATTTTGCAACCTCGCTCGAGCGAAGGAAGGCTCGCTCGAGCGAGACCCCTGTTTTCAGCAACTTTTGAAAAATGCCTTCTAACTGTATTTTTGCATCCTCATCCCATCCTAGGCATTCTTAGGCCTAGTTTAAGGCATCTTAATGAGGATTTAGACATAGAACCACACCGAGGAAATTTAGGGATTTAATTATCATCCTTCCCGACTGTGAACTTAGTGTGTGTTCTATTTGTTAACTGTTTAGGGTTGGCTCTCAGGGACGCGCTCTAGCTGCTATTAGCCCAATCTCTGTGAGTAACATTTGTGTAAAGATATGTTCAAAATGGTTATCTTTGAATACTGAACTGAACTGTTTATTGAACGGATATTGTTTATTGAATGAATGTATGTCCTGTATTCTGAACTGTACTGTGGCATCCTTAGCATTTACTGTTACTGCTACAGAGCTCTGTCGATTCCCTTGTGGAACCATACTGTTTACTGATTGATGGCCATCATTACTGTTGGGTCTGTTAAGACCCGGTCCTTTTGGACCTACTGTTTATAGGCTAATGGATGTACCACATATGACTGATTGACTGAAATACTGAAAGACTGAAATACTGTTTAATGAACTGATTTCATTACTGTAAGGACATTCATTCATAACCCCTTTACGCATTATGTTATTCACTGGGCTTTAGCTCACTGTTTATATATATATGTAGGTTCTCAGCAGCCAAATCGGAGCTAGGAGCGTGGGTTGGTCCCCAGTTTTGTCAAGCCAGCCTATGTGCCTCACTGCGAGGTTCCGAGTTGCCATGCTATGGCTTGGGGTGTTTTTGTGTCCCCATTTGTCCCCTTACTGTTTTGCACTACTGTACAGACTGTCTACTGTTTTACTGTACTCCTGTCGAGGGATTAGGTCCCCGTACTGACTGATTGTATATGATTGTATAGACTGTACTGCTTGAACTGTATGAACGCATGAAAAATGTTTTTGGCATACAGATTTTCACAGCTCAATGGACACTAGTTACTTACTGTATTGGCTTCCGCCAGGCCCTGTACTCTGTTTAACTGTGTTACTGTTCAGTAGGCCTTTGGTAATCTCAGATTACTGGCCAGTTACGGTGCTAAACCCATAGGGCCGGGTTTGGGTCGTGACACTTATCTTCTAAGATCTAGGATCCAGGATCTGGAATCCGGGATCTGCTCACTTAGGCTGAGCTCTTATCTTCTTGGATCTACTTATCTAGGCCAAGATCTTGTCTTCTAGGATCTGGGATCCAAGATCTGGAATCTAGGATCTGCTCATTTAGACTAAACTCTTGTCTTTTCAGACCTAATAATCTAGGCCGAGATCTTGTCTTATAGGATCTGGGATCCGGGATTTGAGATCTGGAATTCGGGATCTGCTCACTTAGGTTGAGCTCTTGTCCTCTCGGACCTAATCATCTAGGCCGAGATCTTGTCTTCTAAAATCTGGGATCTGGGATTTGAAATCCGGGATCTGCTCACTTAGGCTGAGCTCTTGTCTTCTCGGACCTACTCATCTGGGCGAAGATCTTGTCTTCTGGGATTTGGGATCCGAGATCTGCTCAGTTAGGCTGAGCTCTTGTTTTCTCGGACCTAATCATCTAGGCCGAGATTTTGTCTTCTAGGATCTGGGATATGGGACCTGGAATTCGGGATCTGCTCACTTAGTCTGAGCTCTTGTCTTCTCGAACCTAATCATCTAGGCCGAGATCTTGTCTTCTAGGATCTAGGATCCGGGATCTGCTCACTTAGGCTGATCCTTCTATTCTTGAAAGTCATCTTCTTGGGAGCACTCATGCCCCATGTCTTTGCATACTTTCTAGAAGGGTCTTCATTCCGTTAATGTTGACACATTCTCCATCTTCGCTAAACAAGACGTTGCCGACATATTGATCTTGCACGATGATGGCCATCTATTCTAACTAAGTTCCTACAGACGGCGCCAAATTGTGGGTGTTGATTTTCGACCACACAACCAAATGGGGAACTCAGCTGGTGAGCACCGGTAGAATAGATTAAGCCCGAACACCTGCCAACAAGAATATGAGAATACCGTAGTGGTTCGTCCACCCGAGGGCACTCTAACGATCAAGTCAGTAATCTTGTCTCTTACAGATATCAATACAAGTACTTAAACTTCAACAATGAAAGCATAAAAGCATCTCAAATAAAGCATACCTTAGACCCACGAGAGTGTCTTACTTTTATAATGATCAGTGTCCAACTTTCCCTAGAAGTCTTACTTCATGGGACTCTATCCTTTACAAGGATAACATTTATCACAACTTACACTATTCAGAAGATGAACTCCCTCAAAAGTCTCATCTCTATCCAAATAGGTAGCTTGATGTCATCTAGGACTCTAGTCCACTATCCAAATATCTCGAATTCCGATATTATCGTACCATATCTCGGCACCATGGTTCGCCCACGTGACACCTCGGCTAACAACTTCAGCCACGTGGACTACCTAAAAATATGTCCCCACAGTAACATTGAATTAAGATATTTGGTTTTCTTCAATTCAATGGAGATCTGTTTCAAGAATGATTCGTTTCAATTTGATTTTGTCTTGATTCAAAGATTTAGGGTTTTAATATTGATGTTTTGATTTGTTTATTTATTGAAGGTCCAAGATGACGAGAAGAGGCTTAAATATCTTGATTTTGTTCAAGTAGTAGCGATTTACGTCATCGTTTTCTTCTCAAGCTTGTACGAATAAGCCAAGGAGAACTTTGGTCCACTAAAATCAGGGGTTCAAACCGTTGACGGCACTGTGAAAACCGTCATCGAACCGGTTTATGAGAAGTTCCACGACATTCCATTCGAGCTCCTCAAGTTAATCAATCGCAAGGTCAGTATATTTTTAACAAATCAACTCTTAAAAATCTGCCAAAATTGTTACAGCTATCTGATCTAATCACGTGATTGGTAGGTGGACAACTCGATAAAAAGATGGATCATCACGTGCCGTCTTTAACCAAGCAGACATTGTTCGCAGCACATAAGGCTCCGGAAATGGCGCGTGCGGTGGCGTCGGAGGTACAGCGAACTGGAGTGGTGGACACAGCGGCGAACATAATGAAAGCGGTTTACACCAAATATAATCCCACAGCCAAAAAACTATATGTCAAGTGTACGGGAAAGAAATACACCTTCTCGTATAATCCTGTTGATCAAGTCTGCACTCCTCCATACGACGTCGCTTTATCACCTGAAAACACAAACGTGAGCTAGCCGGCGGGTGTATGCCGAAAACCTCTCCGATGCCTAAGTCAGTAAGCTTGACAAATAGACAAAAGCTATGTGTGTTCAGAAAACAAAGTTGTGTTACCTCTCCATAAGTGATATTAGTGAGCTTTTATAGGTTCCGTGTGGCACAATCCAAGTAGGACTCTTACTACTCCATGCAGAGTCCTGCTAGGATTCATATTCCTGAAGGATAATGCTTATCCTCCAACACCCTCCTCACTGTTTTAACCAAGTGAGATGGTTTTGCCATGGCCGAACTACTATACAACCGACCTAAACATGACTATGATTAGCCACAGAATAGGCCGAACTATCCTTAGTTCGGCTCCTCCTTTACTGCTCTTACTCCGGCTTCTCATGCTCAACCATTGTGTGGTTTAGACCGAGCTAACATGTAATAACCGGTCCAACGCTAAGACCGATATAACTTCAATCTTCCTCCAAACCGGACTAACTTTCCGGGCTTGGGACCGGACTAACTCTGAGGCACCTACACGACCGGAGTAACTCATACGGCCATGTTACTCAGCCCTTCGCAGTGCGGCCCAAAACGGCCCATTACTTAGCTTGGCCCAATTTATCCATATAAATTACCCTCTCAATTGCCCCTTAATTCCATCTGCGCAGCATGATAGAGATTACCTGATTATAAACCGAGCTAAAGTTTAGCCTATCCAGCCGAGCTAAAATAAATATTTAGCTTTTCCAGCCGAGCTAACACTAAGCCTTTAGAGCCGAGCCACACTTAAGCCGAACTATCCTTATCTGGTCGAAGTGTCGCTTCAATCACAGAAACTGAAATGCTTCCCTTTCCAATGACACGTGGCAGGTGCTGATTGGTCTTTCACAGCTGTCACGCCGCCCTCGTACTCCAAAAAATTTGAACAGTTCCCGCCATTAACTCTGTATCAAAACAAAAACCCTTTCGTATATCAAATCATTTCCCTTACTATTCAGCCTCTTCTCTCTCTGAACTTCCATTGCTTTTCCATCCTGCAACTCTTGAAGCTTGTGTTCTTCGTTGGTGCTGTTGCTCCTATCTCCAGTTTCATCTTCTTCCTCTGGTAAGCTTCTGTTTTTGTTTTTCTTCTTTCTGTTTTCGTTTAATCCATTGTAGTTTGTTTCGCGTGTTTTCGCAAAACACATTTCTGTTTTTACTTTCCATTGGTCTTGTATCTTCTGAAAAAAAATCTTCATAAGAACACTATGAATATTACGAAGTAACTAGTAGAACGTAGTTTTGATCCATAAACTTCTCCCAACCGGACTAGGATACTGTTTATGCTGTATGTAGACCTTATTAAGTCATAACCGAACTAGAACTTGCGAACATACTAGTAATTTAAGTCATTATCTTCCGATTGACCTTAGCCGAGACAATAGCACTGAACTAAGTTTTGAACTTAGCATTTTAGAAGCTTTGACCTTCAACCGAGCTAAATCTTTGGGGCTAAGCCAGCTTTCTTAGTGTCTAAACCGAACTCAGAAAGCTGCCCCTAGAGGCTTAACCGAAGCAACAAACCCCGAGCTCAAATTGAGAAAACCTTCTTGCTCAAACTGAGCTATCAAACCCTCTGCTAGACCGTGCTACCAAGCATATTGTTAGAACCGAGATAAGCTTGTAGCATCCCCTAGCCGAAGTTGGAGTTCTTTATCTTTGTTTTGTTTTTGCAGCACGGTCAACGATCTGTGCTTAACACCTTGTTTTCCACTTTGCAGACTTAGGTTGCCAGGCATTCCACTGCGCGCTCAACCGAGCTACTGAGCACAGTTTTTCAACCGAAGTAATTTATTCATAATTTATAAAATAAATGGGGAAGTATAGGTTTTTGGTAGAAACCCCAGGAGGCCTTGCCGAATTCCAAAAGGACTATAAGATACCTGACGACGTGCACCTTACCCTAGCCAAACCAAATACCAATCCATGGGGGAATGAAGGCTTTGTACCCTTTACCCTGCTTTCAATAATAGAAACCGGACTAAGATTCCCAATCCAACCCTTAATTTGTGAGTTTCTTAGGCAAACCAGACTATGCCCAACCCAACTCTCCACCAACTCTTACCGAATCATAATGGGAATAGCTGAACTAAATCGCCAAGCCGGTCTAAACCTCGATCTGGCTGAACTGTTCCACCAATATTCGTTAGGTTCAAAAGAGGATGGGTGGGTATACTATTTAAGAATACGCCGCCGACGTGAAAAAATAATTAAGGATACACCGGATAAAGACTTAAACGACGACGATTTTTTCTGGGTCTCTGGGAATTTTGAAGATCATCAAGCCTAGATTCCTGGCTGACGTATAAATTGGAATAAAGGGATACCTGGTATAGTTACTTCGGTTTTCCATGCATTCTTATTTTTTACTTCGGTTTCTAATTTTAGACCGGACTAACAGTTGTCTTCTTCATGCAGACTCAGCCCATATACACTCATTGTACAGCCACCCCAACCTCGGTACTCTACGTGTCGCACTACGAATTGAAGAAAGAAGTTGGGCTAAACTCCTCAGCTTTGAGCTGACATACCGATACACCGGTCGACGAAAAACGAGAGTGACCGACTTCCTTCTAGAAGACGCGCCAGAACCGGACCCTTCCTTGCCCCAGATCAACCTAGTGCCTCTCACCGCCGAACAAGAGATGGCAAAGAGGAGCAAGCTGAAGGCCCTTTTGACCGCAACAACTCCAGCCGATGTACAACCAACCGGCTAAACCACTGAGACCGTGGTGGCCCTTCCATCCCAACGGTCGTCGTCATCTCGCGCAAGCAAACGTGCTTGGAATATCCAAACCGAGCAACGGCTTGTAGACGAGACCGTTGTGCTACCAAGCCCTCCAAGCCTTCGACACAGCCCCCAACCGGAGCAGTCTGACCGAACTGCCTCTTCCTCCAAATGGGTTCCTGAACTGACCTTTCAGGACCGAGCTATCATGGATTCTGATTCGGTGGTCACTGAGAAGGACCACTTGATGGCTTTCAACTTAGCCAAGAGTGTGTGCCTTCCCAAGGACATGGAGCACCATTACAAGCAGCTCAACACCGAATTGAAGTCCATTCGGTCTTCAACCAAGTCCATGATCCTAGAAAATAGCTAACGTTTTCTCTGTAATTCTTCCAACTTTCAGTTCGACTAAAGGAAAACTTGCTACTCTTTTGCAGGCCATCTAGAAAAACAATGTTACCCACAGGAGAGTGATGGAACTCAGAAGAAACACAAGGGAAGCCATGGCTGAGGCCGAAGCAAAGACGGCCGAGCTAGAAGAGGCCAAAAAACAAATGGCCGAACTACGAGCAGAGAACGGTCGACTGACGGGTCTAGTGAATTCAGCCGAAGCAGAGAAACAAAAGGCTGCAATAGAGCTGAAGGATACATATCTGCGCGAACTGGCAAAGATTGAGAAGAAGAAAAATGTCGAGATAACTCAGCTCAAGGAAGGCATCAAAGGAGCTGAAAAGAAAGGCTTCAAGAAGGCTGAGGAGGGCTACACTCAACAGTGTGAAGCCGCCAAAGACCTCTTTTTTAAGTGTGGCTGGAGGGCAGCGGTGGAGAAGCTCGGTTGCGGTCCTGAGACCGAAGCCTACAACTCTCCGGCCTACTGCATACCGAGCTCCCTGGCGGAGTATGCTGTTGCCCTTCAGCAGCAATTTCTAGAAGGTGAAGGTTCAGGCTCTGACGAAGATTCTGATTCTGAGGATACTCCGGTTGGTAATGCGGACCAGTCAGGTCGGGTGGAGTCCACGGTGGAAGACCTAACCATTGAACAACCAGGTGAAACCGTACTTCAGACCGAAACAACTCCTGTGACTGAGACCGAGCTACCGCCTGAGACCGGTCTTCGTGCAGATGCTGATGTAGAATTTGATGCCGAAATTGATGACCTTTTCAACTGATTATCTTTTTTTCTTTCTTCTTTTTGTTTGAAACTTGTAACCGGGCTGCGGCCCCTCAGTTGTACTTTGTTTTGCATTTTAATGAAAAAATCTTTTTCTGTGCTCCAGCTCTTATTTCGGTCTTGTTCTATATGTTTGTACTTGTAATGAATTGTCAATGTCTACTATTGCTCCAACTGTTATTCCGGTTTGCATGCTTGCTTTCCTAACTGCTATTTGAAATATTTCTGGGCCGACATACCGTATTCCGGTTTTAGTTATCTAGCTTACTAGCCAACCACTCTTTAGGTGATGTCCTTACTTCGGCTAAAGAGTACCCAAAGTTGGTTTAATCCAGCCAACCACTCTTCAGCCACCTTTACTTTGGCTGAAGAGTACAAAGAGTTGGTTTAATCCAGCCAACCACTCTTCAGCCATGAACTTACTTCGGCTGAAGAGTACAAAGAGTTGGTTTAATCCAGCCAACCACTCTTCATCCATGAACTTACTTCAGCTGAAGGGTACAAAGAGTTGGTTTATTCCAGCCAACCACTCTTCAGCCATACACTTACTTTGGCTGAAGAGTAAGAGTTGGTGTAATCCAGCCAACCTCTAAGTTGGTTTTTCCAGCCAACTTAGAATATAGTGTTTGGTTATTCCGACCAAACGTCCTGCAGCCTGGATCCTTATCCTGGGCTTAGGAGGGGTGTTGGTTTAATCCAGCCAACCTATAAGTTGGTTTTTCCAGCCAACTTAGAATATAGTGTTTGGTTATTCCGACTAAACGTCCTGCAGCCTGGATCCTTATCCTGGGCTTAGGAAGAGTGCATAGTTGGTTATTCTGGCCAACTATGTGTATGATGCTCCTAACTTACTAAAGCTACTTTCTACTGAAAACAATTATGCTAAAAAAGAATCGACTTGTTTTATTGAGAAAGTAAAAAATTACATATACCTAAAAAAAGAAAAGAAAAGAAAAAAAAAGCTAGAAATAAAACAACTTGAGATTGGCAGTGTTCCACGGCCTGGGAACTGCTTTGCCGTCCTTATCTTCCAAGTGGTATGCCCCTTTGCCTGCTAATCCAACCACTTTGTAAGGTCCTTCCCAATTAGGCCCCAACTTGCCATCTCCTGGAACCAAGGTGTTTCCCATCACTTTGCGTAGCACCCAATCTCTGATCTTGAATTGCCTTGGATGTACTGTTTTGTTATACTTTCTGGAGAACTCTTGTTGGTAGGAGGCGATGTGGACCAATGCTCTGTCTCTTCTTTCTTCCGCAAGGTCAAGCTCCAATGCTATGGCTTCACCATTTAAGTTTGGATCAAAGTTTTCGCTTCGAATTGTGGGGAGGCCAACTTCTAATAGGATGACTGCTTCATTGCCATAAGCTAAGGAGAATGGAGTTTCTCCTGTTGATCGTCGAGGCGTGGTGCGGTAAGCCCATAAAACATGAGGGAGCTCTTCTGCCCACTTGCCTTTCGCTCTTTCTAACCTTTTCTTCAATCCATCTAAGACTACCTTGTTTGATGCCTCTGCCTGACCATTTGCTTGGGGATATGCCGGTGTATAATTGTAGAACTCTATCTTGTACTCTTCACAAAAGCCTCTGAAAATCCTGCCGTCGAACTGAGTGCCGTTGTCCGAGATTAATGCCTTTGGTATGCCAAATCGAGTGATGATATTCTGCCAGACAAACTTCTTCACATCTTTCTCCTTGATTGATACCAAGGCTTCTGCTTCCACCCACTTTGTGAAGTAGTCGGTTGCGGCAAGAAAGAACTTCCTGTTGCCTGGAGCTGTTGAAAGTGGGCCTACTATGTCCAATCCCCACATTGCGAAGGGCCATGGACTGGTTACAGGTAGAAGTTCTCTGGCAGGTTGGTGTATTTGGTGTGCGAATTTTTGACACTTTTCGCACTTTTTAATCTCTGAATCCGCTTGCATGTATGGCCACCAATATCCTTGTGAAATCGCTCTATATGCCAATGATCTTCCTCCTTGATGGCTGCCATATACACCCTCATGTATTTCAAACAGGAATGCTTCTACTTTGCTGGGGTGAACACACTTTAAGTAAGGTCCTGAGAACGACTTCTTGTATAATGCCAAGGATGGAGAGAGCCAAAATCGCTACGACTTTGCTCTTATTCTGTTGGCTTCTTTCTTTTCTTCCAATAAGGTGCCGTCTTTCAGGAACAATATGATGGGGTCCATCCAAGAAGGGCCTAACTTTGCACAACATACCTCTTCTGCTTCTGGGTCTTCAATGCTTGGTCTAGGGAGGTAGTCGATTAGTAGTGGGTGAGGGATGGAGGTATCTGCCATTGAGGCGAAGCCTGCGAGTTCTTCTGCTCTGCTGTTTTCTTCTCTGCCAATCTGTTCTATCCTCACCACTTCAAACTTCTTTATCTCTGTTCTGACCAATTCTTGGTACTTGGCCATTCTATCATCCTTTGCCTCGTAGTCGCCAGATATTTGGTTAACCACCAGCTGCGAGTCGCTGTAAACCATTAGCTCGGTGGCCTTCATGTAGAATGCTGACTTGAGACCTGCTAGAAGCGCTTCATACTCCGCTTCGTTGTTTGATGCTGGGAAACCAAGGTTAATTGCTTGCTCCACTACTAGGCCATCTGGAGAGATGAGGACTATGCCAAGTCCTGCTCCATGCCGGTTGGATGCTCCATCCACGAAGAGCTTCCACATCTCTCCAACGAACAACTTCCAGCACGTGGAGGGATCAGATGATGCCTTGGAATCTTCCATGTTGCCGGTGTTTTCTTCAAAGTCCATGCTTGCTGTCCGTTCCTTACTGTCTGATTGTACCAAGTCTTTATTTGTTGGTGAGTCCTGACTTGGTGTAGCATGGTTTGTTTCTTCATTCCTTTCTTTACTCTGGTCTGCCTTGGGACCTGACTGAGTAACCAGTACTAGGGGTTGCGTTATTTCGACGCCAACTTCCATCCCTAGTTCGGTTGTTTCAGTTAGGTCGACGGGGCAGATGTGATGACTTCCTGGTGTGAATTCTGCAACAAAATCTGCCAATGCTTGGGCTTTTACTGCGGTTCTGGGTTGGAACTTGATGTCAAATTGTCCCAACTCTACTGTCCGCTTCAGGATTCGCCCAGAAAAGTTCGCCCTCTCAAACAAAGCTTTTAATGGGAAGGCTGTGAGGACAACTATAGTGTGGGCGTGAAAGTAGTGCGACAACTTCCTTGAGGCCATCATCAAGGCCAATGCTAGTTTCTCCAGTGGTAAGTACCTTGTTTCAGCGCCCAGTAATGTCTTGTTGACATAGTAGATTGGAAGATGTTGGATTCCTTCTGCGCGGACCAACACTGCGTTGATTGCGTGCTGCGAGACTATTAGGTACAAGAAGAGTTCTTCTCCAGGAATTGGAGTTACGAGTAGTGGTGGAGAAGACATATATTCCTTTAAGCTTTCCAGAGCTTGGTCGCATTCGTCGTCCCATTCAAACTTGGCTTTCAAAGCATGGAAGAATGGTCGTAGTCTGTCTGACGACCGGCTTATGAATCGATTGAGCGCAGCGGCCATGCCGGTGAGATGTTGCACTTCTTTTACTGAATTTGGTCTCTCCAACTCCTGAATAGCCTTGATCTGAGAAGGGTCTGCTTCTATACCCCGGTTGGTCACCAAGAAGCCTAGGAATTTGCCAGATCCTACTCCGAACGCACACTTCGACGCGTTGAGGCGTAACTTATGCTTCTTCAGGATCTCAAACATCTCACCTAGGTCTTTGAGATGGTCATTCTCATCTTTGCTCTTGACCACCATATCGTCGATGTATGCCTCCATTGTCTTGCCTAACAATGGTTCGAACATCTTTGTGACCATCCGTTGGAATGTCGCCCCTACGTTCTTTAAGCCAAAGGGCATGACCTTGTAGCAGTATAGTCCTCTTGGCGTGGTGAAGGATGTGACCTCCTAGTCTGGTTCGTGCATGGCAATTTGGTGGTAGCCTCTGTATGCGTCCAGAAAGCTAAGTCGGTTGTGCCCCGCCGTTAGGTCTACTAATTGATCTATTCTTGGTAGAGGAAAGCTGTCTTTTGGGCACGCCTTGTTGATTGTCTTGTAGTCGACGCAGACGCGCCACTTGCCATTCTTCTTTGGCACTACGACTGTGTTGGAGATCCATCTGGGGTAGTGCACCTCTCTGATTGCCCCAGCCTCCAACAAGTTTCCTACTTCTTCCGCCACTATCTCGGCGTGGTGGATTGCCGATCTACGAGTTTGTTGGATGATTGGTCTGGCGGATGGGTGGACGTTGAGTTGGTGGCAGATAAAGTTGGGGTCAATGCCTGGCATGTCGTATGGTGTCCAGGCGAACACTTCGATGTTGGAGGTCAAAAATTCCAAGACCTCAAATCTCTCGGTGCTGGACAACGACGAACCGAGCAAAAAGAACTTATCCGGGTTCTTTTCGTCTATTCTTACCTCCACCAAGTCTTCTACCGCTTTCTGGCTAGCCGCTTTGCCAACATCTGCGAATAGTTCATTACTCTCTGGTTCCTCCACCGAATGAACGTATCCTTTGGCAGCGCGGCTGCCGTTTACCGTGACAAAGCACTGCTTCGACATGATCTGGTCTCCATAGACTTCTTCTATTACTCCGGTGTCGTTGGAGAACCGCATCACTTGGTGGTAGGAGGATGCCACCGAGCGCATGGCATGCAGCCATGTTCTGCCCAAGATGATGTTGTAAGTGGAGGGGACCTTCAACACCCAGAACTCCACTTGTTTTGTCACACTCCCTGCTCTGACTGGGAGGATTATTTTGCCGACGGGCCATTCTGGCATGGAGTTGAATCCGATCAGGGGAGATACGGTGGGTGCCAAGTCTTTATCTTGTAACTTTAATTGTTTAAAGGTTTCGTAGTACATGATTTCACATGAACTACCCTGGTCAATCAGAATCTGCTTGACGTCAAAATCCTTGACTCGGAGTGTGACAACCAGGGCGTCATTGTGAGGGCCAAGTCTTTATCCGAAAAAGACATGACATTCGTGGCCTCTGTCTTCCCCTTCTTGATGGTGGGTTGGGCGCTTAGCACTTCTCTCAAGTGCTCAGCCTTTTTAATTGATCCTCTGAGCTCGCATACACGCTCAGGTTCAAAGACTCCATATATTACGTTGATTACGCCTTGAGGTGGGGCGTTAATTGGCATACCATTGGGGTTATTATGGTCCTGGGGTGCTGGTTGCGCCCCTCCTTCAATGTATTTATCTAGGTGGCCTGCTGCCACCAACTCCTCCAGGTGCTGTCTCAATGGCGTGCAGTTCTCAGTGCGGTGCCCCTTTTCTTTGTGAAAGATGCACCGTGATCTGTCGTCATAGTCCTTCTGAGCCTCGCCTAGCTTGGCTGGCCACTTCACGAAAGGCTCGTCTCGAATCTCGCTAAGTATTCAGTAGATCGGTTTCTTGAAGACCGTGGTTATGGCAGTACGAACTCTCAACCACCTTTTGTCCTGGTCTTCTCCGTTGTTTCTTCTGCCTCGTCCATTCCTATTCGGACGTTTTACCGTGTTGACCTTTGCTGAGGTTTTCTTTTCTGCTGCTGTGGTCGCACCAGATTTTGCTTTGGCACGTGTGCCATCCTCTTTCACCCTGATGTGCTGATGCACTCTTTCCATCAGGGCTTCCATTGTGAGGGGCGGTGTCATGGTAATTAAGTCCCTTAGTCTGTTGCCGACTGGAAGGCCCCTTTTATATTGTGCAATGGCGAGATTGGTGGGGCAGTCCCCAATCTGGTTGAAGGTCTCCCAGTAGCGACTGTTGTATGATCTTAGGGTCTCCTTGTCGCCCATGTCGATGGAGAGTAGCTGGTCAATCTCCACCGGGGTTTTAGTGTTTGTTCGGAACCTTGTCACGAACGCCTCCGCCAATTGCGCCCAGGAGGCTATGTTGCCCTCTGGAAGTTTCTCAAACCAAGTTAGGCCTAGGTCGCCATGGCTCGAGGGGAATAGGATGCACATCAGGGCCTCGTTGCGTCGATATACCGCCATAACCTGGCGAAAATGGTTCAGGTGTGAGTAGGGATCCGTCTTCCCTTCGTACGTGGTGAATTTGGGCTGTAGGAAGCCTGACGGCAGGGGTGCATTCTCTATTGCCGGAACGAACGGTGAGGTCTGCAGTCTCGCCAATTAGGGATAGCAATCTGAAACCGGCCCGACGGTGACCCGACCCCCCGACCCCGAATTAAGCGGTGAATAACCGAAAAATAGCCCCTACGGGCCGGGGACGGTATTAAAAAATTCATCCCCGATAATATCCGGGCCGGGGACGGGGATATGTTTTCCAGAACCGGACCCGGCCCGGCCCCGGCCCCGCCTCCCATGATCCCCGAGATAAAATGACCCTTTTGTCCCTGGATATATATATATATGCATATGCTTGTCTTAGGGTTTCACATACACACATCTGAAAGCCTCCCACACTCACCTCACGCCGCTCCTCTCTCTCTCTCTCGCCACTGGTCTGGCCCTCTCTCTTCCCTCTGTCACTGCCGCGCCTCCCTCCGTCACCGGCAATCCTCCCTCCGTCACCGACGATCCTCCCTCCTCTCACACTCACGCCGCTCCTTTCTCTCTCTCTCTCTCTCTCGCCTCTCTCTCTGCTTTCCTTCTCTGAAATAGAGACCTTCCAAGCCGAGATCTTCACCAACAGTGTTGGCAACACAGCCATGAGAGCTTCCTTCCAAGCCGAGATCTTCACCAGATCTTTACCAACACAGCCGTGAGAGCTTCCTTCCAAGCCGAGATCTTCACCAACACAGCCGTGAGAGCTTCCTCCTCCGACGAGATCGATCGAGCATGGTGCAGATTTGCTCAAGATCTTGGCCGCTGCATGATCGACTGATTACCACCAGATCTAGTTTCTTTCTCTCTCTCCCTCCCTCCTCCGTCGTTCTCTCAGATCTGTCTTTTTCTATCAATTTTTTTTTTTTTTTTTTTGTAGTTGATGTTAATAATTTGTTGTTGATGTTGATGATATTGATGATTTTGTGCGTTGCTCAGATCTCAGATCTGTGTTGTTGTTGATGATGAAAATGTATGTGTAATGTTGTTATTCATGATGTTGAAACAAATTTAGGCCAGGTAATTTTCGGGGTCGGGGAAACCCGATCCCCGATCGGGGGCGGAGATGGGAAGAGTAATAGGTTCCCCATCGGGGATCGGGGCCGGGGACGGGGCAATGTTCACCATCGGGGATCGGGGACGGGGAGGGTGATCCCCGGTCCCGCCCCGCCCCGTTGCCATTCCTATCGCCAATGCCTTGTCCGTTGGTTCGTAGACAGGGCGCGGTATTGGCATTCCAACCTCGACGCTTCCGTGCGTCCGAGGAGCCAACTGCTGCAGGGCAGAAATTCTATGTGGATCACGTGCCCTGGCGTCTTCCCTCCATCATGCCTTTTCTTCTAGAACGGATCGTAGGTCGGACGATCTGGGCAACTCCGTCTGTCTAGACCTTGTTTGGTGCGTATGCGAGGGCCAATATGTGCTTCCCTCGGTGTACGACCTCTCAGATCTCGTCCTCTCAGACCTGGAGTGACGAGTTCTGGAAGATCTGGATTGCGTGTCACCTATCCTGAGGCTCTTGTTCTCTGCTTGAGAGGGTGTAGTATTTCTACTACGACTTTTCGAGTGGCGAGGGGGCGTCTTGTTTGTGCGCCCCTCTCCTGTCGCCACTTCTTTTCCTTTTACCTGGCGCTTAAGAGATTCCATGTCCGCCGCCATCCGACGAATCAATTCGTCTTGTTCCCTGACGTGATCCTCCAAAGTTTGAGGATCAATCTTTCGCCGTTGTCTTTCTGGGCTTTGCGAACGAGAGTGATGGGGGCTGTTAGGCCGCCTTCTACCCCTCACATCCCTCCTGGAATTTTGTCTCTGTGGTTCCAGGCTTGCCATGGGAGTGACCAAGGGTAGACCTTCGCGCCTTGCACCCCCTTCTGGAGTTAGTCCGTCAAGGGCGGACTGTGGTAACTCTTCGTTGTTCGCCATTGATTTTTGAGAAAGAAAGCTTGATCAAAAGGTTTTGTTTTTGTCTATATTCCCACAGACGGCGCCAATTGTACGGGAAAGAAATACACCTTCTCATATAATCCTGTTGATCAAGTCTGCGCTCCTCCGTACGACGTCGCTTTATCACCTGAAAACACAAACGTGAGCTAGCCGGAGGGTGTGTGCCGGAAACCTCTCCGATGCCTAAGTCAGTAAGCTTGACAAATAGACAAAAGCTATGTGTGTTCAGAAAACAAAGTTGTGTTACCTCTCCATATGTGATATTGGTGAGCTTTTATAGGTTCCGTGTGGCACAATCCAAGTAGGACTCTTACTACTCCATGCAGAGTCCTGCTAGGATTCACACTCCTGAAGGATAATGCTTATCTTCCAACACCCTCCTCACTGCTTTAACCAAGTGAGATGGTTTTGCCATGGCCGAACTACTATACAACCGAGCTAAACATGACTATGCTTAGCCACAGAATAGGCCGAACTATCCTTAGTTCGGCTCCTCCTTTACTGCTCTTACTCCGGCTTCTCATGCTCAACCATTGTGTGGTTTAGACCGAGCTAACATGTAATAACCGGTCCAACGCTAAGACCGGTATAACTTCAATCTTCCTCTGAACCGGACTAACTTTCCGGGCTTGGGACCGGACTAACTCCGAGACACCTACACGATCGGAGTAACTCATACGGCCATGTTACTCAGCCCTTCGCAGTGCGGCCCAAAACGGCCCATTACTTAGCTTGGCCCAATTTATCCATATAAATTACCCTCTCATCAAGTATGAACCGGTAGGAGAGCAGTACGCAGTGTCGGCTTGGCAGTTAATGAACTGGCTTCTGTTGTTCCCGCAAGTGGCTGGTATTGTGGTTTCCCCAGCGACGTATTGGACGGATAAGTATAACCAGGCAGTATGTTATACGGCGGAGAAAGGGTTCACGATGACGACGTATATGCCTTTGGTGCCCATAGATAGGATTGCAAAGGTTTTTGAAGAGGCCGAGCATGGTCCTACTGCGTCGACTAATGGTGAAGCTGTGCCTATGACATAGGCCTCGTTTGGGAAGTGCTATTTTAGTAGGCTATTTGGCTTTTTGGCTATTTTAGTGGCTATTTTAGTTTTTGTGTTTGGGAAGATGAGATGATTTTTTTAGTTGAGTTATTGTATTGAAAAGTGTGTTGAAATGATGTTTAAATTTAAAATGACAGATTTATCCCTAACTTTTTATTTTTTAAAATTGATATAAAGGGGCAAAATGGTAATTTTGCCCTTGCTACAACACTGTCCGGGCAGCAGGCTATTTTTTTTATTTTTTTTTTATTTTTTATTTTTGAAAAATGATGAACAGTACCGCTTTTTGGTTTATTTTCAAAAAGAGGCTATAATAGCCTAAACTTCGGAATGCCAAACACCGCCATAGTGATTTGCCAAATGTGTTTGCTTGTTTGTGATGAAATTTGAAGGGAGGAAGTGTTTGGCTTGTTGGTAATAGTGAGTTTTTTTTATAGAAGTTTTGGGAAGGTGGAGAACTAATTATTTTGAGATGAAAGCACACGTATGAAATGTTAAATTTCTTTGTTGGGCTTTACCACTACTTTAATTGTGTTTTAACACAATTTCAGTAATGCCCTAATTGTGTGAACTACACATGGGTTAGTAATACCCAATGCTATGATATTATTAAATAATTTTTTTTAAAATTTGGTCAGTTACCAACTTTCCAAATCTCTTGTCTAAAAATATGAAAAATTTGGTTAAAAATCAAAAAATTACTTTTTATCATCTTTTCAAAGCACCCCTTAATGGTTGTTTGGATTGATTTTTAGTTGTTTTCAGTAAATTTAAACTTCTATGACGAATTAAAAAATAATAAATAAATAAACCTATACTACCATTTTTAAACGCGGTTTTTTGCACATTTTTTTACATATAAAATTCTTCTACAATAGAAAAATAAAGAATTTTAACATAATTTTTAAAAAAAATTAAAAACAAAAAAAAATATAAAACAATAACGCGATTTTTTAAATTAAGAATTTGCTGATTTGATGTCTCTTTTTTGTGTGCTTATTAGCTACTTCTTTAGTAATTTTGTTTTTTTAGTTCTCTAAAAAAAAATTAACCTTATAGATTTAGCTCGACAAAATGAAAAAAAAATTAAGAAAATTTTAGAAAATATAAAAATAAATAAAAAATAATGATTTTTTATGTTTTTGTCACCTTCTATTTTAAAATTTTTTGAAAAATAAATTTAAAATTGATCTATGCAAAACATACTTGAAAAGTAAATTTTTTTAATATAATTATTAAAAAATTGAAAAAATCATAACTTTTTATGATCCGGAAACACCTCTTAAGGCTTCATTTTAAAACTTTGATATTTAATTAAAAATAATCATATAGATTTCTTAATATTTTTATATAATTTTTTCAAAAAAAATAAAAATTTAATTAAAATAAGTAATCCTCTTATCAAACGGGAGACATAAGATAATATATATATATAATGAAAAAAACTACAGCAAGGCACAATAAAATCTAGACTATAATACTGATATTTCAAAAAAATTGAAATTCTTTACCAAATCTCTAGCATTTTCTTAAATAAAAATGTTTTTGACCACTAATTAGTAGTGGCTCTAATGATGTGGCAGTGAGTTCCACCCACTGCCACATGTGTTTTGTGCCTTAGATTTTATTTATTTATTTATTTTTTTAATTACCACCTCACTAATAGTGAAGTTAATAATAATAAATTAGTGGTATGTATTGCTCTTTTCCTAAAATCAATATAATGAGACAGTAGTGACATAATGAGCAGAAAACCTTGACCGCCGTGCCGATCCATTCCAATGGGATGAGGTTTTGCATAGCAATCCGTGCCAGGCACAGAATCTATCTCTTCCCTCCAAAAGTTTAGTGATTGTTCTAGGCACGTGTGATCATATCATAAGTTAGTCATAAATTCTCTTATTTTTTTAATTTTGTTTTATTTTTTATGTTTTTGAATTATTTAATATAAGAAAAAATTACAAAGATTACTTAAATTATAAATTATTCTTATAATTTTAAAAATTATATTATATTCTCTAAGATTTTTAATTTCACGATAAATAGTTTATTTTATTAATAAATTATTAAATTAATTAATAATTTTTAATAATGTTAAAATTTTATTTCTATTAATAAATCATATAATTTTATTATTATATAGGTGAATAATTAAAAATTTTACTTTTTTAATTAATTTTGTTAAATAAAAAAAATTTAACAGAGGTGTTTATAATTTTCCAAACCACAAGAGACGATTCGTATTTTAAACGAATCTTAATAGGTGTGGCTGTAATTTACCCTTAATATAAAATTATAAATTTTATTTCTTTCATTAATTAAAATACACATAGAACATGACGTGGTGCTTCTCAATCAACTAATCAGTGTGTTTGGTTTTAATTTTTTAAAAATTAACTTTTTTTTATTTTTAGTGAATATTTTAAAAAATTTAAGCATTTTTTTATTTTTTTAGATACACCTTACGTAAATGTATCTAAATAATAAAAATATTTGTGAAAAAATATTTTAAAAAATTAATGTATATGAAAATATACTAAATTTCTATATTTTTGATATTTAGTGAATTTTTTTGAAAAAAAATCATAAATATTATACTTTTTAAATATGTTTATAATAAGTGTGTTTAAAATTTTTAAAAAAACTACTTAAAATATTAAAAAAAAATATGAAAAATAAAAAAATATAATTTTTTTAAAAATATTTTCTAAAAATCAAAACCAAAGCTGAATAACTTTTCCCTCCTCCCGGCCCAATTGCTGACACGTACATAAAAAATAAAAATAAAAAATTGCAACAAAACAGACCCGACAAGACCACGTGGCGACTCAAACTCACTCATTCTCTTTTGGTACGTCGAGTTAGCGTTGGTATGGGATGTGAATTGATTTTTTATTTTTAAAATTTTGAAAAGTTATAAATATATTTTTTTAAGATTTGTTTAAAATATAAATTATTTTATATAGTTTAAAAAATTATAAATACTTTTTTATTAGAATTTTTTATTTAAAAAAATTAATTAAAAAAATAAAATTCATAATTACTTTCCTATACAAAAATAAAATAACTTAAATTATTAATTGAAATATATTTTTAATATCATAAAAAATAGTTAATTGACTTGATAATTTATTAATAAAAGTGTTGATTTATCATGAAATTAGAAATCTCAAGTAGAATGTAATTTTCAAAATCAGAAGAGCCGATTCGTATTTTAATCAAATTTTAGAAGGTATATTTGTAATTTACCCTTAATTTTATGACTAGTTTGGGGTTAAAAAATTTCATTTAGGATAAGTTTTTTTGGCCATTTTAACTTTTATGAAAGAAAAAATAAAATGATTATAAGTTAAATGTGATATTTTATCCTCTTTAATTAAAATAACTTATTTTATCCTATATGGCTATGTTAGCTCAAATGTGTATCTCAAACGGAGTCCTAAGTTTGATTTGGAAATAGACTATTTTAATAACTTTTTGATTAAAATATGAGATAAAAAAATTAGTATATTTAAAATAACTTTGTAATTTTTTACAAAAAAAATATTAAAAAAAAAGAGAAAGAAAATTTAAATTTTTTAATATAAATTTTAAATTTTTTGATTTTTTAATAATTTTTTTACTTTTAAACTAAAACTATTTCATGCAAGGTTTAATCTAACTATCCTCTCCCCAGTTAACTTAGCTACCAAGGTGCGGTGGGGTCGCCACGGATTAGACCCGTCGCCCTGTTATAACATGACACGTGTCATAACTACGAATGTTGCCCTGATGTTGGGAATCCCTATAAAAGTGGAAGGGGTTGCAACCTTCAAAACTCCATTCGAAGAGTTTCCTGCCTACAATTTATACTGCTAAAGTCTCTCTCTGTTTCTCATAGCAATTCGATTATTATTAATCAAAAAGGTATTGAAAACGATTTTCAATATATAAATATTGCAAAGTGTCTTGGAAGGTTTAAAAATGGCTGATTCAAAAGCTAAACAGCCAACTGAGACGGTATGTGTGTTTTTTTCCCCTCTTGCGTTGTTTGGTTGGCAGGAAAATAATAGAAATCGTAACATTGAATTAAGATATTTGGTTTTCTTCAATTTAATGGAGATCTGTTTCAAGAATGATACGTTTCAATTTGATTTTGTCTTGATTCGAAGATTTAGTATTTTAATATTGATGTTTTGATTTGTTTATTTGTTGAAGGTCCAAGATAACGAGAAGAGGCTTAAATATCTTGATATCGTCCAAGTAACAGTGATTTACATCATCGTTTGCTTCTCAAGCCTGTACGAATATGCCAAGGAGAACTCTGGTCCGCTAAAACCGGGGGTTCAGACTATCGAAGGCACCGTGAAAATCGTCATCGGACCGGTTTACGAGAAGTTCCACGACATTCCTTGCGAGCTCCTCAAGTTAATCGATCGCAAGGTCAGTATATTTTTAACAAATCAACTCTTAAAAATCTGCCAAAATTGTTACAACTATCTGATCTAATCACGTGATTGGCAGGTGGACTACTCAATAAACGTGTTGGATCGTCACGCGCCGTCTCTAATCAAGCAGGCGTTGTCCGCGGCACAGAAGGCTCCAGAGGTGACGCGTGCGGTGGCATCGGCGGTACAGCGAACCGGAGTGGTGGACACAATGGCGAACATAACAAAAGCGGTTTACACCAAATATGAGCCCACGGCCAAAGAACTATACGTCAAGTACGAACCGGTGGGGGAGCAGTACGCAGTATTGGCTTGGCAGTCGATGAACCAACTTCCGTTGTTCCCGCAAGTGGCTGGTATTGTGGTTCCCACAGCGGCGTATTGGACGAATAAGTATAACCAAGCAGTGTGTTATATGGCGGAGAAAGGGTTCACGGTGGCAGAGTATATGCCTTTGGTGCCTATAGATAAGATTGCAAAGGTTTTTGAAGAGGCCGAGCATGGTCCTGCTGTGTCGACTAATGGTGAAGCTGTGCCTGTGACACAGTGATTTGGCAAATGTGTTGCTTGTTTGTGATGAAATTTGAAGGGAGGGAGTGTTTGGCTTGTTGGTAATAATGAGTTTTTTTTTTTTTTTATAGAAGTTTTTGAAAGGTGGAGAACTAATTATTTTGAGCTGAAAGCACACGTATGAAGTGTCAAATTTCTTTGTTGGGCTTTACTTCTACTTTTAATTGTGTTTTAACACAATTTCAATAGTGTCCTAATTGTATGAACTACACATGGGTTAGTAGTACGCCAATGCTATGATATTATTAAATAATTTTTTTTAAATGTGGTGGGTCACGAACTTTTCAAATTTTTTGTCTAAAAGAGTCAAAAATTTGGTTAAAAGTCAAAAAATTATTTTTTACCATCTTTCCAAAACACCATTAGTGGTTGTTTGGATTGATTTTTAGTTGTTTTCAGTAAATTTAAATTACTATAACGAATTAAAAAATAATAAATAAATGAACCTATACTACTTTTTTAGAATTTATTTTTGCCATTAGTAAACGCAGTTTTTTGCACATTTTTTTACATATAAAATTCTTCTACAATAGAAAAATAAAGAATTTTAACATAATTTTTAAAAAAGATTAAAGACAAAAAAAAATCATAAAACAATAACGCGATTTTTTAAACTAAGAATTTGCTGATTTGATGTCTTTTTTTTTTTTTGTGTGTGCTTATTATCTACTTCTTTAGTAATTTTGTTTTTTTATTTCTCAAAAAAAAAATTAACCTTATAGATTTAGCTCGACGGGATGAAAAAAAAAATTAAGAAAATTTTAGAAAAGATAAAAGTAAATAAAAAATAATGATTTTTTATGTTTTTTTCACCTTCTATTTTAAAATTTTTTAAAAAATAAATTTAAAATTGATCTACACAAAACATACTTGAAAAGTAAAATTTTTTAATATAATTATTAAAAAAATTGAAAAAATCATAACTTTTTATGATCCGGAAACACCTCTTAAGGCTCCATTTTAAAACTTTGATTTTTAATTAAAAATAATCATATAGATTTCTTAATATTTTTATATAATTTTTTCAAAAAAATTAAAAAATTAATTAAAATAAGTAATTCTCTTGTCAAACGAGAGACATAAGATAATATATATATAAATAAATAATAAAAAAACCACAACAAGGCACATTATAATCTAGAGTATCATACTGATATTTCAAAAAAATTGAAATTCTTTACCAAATCTCTAGCATTTTCCTAAAATCGAAGGGAATATGAGGAGACAATGGCCCTGTTTGATAGAGCTGTGGGAAAGTGCTTATAGCTTATACCTAAACAGCTTATAGCTTATAACTATGAATATAAGCTGATTTCCAACTTATTCTTAAAGCATCTCTTGCCCCACTCAAAGAATAAGTTGATTTCTGACTTCCAAAAAGTTAAAAGTTATAAGCTATAAGATATAAGCTAAACCAAACATATCAAAATAACTTAAATTAAACTGAAAACTAAAATAAGCTGATTATAATTTCTGCCAAACAGGCACAATAGCGACGTAATGAGCAGAAAACCTTAACCACCGTGCCGACCCAGTCCAATGCGATGAGGTTTTGCATAGCAATCCGTGCCATGCACAGAATCTATCACTTCTCTCCAAAAGTTTAGTGATTGTTCTAGGCACATGTTAAATTCTCTCATTTTTTATTTTTTTTATTTTATTTAATATAAGGGTAAATTATAAAGATTTACTTAAATTATAAATTATTATTATAATTTTAAAAATTATATTATGTCCCCTAAGATTTCTAATTTCATAATAAATAATTTATTTTATTAATAAATTATCAAGTTAATTAACAATTTTTAATAATGTTACAATTTTATTTTAATTAATAATTCATATAATTTTATTATTGTATAGTTGAATAGTTAAAAATTTTACTTTTTTAATTAATTCTGTTAAATAAAAAATTCTGATAGAGGAGGTGTTTATAATTTTCCAAATCACAGGAGACGATTCTTATTTTAAACAAATCTCAAGAGGAGTATTTGTAATTTACCTTTAATATAAAATTATAAATTTTATTTCTTTCATTAATTAAAATACATATAGAACATGACGCAGTGCTTCTCAATCAACTATTCAGTGTATTTGGTTTTAATTTTTTAAACTCAATTTTTTGAAATTGACTTTTTTATTTTTCATATTTTTTATTTTTAGTGAATATTTTAAAAAATTTAAGCATTTTTTTTTTATTTTTTTAGATACACCTTATGTAAATGTATCTAAATAATAAAATATTTGTGAATAAATATTTTAAAAAATTAATATATATGAAAATATACTAAATTTTTATATTTTTTTATTTAGTGAATTTTTTTTTAAAAATTCACAGATATTATACTTTTTAAATATATTTATAATAAGTGTGTTTAAAAATATAAAAAAAATTACTTAAAATATTAAAAAAATATGAAAAATAAAAAAGTATAATTTTTTTGAAAAGTATTTTCTAAAAATCAAAATCAAGCTGAATAACTTAGGGAAAATTGGTCTAGGGTCCCTCTCCCACTTTTCATAATGGAAGAGATCCATAAAATTATTTTTTGATGTCTAAGGTCCTGTAATGACCCTCACACTGATTACTGATTGATTCCCGGTTACTGTTAATCTGAGACCGAACATGAAAAGTAATTGAACTGACTGAATTACTGAACTGACTGACTGGAATTCGAAACTGATTGATTGACTGTATCTGTTTGAAGTGCATATTGTTTTGTACTGAGTGTATGTATGTATATGGAAATCTTTTTGGCATCAGACTGTCACAGCTCATTGGACATTATTTATTTACTGTGTTGGCTTCCGCCAGGCCCTGTACTCTGTTTTACTGTATTATTGTTAAGCAGGCCTTTGGTAATCTCGGATTACTGGCCAGTTACGGTACTAAACCCATAGGGTCGGGTTTGGGTCGTGACAGAGTGGTATCAGAGCGATGCTTAACCACGAGTTATACCGCACACACGTGTCCAAATGAGCTATAGGGTGTCCTAGAAAAGTGATTAAGGCACTCATGAGCATGAAAAGTGTGTGGTTATGACATGACTGATTATGTTCTAATGTGTTAACCTGTTTAAACACATGACTGCTTATGTGATAAACTGTTTAAGTATGTAACTGCTTATGATTGAAACTGTTATAACTGTTTATAGAATAATGGATAATGCAAGCACTGCAAATGAAACTGAATCCTCATCCTCTGAGGCCAGAATGGCCAGACTGGAAAGAATGATGGAACTGATAACTGCTAGACTTGACCAACAACAGAACCAACAGCCCCCACCCCCTCCTCCGGTACAGCCGGAACCGAATGTGAATGTAAACGATGGGGACATAATTGCTCTTACCCAGAAGTTCAGCAAAATGAAACCGCCATCCTTCCAGGGAGGCCTTGAACCGTTGAAAGCTAAAGCTTGGGTACTGGAGACAGAAAAGCTATTTGAAGTGTTTCCGTGCTCGGAAGCAAATAAAGTACTGTTAGCTACCTTCACCTTGCAAGAAGAGGCCAGGAGGTGGCGGATGCTGATCCGTGACACCAACACTGTAGTAACTTGGGCTCAGTTTAAGGAGTCCTTCTTTGAGAAGTATTTTCCCCAGTGTGTCAGGGACAGGAAAGTGACTGAATTTGAACAACTGAGGCAGGGCACAATGTCCGTGGCTGAATATGAAACGAAGTTCACCGAGCTTGCTAAATATGCACCGCATATGGTGGACACCGACTACAAGAAGGCCAGAAAGTTTGAAGGTGGCCTTAATGTGGCCATACTCGACAGAATAAATGTTTTAAAGCTACCAACCTATGTAGGTGTTCTTGACAGAGCATTGATGGCTGAGTCAAACATTGAAGCAGTGAAACAGTCCGAATCACCGGCGTCTGAATGACGTGGTAAAATGCAGGGTTTCAAGTTTAAGAAAGGCAAGCATAACCCATCAAATAAGAAACAAAATACGGGGTCGACAACTAGCCCCAGCCAAGGGAGTGGTTTCATTCCAACTTGTTCTGAATGTGGCAGGAAGCATAAAGGGGTTTGTTACAAAATATCTGGAGCCTGTTACAGGTGTGGCAAGGTGGGCCACATGGTTAAAGACTGCCCCTCTGCTCCGCAAGCCAGTAGTAAAGCTACGCCAAGTGCAGCAGCATCAACAGTAGCACCAAAACCGAACCCTAAAGCTACCGGGAAAGAGCCTATGAGGCAGGGCTGTGTGTTTGCCCTAGTACCGGGAGACGTGCAAAATACTGAAACTGTTGTGTCAGGTATCCTCTCTATTTGTGCTCAAAATGCATATGTACTGATTGATTCGGGGTCTACACACTCATATGTATCACATGCTTTTTCACGGAAATTGAGTAGACCCTTAGAACCCATGAATTATCTGTTAGCTGTATCATCACCTATTGGGGGATCCATGACATGTGCATATATGTATCCTGCTTGTGAAATTATTGTTGGGGACATGCATCTGTTTATTGATTTACTGCCATTGAACATTGATCATTTTGATGTAATATTGGGGATGGACTGGTTACAAACATATCATGCTACCATTGATTGTGGGTCAAAGCAAGTTATTTTCCGTCCACCTAGCTTACCCGAATTCGTGTTTAATGGGGTAGGAGTAGTACCTCCTCCGTATTTGATTTCTTCTGTGAAAGCTGTTAAGCTGATTAGAAAGGGGTGTAAAGGATATCTGTGTTCTGTATTGACTGTACCTACTGATGATAATGTTAAAACTGATGTGAACTGTATTCCTATAGTCAGAGAATTTCCAGATGTATTTCCAGATGATCTGCCAGGGAATTTGATTAACAGGAGATTGAGTTCACCGTTGATGTAATTCCGGGTACACAGCCAATATCTAAAGCTCCCTACAGAATGGCTCCGACTGAACTGAAAGAACTGAAAGTGCAACTGCAAGAACTATTAGACAAAAAGTTTATCAGGCCCAGTACCTCACCGTGGGGCGCACCGGTTTTGTTTGTGAAAAAGAAAGACGGCTCACTGAGACTGTGTATTGATTACCGTGAACTGAACAAGGTAACCGTGAAAAATAAATACCCATTACCTCGTATTGATGACTTATTTGATCAGTTAGAGGGTGCTCAAGTGTTTTCTAAGATTGACCTCAGATCCGGATACCATCAGTTGAAGGTTAAACCAGAAGACATTGATAAGACTGCTTTTAGAACAAGGTATGAACATTACGAATTTTTAGTTATGCCTTTTGGAGTTACCAACGCACCAGCAGCATTTATGGACCTCATGAATAGAATCTTTAAACCATACCTTGATGACTTTATTGTTGTATTCATCGATGACATTCTGATTTATTCTAAGACTAGAGAAGAACATGAACATCATCTGAGACTTGCCCTACAGACCTTAAGAGAACAAAAACTGTATGCTAAACTGTCTAAATGTGAATTTTGGCTTGACCAGGTTATGTTTTCGGGACATGTTATTAGCAAAGATGGGATTTCAGTTGATCCACAGAAAATTGAAGCCGTAGTGAACTGGCCTAGACCGACAAATGTGACAGAAGTCCAAAGCTTTTTGGGATTGGCTGGATATTACAGAAGATTTGTCAAAGATTTCTCCAAAATTGCTTTACCATTGACTCAACTGACACAGAAGGGGATATCATTTGACTGGACTGACCAGAGGGAATCAGCGTTCTAAGAGTTGAAAACTCGATTGGTGACTGCACCTGTCCTTACTCTACCTTCAGGTACGGATGGTTATACTGTATTTAGTGATGCTTCTCATAAGGGTTTGGGATGTGTTTTAATGCAGAATGGGAGAGTAATTGCCTATGCTTCCCGACAACTGAGGCCTCATGAAAAGAACTACCCAACCCATGACCTGGAACTTGCTGCAATAGTTTTTGCACTGAAAATCTGGCGTCACTATCTGTATGGGGCAACATGTGAAGTGTATACCGACCACAAGAGTCTGAAGTATTTCTTCATCCAGAAAGACTTGAACATTAGACAGCGGAGATGGCTAGAACTGATTAAAGACTATGACCTACAGATTCTGTATTATCCGGGAAAAGCCAACACCGTTGCCGATGCTTCGAGTCGGAAATCGATTGGGAACCTAGCTTGGTTGCTCACTGGGCAGAGAGAGTTGCTTTGTGACCTTGAAAAATCTGAAATTGAAGTTGTTTTGAGAGAACAAGGTGGAACAATAGCTGCTATTTCTGCTCAACCGGCATTGATCGAAGAGATTAAAGAGAAACAGCAACAAGATGACTTCTTGAAGAAGATCATCGAAGAAAGAGAATCTAAACCGAGACCGGGATTCAAATTTGAAAACAATGTACTGAAATTTCAGGAAAGACTGTGTGTACCGAATGACACTGAACTGAAAAGAAGAGTTCTACAAGAGGGCCACAAGTCAAAATTTTCTATCCACCCAGGGAATACGAAAATGTACCAAGATTTGAAACAGAACTTTTGGTGGCCGGGAATGAAGAAAGAAATTGCCGACTTTGTGTCAAAATGTCTTCATTGCCAACAAGTCAAAGCGGAACATCAGCGACCCGCAGGCTTGCTGCAACCCTTACCCATACCGGAGTGGAAATGGGAGCATATCACGATGGATTTTATCGTTGGATTGCCTCGCTCCAATAAAGGTATGGACTCAATTTGGGTTATTGTTGATAGACTGACCAAATCTACTCACTTCTTACCTGTCAAGACAATTTATAATGCCGACAAGTTGGCTGTAATTTATATTGATGAAATTGTTAGACTGCATGGAGTGCTTGTATCCATTGTTTCTGACAGGGATTCGAAGTTTACATCGAGGTTTTGGCAGAGCCTACAGACGGCATTGGGTACTGAATTGAGGCTGAGTAGTGCCTATCATCCTCAGACAGATGGACAGTCAGAAAGAACCATCCAGACTCTGGAGGATTTATTGAGAATGTATGTCCTTGATTTTCAGGGAAACTAGGAAAGCCATTTGCCCTTAGCCGAATTCGCCTACAACAACAGCTACCATTCAAGTATCGGTATGGCGCCTTTCGAGGCATTGTATGGCAGGAAATGTAGATCTCCGATTTGCTGGGCAGAAGTTAGAGATGGGCCTTTGCTTGGGCCCGAGATTGTTTACGAAACGACTGAGAAAGTGAAATTGATACAGCAGAGGTTGAAAACTGCACAGAGCAGACAGAAAAGTTATGCAGATGTCAGAAGACGGGACAGAGAGTATGAAGTGGGTGACCACGTTTTTGTGAAAGTGACACCGATGAAGGGCCAGACTCGTTTTGGAGTCAAAGGCAAGTTAGCGCCGAGATATGTCGGACCGTATGAGATTATTGAGAAAATCAATCCGGTGGCGTATCAAGTTGCGCTTCCTCCTGAAATGGAGCATATGCACAACGTCTTCCACATTTCTATGTTGAGAGATTATCTCCGGGATCCTTTCCATGTGATTGAGCCTACTCGGATAGTGTTGAGTGATGACTACACTTATGAGGAACGGCCTATACAGATTGTGAACAGACGGATCAAGAAACTGAGAAACAAAGAGATCCCGTTAGTAAAAGTCGACTGGCAAAACCATGGTGGCGCGTATGCTACTTGGAAAAAGGGAAGATGACATGGCTAAGAGATATCCTGATTTGTTTCCACTGAATCCTGTTTTCTTCCAGAATGAAGGTAACTCGAGTTTAGAGGACTAAACTCTTTTAAGGAGGGGAGACTGTAATGACCCTCACACTGATTACTGATTGATTCCCGGTTACTGTTAATCTGAGACCGAACATGAAAAGTAATTGAACTGACTGAATTATTGAACTGACTGACTGGAATTCGAAACTGATTGATTGACTGTATCTGTTTGAAGTACATACTGTTCTGTACTGAGTGTATGTATGTATATGGAAATCTTTTTGGCATCAGACTGTCACAGCTCATTGGGCATTGTTTATTTACTGTGTTGGCTTCCGCCAGGCCCTGTACTCTGTTTTACTGTATTACTGTTAAGCAAGCCTTTGGTAATCTCGGATTACTAGCTGGTTACGGTACTAAACCCATAGGGCCAGGTTTGGGTCGTGACAGGTCCCTAAACATACTTCAGAGAAATTTCAATCTTTTATACTATCTTCATCATCTGACCCATCGCCGCCCCCAACAACCCGACTCTTAATCCTCCTCATCTTCCAACACTTCCCAAAGCTTTACCCAGTGGAGATTCCCGGCCTCGTTCTTCTCCTCTCCTTCCCTCTCATCGCAATCGCATACATCTTCGTCTCCGAAGCCCTCGCGATCCAGGCGCTCATCTTCATCTCCTACGCCGGACTGAAGATCCGCGACATCGAGCTCGTCTCTCGCGCGGTGCTGCCGAGGTTCTTCGCGGCGGACGTGAGGGCCGAAAGCTCATGTGCAAAACCAACTTGAGCAGTCCGATGCTGAGAGGAAATGGGCATCTGTTGATGATAGAATGAGGGTACCTTCGGAGATCTCCCGAATCTCAAGGTCTGGGTTATACTCTGTGATATTTTTGATCGGCTCTGGTTGCGTCAATAGTATTTCGCTTAAGTTCACTTCTGAAGATTCTTCTAGGTGAAGTCGTCTTTGTTGAAGATTATAGTTTATATCTAACACAGTAATTATTTTGTTTGATGAACTTCCAATAAAGATGGATACCCGTATGGAGTCAAGTACTTGGTGTGGTTCTACTCTGTTCTAAGTTACACGGTACAGTTCTGTGTATTTGTTCTCTTTTAGCATTTCCAATTATGTTTTGACAAAAAGCAATACATTGACTATTGAAATGTTGGTGTGCTGTTGTACTGGAGGATCTGAATCCTATATTCTTAAGTTCACAAAAATAGAAATTGAAGCCAAGTGTAGATTAATGAGAAAAGTGATCTTCTGGTTGAAACTAGAGAAATTTTCTGATTTTTTAACTGAATTTTCTCTGGGTTGAAACCAGAGAAATTCTCTGGTTTTTGAACTTAATCACCAAGTTCTGTTCATAAAAATACAACTTTACTGTAAATAGAGAGAATTTCTCTGGTTTCAATCCAGAGAATTTCTCTGGTTTGTCTGGTTTGAAGAGAATTTCTCTGGTTTTGGACCAGAGAAATTTGTGGGTTTGTGGGTTTGTTAGACATGGGTTTAATTATAGTTAATAGAGCCAGAGAAATTTGCGAAGTCAAAGAAATTTCCTGGATAGCCATACAAATTTCCTTTCCACAATTTTCTCTGGATTTATTTAGTACTCAGAGAAATTTCAATTTTCTCTGGAGAGAATTTCTCTGGAACTGAAATTTCTCTGGATTTCCATTTTCTCTTGAGAGAATTTCTCTGGGACTGAAATTTCTCTGGATCCTGTTAAGGGACCTTAGACATCATGAAAATATTTGATGTCCTTTATACTACAAAATCATAATATCAAGGACCTTAAAAAAAATACCCCAATAACTTATCCCTCCTCTCGGCCCAATTGCCGACACGTACATAAAAAATTTAAAATAAAAATAAAAATTTGCAACAAAACTAACCCGACAACACACGTGGCGACTCAAACTCACTTATTCTCTTTTGGTACATCGAGTTAGTGTTAGTTTGGGATGTGAATTGATTTTTTATTTTTAAAATTTTGGAAAATTATAAATATATTTTTTTATAGTTTGTTTAAAATATAGATTATTTTCTGTAGTTTAAAAATTTATAAATATTTTTTTATTAGAATTTTTTATCTAACAGAATTATTTAAAAAAATATAATTCATAATTGCTCTCCTATACGAAAATAAAATTATTTAAATTATTAATTGAATTATATTTTTTACATCATTAAAAACAGTTAAATGACTTGATGATTTATTAATAAAATGGCAATTTATTATGAAATTAAAAACCTCAGGTGGAATGTAATTTTCAAAATCAAAAGAGCCGAGTCGTATTTTAATCAAATCTTAGGGAGTGTATTTGTAATTTACTCTTAATTTTATAACTAGTTTGGAGTTAAAAATTTTCATTTAGGATAAGTGTTTTTTGACTTTTTTAACTTTTATGAGAGAAAAAATAAAATGATTATGAGTTAAATGTGACATATTATCATATTTAATTAAAATAACTTATTTGATCTTACATGGCTATTTTAGCTCAAATGTATATCCCAAACGGAGTCCTAGGCTTGGTTTGAAAATAGACTATTTTAATAACTTTTTGATTAAAATATGAGATAAAAAATTAGTATGCTTAAAATAAATTTTTAATTATTTACAAAAAAATATATCAAAAATAAAAAGAAAGAAATTTTTAGGCTCTGTTTGGTAAAGCTTCCAAACTTTAGTTCTACCCTTTATTTTCAACGTGGTGTTTGTTTACAGGTTTCAAAAATTAATTTCACACTCACTTTCGAAAACTCTGGCCAAGGCGGAAAAATTTGGGCTAACCGGTCGTCCTATCGGACGTCCCACAGGTCGTCTGGCCGGTTGACCGGAACAGTGCATTTTTTATTTTTATTTTTGCAATTGACCCTTGTTAATTTTTATATATTCACTAAAAAATAATTTCTGAATTTTTTAAATTTTTTTTATGAGTTTTGAATAGAATTTTGAGTTGTGTGTTTGATTATGAGTTGTAAGTTTTTGTATCAAATATCATATGTCACATCAAAAATTTCCCACTCAATTCAAAACTCTTTTCAAAACTCATTCACCAAACAAATTTTTCATACTTAAATCATAATTCTAAAACTCACAAACTCAAAATACAACTCTATTCACAAATCATATTTAGAAAATTCTACCAAATGCAACCTTAACTTTTTAATATAGATTATAAATTTTTTGATTTTTCAATAATTTTTTACTTTTAAACTAAAACTATTACATGTGAGATTTAATCTAACTATCCTCTCTCCAGTTAACTTAGCCACCAAGGTGCGGTTGCCAAAATCTTGACACATTAGACCCATCTCCTTATTATAACATGACAAGTGTCATAACTATGAATGTTGCCCTAATGTTGGGAATCCCTATAAAAGCGGAAGTGGTTGCAACCTTCGAAACTCCATTCAAAGAGTTTTCTACCTACAACTTATACTTCTAAAGTCTCTCTCTGTTTCTCATATCAATTCGATTATTATTAATCAAAAAGGTATTGAAAACGATTTTCGCTATATAAACGTTGCAAAGCGTCTTGGCAGGTTTAAAAATGGCTGATACAGAAGCTAAACAGCCAACCGAGACGGTATGTGTGTTTTTTTCCCCTCTTGCGTTGTTTGGTTGGCGGGAAAATAATAGAAATCATAACATTGAATTAAGATATTTGGCTTTCTTCAATTTAATGGAGATCTGTTTCAAGAATGATTTGTTTCAATTTGATTTTGTCTTGATTCGAAGATTTAGAGTTTTAATATTGATGTTTTAATTTGTTTATTTGTTGAAGGTCCAAGATGACGAGAAGAGGCTTAAATATCTTGATATCATCCAAGTAGCAACAATTTATGTCATCGTTTGCTTCTCAAGCCTGTTACGAATACGCCAAGGAGAACTCTAGTCCACTAAAACCGGGGGTTCAGACCGTCGAAGGCATCGTGAAAACCGTCATCGGATCGGTTTACGAGAAGTTCCACGACATCCCTTTCAAGCTCCTCAAGTTAATCGATCGCAAGGTCAGTATATTTTTAACAAATCAACTCTTAAAAATCTGCCAAAATTGTTACAACTATTTAATCTAATCACGTGATTGGCAGGTGGACTACTCGATAAATGAGCTGGATCGTCACACGCTGTCTCTAATCAAGTAGGAGTTGTCCGCGGCACAGAAGCCTCCGGAGGTGACGCGTGCGGTGGCGTTAGAGGTACAGCGAACCGGAGTGGTGGATACGGCGGTGAACATAACAAAACCGGTTTACACCAAATATGAGCCCACGGCCAAAGAACTATATGTCAAGTACGAACGGGTGAGGGAGCTGTACGCGGTGTCGTCTTGGCAGTGATAAACCGGCTTCCGTTGTTCCCGCAAGTGGCTGGTATTGTGGTTTTCACGACGGTGTACTGAAAGGATAAGTATAACCAGGTGGTGTGTTATACGGCGGAGAAAGGGTTCACGGTAGCGGCGTATATGCCTTTAGTGCCCATAGATAGGATTGTAAAGGTTTTTGAAGAGGCCGAGCATGGTCCTACTGTGTCGACTAATGGTGAAGCTGTGCCTGTGACACAGTGATTTGGCAAATGTGTTGCTTGTTTGTGATGAAATTTCAAGAGAGGGAGTGTTTGGTTTGTTGGTAATAGTGAGTGTTTTTTTTTTTTTTTTATAGAAGTTTTTGGAAGGTGGAGAACTAATTATTTTGAGCCGAAAGCATACGTATCAAGTGTTAAATTTCTTTGTTGGCTTTACTACTACTTTTAATTGTGTTTTAACACAATTTCAATAGTGCCCTAATTGTATGAACTACACATGGGTTAGCAGTACGCCAATGCTATGATATTATTAAATAATTTTTTTTTTAATGTGGTCGGTTACCAATTTTCTAAATTTCTTGTCTAAAAAATTCAAAATTTTGGTTAAAAATCAAAAAATTACTTTTTACCATCTTTCTAAAATACCCCTTACTGGTTGTTTGGATTGATTTTTAGTTGTTTTCAGTAAATTTAAACTTCTATAACGAATTAAAAAATAATAAATAAATAAACCTATACTACTTTTTTAGAATTTATTTTTGCCATTAGTAAACGCGGTTTTTTGCATATTTTTTTACATATAAAATTCTTCTACAATAGAAAAATAAAGAATTTTAACATAATTTTTTAATAAGATTAAAGACTAAAAAAAAATCATAAAATAATAACGATATTTTTTAAACCAAGAATTTGCTCATTTGATGTCTTTTTTTTTTGTGTGTGCTTATTATCTACTTCTTTAGTAATTTTGTTTTTTTATTTCTCCAAAAAAAAAAAAAAACCTTATAGATTTAGCTCGACGAGATGTAAAAAAAAATTAAATAAAATTTTAGAAAAGATAAAAATAAATAAATAAATAATGATTTTTTTTTTGTTTTTTTAACTTTCTATTTTAAAATTTTTTAAAAATAAATTTAAAATTGATCTACACAAAACATACTTGAAAAGTAAAATTTTTTAATAAAATTATTAAAAAAATTGAAAAAATCATAATTTTTTTGTGATCCCCAAACACCCCTTAAGGCTCCATTTTAAAACTTTGATTTTTAATTAAAAATAATCATATTAATTTCTTAATATTTTTATATAATTTTTTCAAAACAATTAAAATAACTAATTCTCTTGTCAAACGAGAGACAAAAGATAAAAACAATATATAAAAATAAAAAATAAAAAATAAAAAAACCACAAGAAGGCACAATAAAATCTAGAGTATAATACTGATATTTCAAAAAAGACTAATACTATATGGATCAAAGGCACAGTAGTGACTTGTGTCTCATTTTGAGCTGTATTATAGGCTTATTTTTATTATCCGAATTTGTAGAGTTTGTTGAATACTTCATGTCTACCAAAAATCATATTAATCGGATATCAATAACTATATGATCGATAATCAAAAAAATAAACAATAAGTTTTTCTTTTGAAAAATGGCATAAAAAATATGCAATCCGATCATATAGTTATTGATATCCGATTAATATGATTTTTGGTAGACATGAAATACTCAACAAACCCTACAAAATGAACGGTTTAGATCATAAACATAAGCTCATAATACACCTCAAATTGAGGCACAACAGTCACTGCTGTGCTTAATCCGTACTATATGTATTAATTAATGCATTAATTAATGTACCAATTGATGATGTGACATAATTTAAGATATTTTTTATATTTATAATTTATATAATAAGTAAGGTCAATAATAATATCATAACTAGTATTAATATATTAATTAATGCACTAATTGATACCGATAGCCCTCTCAAAAAAAATTGAAATTCTTTACCAAATCTCCAGCATTTTTCTAAAATCGAAGAGAATATAACGAGACAGTAGTGACGTTAGGGGTGAGCAGCGGATATACCGATCCGCCAAAACCGACCGAACCGAACCGATTTGCCACATTTTGGACGGATGCGTGATGACGAGCGGACGGTTGTGGATTGATTTCCTCCAATCCGCCAATTTGGCGGACGGATAACGGATTTGAGATTCCTTTGGCCGCAACCAAACCGCCAAACCGCGAGCACCCCTGATAATTTATAAGACTTTATGTTTTCAATTTGTTTAAATATTTTGTTTGTGTTTTTAATTGAAAAAGAGTTTAAATATTCTGTTGAAAAAAAGTTTTCAACTTGAATATATTTTTTGAATTGAAAAAAATAAACGTATTATTTATCTATATATTTTGGTTTTTAAATTTAATTCTAAAAATAATAAATAGAAAATATGATATATGCTGGTTGGTTTTTGTTTTCAAAAACATATATAGATGTAACAATACAGAGACATACAATCTCTACTACTGCCATGTTCATGGTTTTGGTGGTTTGAATTGTTATTATATTTTAAGAACCACAAATTATAATACTTTATGTGGATGAATTATGCTGTGATTGTAATTTGTGGATGAGCCATGCAGTGATTGTGATATTCTAAAGTTTCAAACTTTCTTTTTTTGGATGAGACATACAGTAATTGTAATAGTTTTTTAAGTCATTGACGGTAATACTTTTTTTTTTTTTTTAAGGAAGTGCACAAGTTGAATTATGTTAAAAATTTATAAAATCTTAAACCGCCAAACCGATTCGCATCCATCCGCCAAACCGCCAATCCGCTCAATTCACATTTGCCGGATTAGTGGACGAATGCGGATTGATTTTCTCCAATCCGCCAGTCTGGCGGACGGATGGCGGATTGGAGGTTTCATGGCCGCAACCGACCCGCGCCCACCCCTAAGTGACGTAATGAGCAGAAAACCTTGACCACCGTGCCGATCCACTCCAATGCGATGAGGTTTTGCATAGCAATCCGTGCCATGCACAGAATCTATCTCTTCCCTCCAAAAGTTTATTGGTTGTTCTAGGCACATGTGATCATATCATAAAATAATCACCATTTTTTTAAAAAATTATTTATAGGAGCATCTCTAATGATTGTTGCTATATTATCATTGTTATTGTTATAATTTAGTAATGAATAGTGTTATTTTGCCAAATTATAGTAATGGTGCTCTAATGATCATTTGCTATCTTAGCAAATCTCAACCAACTTTCCCTCCAAATATGTAAGTGTTGTTTGGATATTGGTTTTTTTGTAATTTTATTTTTGTTTATTTTTTGTTTTTTGTGACTTTTTTTAACTGTTTTTTAAAAAAATTATATATTTATATTATTTTCGACTAGACAAATATAAAAAATGAAAAAAATTGAAAATTAGGAAAAAATATAATTAATGACTTTTTATTATAATAAAATTATCTTCATTTAATGTTCGTTAATATATTTTATCTTTTTATTACCTTCATTCTAAAAAATATATTTATTTTTTCGTTATGCTTTATTGAAAATTATAAATTATACTAAAAATATATTTTTTCATTAAAAAAGATATTTATCTTTATATCCAATGGCTGATATCACGTTCCAGAATACTCTTCCTCTCTCTCTTTCACGCATCCCATTGCAAAGTCACACATCTCTATTCCATTGCAAAGTCTGTCGTTCTCTTACTCTCACCTTCTTTCTCTCATCCCATTAAACCGTCTCTCTCTCTATATCTCTTTCCATCTCTATATCTCTTTTGGTCTCCATTGATGAAATCGGAGCTTGGTTTCAGTCACCGATCTATATCTCTTTCCGTCTCTCTCTGTCTCAGTCTCTATCGATTAAACCGTCTCTCTCTCTATATCTCTTTCCGTCTCTCTCTTGGTCTCTATTGATGAAGCCGAAGCTTGGTTTCAGTCACCAATCTATATCTCTTTCTGTCTCACCAACTTGATTTGGGCTCTCGGTCAATTACCGATCAAGGTATGATATTTTTATTTTTTATTTTTTTTATATCAATCTATTAGAGTAAAAATCAAACCTTTTAGATCCTAATGAAGATACATCTATCATTGATTTTGTTGAATGTTGTTGTTGCTTGAATGTTGTAGTTGTTGTTGTTTGAAAATTTTTGTTTGAATGTTGTTGTTGTTTTAGTGAAATTCTGTTTTAAAAAAAAAATTTGTTGTAAAAAAAAAAAAAAATTTGTGAATTTTGCAAAATGAAAAATTGATCTGTTTTTGTTTGAGTTTTTCTACAAATGGATGAGAAAGGGAGGGAGGGAAAGAAGAAAATCAGTTGGTTTGGAGTGAGCTGGCAGATTTTCCATTTGCCAAAGTTGTTGTCAAATTTGTCAATAACTTTGGCATTTGCCATTTTTAACAGCTGCCATGTCTCACCATTGGAGAACCCTTTTTTTCTCAAAGCTGCTATATTATAGCTTTGGCAGCTCCAATGGCAAACTATTGGAGATACTCTAAGTGTAAATTACAAACGCACCCATGAAGTTTATTTAAATTATAAATTATCCTTATAGTTTTAAAAATTATATTATGTCCCATAAGGTTTCTAATTTCATAATAAATAAATCATTTTATTAATAAATTATCAAGTTAATTAATAGTTTTTAATAATATTAAAATTTTATTTCAATTAATAATTCATATAATTTTATTATTGTATAGGTGAACAATTAGAAATTTCACTTTTTTAATTAATTCTGTTAAATAAAAAATTCTAACAGAGTGGTGTTTATAATTTTGCAAACCACAAGAGGCAATTCATATTTTAAGTAAATCTCAAATGGTGTATTTATAATTTACCCTTAATATAAAATTATAAATTTTATTTCTTTCATTAATTAAAATACATATAGAACATGACATGGTGCTATTCTCGATCAACTAATCAGTGTATTTGGTTTCAATTTTTTAGAAATTGACTTTATTATTTTTCATATTTTTTATTTTTAGTGAATATTTTAAAAAAATTAAGCATTTTTTTTTTACTTTTTTAGATACATCTTACTTAGATGTATCTAAATAGTAAAATATTTGTAAAAAAATATTTTAAAAAATTAATATATATGAAAATATACTAAATTTTTATATTTTTTATATTTAGCGAATTTTTTTTATAAAAAATTCACAAATATTATACTTTTTAACTGTGTTTAAAAATTAAAAAAGAATTACTTAAAATATTAAAAAGTTATTAAAAATTTAAAAAATATGAAAAATAAAAAAGTATAATTTTTTAAAAAGTATTTTCTAAAAATCAAAACCAAGCTAAATAACTTTTCCCTCCTCCCTGGCCCAATTGCTGACACGTACATAAAAAAATAAAAATATAATTTGCTTCGTTTGAGTTTTTTAATGACACTTTTCAAAAAATTCTATTTTCTTATTTTTTGTATTTTTATATTTTTATTGAATTTTTGTTAATATTTTAAGCAATGTTTTTAATTTTTAAACACAGCTAACATAAATACACTTAAAAAGTATAATTTTTGTGAAAAAAATCTTTAAAAATTTCACTAAATACCAAAAATACAAAAACATACGAAAATTCAGTACATTTTTCATATTTTTGTGTATTTATTAATTTTTTAAAATATTTTTTCACAAAATATTTTACTTTTAGATACATCTAAGTAAGATGCATTTAGAAAAGTAAAAAAAATGCTTAAAATTTTAAAAATATTCACTAAAAATAAAAAAACACGAAAAACAAAAAACACAATTTTCAAAAAACTTAATTCAAAAAACTCAAACCAAACAATTGCAACAAAACTAACTCGACAACACCATGTGGCGACTCAAACTTACCCATTAAGCCTTTGTTTGGGAAGTGTGTTACCTTTTGGTTTTTTTGGCTTTTTTAACTATTTTAGCATAGGGTTAAAAAGCCTGATTTGGTAAGGACTTTTGACTTTTTTGACTTTTTTGTAAGAGAAAAAATGTAAGGAAAACTGACCCAAAGGTCTAAGCCCAACATATTATGCCCCATTTAGCCCCAAAACAAATTCAATACTCCATTAAATCCTCAAATTATCAATTAGACGAAAATACCCACAATATATCATCCAATTTACACGCGCGCAACCTTCATCCACGATCATCTCAGTCTGATCAGTACACTGTCACATTTCCGCCACTCGACTTTGCATTCTTACTCTTCCATCTCTCAATCGTTCGACTCCACTACCTCTGAAACCCTACCATAACCACAAAACGAATCCGTTCATCTTCTCCAATCGTCAACTCTTACCAACACAACACCAAGCCGTTCATCTTCTCCAATCGGCGACTCTCAACAACACGAAAACCCATCACGACTCTGAAGAAATTTCATCGTTCCTGACTTCCGATTCACAGAAATGGGGAAAAAAAGTAACATCTCTCTTCACCTATTATTTTTAATTCAAATTTGTACATTATTCTTTCATATTTCGTATATATCGTTTCAATAACACTTTCACAAAAAAAAACCCTTGTAAAACACATTTTACATACTTCAAAATTTATAAACCCTCTTTTATATATAATCCCCTATTTTAAAACATTCTAGTCCTCTGTTTTTAAACATTCTAATCCCCTGTTTTTACACATAATCCATGTTTTTACACATTCAACTCCTTGTTCTTATTCTTGTTGTTCTTGCTTCTTCTTATTATTAAATATTGGCTTTACTTCTTCGTATTGTTGTTACATTTCGTTGAATACTTAATCTTCTCGTTGTTATTGTTGTTGTTTACAAAATACAATGGGTTGTTTTTATTGTTGATAATGTTTATAAAATTGAAACATCAGACAATTTCATCACTCTACAAGTAACATATCTAAATTTATTCAAATTACAAATGAAACTGCAAAATTATACAGTTTAATCACTATTCAAAACAAATAGATAACTTATTATAAAGTACAAATTAAATTGTCAAATTATACAGTTTTGTAACTATTAACAACAAATAGATATAACTTCATATTAAGCTGCATATAAAACTGCAAAATTATACAGTTTTGTCACTATATTACTCATGTCTTGCTGTCGCTTTTATTTTTTCAGAAATAGCTGTTGGAAGATATTGGAAGAAACAAACCCATATGCCCAAAAATCTAATCAGGGATTTAAGTATCTCCCCTTTTGGCAATCCTTCGCATGTATCCACTGAAATGCCACCAAAATCTCCCCCTCCACAAAAAATACAACCACCACAACCAAAAAAACCCACAAAACAACCACACTACCTACAAGAAAAAGCCTAAGAACTACACCATAGACCACACCTACACAACAAACACCAACCACAAAAAAAAAAAGCCAAACAAAAGAAAGCCAACAAAAAAACAAGTAGCTCCTCCAACCAAAAAAAGAAAGCTCTAAAAAAGCCAATCAACTCCCGAAACAAAAACTAAGCCATCAAAAGGAAAAAAAAAAAAGTAGACCCTGCAAAGAGAGTCCAACAGTTTAATTACCGTTCCAACATCGGAACAGTAATCAAACTGTTGAAGGGGGTCAAATTTACAACAGGCCAACAGACAGAGCTACAAAAACCCCATTTTTGGCCCATTATAAATGCTCTCTCCTCAACACAACCGAAGACCTCTTGGTGCAGATGCTACAATTCTATTGTAGCAGAAATGACAACACTCTATAACAAAAGAAAAAGAGCATTTATACTTGGCAAAAAGGAAATGAAACTCAGAAATAGTGATGTGAGGCTCATTTTTGGTATCGACTGTGGAGAAGACAGCATCACCACCAAATCCTATACAAGACCAAAGGATTTTGAGCTTGCATTTTACAAAGGAAGATACAAATCAGTAAAGAGATTTGATGGCAAGTCATTAACCAAAATGTTTTAACAAACAAAAAAAGGAAAATCAACCAATAATCATCAAGATCTTGCAAGGGTCATCACCCTTTACTTGTACTTGAAACTTCTCATGCCTACAACAGGCCATACACTCAGTTGGAGTTTCCTCAACTATGTTGACAATCTTAACAACATCAAGAATTACAATTGGGTTGAGACAATAAAAGACACACTAATGAATTCAATGGCAAATGCAAACAACAACCCAAGGCATGTCACTGGATGCGTCACGTTACTCTTGGTAAACACGCTACTCAACTACTTCACACAAAAATATCAAACATCAAACTATTTCGAACTATCTAACATATTTCAATTTTTTTTTTTACAGTACTGGTACTGTGAGCACAGTAAACTCCTCCGACCATTCAACAAAGAAAGCTTCCCAAGGTTTATGAAGTGGAACCTTGGCAAAATGTACTCCAAGTGGAAACACATTAGCCTTGCTAACTTTGAAAAAGTATTTAAACTCTTCTATACTGTCATAGTACAAATCTATTCAACGCTCCTTTCACAGTCATTATAGTAAAAATCATGTTATGAAATTGGAAAAGTTTTCAGTTTCAAACAACATATTTTTAACACTTAACTCACATTACTCACAGTACAAATCATATTATGAAACTGTAAAAGTTTGCAGTTTCAAAGCATACCTATTTAACATCACTCATGTTATGAAACTGCAAAAGTTTGCAGTTTCAACGCACAAATCTATTCAACAATCATTTCATAATCATTATAGTAAAAATCATGTTTTGAAACTGTAAAAGTTTCATTTTCAAACTACATATTTTCAACACTTAATTCACATTACTCACAGTACAAATCATGTTATGAAACTGACCAATTTTACAGTATTACTGATATATGCCACATTGTTCCAATGCAGGTTGAACAAAGTGCTTTAACCCCAACTGAACAAGAAATACAGTTATTGCATATCAATCAAAGCACATCAACAAACTCTTCAGCAAAGAAACATGACCACAAAAAGGACAATAAGCGAAAAAAACAAACAAAAGCAATAACAAAAAAAGAAACTTCTAGACAGTGATAATGATGACTTTCTCGAAGAAGAACACCAATCATAATCAAAATTAGAACAATAACAACAACAAAAAAGAAAGAAAAGAAAGCAAGAACCACAAGAAGAACCAGAAAGTGATGAACAAGAAGAAGAGAGTGATGATAAAAAAAACAAGTGATTGAAGAAGAAGAAGAAGAAGCTGATGAACAACAAGACAATGATGATGAAGAAGAAGAAGAAGAAGAAGAAGAAGAAGAAGGTGATCAACAAGAAGAAACTGATGAAGAAGAAGGCCAACAACAAGAATAAGAAGAAGAACAAACAAACCAATAACTAGAAGTCAATGAACAAGAATTGATAGACCAAGAACAACAATAACATGAAAAAAAGAACAAGCAAAACAACAAGAAGAAAAAAGGACAGAACAACAAGAAGAATTCCAAGAGAAATCTGACACATTTCATGCACAAGGTAAACTTTTGTCTAATACTGAAGCAAACTGCAAAATTTAATTAAAACCAAAACACAATCCAACATTTTTATAGGTGATGACCAAGCACAAACATCAACCAAAGAGGACGACAAAGACAAACTCATAGCAGCCATGAGAGCACAAATGCAAGAAATGGAACAAAAATTCATGGCTGAATTGCGTAGAAAAGAAGACCAATTCAAGGAAATGTTCGCCAAAAAAACTAGAAGTCCCCAACAAAGATCAATAGTCAAGAGAATCAAACAAAAGTCAAGAAAACAAGCACATCAGCCAGATTTTGAATACTAACCAATGACAAAAGCCAAAGAAGATACAAGAAACAAGACAGAAACTACTGCTGATATACGCAAACCAACAGAGGGTACTAATGAAGAAAAATAGAAGAAGAATGAAAAGAAAAAATAAGAAATCGAAACAGAGAAAGAACCTGCTACTGAACCCGAGCAAAAAAAGGGTGCTCATGAAGCAAAACAGCAGAAAGAAAAGATAAAAGAAAATATTGGCCAAGAGAAAGAAGGTGCCGCTGAAACGAAGCCAAAAGAGGATGCCAATCAAGAGAAGACACAAGTTCAAGTATTGGAAAATGATGATGATTTCAAGGAAGAATCAATCCACAACAAGCCACTTGCTATTTCATACCGCAAAACAAACAAGGTTTGGCATAGCCTATCCAAAAAAGACCAAGACTGAATTCAACTCATCAACAACACACAATCAAGTGCTTGTGTCTGGTCTGGCAGCGAAGATGAAAATTACATATACTTTTCAGATATATGTAGATTGACCAACAGGGAAGCCTTATATGGAAATATAGGTCTCTAACTGCACAATTTTACAGTTTCTATTCATATTCAATAACCTATTCCACAAACCTAACACATTCTCATATATAACATGTTTTAAGTCATTGATGTCTTCGTAGAAATGAAATTGACACTCCAACCATCAATTGAAGAATTTGAGAAACATGATCTAGCCTTTGCAAGAAATCCATATGCGGAAAGATCTTACGTTTTCTCAACACTCATCAATGTAAGTAAAACTTAACATACCTTTCAATATTATTCAAACTGGAAAATTTTCTACTTTCTTAACATATCTTACTACATAGTTTCATAACATATTTCAAACATATATAAATTACAGACTCCACTACAAAACCAAGATCAAGCACTGAGAGAAAAAATGGTAGACAACCATTTTTCAGAAGCAATGAAAAACAGATATATCTATTTCCCAATCAACCACGACAACCATTGGATAATTGTGGTCTTTGATAATGCTGATGGAATATGGAGGCACTATGACTCTTTAAGGCCAGTAAAAGATTGTCACAACAAGCACTTTGAAATTGCAAAGGAAATTGTAAGTTAAATAAAATTTCCTACTTAGTTCTATTCATTTCAAAACATCTCAGCACATCACTATAACTAACAAAAACATCCACTAACTATTTTGTAGCAACAACATCAACTGAGATGGAATAAAGCATTATTCAGCAATCAATGAAACATGTTATCATCTCAAGAGTGCGAGACAGTAATTGCATCAATTGAGGAATAGCCACAACAAACCCCACACTCGTAAGATACAAACTCAATAATTAATGTTCCAATATGCTAAATTTTGCAGTTTTATCTAACTAATTAACTTCATCTAAAACTTTGCAGGAATGATTGTGCAATCGCCGTTTGCAGTGTTATCAACCAATATATCAACTGGCAACCTGTGCAGAAATCACTTCGACCAACTAAGTGGGTTAAATTTCGAGCAGAAATCATCAGTCAATTCCTCAATGATAAGAACCGATCTTGGAAACTCGAGCACTACCGAATGTTGACAAAACATACCAAACCATAGAAATAATGAACAAATTTCTTGACAATACAAATACTCAAGTGAACATATTTTTGTACTTTTTTTTTTTTTTGGTAACATGTGACAAGTACTTTTTATGCTTTTGGGAATTGATCTTCTTGTGATTATTATGGTGAAAATGATTGTTGTCATTGATGTTGTTGTTGCTCTTCTTCTTGTTATTCTTATTGTTGTTGTTCTTCTTGTGCATATTACACTTGTTTGTGTTATTCTGCTTATTATTGTCATCACATTTGTGGTTGCATATATTTTCATACAGTAAAGGTTGTTTCTAATAATTCTTAAAACTGCAAAAATATGCAGTTTCATCAGGTTGTTTCTAATAATTCTTAAAACTGTAAAATTATTTAGTTTCATCAAGTTATTTTTCATAATTCTTAAAACTGCAAAATTATGCAGTTTCATTACTCAAACAAAAATTATGCTACACAATTATGCATCAAATCTCATGACTCAACAAATAGATGAACTGCATTTCAAAATTGAAAGTAAAACTGTAAAATTTTACAATTTTGTCACTACGAAATATGACATAAATATATCATGTAGTAAAACTACATTTCAATATTATACAGTTTCAATAAGAAATTTTTAACAATCTTCTCAGTATTCTACAAAAATAAAACCAACCAAATCCACAAAAAAAACAAAACAAAACAAAACAAAAACAACTTCAATAACTAAAGAACACATCAAAAAAGAAAAAAGAATGCAATCAACTTTATTCATTACTTCCATAATACCAAGTATCACATTTTATTATCATAATTCCTCAACTTCAAATACAAATCCAAAAGAATAGACTATGGCCTCAAATAGCAACCTTGCACGTTTTCTTATTATAATTCTCATATTTCAAGCACCTCCTACACTTGATTTGCTTCACATTCTCACCCCTAGAAGGTATCCTCTTCTTCTTGTTCCGCCCGGGCTGCTTCTTCGTTATAGGAGGTTTAATAATCGAACTACCGGCACCATCAAAGTCAAATATCTCACTTGAAGGCACTGGATGAACAAATTCCGTGTATGACTCTCTAAAATAATCCACATGAAAAAAATGATCAACAAAATCATACACATCTCTACCACTACTACGCAAAGCATGCATAGCATGACAACAAGGAAAACCATTCAATTGCCATTTATGGTAAGAACAAGTCCGTCTACCAATATCAACATAAAAAGAAATAGAAGAATGAACCTCAAGCACAGTATCACTAGCAACAATCACATCCAAAGACTTAGCTAGCTTCAAAGAATCCACTAACTTCTTTTCCATAACTGGACACAATTTTGTAGTCCATCTTTTAGATTCAGCTCTTTTATTAGACAATTGAGTCATAATTTGAACCCTAATCATATCAACCATACAAGCAATAGGCAACTCACGGGCCCCACCAATCCAATTATTGTAAGACTCGGCAGCGTTAGATGACATCTGACCATATCTGTAGACCCGACTTTCTTCGTGTTCCCCCCTTTCGGAGAGGGCGCAAATTGGTCCTACAGTTTGGACTCCCGTCACGGTTCTGAATCTAATCTCACAAAGTGCAATGTGAGACTAATAAACACCAAAGAATCCAATCCGGCAAATCATTTTGGAAAATCAGATTTTGAATCAAATAATGCCAAAACTGGACTGTTTTGCCAGATTACAGAGTCGCCACCTAAATGTTTTATTTTTGAGAAATTTAGGAAACCCTGACTCGTGCCGAAGGCCACGTGTCCGTCATCACCAAAATTATCTCGGCTCGGGAACTTGGGTACGAGAGGGGAAGGTCATGACATGAGCACCCTCGCTCTTCTGATTAAAGGATCGGCCTCTACTAAACATGATATGTTGTTTTATAAACCTCATGTGTTCTTATTTTGGTTTATTATTCTAGCTTTACTATGTGATGCACACATACAAGTATAGACTAAGTTGCGAGACTTGGAACAAATCGACTCATGTTTGTTTTTGAAAATAGTTTGAAAGTGCTACTCACAAGTAGGCTAAAGTGCGGATTTGCCACCCTTAAGTGGGCTTTAAAACATGATGATTTGCCACTTCGCAAAGTGGGCTTAAAATTGACAATCGTTGAGTTGTTCTGATTCAGGCAACAAAGCCTTCACCCACAAGCATTCATGCAGTTAATCACTTAAGCAAGTAGCCTCATGGCAAGTATGCGATCATGGCAACACTCACACTCATGCAAGTATGCTAAAGCGTAACACTTACAGTGTACTCCGAGCCAAAACAAAAGCTAGTTAGAAATCATACATGATCCTAACTATACAAGGATGCCTAATGCAACACATGCAATAATGCAACTAAATAGGCTAGGCTATCTATGATGGCATATGAATGTAACGATTTGATACATGTATTCAAAGAAGTATTGAATTGATAATGCAGTTTGAATGATGCGCCGAGCCCGGTGCATGCAAAACAAAATTAATGATGCAAACATGCAACGCATAAGGTATGCTAATCAAAACGTGCCCTAAAACTAACCATCGTAAGCGGTTAAATAAAAAGGAGAAAGACGTGGGGTTGGAAGACATGCACACATGGACACATACTTATTACAACATTGCGCCCTCGCGAATGAGGGTCCGAATAAATAAGCTAAGATACACTATGCTAAGCTAATTATTACAAACTAACTAATTAACTATTCTAGCTAATTAATTATTACAAACCAAATCAAAACAAATAGCTATGCTAAGCTAATTAAAATATTATAACACAAATTTAATAATCAGCTACACTAAGCTAATTAAAGCAATGAAAATGGACTCGTAGCGAGGGAGACATGCATGCTCGGTTACGTCCTCCCGAAAATCCACCACCTTGCCTCTAAATGCCTCTGTTTGCACATCTTTGGACCTCTGAAAATCATGCCAACCTCCAGACTGCTTCTGTTTGATCTCAAGAACACATTAGTGGCTGATCGGCTATGATTGGTGGCCATCGGCTAACTCTGATGGGCGGTCGATTGGCTTTGGTGGCCGGTCGACCAGTACATGTAGCCGGTCGGCCACTGCTTCCTTGAAATCCCTCATTTTGCTGCAACAGAGAGCAAACAGAGGCTTGACAGTGTATTTGCAAGGAAATGTATGTACTGCCACCCTCCTTATCATCTCTCAAGCTCAAAGGAGTGTGGCATTTGGCTCTCAAGCCACCAACCAAGCATCTCAATGCATGATGGCCCAAAAACCAAACTTGTACAAGCTTAGTGAATGCACAAACAATACACAAAGAGCCTCCACCCCATCATGCATGATCAAGGGTGTTGGTGACCAAGAAATGTGACACGTTTCATCACTTCAAGTACGAAACGTTCCACATTTCTTATGTTTGGATTAATGTCCGATCCGAACACATGCAATGCAACACACATACTTATCTTGGTCATGTTTTACTTGGTTCATTTTATTTACTCATTTTAGCATTACCGATTAATCCTTTAACTGGTTAGGTCCAATGTGAAAGTCCTCTATTGAGAGAAGAATCAACCGAAGGATGGTTTAAGGCATGAAAGAGACCATGCCTTTGACTAGTAGAAACCCTCAAGAGAGAGCTAAAGCCATTGAGCATAAGCCTCAATCTCAAGCTTAAACACAACACTAAGGGTAACCAATCCTCAAAACAAATAGAAAAATGAAGAAATGAGGGAGGTTGCAGATTTTTAGTGCTGAAATAGCATGCTAAAGACTTTAAATCATGCAAGCAACGTATGCAAGACATGTTCAAAAGCCATAAATACTAAACTAGTGAAGCGCACTACACTAGAGGCATACAATATCAAGCTCAAATGATCAAACCAGCTCTGGACAGAGCTTAAACATGCCAAATCAGTGGCTAAATCATGCTGAGGTTAAAGCACAAAAGCAAGAAAATCATGCGCACATGTTGGCCCGCAAACAAGACATAAAACACAACTCTCAAAAGCCATGAAAGAGGGAAGTATGTGAGAGTGTGACAGAGGTATATGCTCTAAAATCACATGCTAAATGATGCTATATCATGCAATCATCTCATGCAGAGCATATTGGAGAGCCTAAAACACAAAGCTAGTAAAGGCCAACTACACTACAGCTATACAAAGCAAAGCATATATGACCAAGACCACCCAAAATAGAGCTAAAGCATAGCAAATCAGTAGCAAAATGTGCTGGACTTAAGCTAACACAAGCTAGAATGATAAACTAACTTATTAGGTATTCAAGGCTAGTAAGTATGATTGCACTACAAGTACAAAAAGCAAGCAAGAATTGACCCAACCAGCAAAAAATAGAGTTAAAGTAGGTCAAAATAAAGCCTAAAACATGCTTGAACTAAGCTACAAAAAGGGAGAAATAGAAGCTCACTTATTAGGCCATCAACACATGCAAACAAAACACAAGGAGGGGAGGCCACCCCCTCCTATTTGGGACCTCAAAACCAACTTTCTACCACTGAAATTCCCTTGGAATTCAGTGGTTAAAAGGCCAAAAGAAGATTGTTTTAAAAGCTTTAAAGGATGGCACAAAGCTTAGCAAACAAGCTACAAAAGAGGGTGGACCACCCCTAACTCCAAAAAGGTCTCAAACCAACACTTTTAAACCTTAAAAACAGAGGTTTCTGTAGTTGAAAAGTAGGCCAAAAGCAGCATGCAAAGGTGGCCAAACAAGCAACTAAATAATGCTTTAAAGAGGGTAAAGCCTTACCCTTGAAGCACAACAGCAAAGAAGCAACTTCTGAGCCAAAACCAGCCTTTAACAGCCCAAATAAGACCTTCAAGCACCTCAGCAATAAGGTAGTCTAATTTGGTTAAGGGGTTGTATGCAAATATGTGAAGAAAACTCACTTTCAAGCCTAAAATAGGGAGAGAGAGAGAGAGGATTCTAGGGAGAGAGGGGAAAATTTGCTCACAAATTTTGTAACCCTCAAAATGGGGGAGGGACCTCCTTATATAGAAAAACAAGCAAAAAGCTTGTTTTCATCTCTCCATACACGTGTATGGATGATGCATTTAGTGACCAATAGCTGGCACAACTGGCACATAAAATATCTAAAAAAGAAGAAAAATGGCCGCCAACCATCATTGGTGGCCAATCGGCCGTCAATGTAGCCGACCGGCCACCACTGATGGCCGATGGGAACAATCCCTGGCCGATGGGTTGTAAGGCTCGCCAATAGGTCACCCTCTTCCCCAGAACCAAAGCTACAAACTCTTGGTCCACAACCAAGCACAAAACAGACAAGTTTCAAAAGCTCAAAGGAAGGCATTCCGCCAAGAACTTCGGGCGTTAAAAACGAACACAAACATGAATGATCATTGAGTGTTCAAACAATGATGTCCAAATCTTAAGGACGGTAAAAAATGGGGTGTCTACAATATCGTTTTCGTCTAAAAAATGCATTGGCCCACTTATCATTTTGCAAACCATCCAACATACTGTCAACTCTACCATTCCCAACAATACGCCTCAATTTCTCCATATAATGTTGGAAAGAAGCAACAGTTGGCGCATAAGCACATTTAACTAATATTTTCATCAAAGTCAGCTTATAGTTAGTACGAAGTCCCACCAATTTGTCAATCAAATTTCTCTTCAAATGGTTCAAGCAATATGCATGATGTGTATTGGGAAAAACCACTGAAAGAGCGTCTAGCAATCCATGTTGACAGTCAGACACAACGGTCAATCTCCGGCCTGAACCAACAACCTTTAACAACTGACTTAAGAACCACATCCAATTATCTTGATTTTTAGCATCAACAATCACAAAAGCCAAAGGAAATAGGCTTGAAAACAAAATAGCATGAAATTACAAAAATTAGCAGACTCACAATACAATAACACACTAACAAACCAAAACTATACTAACTTCAAATAAATACATACATTGATTACCATCCTTTGATGTTGCTGCAAGCAAATGTGCCTTGTAACGCCCCTTCAAGAATGTACCATCAACAAACAACAACAGACGACAAAATTGAAAGCCATACAAACATCCATGAAATGCCACAAACAACCTCCGAAAACACCCATTACTTTCATCCACATCTAATTCAAACACACTTCCATGATTCGTTCTTATACTCGTCTCAAGGTACCATCGAAGTTGGTCAAAAGAAGTTGCAAAATCACCAAACAACCCACCTCTTACCTTATCAACTCCTAACTATGCAACCCGATAAGAAACATCCATACCATATTGCTTCTTCAACTTTTTTTTAACTTCAATAGGATGAGTCAGCGGATTATTACTAATATCATTATGCACAATATCAGACACAAGTCTAGAACCAACCATTTTGCTATAAGATCTACAAGCAACAACCCCACAAGTATGTACATTATCCAACTTCATAATAAAAAAAAATACCGGAATTCATCAACACCTTTACATGCACAAACCATTTACAACTCGTAGACGACTTCATCATACATTCAGCAGTTACTCTTGTTGCATCGTTCTTCAAATAATTCACTGCAAAACCACACTCAACTGCACACTTAGCCAATGCAATGCGGAACGCCAGCACTCCATCTTCAAATTCTTGACCAACACTGTGTATAATCCCTTTCCAACTAGCAGATAACAAAACTCTCTCTGGTTCTGGATAAAAACTAGGCAACAAACTACCAAAATCATCACAATCGTTAGCCAAAGAACTCTCACAAATTACAGAATCAATCCTAGAGGAATTTTCATCAACCTCCACAATTCTCCTATCACCCACAACAACATCAACAACATGAGAACCACTAAAACGTACCATTGACATCATATTCCCCAAATCATCATCACATTCAACAATACAATTAGAATATCCAAGAATAGAGAAAAACAAACAAAAGTCACCAATACTCAACTCCTTGAACTTCGTAGATATTTTCTCAACAACTTCATGATAACTACATCCCTTACTAATCTTAATAGCAGCACAAGAATTACTGTATTTGCACATTAACATAAAACAGCCCTCCATACTACAAAATCACAAACCAGCAAACAATTGTTCACAGATTTCAAACTGCAAAATTATACAGTTACAACATATTAGTATCAGCACTTCACAATTCACAATTCCAAACTAAAAAATTATACAGTTACAACATATCAGTATCAAAACATCAGAATTCACAATTCCAAACTACAACTTCAAAACACATTACACTATACAACAAACAAAAGCAACAAAATCAAAATCATTACACTATATCATATACAAAAATCACAAAATAAGTATCAAACAAATAAAGTTTATCACAAAACAAAGAACTATAACAACATTGCCAAACACAAACTAGATATTACACAAATTTGCTTATCTATATATACATACATATATGTATTGACAGATAGAGACAGAGTGAGACACAGATAGACACACGCACATACATACACAGAGGGTATGTAGAGATCGCCTATACACAGAGATTCAGATCGCACAACTAGATCCATCTCACAGCACAACGAGATCGACCTCACAGCACAACGAGATCGACCTCACAGCACAAAGAGATCGCCATAACGGAGAGAAATCGAGATCGCAGAGGCAAATATTTGATTTTTCACGAATATATATCTCAAAACAAAGGCTAATATAGTCATTTAAAAAATAAGAAAATAAAAAACGGGACCTCCGGGTACAAAACTTAAAAAACTGTGGACCTATTAGTCTAGTAAAAATAAATTGGGATTAGAAGGGAAATAAATTCCCTACATAGGACTACATAGTAATTTACCCAAAATGTAATGATTATGGGTTGGATGTAATGTTTTGTCTTATTGAGCTAAAAAGCGTATTTTGTTTTTTGTGGCTAAAATAGCCAAAAAAGCCCAAGTTTGGGCTTCCCAAACGAAGGCTAAGTTAGCGTTGGTTTGGGATGTGAATTAATTTTTTATTTTAAAAATTTTGAATAAATTATAAATATATTTTTTGAGGTTCGTTTAAAATATAGATTGTTTCTTATAGTTTGAAAAATTATAAATACTCCCTTATTAAAAAAAATTATTTAATATAATTAACTAAAAAAATAAAATTCATAATTGTTCTCCTATACAAAAATAAAATTACTTAAATTATTAATTAAAAATTATTTTTACCATCATTAAAAACAGTTAATTGACTTGATGATTTATTAATAAAAGGGACGAATTGTTATGAAATTAGAAATCTTAGGAGGTGGAATGTAATTTTCAAAATCACTAGGGCGATTCGTATATTAATCAAATCTCAGGGGGTGTATTTGTAATTTACTCTTAATTTTTTGACTAGTTTGGGGTTAAAAAATTTCAATTGGGATAAGTTTTTTTGACTTTTATGAGAGAAAAAATAAAATAATTATGAGTTAAATGTGACATTTTATTCTATTTAATTAAAATAACTTATTTTATCCTATATGGCTATTTTAGCTCAAATGTGTATCCCAAACGGAGTCCTAGGCCTGGTTTAGAAATAAATTATTTTAGTAATTTTTTGACTTTTTGATTAAAATATTTAAAATAACTTTTTAATTTTTTACAAAAAGATATATAAACAAATAATTTTTTTTAAAAATTTTTTGATATAGATTATAATTTTTAAAATTTTTAATAACTTTTGATTTTTAAACTAAAACTATTACATGAACGAGGTTTAATCTAACCATCCTCTCCCCACCAAGGTGCGGTCACCAAAATCTTGACGCATTAGACCCGTCGCCCCGTTATAACATGACACGTGTCATAACTACGAATGTTGCCCTAATGTTGGGAATCTCTATAAAAGCGGAAGTGGTTGCAACCTTCGAAACTCCATTCGAAGAATTTCCTACCTACAATTTATACTGCTAAAGTCTCTCTCTGTTTCTCATATCAATTCGATTATTATTAATCAAAAAGGTATTGAAAATGATTTTCGCTATATAAACGTTGCAAAGCGTCTTGGAAGGTTTAAAAATGGCTGATACAGAAGCTAAACAACCAACCGAGACGATATGTGTGTTTTTTTTCCCTTCTTGCGTTGTTTGGTTGGCGAGAAAATAATAGAAATCGTAACATTGAATTAAGATATTTGGTTTTCTTTAATTTAATAGAGATCTGTTTCAAGAATGATTGGTTTCAATTTGATTTTGTCTTGATTCGAAGATTTAGGGGTTTAATATTGATGTTTTGATTTGTTTATTTGTTGAAGATCCAAGATGACGAGAAGAGGCTTAAATATCTTGATTTCGTCCAAGTAGCAGCGATTTACGTCATCGTTTGCTTCTCAATCTTGTACGAATACGCCAAGGAGAACTCCGGTCCGCTAAAATCGAGGGTTCAGACCGTCGAAGACACCGTGAAAACCGTCATCGAACCAGTTTATGAGAAGTTCCACGACATTCCTTTCGAGCTCCTCAAGTTTATCGATTGCAAGGTCAGTATATTTTTAACAAATCAACTCTTTAAAATCTGCCAAAATTGTTATAGCTATCTAATCTAATCACGTGATTGGCAGGTGGACAACTCGATAAACGAGTTGGATCGTCACGTGCTGTCTCTGATCAAGCAGGCGTTGTCCGCGGCACATAAGGCTCCGGAGGTGGCGCGTGCGGTGGCGTCGGAGGTACAATGAACTGGAGTGGTGGACACGGCGACGAACATAACAAAAACGATTTACACCAAATATGACCCCACGACCAAGGAACTGTACGTCAAGTACAAACCGGCGGCGGAGCAGTACGCGGTGTCGGCTTGGCGGTCGATGAACCGGCTTCCGTTGTTCCCGCAAGTGGTTGGTATTGTGGTTCCCACGGCGGCGTACTAGACGGATAAGTATAACCAGGCAATTTGTTATATGGCGGAGAGATTCACGATGGCGGCGTATATGCCTTTGGTGCCCATAGATAGAACTGCAAAGGTTTTTGAAGAGGCCGAGCATGGTCCTGCTACGTCGACTAATGGTGAAGCTGTGCCTATGACACAGTGATTTGGCAAATGTGTTGCTTGTTTGTGATGAAATTTGAAGGGAGGGAGTGTTTGGCTTGTTGGTAATAGTGAGTTTTTTTTTTTTTTTTTTTTTTTTAAGAAGTTTTTGGAAGGTGGAGAACTAATTATTTTGAGCTAAAAGCACACGTATGAAGTGTTAAATTTCTTTGTTGCGCTTTACTACTACTTTTAATTGTGTTTTAACACAATTTCAATAGTGCCCTAATTGTATGAACTACATTTCGGTTAGTAGTACACCAATGCTATGATATTACTAAATAATAAAATTTTAAATGTGGTCGGGTAGAGATTATTTGATCAGTTGTAAAGGACATACAATCAATTTTATTGATTATTTACTTATAACATAACATCGTATGATCATACAAAATGTAATGTGGAGCATCGCATTTGGGATACACATATGCTTAAATTGGACTTGAGCTTTAATTTTGTGCTTAATTTTGTGATATATGAAGGATAAATAAATAAATAAATAATTGACTTGACAAAGTCTCTAACAGACGAAACAATCAACAGACGAAACAAAGAATCCAACATTTTGGGCTGGCTAGTGGCCCAGTGAAATGTTATTTAGGCAATTGGCCATCCTTCACAAAATAACTTACTATGCAACATTTCTTATTCACATAGTCAAAATGTTATTATGGTATTTTGATCTAAAGGCATTGTTACTTACATTTTTAAGTTTGTCATTATTACATTATTTTAGTATAAATTTTTTTGTTTGTGGATCATTTTTTATTATAATAAATGGCATATATTATATATGGTCTGGCAATAATTTGTTAATTGTGTTGAGATCTTACTCTATACATAGTCACCACACTTCCTAAACCACCTACTTGTTGAGTTCTCACCAACTGCCTATTGATGTTAAGCCTTCGTTTGATATGTGAGTTGGTTTTTTGACTTTTTAACTATTTTAATCTGAGAGCTAAAAAGTCTTGTTTGGGATAAGTTTTTTTTGCTTTTTTTTTGACATTTGTGAGAAAAAAAAATGAAGTAATTATGATTTGGATGTGATATTTTATCTTATTGACTTTTTAACCTATTTTGTTTTCTTGTGACTATTTTAACCTAAAAAGTTCATGCCAAACATAAACTAATTTAGCTTTTGATCTATTGAAATCACCTCACTACATAATTGTTCGTCTGATGGTTCCTGAATACCCTCTAACAATCTTTTCCCTAGAAGTGCTAATGAACTGAATGCCATCTGACAATCTTTTCCCTGGAAGTGTTAATGAACTTAGGACATATCGTGTTATAAGCTTTGCAACTGCACACATTCAACTAGAATGAATCTAACTGCCGATGAATAAGTTTTACCTTGACATGATGAAATTCATCAGTATGAGTTTTTTTTTTTTTTTAGTGAACTCAGTTTCTAGCCGAATATAAAATTGATGGATTCGAATATGCTATTTGAATCCGTTTTGTTCACGAACTATAAGGATTTAGTAATGCTACTTCTAAACAGCAAGAACGAACTTTCTTTTCTTTCTTTTTTTTTTCTCAAGTAATGGAAAGAACTTGATTTCATAGATAATGTGGGAAACGAAAAAATAACAAACAAATTCTTGGCTGCACAGAGCCTCCAAAGGAGCAAATCCAACTTCATATTACGAACCTATCAAGTGATAAAACCCTAAAGAAAATCAGAACAAACCAGAAGATGAAACAAATAAACCAACATTTGGGCTGGCCAAAGTCATCATAATGTTGTTTTCCCAATTACTGTCGGACTAGGCACCATTTGTTGTGGACGGCTTTTCTAACCTGACTTAATTAAAAAATTATTCAGTGTGTTTGGTTTGAATTTTCTGGATTAAGTTTTTTGAAAATTGACTTTTTTGGTTTTCATGTTTTTTTGTTTTTAGTGAATATTTTTTAAATTTTAAACATTTTTTTTACTTTTTTAGATGCACCTTACTTAGATGTATCTAAAAAGTAAAAAATTTGTAAAAAAATATTTTAAAAAATTAATAAATACATAAAAATACAAAAAATGTACTGAATTCTTGTATTTTTTTTGTATTTTTGGTATTTAGTGAATTTTTAAAAGATTTTTTTTACAATTTTTTTACTTTTTATGTGTATTTATGTTAGGTGTGTCTAAAAAGTAAAAAAATTGCTTAAAATATTAAAAAAATTCAATAAAAATAAAAAAAAACACGAAAAATAAAAAAATAAAATTTTCTGAAAAGTGTTTTTTGAAAAATGAAAATAAGAAAGGTGATTAGGTTTCTCAAAGGCACCACATATTTTTATTTCTAACTAATCGTCAATTGCCATATCCCTTACTCTTTCCCATAATCAACAAAAATCAATGAGCTCCACCCTCTCAAATCACATTTTATTTATAATATAATATATCCGTGTCTTTAGAACACCAAATAAGTTTCTTTTTCATCAACTTGAACTTCAGACTTTTACCTCACCGCGGGCTAACCCGTTCCCTTGAAAAGGATACAAAGTGACCATGGGATTTCGGCCAATTTCGTGCACCATCATAAATATAACTGGATCAGGCCCACAGTAAAGGCCCATTAGGCTGAGGTATCGTATATTGTTGTGTGCACGTTCAGTTTCAAAATTTTTTAAAGCCCACTTATCATATTGGCCACCTGAAATCCTTCTAGTTTTCAGATCATTTTTTTTTTTATTCTTTTGAGTACATGGTCAGGAAATCAAATCTATTGGAAGCTTTTGCAAATTTCAAAATTGCAACACATAAATAAATAAAGAAAATTTTGTATAAAGAAAATAACAATAAAATTTGCAAAAAGTCATTTTTATGATAGCCTCCAAGAAAATGATATTGACAATTCAAGTGGTGGGCGTTAACATCAACAGCCGTGATAAAAAATATATATATACATAAATATTTAAAAATATTATCTAACTTTGAATCAAGGATCATAGTTTTGATAGTCGTGTACGAGTATTGAGTTAATGAATATTCTTAGGTCATGTTTGATTCAAAAGACTAACAATAAAATATTAATAATTTTATTAAATTAGTGTGGTATTCACTATTCAATTGGATTAATATCCATTAGATTAATAATTTCACCCTTACTCCATTACTAATAATTTTACAAATTTGTTGGATTAATTATCCGTTAGATTAATAATCCTAAACCAAAATGTTAAAACAAACATAGGATAATTGTTAAAACAAACATAGGATAATTGGGCCCACGGATTAATAATCTCAATCCCATACTCTAATCCACCCAATCAAATATGCCCTTATAGTATAACTTGAGTCGAGATGTGAAAATAATCACTTTGCTTATAGTTAGAGTTTTCTAAAAATACATTTCAGAAAATTTTATCTTTTTATCTTTCGTACTTTTTTATTTTTACTGAATTTTTAAAATATTTTAAACAATTTTTTTAATTTTTAGACATACCTAACATAAATATACCTAAAAAATAAAAAAATTGTAAAAAAAACTTTTTAAAAATTCACTAAATACCAAAAATACAAAAAAAATTTAAGAGTTCAGTACACTTTTTATATTTTTATGTATTTATTAATTTTTTAAGTATTTTGTCACAAATTTTTTACTTTTTAGATACATCTAAGTAAAGTGCATCTAAAAAAATAAAAAAAAATTAAAATTTTAAAAATATTCACTAAAAACAAAAATAAAAACACAAAAACCTAAAAACTCAGTTTTTAAAAAACTTAATTCAAAAAATTCAAACCAAACACACTGAATATTATTCACAGAAAAAAAAAATGAATATGTGAAAATAATGTCCAATCCTAACTGCGGGCTAGATGTAATTAGAGGTGTAACTTGGGTAGCTCAACCCGAGCAACCTCCGAATTTTTTTAGAACTTGGACAAGATGTTTTCAAATTCGGTACAGACTTGAGCAAAAATTTAGAATCCTGAATTAAATTTAGGTGAGCTTGGGCAAAGACGTCAAACAACCCGAGCAACCCAAAACCTGAAACCCGAAACCCGAATTATACATATATAGATATATAAAAATAGTAAATATATATATAAATTATCAGTCATTACATGATGTTAAAGTCATTTAGATTATTAAATTATATTGAATATTTATTATATATACAAATAATATAAAATCTTACTTTTTTATTTTTTATTTTCACTCATAAATTGTAAAGGCTACTATAGCAGTATCTCTCTTACATTTTATAAATTATTTATTTTGATGACATTAATGATTTTCTATAAATAAATAAAAAAAAAATGTAAATATAGTCAAATTTTAATAATTTAATAACGTAACTACCAAAAAAAAATGAAATTCATTTACAATTTGGGTGCAGACAATTCGGGCAATGCAGACAACTTGGACAATTCGGGTTTAACTCGAGTCGGGCATAGGCAGGCAACCTCGGGTTACAATTCGAACCTATGCAGGCCTAGACAAGTCTCAGCACAACTTGGGTTAACCTTGGATAACCTCTCAACCTGACCAAACCTGCCCGAGTTGCATCCCTAGATGTAATGAGCTTTTTCTTGACGAAATAGTTAGGGCCAATCGTGAGTCAAAACTTTAAGTCTAATATTTTTTATTTTTTTTCTACACATTTTTCTTTGAGGCTTGCATGCTTGGTCGCCTCTCATAAGTCAACGGATCAGGTTTTAAGCACAATCAAAACTTCATAATTTGGACCTATTCAACTTACGCTAACTTAGGTTACGAGCTTGGGTCAGATAAAAGTCCATTAGACTGAGCCAAAATTGGTCTAGCCCATGGACTTTAGGTCAAATCATGACACTTAGAGCATCCATATTAGGTTGGCTATAATAGTTCTTGGGTTATATTAGCAAGGCAAGTTTTGAAATCACTCCTCCACCAGCCTCGTTACACCAAAATTAAATTTGATATTGTTACAGTACATCACTACGTGTAGCCATACACTGTATCGCTACATATCATTTGTTCTTAAGAATGACCGGACATCCTGTCGGTTATTCAATCAGACATCCTGCCAGACGACTGGCAACTTGTAAGAATCTAAATTTTTGGACAACTAATTTAGTTTGTTAATAACAATATTAAGTCAAATAAACAGTGATTATTAAATTATCGAATTATAATGTTAATAACACCATAATTAATATCAATGTTAAATTCCTTTAAATAAGTTTATTTATGTGTTTAAATTTTTGTATCTAAATACAGTTGTGAAAACTAAATAAGTTAAACAAATAATAACTAAGTTAGTTAGAAAATAGTAGAGAGCAAAATATCTAGTGGCTAGGTTATATATATATATATTCATTGACTTTTATTTTTATACACAAAAAAAAAAAAAAATGAATTAGAATTGATTTTTTGGACAGAGGAATTCGGCCCCTTCCTTCCCAAGGAAGGAGGCTGCTGGGCAAGCATGCCAATGCATGCTAAAGCATACTTCCAATCCCACCTTAACCTATACATTGTAGGTAATATTCCCAAGCCAAGAGGAATAAAGATAAAAATAAAATGAAATAAAAATAGGCTTCCAAACTCCTACATAAGGACCCTATCTTTAGCCACCTTAGAGATATACGGCTGAGCAAAGAAAAACAAGAGAGAAAGAGTAGAAAAGAAAAGAAAAAGAGAGAAAGATGAGAGCATACTTGGTGATCACCATTTCAAAACTAACCTTGAGAATAGTTTGTAAAAGCTCTTGAGGTAAGAATACTCAACCTCTATCCTCCCTTAGATATATATATTTTTTTAACTGAATCTATATATTAAAAATATGCAATAGTGTGCATTGTTAATACACTCATAGCAAGAATAGCTCAATGCATGTTTACAGTTTGATAGAATGATAATCTTATGATTATATGATTTCTATCATTCTTGCAAGCATAGATTTGATGGTTTACCTACTGATTTCATCTCTTTATGTGTTCAAATATTCTCCTTTGTTCGAAACAATCTTGCATATGGGTAAAATGAGATAAGGTTGGTTCATTTTTATTCGAAACCTATATTTTCCTCACTGTTTCGGATTTTATCGGAGGTAAAAAGCTTTAATAAATTGAAATAACTTGTGTCAAAAATCTATTGGTACTGGGAGTATATATAAGTTTTCTATGCACATGTAAATTTTTATAAAATCATTGGACACCATTTTCTTACCAAAATAAATATTTGTCCTAAGTGTTGTTCACTACACAGCAGAAATAGTGACTTCAAACAGGTCCCATTTTCTCTGCAAATGATATTTTTCTGCACGACCACTTGGGATAGTTAGATATAAGAGTTATCTTTCATTTTCCGCCAATTTCATAAAAAATGGATAAGTCTAAAAGGAGAAATTGTAGTTTTACTAAAATGTGACAGAATCTGTCCTATTTTCTTAGAAAAAATATTTGACCATCTCCTATTGGTTTTCAGTCTTCAAACTCCCTGGAAATATGTTCTAAACTCAAATATCTAGTAATCCATTCTGACCGTAGCTCTTTTTGACCCCGTTTGATGCCCCGTTTTATTTTTCAAACATAGATCACTTGTGTTGGAAGTTATTGTAACTCACTGTCTCAGAAACCAGTTTTCTTCCAAATTTTATTTCTCCATTTTAAAATCGTTTTTAGCCTTTGTATTTTTCTCAAAATATTTTCCTAACTCGATGAACTAGCACCAGTTAAAATATTGTAATAATTGAACTTCGTTTGGTATGGGTTTCATATTTTTTTTTGTCTGACCATACAGTACTGAAAGAAGAAGTGTGTGAATTTTTAAGAAATTTTGTGATGGTTCCTAAGACATTCTATCATATTTATTTTGGTTGCCATACATGATTGTTTTGTGCTATATAAACATTATGTCATTGTGGTTTTCAAACTAAACTTGCACATGCATCAAAATGTGAATTTGACGAAGTAAAGGAACACGAAATTAAACCGATGATACATTAAAATTTAAAAGTGATGGGGTGAGCCTGGTTTAGAGTCTTGCGCAAGTGAGTTGCGAATCCTAACATGGCACGGGAAGGTATTTCGGCTCTTATCGGTATAGGCAATATAAGGTTGGTGGTCCGAGTGTCACAACATAGACCGTTCTCTTGGGGCAGACCGTGATGTCACAACTCGGGTACGTAACCCTGATGCGTGGGCATTATTAGTAGTTACAGCAAGTAACATTTGAAAATTTGACAAAGGGGGAGTCAAAATTGCCCGTGGCCATTACTTAGGCCCCGTTTAGGAACAGGCTAATTTAGTAACTTTTTGGCTATTTGGCTAAAATATGAGCTAAAAAAAACTAGTATGTTTGGGATGACTTTTTGACTTTTTACAAAAAGATGTGCAAAAAGTAGAGAGAAAAGACAATCTTTGACTTTTTGGTATGGGTTGTTGGCTTTTTGGCTAATTTAATAACTTTTTGGCTTTTTGGCTAAAAGAGAGAGTTCCCAAACGAGGCCTTAGTGGTTGAGTGGAAATAGTGCTCTGTGAAAAGTTACATAAACTTATCTGATAATGTCAGGACCTAACTCTAGGGCTTAGGGTTGGAATCGCAACTTACTAAATAATTCTAATCATAACAAGTTAAATGGCGCAAGCAGAAGTAAAATGGAAGTAAGAGATAATTAAATAGAAAATTTATTATGCTGCTAAAAGAAAGTACATCTATAGGCTTTTATTATTTTATTATTCAGTGACCGGCCCTCAGTAAAAAAAACACAAGGAAGAAAAGAAAAAAAATGAAATAATAGATCATCATCAAATTCTTGTGCGGGTTTCACTACACGAGATTACGGGTCTTCCTTAAGTCTCATCACCTAAAAGGGTAACAGCTATAAGCACACAACAGAGTGAGAAATATTATGCCAATAGTATAAGGAACACAAAATAATCATGGATAGTTAGTTAAGTTAAAGCATTTACATAACTTAATTTGAATAAACAATTTATCCAAAGTGGTAGAAACTAAAATACGAAAATTATGTAAATAAATAACCGTAAACACGGTACAGAACAGAACAGAACAGAGGTCACAAGAGTGACAGTTAGAATAGAGGTCAATGGATCCATGACAAACAGAGGACCACAAAGTGACTAAACAGAGGCCAGTGGTTATTTAAATTCCCCAAGGTATAAGACTCCCGTAGTGGTACTTACAGAAAATAATTGTTTACAAAATCATTGTCAAATAATTACTAAAATTTAAACAAACAGATCCATGGGTTTCAATTTAAGCAAATAGAGTTCAGAAAATAATTAACGTAATCAAAATATTAATATAATTTATAAAACATAGATTGCGTAAAATAATTTATGGTAACCCAAAACATACATAAAATATATTATGGTGACTCAAGGTATAATATAGCTCACCTTAATATTGACCCTTAACCTTTATTTTTCTATAACTGCCTTGTTGTTACCTGTAGGTAAATTTTCTTCTTGTCCAAAACTTAGAAATGGTAGTCACTAGTGCCAGCTATTTATAGAGGAGAAAAGTGTAGGATTTATTGACGTGGGGCAATTTGTTACTTGGCCACCTGTCCTCACAGGTGGCCCTATTTCCCTATTCCCCTAAGCTCCCATTTGATCACTCACTTATACTACATGTGCATAGTTACCACCCTATATACTAGGGTGGTGACAGGCCACTGTAATTAATTAATTAATTAATTAATTAATTTATCTCTCTTATTTATCCTCGGCCCACAGATTAAGTTCAATTTGAGTTTAATTTTATTTTTATATTCTACCCTTCACAATTTTATGAAATGTGTAACTAAATAAATCAAGTATTTATGTGTCACATTTCTCCCCTCTTAAACAGAAGTTTGTCCTCAAACTTGACATACCTTGAGTTTCGAAGAGGTGTGGGTATTTGGCTCACATTTGAATTTTTGTTTTTCACATTGTTTCTTCGACTTGAAGATTTCTCCATAAGACTTTTACAAAAGGTACAGTCTTGTTTCTCAGAACTTGATCTCGATCATTGCATTGGTTGCTCTTCAAAAGCGAGATCCTCTTGAACTTCCAGGTTCTCATAATCGACAACACGCTCTGGATCTCGAAGATACCTTCGAAGATCAAAACGTGGAACACATTGTAGACATTGAACAGTTCAGGTGGTAGTGCAAGGCGATATGCTACAGAACCAATCTTTTCTAGTATCTCGAATGGCCCGATGTATCATGGGTTTAACTTTCCTCGCTTGCCAAATCGGATAACTCCTCTTGTTGGTGAGATCTTGAGGAATACATGATCCCCTACTTGAAATTCCAAATCTCGTCTCCGTGTATCTACATAACTTTTCTGGCAGCTTTGGGCAGTGCGAATTCGTTGCTGGATAAGTTAGATTTTATCACTTGTGATTTGCACAATATCGGGGCCTAACAACTTCCAGTCCCCGACTTCCGTCCAACATAGAGGTGATCGACATCTCCTTCCATACAAAGCTTCATACGGTGCCATTCTAATACTTGCTTGGTAGTTGTTGTTATAAGAGAATTCCACTAAAGGTAGGTGCTCATCCTAGTTACCTTTGAGGTCCAACATGCATACACGTAACATGTCTTCCAACGTCTGGATTGTTTTTTCGGATTGCCCATTAGTTTGTGGGTGATAAGCAGTGCTAAACTTCAGAGTAGTCCCTAAAGCCTACTGCAATTTGTTCCAGACGTAAGACATAAAGCGGGGGTCTCGGTCAGACACAATTGAAGCTGGGGTGCCACGCAAACGAATAATTTCCTTGATGTATAAAGTGACAAACTTATTAAGGGAGTAGATGATTTTGATTGGCAGAAAATGCGCCGAATTTGTCAATCGGTCTACTATAACCCATATTGCATCATTCTTTAAAAATGACTATGGTAGCCCGACCACGAAGTCCATAATAATGTGCTCCCATTTCCATTCAGGAATAGGGAGTGGTTGCAGCATTCCTGCAGGTCTCTGATGTTCTGCTTTAACACGCTGACAATGCACACATTTGGAGACATGGCTTGCTATGTCTCTTTTCATTCCTGTCCACCAGTAGTGTTCCTTCAGATCCTGGTACATCTTTGTGTTGCCAGGGTAGACCGCAAATCTCGAGCTATGAGCTTCCACCAATATCTTCTTCTTGAGTTTCGGAATGTCAGGTACACATATTCGATTATGAAATTTTAGCACTCCATTACTTAGAGTGAAATCAGGATCAGGCGTACTCCTTTGCTCTTCATACTTTTTCTTTAAAAGATTATCTTCACGTTGGCGCGCTTTAATTTCTTCAATCAAAGTGGGTTCCGCGGTTATTTTGGCGAGCAGTCTATTGATCTTGCAGGAAACGATGATACATGCCAAACTTTTTGTCGTTTTTCGACTCAGTGCGTCTGCCAACACATTAGCTTTACCTAGATGGTGATGGATTTCTACATCATAGTCTTTCATAAATTCTAGCCACCGTCGTTGCCTCATATTTAGTTCTTTTTGTGTAAATAGATATTTACGAATTTTGTGATCAGTGTAAACCTCGCAGGTTGTACCGTAAAGATAATGACGTCAGATCTTAAGGGCGAAAATCACCGTAACCAACTCTAGATCATGAGTTAGGTAGTTCTTCTCGTGAGTCTTTAGTTGTCGCGAGGCATAAGCAATGACTTTTCCATTTTGCATAAGAACGCAACCCAAACCATTGTGTGAGGCATCACTATAAATGAAGAACCCATCTGTTCCCGCGGGGAGTGCTAGTATAGGAGCTGACACTAGTCTACTTTTTAACTCCTGAAGCAATACTCTTGTTTGTCAATCCATTCAAAATGTGTGTTCTTCTGAGTTAGTTAGGTCAAGGGTGATGCTATCTTCGACAAATCTTGCATGAAGCGTCGATAATAGCCAGCTTGAAGCAATAAACTTCGAATTTCTGATACATTAGTAGGTTACGGCCAATCCACGATTGCTGCAACTTTTGGGGGGTCAACCGAGATGCATCTTTGTTAATGACGTGACCGAGGAAGTGTACACTAGTGCTCCAGAATTTGCATTTCTTCAACTTGGAATAAAGTTTGTGATCGCATAGTGTTCGTAGAATCGTTCGTAAGTGCTGCTCATGGTCTTCCGGTGACTTGGAGTATATAAGAATATCGTCGACGAAGACGATGACAAACTCATCAAGATAGGGTTTGAACACTCATGAGGCCCATGAAGGCCACTGGAGCATTTGTGACACCAAATGGCATGACAAGAAACTCGTAGTGCCCGTAACGGGTTCTGAAGGCAGTCTTTTTGATGCTTTCTGTCTTGGCTTTTAGTTGGTGATAACCAGAACGCAAGTCAAATTTTTAGAATACTTGGGCACCTTGAAGTTGATCGAACAAGTCATTGATTCGTGGTAGAGGGTACCAATTCTTGATGGTGACCTTGTTCAGCTCTTGGTAATCAATGCATAATCTCATTGTGCCATGCTTTTTCTTTACGAACAGTACTGGAGCTTCCCAAGGTGAGGTACTAAATTGAATGAAACCTTTGTCTAGGAGTTCTTAGAGTTAAGTCTTCAGTTCTTTCAATTCTGTCATTGACATGCGGTAAGGGGCTTTTGATACTGGTTGGGTACCAGGTTGAGTTTTAATGTTGAATTCGATTTCTCGGTCAATCGGGGTACTAGGTAGATCTTCAGAGAAGACATCTGGAAATTCTTGAACCACGGGGATTGCATCAACGGTGGGGGCTTCTTTTTGTGTATCGATCACATAACAAATATAATTACAACAATCTTTTCTTAGAAATCGTTGGGCTGTCATGAAAGATATAGACAGAGAGGGTTAGAAACTTCAATCCCATCAAAGACAAGCTCGAGTTGGTTTAATAACCTGAGGGAGACCTTTTTAGCTTCACAATCAATAGAGGCGTGGTTGGCAGCCAGCCAATCCATCCCTAAGATTACATCAAAGTTTCCAATGCGAAGGGGTTCAAGTCTACGTATAAGGTTTTGCCTTTTAAGGATATAGTACATGATCTATACACCTCAGTACTACGGGCAGACTTAGAAGAAAAAGACATAGACAATATATATCCTAAGGGTTCGGGTGTTGATGCCAACTTAGCAGCAAAGTGTGGTGCAACGAAAGAATGAGTTGACCCAAAGTCAATGAGGACGTCAGCTAAATGACCGTAGATAGAAAGTATACCTGACACAACGTTTTCGGTAACTTCTAGTTTTCCAAGTACCAAGGCAAAATCCCTTTCTTGGCCTTTATGGTCCTTCCTCTCTCTTCTATGTCCTTCGGGTTTTCTGACTGGGCCAGAGGTGCTGGCTGTAGGATTGGTCAGCTTTGGATAGCAAGTGGCCAACTTGACCGCATTTAAAGCATGCTTTCGTGTCTGAATGACATTGTCCCCAATGAGCCCTTCCACACGTAAGGCAAGTTGAAATGGTGCCACCTCTGGGTAGGGATGTAATAATGGTCTGGCCTGGCCCAAGCGGGCTTCGTGGGCTCCCGCTTCTTTAGCTAGCCAGCCCATGGGCCAAAAAGTGAGGCCCAGGCCCAAGCCCAAGCCCAAGCCCACTCATAATAGGGCCTAGGGTTGGGCCTAGGGCTTGGGTCGCGGGCCTTGGGCCATGAGCCGGGCTTAGTCAAGCTTTTTTTTTTATTAGGAATAAAAAATTAAAAATAATTATACTAGAGTATTTTAGTTAAGATTAACGAGATGTTTTGTTTGTTATGTAATGTTTCATGGTGATATTTAAATCTAATTATGTATGATTTATGTTTTTTTAATTATGAACTTATAATTAAAAAAGTATGCAATTATGTAATTTTTTTTATTTCAAAATGAATAATTTTATATATATGAAAATGAAACTTTCAATATTACAATATTAAATTATTTATATAACATTTATTGAATGAATAATTTTTATTCCAAAATGAAATAAAATATTACAAAAATTGATATTATTAAATAAATTAGGTGTAGATTACTGATGATTGTAGAGCAATTGCATCACTATAGGTCAAGTACCTACTAGCCTACCAATCATTTGCATTATACTCTACCTCAATAATCTAATACATACCAAAAAAAAAAAAATGAAATGAAATAGTAAAAAACAAATTGTTAATCAATCATCGGAGGAGACAGACATTTCAGTCGCATTGCCCGAGGATTTCTTCACGCCCCCTTCTAGAGAGCTCGAATTGGTTCTACAGTTCGGATTCCTGTCACGGTTTTGAATCTAATCTCACAAAGTGCAATGCGAGACTAATAAACACCAAAGAGTCCAATCCGGCAAATCATTTTGGAAAATTGATTTCGAATCAAATAATGCCAAAACTGGACTGATTTGCCAGATTACAGAGTCGCCACCTAAATATTTTATTTTGGAGAAATTTAGGAAACCCGGACTCGTGCCAAAGGCCACATATCCGTCATCACCAAAGTTGCTTCAGCTCCGAAGCTTGGGTACGAGAGGGGAAGGTCCTAAAATGAGCACCCCCGCTTACCCGATCAAAAGATCGGCCTCTACTAAGCATGATATGTTGTTTTATAAACCTCATGTGCTCTTATCTGGTTATTAGCTAACTTTACTATGTGACGCATACAAGCAAGTATAGACTAAATCGCAAGAATTGGAACGAATTCAACTCATGTTTGTTTTTCAAAAATGGTTTGAATTTGCCACCTTCAAGTGGGCTAAAACGCGGATTTGCTACCTCAAGTGGGCTTAAAACATGATTTGCCACTTCGCAAAGTGGGCTTAAAACATGCATTCGTCGAATTGTTTCAATTCAAGTAACAAAGCTTTCATCCACAGGCATTCATGCAGTTAATCATTTAAGCAAATAGCCTCGTGGCAAGCATGCTATCATGACACTATGGCAATCACTCACACTCATGCAAGTATGCTAAAGCGTAAAGACTCACCGAGTACTCCAAGCTAAACAAAACCTAATTAAAAACAAATGCATGATCCTAACTATACAAGATGTCTAATGCAACACATGCAATATGAAATTACTAGGCTCGGCTACTAATATGGCATTTGCAACAATTTGATAACATACTTTGAAATACGTATTCAAGTAAGTGTATTGAATTGACAATGCAGCTTGAATGATGCGCCGAGCCTTGGTGCATGCAAGACAAATGAATGAATGCAAACATGCAAGCATAAGGTATGCTAATTGAAAATGTCCCTAATCTAACAATCAAAAGCGGATAAATAAAAGGGAGAAAGAAATGGGATTGGAAGACATGCGCACATTGTGCCATCGCGAAGGAGGGTCTGAATGAATAAGCTAAGCTACACTAAGTTAAGCTAATTATTACAAAACGAACTAATTAACTATTTCAAGCTAATTAATTATTACAAACCGAATTGAATAACTAGCTACATTAAGCTAATTAAAATATTACAAAACGAATTGAATGATTAGTTACGCTAATTAACTAGTAAAGCAATTTAAACGGCCTCGAGGGACAAAGGTTGCATGCATGCTCGGTTGCTTCCTCTCGAAAATGCTCTTGCCTTGCCATCGGATGCCTCCGTTTGCATTCATTTTGATCACTGAAAAATGTACCAACTCCCAGAATGCTTCTGCTCTAACACAGGAACACTTGCACAGAACTTCACTGGTGGCCGGTCGGCCACAAAAAATGGCTGTCAGCCACCTTAACTAGCCCGTCGGCTACTGTAAGTGGCCGGCCAGCCACTCCCATTTTCTAGACTTCTATTTTTGCTGCAACAGAGAACAATAGAGGCAAAACAAAGCATTTTTAAGGAATGTGTGTACTATCACCCTCCTTATCATTTCTCAAGCTCAAAGGAGTATGGCACTTGGTTCTCAAGCCACAAATCAAGCATTTTCAATGCAGGATGGCTAAAGAGTCAAGCTTGTACAGGCTTAATAAATGCACAAATAAGACTCAAGGGACCACCACCCTATCATGCATGATCAAGGGTGATGAAGACCAAGAAACGTGACATGTTTCATCACTTTGAGTATGAAACGTCCCACATTTCTTGTGTTTGGATTAACGTCCAATCCAAACACATGTAATGCAACACAACATGCTTATCTGCTCAAGTTTTACTTGGTTCATTTTGTTTACACATTTTAGATTACCGATTAGTCCTTTAACCGATTAAGTCCAATGTGAGAGTCCTCTAATTGGAAAGAGGGCTTAAGCCACAAGTATCTTGAGCATGAAAGAGGCCTCATGCTGTTGGTTAGTAAAAACCCTCAAGGGATGATTAAAACCATTAGGCATGAGAGCCTCAAGTTCACACTCAAGCCAACAAGGAGCTCAAGACCACTTTCAAAGCAAAGTAAAAAGTGAAGAATAGAGGGAGGTTGCAGACTTTTCAGTGCTGATATGGCATGCAAAAAGATACTAAATCATGCAAGCAACACATGTAAGACATGTTCAAAAGCCAAAAACACTAAACTAGTGAAGAGCACTACACTAGAGGCATGCAATACCAAGCTCAAATGACCAAACTAGCTTAAAACAGAGCTAAAACATGCCAAACAGTGGTTAAAACGTGCTGAGATTGAAGCATAAAAGGCTAGAAAAACATGCTCATGTGTTAGTTCGCAAGCAAGACTCAAGACATAACTCTCAAAAGTAATAAAAGAGTGAAATAAATGAGAGTGTGACAGAGCTATATACACTGAAATCATATGTAAAATGATGCTATAACATGCAAGCCACTCAAACACTTCATGCTAGAGGCCTTAAAACAATGAGCTAGTGAAGACCATTGCACTATAGCCATGCAATACAAGCCTCGAAGGACTTAACCAGCCCAAAACAGAGTTAAAGTAGGCCAAAATAGTAGCTAATTTCAGTGGTTTAAAGGCCCAAAAAGTTTGATTTAAAGGTGGAAAGAAATGGCACAAAAGGCTTCACAAGCCAAAGAACAAAAAGATGAGACAAGCCTTAAAAATAGAGTTTTTTATGGTTGAAAAACCAGGTCAAAACAGTGTAAAAAGATAGCCAAGCAAGCAACTAAAACAAAGCTTAAATGAGGTAAGCCTTATACCTTTGAAACAACACTAAAACAGCCACAATTCTGAGCTAAAACCAGCCTTATGAGCTCAAACCAAGCCTCAAAGAACCTCAGCTCCAAAATGAAAATGTTTGGCTAAGGGTCTTAGTGTAAAAGTGTAGAGAATTCTCACTTTCAAGCATAAAATAAGAAGAGAGAGAGAGAGAGAGAGAGAGAGAGAGAGAGAGAATTCTAGAGAGAGAGGGAAAAATTTGCTCCAAATTGTGTAACCCCTCAAAATGAAGGAAAGACCTCCCCTTATATAGAAAATCAAGCCAAAGGCTTGCTTTCATCCCTCTATACACATGTATGGAGATGAGCATCAATGATCAACAGCTAGCACAGCTGGCAAATAAATATCTGAAAAATGAGAAAAATGGTCGTCGACCATCAACATAGCCGACCGGCCACCACTGGTGGCCGACAGGCACAAGTCATGGCTGGCAGGCTAGGGGGATGGCTGATAGGTCACCCTCTCCTCCAGAAGTGAAGCAACAAGCTCTTGGTCCACAACCAAGCACAAAACAGACAAGATTAGAGGCTCCAAGACAAGGCGCTCAGTCGAGACCTTCAGGGACTCAAAATGAACACGAGCGAGCACAATCATCAGGTGTTCAAACGATGACGTCCAAGTCTTGAGGACGGTAAAAAATGGGGTGTCTATAATATGTCATCCAAATCATTTTGAATTCGCTCATTTTCACTATAATTTTGTCTTCTTATAAGCGCATACATATGATCTCTAAATATCATAAGTGCTTCAACCATTTCGGGTGAAAGTCTGCTCCGATAATCGCTCAACACCGTCCACCTACACTAAAAGCTGTTTCCGAAGCAACTGTAGAAATAGGAACAATTAGTATATCACGGGCCATCTGTGAAACTAGATGCTACATAGTTTTATTTTGTTTCCACCATTCCAAAATGTCAAAATCATCGGAATGATCTATTGATGGGCTTTCCAAATAACGTTGTAGTTCAGAACTACTTACACTTGTATGTTGAGATATTCTTCTACTTTTTATTGCTGAAAAAACACTTAATCTCCCACCTTGAGATGAAACTGCTAGTCTAGTGTGTGTAGGTGTATTTACAGATGCAGCTGCCTTGTATTCTTCAAATAATTTGTTGCATGTTTGCATAATAGGGGCAAATTGTGTTTGATCAGTAAAAAATATGCTCTAAAAATTCTTGTAAACTAATTTCTTTACACCTAGGATCAATTATTATGGCTAAACCTAATAGATGAGGCAAATGACCAAAATATTTATCAAAATTTTCTTTTATTAAAGTAACAATGGTTATATAATATTCATTACCCATATATTTTATGGAAACTTTAATTATTTCTGCTAGCATATGTAAAACAAATGGTGAAGTAGGAATATATATATAAGAAAATAATTTTGTTGAAGTATAAAAAACTTTTAAAAAATCTTTATACAAGGATACTTAGAGCCAATTAAGTTCAGTGGGAGTCAGTACTCCTCCTATTGATGTTGTTGCAAAAACTAAATCTATTGCTCTTCTTTGTTTACAAACTGCTTTTAACATATTATATGTTGAATTCTACCTATTATCTACATCTAAAATTAATTTTCTAAATGGTATATTTTCTTGTTGACAAATTTTTCTATATTCCGAAATTCGATTACCAGAAGACATAATAGTAACAATTGCATTTTTTATTACAAGTACAGAAGTTTTCTATACATGCATAGCTTCTTTAACAATCAAATTGAAAATATGGGCACAACAACGAACATGAAATAAATCACCATCAACAAGTAATTGTGAAGTTGATTTTAAATGGGTTACAGTTGATTATAATATAATGCATTATATAAACTAATCGTAAATATTTTATTTTGTAAAGTCCACTCGTATAACACATTTCTTATTTCTACACCAAACAAATGACCAGTGTATGGAAGTTCAACTAATTTAAATGAAATAATTCTTTTATTTAATTTTCAATCATTATCAATAAAATGTGCAATGATACATTGATATTCAAAACCATTATTTGACCACAGATCAAATACTAAACAAACTCTTCCATTCAAAATTTTAAAGATGTCAAATAATTCACTTTAACATCCATAATTTTTTTTAAAATCTTGTTTTTAGTAATATTTCTTGAAAAACTTTTATATTGTGGTGCAAAACTTTCGTGAATCATTTCTGTAAAATCGAGACATTCACTAGTAGTAAAATGTTGTTCTTTTTTAATAATATAATCAATTACAGAATTTTGTGCACGTAGAGGATCATATGAAAATGTTTGGAAATTACCAGTTGATGAAGCCCCTAATTACATTTGACTTCAAATATCAGGTTGTTGACTTTATAAATGTTTGTTAGCATGCCTTTTTAGATGACTAGTACCCCTGCAGATGCAACACTAAATAAATGTACACAATATTTACATTTTGATTTAAATGTAATTGTATCATCAGGATTATTTATAGATATTTTTTCAAAATGTTCCCAAGCACTACTACTTCTGCTCCTAGATGATGATCCAACTGTTGGAAGAGGGATATTAGAAGGAGAATCAACAGATTCATGTATGTAGTATATGTATCAACATCAACATAAACATTAGGCATATTAGGATCCATAGTAATGTAAGTAAAACAATATATAAGAATTAATAATTAATTTAAATAATGTGTAAATACAATCAGTAAAAAATTATAATTAATATATGTGCATAAATAATTAATGAAAAAAATGAGTAGCTAATAAATTTAATTAAACTAATTAATGTTACTGACTGGTGAATGCGATACAGAAATTTGCTTCTTTTGAGAAAAGTTTTTTATTACACAATTTCAATTGTCCCTTAGGGATGACACTTTAAAATTAACTGAGAGTTGAGAGAGATTAAGAGAGTTTAAGAGAGAGAGAGAGAGAGAGAGAAAGAGAATTATTTGTTGTGAGTTTTATTTTGAAAAATGAAAGATATTTATAGTAATTTTAATTATGATCGTTTCTATATTACCGTTTGAAACTTAAATTGAGTGATTGATGAGGCTAGGCTAGTAGCAGCCACTGCCAGCCACTGAGCCGCAGTAAGAGTGACACAATGTCACATTACTCCATTTCTTTCTTTTTATCTCTTTGAGACTCTTTCCTTCTTTTACGGATTATTTTCAAAATGGTGTAAGTTGATAACTTCAGAACATGTATCATATGAGTATAGGACGAGACTTCACAAGTACTGCTGGGCCTGTGGGGGCCCACTATGGGTCCCGTTTTGATAATCGGAAACCGTTTAATGTATAGAATTCATCTAATGTTATATGTTTGTAAAAAATCACGTTGATCGAATATCGATAGCTATCTGATCAGATTAGTTTTTTGTCAACTATTAATTTGTTCACCGTTTATTTTTTTGATACAAAACTGATTTGATCATATAGTTACCCATATTCGATCAACGTGATTTTTTATAGTCATATAGTATTTGATGAATTCTACACATTGACGGTTCGGATTATCAGAACGGGACCCGTGATGGGCCCCCACTTGGCTCAACAACATTCTCCTGTATATCATGTGCATCCGACTTATTATTTGTACCATGGTCCATCATCATTACAGTCTGCAGATTGAGAATGTATATATATATCAAACTAAGAGCATGTATATATATATATCACTGCAGATTAACCAAACAAGTATACAAATTTTTTTAAAAATTTGTGTTTAAAAAATCATAACCAAACACAGTTTAGTTTGATTTTATTTTAATAAATTATTATTATTTTTTGTTTTATTTTTAAATTATTAATGTTATTTATTTAATTATATAAAATTTTATTTTTACAACATTATTTTTTATTTTTATAAGATCAATCTTTTTATTTATTTTATTTATTTATTTTTTAAGTATTTAACCATTACTAGTTGTTTTTTATTTTTATTTTTTAAAGTTTGACCATTGAATATTGACATAAAGAGGGTCGAATGGGTGGGCCAGGTCGAGCCTCCCGAAGGGTCCAAATTTTTTTGGGTTGGGCCGGGCCGGGCTCCAAAATGGACAGCGCAGGCCCAGGCTCAAGGTACTGGGTTAGGCTCGGGCCTAACCGCGCCGAAACGGGTCGGGCCCACCTCGAGCTTCGGACGGGCTTCGAGTCGTCCACGGGTCTCGGGCCATTTTTACACCCTTACCTCTAGGGCTAGTAGAACCTTGATTGCCTAAGCTGGTTTTACCCGTATTCACCCTCTTGGGAGGTGCAACACCAGATCTTCTGTTGTTTCTTTCCTAAAATCGCTTCTTTTGGCTTGGTTTCCCGGAACACAAGGCTTTAATCCATTTTTTTGCAATGTACACTCAATCTGCCACTTCTGTATATGTTGGCAGTTTTAAAACCTCAAGTCTATCTTTGATTTCAGCATCTAATCCTACTTCGAATTTTCTTGCTTTTCAAGCTTCAGTGGGGATGACATATGCTGCAAATTGAGCGAGTTGTGTGAACTTGCTCTTGTATTCGGCCACTGTCATTGTTCCTTGCTTTAGATATTTGAATTCCGACACCTTTTGTTCCTGCAACGAATCTGGGAAGTATTTTGCATAAAATACTTCCAAGAATCTTGCCCAAGTCACAATTTTCTTCTTTCTCTAAGGTGAGAAGCCACCATTCTTGCGCATTATCTTTAAAAGTGAAAGTGAAAGTGAAAGTGAAAGTGAAAGTGAAAGCGAAAGTGAAAGTTAACTTCTGTCTTTTGGTACAGGGTAAAGCGCGAAAAATCTTTTCCATGTCTTTAACCTAAGCGTGCGCTACCATTGGGTCTGAACCGCCGGTAAATGTGGTGGGTTTCAGATCCTAGAACTGTTTTATGGTAACCAGCTCTTCTCGCCGTTCCGACATCCCCATTGTTGATATTAGTCTACAAGGCTTGCAAAAAGCTATTAACCGCTCTTTCCATGATTCTTTCCATCGACTCTGTGCCATTGACTGATGACTCGCTTCCGTTACAATTATTGGTCATTCTACAAAGTAATAAACGAGACATTACATTCATAATGCAGCATATATATTGCATATCTAAAATACCAACTTTGCTATTTTTACAAATATAATATTACATCGTTGTTCTAAAAATAAAAAAATTGTGTTAGTGTCTCATCCCTGTGATACAAAAACAAAAGAGGGATCAGAACTCCTCATGGTTAGTTTACAAAAAGTTTTTTTTTACCAAATCTAGAGTGCTAGGTCAAACGGGTCAAACAACCACAGAAAATAGTATTGCATAAAAAGCTCAAATTCCTATCCTAACTAGACCACACCAAAACATATCCACGCTGCTTGGACTGTGAAAATAAGGATGAACTGTATGTATCCCAAAAACGCTCGATCAACAATCCAGCCGGGTGTTTCGATATATGACAAGTCATTACTAAAGTCAACATTTTGAATATTAATAATCTCTAACGGGTTAAGGACATTGGTGAAGATATAGTTCTTGGGGTACACATTTTCCTTTCTTGCCACAAAATCTGGGACAAAGGGCCAACGATGTAGTGTGAGCGGTCATAGCCTGGGGCAAGGCCAAGGACACGGGTGGGTCCAAGAAATCGTTCGTGCATATAGGCACAGCTCTGCCTCTACAGTAAGTATGGTACATTAGTAGGATCAATCTATATATAGATTGGCCGACCCATCAATTGGGCAAGGCCGGGTTGTAGTTTCCTAACTATATCCTCTGAGTCTCCTTATCATTCCGAGTGAAACAAGGGAGGGGTACTCTGCTAAAATATCATCCAAATTGATAGCCCCAAGCTCCTCCCAAAATGCCTCATCAAGGCTAATCTCGGACATTCCTACATCACCAGAATAAACGTGAGATTTTACATAAAAGGATTAACGTCGCAGGTAAATATTTATTATTTATTTTATTATGTTACATCAGTAGGATCAATCTGTATATAGATTGGCCGACCCATCAATTGGGCAAGGCCGGGGTGTAGTCTCCTAACTATATCCTCTGAGTCTCCCCATCCTTTCGGTGAGGCGGGGGCGGAATGCTCTGCTAAAATATCATCCAAATTGATAGCCCCAAGCTCATCCCAAAATGCCTCATCAAGGTTAATCTCGGACATTCCTACATCACCAAAATAAACGTGAGATTTTACATAAAAGAACTAACGTCGCAGGTAAATACTTATTATTTATTTTATTATGTAGTCATTTTATTTTATTATATGTATCTAGCTATATAGTTTTATTTATATTTTTATTTATAACTTTTCGAACTTTCTGATCAAATTAAAACAAGTTTTTTTTTTTTGAATGAACCATTACTCTGATACCACTTTTATCACGACCCAACCCCAGGGCTTAGGGCTGGAATCGCAACTTACTAAATAATTCTAATCGTAACAAATTAAATGGCGCAGGCGGAGGTAAAATGGAAGTAAGAGATAATTAAACAGAAAAATTATTATGCTGATAAAAGAAAGTACATCTATAGGCTTTTATTATTTTATTATTCAGTGACTGGCCCTCAGTAAAAAAACAAAAAGAAGAAAAGAAAAAAAATGAAATAACGGATTAGCATCAAATTCTTGTACGGGTTCCATTACACGAGGTTACGGGTTTTCCTTACATCTCATCACCTGAAAGGGTAATACCTATAAGCACATAGCAGAGTGAGAAATATTATGTCAAGAGTATAGGAAACACAAAATAACCATGTATAGTTAGTTATGCTAAAACATTTACATAACTTAATTTGAATAAACAATTTATTCAAAGTGGCAGAAATTGAAATACGAAAATTATGTAAATAAATAACCATAATCACGATATAGAACAAAACAGAACAGAGGTCACATGAGTGACAGTCAGAACAGAGGTCAATGGATCCATAACAAACAGAGGACCACAAAATGGCTAAACAAAGGCCAATGGTTATTTATGTCCCCCAAGGCATGGGACTCTCGTGGTGGTACTTACAGAAAATAATTGTTTACAAAATCATTGTCAAATAATTACTAAAATTTAAACAAATATATCCATGGGTTTCAATTTAAGCAAATAGAGTTCAGAAAATAATTAACGTAATCAAAATATTAATATAATTTATAAAACATAGATTGCGTAAAATAATTTATGGTAACCCAAAACATACGTAAAATATATTATGGTAACTCAAGGTATAATATAACTCACCTTAATATTGACCCTTAACCTTTATTTTTCTATAACTGCCTCGTTGTTACCCATAGGTAAATTTTCTTCTTGTCCGAAACTTAGAAATAGCAGTCACTAGTGCCAACTATTTATAGAGGAAGAGAGTGTAGGATTTATTGACATCGGGCAATTTGTGATTTGGCCACCTGCCCTCATAGGTGGCCCTATTTCCCTAGCTCCCATTTGATCACTCACCTATACTATATGTGCATAGTCACCACCCTATATATTAGGGTGGTGACATGCCACTGTAATTAATTAATTAATTAATTAATTTATCTCCCTTATTTATCCTTGGCGCATAGATTAAGTTCAATTTGAGTTTAATTTTATTTTTATATTCTACCTTTCACAGTTTTATGAAATGTGTAACTAAATAAATCAAGTATCTAGGTGTCACAGATAAATTAAATTTATGAGAATTTAAAAAAAGAAAAGTGGGCATTTTCCTTATGATGAAATACTGCTTCCGTCTGCCATTGTTTTTTTTTTATTATCTATTGTTATTATTTCAAATGATAACATTCATGTTATGCTTATTAAATGCTACTTGTTATTCAGTTATAACGCATCATTCATTAATTGTGAGTATTATTATCAGGGTGGGTATTTTTGGGTTGTAGTATCTTATTGAGCTCGTCGCTCATTGGCATTCCCGTTGCTCTCTCATTTTATGCCAAGTACCGAAGAAACCGAAGGGAACACCGAGGCCTTACAAGGCGACATTCAGCCTTGGTTAGCTTGAAGAATGCCCAAGTTCCATGAACTATTTTCTAAGTTTTCTAGTTTTTCTCTAGTTTTCTTTTTATATTTGTGTTATTTTTTTTTTTTTTTTTATGTTCTAAGACTAAGTTTTAAGTTTTATTGGAATTGTAATTTAAGAACTTCCAATTTCTAGGTTGTTAATTAATGGATGTTAGTAATACTGGTGGCAACATTGATTTTAAGTTCTAAATCTTATTATGATGTCCTTAAATTTTGGGGTGTCACACTGCTGCCTTTTCTCTTAGGATTAGAGCTTGAACGATTAGAAACACCTATGAGTGTAACTTCACCGTTAGGAGGTCAAACTCGAGTAGATCTCGTATGTAAATCATATGAACTAGGAGTCTCCAGTTTGTGTTTAACTTGTGACCTACGAGTCATGGAAATGTTAAACTTTGACGTTATCCTAGGAATGGACTAGTTATCAGCCTATAGAGCCACCATTAATTGCTATCGAAAGACGATGACTGCTTACTCTCATGACGGAACATGATTCCAATTTAAGGGGGATAGATGAGATTCCCTATCACTGACACTTGGAAAGTCAAAGTGGCCCGATCACCTAGCTGGGTGGCTAGCCAGCTTAGTTCTGGAAAACAAGGATCGTATGGAACTAAGGCTACCTCATGTGGTGTGTGAGTATACTAATATATTCCTAGAGGAGTTACCAGGACTATCCCCAAAACGAGAAGTAGACTTTACCATTGAACTACAACCTAGTACATCACCAATCTCAATGGCACCACATTGTATGGCACCAGCAGAATTGAGAGAGCTAAAGACACAGTTGTAAGAATTATTGGACAAGGAATTTATAAGGCCAAACACATCTCTGTGGGGAGCACCAGCCTTATCTGTTAAAAAGAAAGATGACACACTTAGGTTATGCATTGATTATCGACAACTCAATAGAGTAGCCATTAAGAATCAATATCTACTACCTAGGATTGATGACCTTTTTGATCAGCTTAGAGGGGCAAAGTATTTCTCAGAGATAGACCTTAGGTCTGGGTATCACCAGTTGCGTATTCGGGAAGAAGATATTCTTAAGACTACATTTCGAACCCGTTATGTCCACTATAAGTTCGTAGTGATGCAATTTGGCCTAACTAATGCACCAGGCGTGTTCATGAGCTTAATGAACAAAATATTCACACCATACCTAGACCAGTTTGTGGTAATATTTATTGATGACATATTAATTTACTCGCATGACGAAGATGAGCATGAGAAACACTTAAGGATTGTACTGCAAGTTTTAAGAGAGAATCAATTTTCTGCCAAGGCCAGTAAGTGTGACTTCTGGCTAAAAGATGTGAAATTCCTGGGTCATGTCGTCTCTGAGGATGGAATATCAATGGACCCAACTAAAGTAGATGCAGTAACAAAAATGGAAGCAACCTAAGAACACATTGAGATTTGTAGTTTCTTAAGATTAGCCGGTTACTATCGAAGATTCATTCAAGACTTCTCAAAATTGGCGAAACCAATGACACATTTGACTCAAAAGGGAGTTAAGTTTGAATGGAACGAGTCTTGTGAAAATTCATTCCAAGAACTCAAGAAAAGATTGATGAGTGCCCTTATTCTCATAGTACCAGAATGTGACGTTGGGTACAATGTGTATTATGATGCTTCCAAAGAAGGTTTGGGGTGCATATTGATGCAAAATGACAAGGTGGTGGCATATGGATCAAGGCAATTAAAGAACCATGAGAAGAATTATCCCACTTATGACTTGGAGTTAGCAGCTATAGTTCACGCACTCAAAATTTGGAGACACTACTTGTATGGTGAAAAGTTTGAGATATTCACTGATCACAAAAGCTTGAAGTATTTGTTCACCCAAAAGGACCTGAACATACGTCAGAGACGTTGGATGGAGTATCTCGAGGATATCAATTTACCCTTTCCTATCATCCCGATAAGGCTAAACGTGGTGGCAGATGCGCTAAATCGCAAGAATAGAGGGATTGTTGCTAGTTTAGCACTTAGAGAATAGGATATGGTTGGAACACTCAATGAATTTGGAGTACAAATGGAGGTTCAAGATGAAAGGGCTTACCTTGGTGCTCAGATTGCTATGCCTAAAATTTTGAACGAGATATTAGAATGACAAAAGTACGATCAGGAGGTAGCATTCATCAAGGCACAAATAGAATCTAATGAAACCATGCTTGGTTGGGAAATTCACACAGATGGGAGTTTGAGATATCAAGGTCGAATGTTCGTGCCAAGCGACGACTTACTAAGGAAAAAGGTACTTAAGGAATTCCACCATTCAATATTCGCAGTACATCCAGGAGGTACTAAGATGTACCAAGACTTAAAATGCCAATATTGGTGGGGTGGAATGAAAAGGGACATAGCAAAGTTTGTGTCTCAGTGCCTGACAGGTCAACAAGTAAAGGCTGAACACAAAAGACCGGCAGGGACACTTCAACCCTTACCAATCCCAGAGTGGAAATGGGAACACATAACCATGGATTTCGTAACGGGTTTGCCTCGATCACCACAGGGACATGACGGCGTGTGGGTAGCGGTGGATCGACTAACTAAGACAGCCCGATTCTTACCTTTCGGGTCGTTAGATACGTTAGATTCACTTAGTAGATTGTTCATCAAAGAAATGATCAGATTACACGGAGTACCAGTTAATATCGTGTCTGATCGTGATCCTCTATTCACTTTGCAATATTGGCAGAGCTTGCAGAAAGTGACGGGAACAAACCTATGCTTTAGCACGACATTTCACCCACAAACAGATAGGTAGTCTGAAAGGACGATACAAACCTTGGAGGATATGTTTCGAGCTTGCGTTATGGATTTTAAGGGAAATTTGGAGAAACACCTACCTCTCGTTGAGTTCGCTTACAACAATAGTTTCTAGGCCAATATTGGAATGGCACCGTATGAAGCACTTTATGGACGATCTTGTCGGTCACTAGTCTGTAGGACTGAAATAGGGGAAGCAACCTTGTTAGGACCAGACTTGGTTCAGGAGACCACTGAGAAGATAAAACTGATCAAACAACAGCTAACCACAGCCCAAAGTCGACAAAAGAGCTATGTGGGTCAAATGAGATGACCCTTAATGTTTGAGGTAAGGGATCATGTTTTTCTCAAAGTTCGACCTCATCAAGGTACTACACGATTTGGAAAGAAAGGAAAACTTGCACCTCGTTATGTGGGACCTTCCGAAATTCTGAGCAAAGTAGGAGAAGTGGTATACCATTTAGCACTACCCCGCCACAGCTCGTAACGGTACACAATGTTTTTCACATCTCAATGTTACGGAAATATGAGCCACACCCTTCCAATGTTGTCAACTGGGGAGAGATTGATCTCAATGAAGATGCAAGTTTTGAGAAAAGGCCTATAAAGATTATGGATTGATGAGAAAAGAACCTACGAGGCAAAGTCATCCACTTAGTGCAAGTGTTATGGCAGCATCGAGGAGTGGATGAGTCTACTTGGGAAAGAGATGATGCAGTACGAGCCAACTACCCTCAGTTGTTTGAAGATAAAGGTACGCGTTAAAATTTCGAGGACGAAATTATTTAAGGGAGATAGGTTGTAAGAATCTGAATTTTTGGACAACTAATTAAGTTTGTTAATAACAATATTAATTCAAATAAACAGTGATTATTAAATTATCGAATTATAATGTAAATTGCACCATAATTAATACCAATAGTAAATTCCTTTAAATAAATTTATTTATGTGATTAAATTTTTGTATCTAAATACAATTGTGTAAACTAAATGAGTTAAACAAATAATAACTAAGTTAGTTAGAGAATAATAGGGAGCAAAATATCTAGTATATTCATTGATTTTTATTTTCATACACAAAAAAAAAAAAAAAAAAAATGAAATCAAAATTGATTTTTTGGGCAGAGGAATTCTGCCTCTTCCTTCCCAAGGAAGGAGGCTGCTGGGCAAGCATACCAATGTATGCTGAAGCATGCTTCCAACCACACCCCTAACCTATACATTGTAGGTAATATTCCCAAGCCAAGAGGAATAAAAATAAAAATAAAAAGAAATAAAAATAAGCCTCCAAACTCCTACATAAGGACCCCATCTTCAGCCACCTTAGAGATACATGGCTGAGCAAAGAAAAACAAGAGAGAAAGAGTAGAAAAGAAAAGAAAGAGAGGAAGAGGAAAGGATACTTGGTGATCACCATTTCATAGCTAACCTTGAGAATAGTTTGTAAAAGCTCTTGAGGTAAGAATACTCAACCTCTATCATCTCTTAGATATTTTTTTTTTAACTGAATCTATATATTAAAAATATGCAAGAGTGTGCATTGTTAATACACACGTAGCAGGAATAGCTCAATGCATGTTTACATTTTGATAGAATGATAATCTTATGATTATATGATTTCTACCTTCTTGCAAGTATAGATTAGATGGTTTAGCTACTGATTTTATCTCCTTATGTGTTCAAATATTCTCCTTTGTTCGAAATAATCTTGCAGATGGGTAAAATGAGATAAGGTAGGTTCATTTTTACTTGAAACCTATATTTTCCTCACTGTTTCGGATTTTTTCGAAGGTAAAAAGCTTTAATAAATTGAAAATAACTTGTGTAAAAAATCAGTTGGTATTGGGAGTATATATAAGTGTTCTATGCACATGTAAATTTTTATAAAATCATTGGACACCATTTTCTTACTGAAAGAAATATTTGTCCTAAGTGTTGTTCACAACACAGCAGAAACAGTGACTTCAAACAAGTCTCATTTTCTCTGCAAATGATATTTTTCTGCACGACCACTTGGGATAGTTAGATATAGGAGTTATCTTTCATTTTCTGCCAATTTCATAAAAAATAGATAAGTCTAAAATGAGAAATTGTAGTTTTATTAAAATGCGACAGAATCTGTCCTATTTTCTTAGAAAAAATATTTGACCATCTTCCATTGGTTTTCAGTCTTCAAACTCTCTAGAAATATGTTCTAAACTCCAATATCTAGTAATCCGTTCTGACCGTACCTCCTTTTGACACCGTTTGATGCCCCGTTTTATTTTTCAAACACAGATCACTTGTGCTGGAAGTTACTGTAACTCACTATCCTAGAAACCAATTTTCTTCCAAATTTTATTTCTCCATTTTAAAATCATTTTTAGCCCTAGTATTCTTCTCAAAATATTTTCCTAACTCAATGAACTGGCACCAGTTAAAATATTGTAATGATCGAACTTCGTTTGGTATGGATTTCATATATTTTTTTGTCTAACCATATAGTGCTGAAAGAAGAAGTGTGTGAATTCTTAAGAAATTTTGTGATGGTTCCTAAGACATTCTATCATATTTATTTTGGTTGTCATACATGATTGTGATGTGCTATATAAACATTATGTCATTGTGGTTTTCAAACTGAAACTCGCATATGCATCAAAATGTGAATTCGACGAAGTAAAGGAACACGAAATTGAACCGATGATACATTAAAATTTAAAAATGATGGGGTGAGCCCAGTTTAGAGTCTTGCGCAAGTGAGTTGCGAACCCTAACATGGCATGGGAAGGTATTTCGGCTCTTATTGGTCTAGGCGATATAAGGTTGGTGGTCCGGGTGTCACAACATAAACCATTCCCTTGAGTTAGACCATGATGTCACGACTCGGGTACGTAACGCTGGTGCGTGGGTATCATTGGTAGTTACAGCAAGTAACATTTGAATATTTGACTAAGGGGGAGTCAGAATTCCCCGTGGCCATTGCTTAGCGGTTGAGTGGAAATAGTGCTCCGCAGGGAGTTACTTAAACTTATCTGATAAACTAAATTTATGAGAATTTAAAAAAAGAAAACTGGGCATTTTCCTTATGATGAAATATTGCTTCCATTTGCCATTGTTTTTTTTTTATTATCTATTATTATTATTTCAACTGATAGCATTCCTGTTATGCTTATTAAATGCTACTTATTATTCTGTTACTACACATTATTCATTAATTATGAGTACTATTATCGAGGTGTGTATTTTCAGGTTGTAGTATCTTATTGAGCTAATCGCTCATTGGCATTCTCGTTGCCCTAGCGTTTTATGCCAGGTACCGAAGAAAACGAAGGGAACACCGAGGCCTTGCAAGGCGACATTCAGTCTTGGTTAGCTTGAAGAATGCCCAAGTTCCATGAACTATTTTCTAAGTTTTCTAGTTTTTCTTTAATTTTCTTTTTATATTTGTATTATTTTTTTTATGTACTAAGACTAAGTCTTAAGTTTTATTGGAGTTGTAATTTAAGAACTTCTAATTTCTAAGTTGTTAATTAATGGATGTTAGTAATACTGGTGGCAACATTGATTTTAAGTTCTAAATCTTGTTATGATATCTTTAAATTTTGATGTGTCACACTGCTGCCCTTTTTCTTTCTTTTTTTATACGAAATACAATATTTACCGGGCATCCGACCAGACATCTTGTTGAATAACTGACTCCTATACCATCATTTTTTTTTTAAGAATATGAAACTACATATATATAAACAACAAAAATCCTTGGATATCCGGCCGGATAACCGCTACTGGCACAAATATTATTTTTTATTTTTTTTAGGAATATGAAACTATATAATAACAATACAAAATTAAAAACAAAAAAAAAATACAAAATTAACAACTTCTCCTATACTACTTTGCCTGTTTTTTAACAATACAAAACGAATATTTTATAACATATAATTTTAGAATAGAGAGTTTGATATAGTATATACATACAAAAAAATAATAATAATAACTAAAATAAAAAAAAAAATTATTACAATTTTACTCAAATTTTGTAAACACTGATATGAATGCTCTTATAATTACTATATAATTTGTGGAAGCCCGCAATGGATTTGTCTCACATCAGTTTGAGAGGTGTTCACAATCCACTTAATAAATTGACTAACTCCTCCTAACTAACATGAGACATTTTTTAAAGAAAGCAAAACCATAAAACTCTTATCAAAGCGGATAATATTGTGCTAATCAAATTAAGTTGGCTACTTCATAGTTTGAGCAACCTGCCATCCTTATTTGGATTCCTTTCAAATTTTGACTTAAATTGGTCCTACAACGGTATAATTTATTGTCCACATTAAGACCAAGTTTGGCAAGTTGAAAAAAATTCAAAAAGCTAAAAAGTTATTCAAAAAGTTAAAAAGTTATCACTATTCACCAAAAGCCAAAAAGTACGGTTGCATAACTTTCAATCTTAATTTTTCCTTACGCATTAATTTATATAATTTTTTAATACACATTTTTCCATAAAAAGTCAAAAAATTAACCCAAACAACTATATTTTTTTCCTCAACTTTTTAGTCCAAAAAGTCAAAAAGTACACATATTTAAGACATTCCAAACAACCCCTAAAATCAGAGAAAACATCATTTATGTGATAATTTTTTTTGACAATTCATCCGCAGACATCCTTAATTGGGTTTTAAGAAGTCAATGCATAATTACACAAATCAGCATGAGTTGGAAAAAATAGATAGAAGAGTCATTCTCGACTAACATATCATTCTTCTTCAGGAGTTGGAACATGAGATATATCTCACATGGTGTTTATACTTGTCAAACTTTGTACTACTAATCATACTTTTCAAGTTTGATGTTGATACTCTTTCAAAACTGTATCACTCTTTTCTTTTTCTTTTTTTTTCTTTTTTTTAAATTGAAAGAATAAATTGTAAAATTTACTATGCTATACTTTTTAAATGTTAGATCATATATGTAAACAATCAATTAATGATTGTACCTAATCTATCTCCTTGAATAATTAGTCATTGTGATTCCTCCTCCACTTTCTAAGGTGCATGTGATTACAAAACCTCCAAAGTAACCTACCATGGCTACTACTGATAATTAAACGGTATAATAAACTCTATTTAAAATGTGATAGATCTAAAAAGATCTGAGAGTTTTAATTGATTAGTGTATGTCAACTAATTATTTTTTGTTGGATGCCTAATGGACATAAGCGACACACACACATATATATACATATGAATAGGGCTCCTCTCTAGTCAAAAAATTAGATTGAAGAGTGTCGTATGAACTTATGAGATTTATTACAAATTATGTTTTGATAATTTAAATAATTTATTTTGTAGATCATTTTATGTATGTAATTAATGAAAATAATTAGATATATTCAATACTTGTAATATTTTCATTTTATAGTGTTTATTTTTTTTTAAATTGAATAATTTAAGGACTAACCAAACCAAATCAAATTCAACTATATCAAGGAAAGCCATTCCCTCAAAGCAATAAAAATATATATATAAAAAATAAATAAATAAATAAATAATTTTTCCCTCTTATATTAGGCTAGTGTAGGTTACAAAGAGTCCAAAATAAATAAATAAAAAGACAAAAAAGGGAAAGGCATTTGGTCCCAATTCATAGTCACGGGTCCAAATATTAAAAAACTTGTACATATTCGGTATAAAAAAGTTAAATATACTATATTCTCTCTCATTTATTTTTATTCATTCCTTCATATTAAATTTTATTATTTTTATATTTTTAATAGTTGTTCATATATATATATGTATATATATATTTGTATGTTTACAATTGTAAGGAAACTAACTTAAAAATGAAGGCAAACATGCATTATTTTTTTTTTTTATCAAATTTGAGTAAAAACTCTTTTTGATATCACCTATTCTAATAGAGAGATTTAGCTTTTCATTAAACCATCGGTCGATCGGCCAGTGTAATCTGAAATATGTTGAAGCTTCCAATCTCTGAGATAAAATCTCTGTCAGTTTGAAAGTCCTCTGATACACTTTTTAGTTTATGGGTCAACAAGTGTTTTAGAACAATTAGAGCATTGTATGAAGATCTCCAATTCTTTCTATCAAATTTAGCCAATCTGATCCACAAGATCAAACAAAATAACAGTGAAATACATGACAAAAAAAGATCAAAAATATTCAAAAACCCAAAAACCTCTTAAACTTATTAAAGGGTTTGAAAAACTTGAAATGATAATTGAATAGATTGAGAAGAAAAGATGAAACAAGCTTGGTCAAGTCCACAACCAAGCGTGGAGTTGGGAGCTCATCAAACAAAGCTCTTATGTTGTTACAGCACACACTCTCTCCATGAGAGCTTTCCCTCCTAATCTGGCAACCCTATCACAAAACAAAAGTAATCTATGATAAGCAACAATATTTGATTTTCAGATTTGTGTTTTTTGACAAATATTGCAAGTAAAAAAAGAACAAGAACAAAACAAAATTCTAAAATTGCTCTGTGAAGTTGTATTACCTTGTGGAAAGTGACATATCTAAATTAATCATCATCTGATAGCAAACATGCAATGGATTTAAGAAGATGCCACCCTTTAGATTTTGAAGGTACTTTGTAATTCCGCTTTAATGTAACCTTGGTCGTGGGATGTCATTTGCTTACTAGTTTCCTTCTGTCAGCAACTTGTTTATTTGTTTGAACAAAACACTCTAAAAAATAAAAAAAATTGCTTCAAATATTAAAAAAAAATAGTAAAAAAAAAAATTGTGTGAGTTTAACCAAAGAAGATGACAATTATTTCTCTTAAAATGATATAAACAAAATATTAGTATTACTTTATTATTTTATATGTACAAAGGCTAAGGGACAACTATATCATTTTAATCTGACAAGAAAATAAGTATAATTTTTCAAATGTGAAAAAAAATCTATATTAATAGAAACCCCAAAGGTATCAATGTAATTTACCCCTTTTATTTTTTTCATTTGTTACAAACTACTTTTTAGATTTTGAAGGATTCTTTTTTTTTTTTTTAAAGCATCCAACTAAACAAATTCATCAGTTTTATAAGACTTATGATGATTGACATAATTTATTATATGTATCTTTTTATAAATACTATATAACTATTTTAAAATTTGTTAATAAGAACTACTGGACACCTTTTAATGTAAACAATGTTATATAATGATTTTTTATTTATTAATATAATATTTATTATATTATTAATGTGAATTTTATTATCCAATAATTTTATTAAAAAGATTATACTCAATAAAATTTTAATAATACAAACCGGATCCGATCCGAACCACTACTTTGACCAAACAAACACCAACCCATCATTTAATATTTTCTCATCTCATCAATTTTTTTTTTGTTCCCTACTCCCTCTGCTTCATAATCTCTCTCTCTCTCTCTCTCTCTCTCTCTGCAATATTATAAAAAACTGAGAACAGGGAGCTCCATAACTGATCTCCCTCCGCAATCTTCACCCTCCGTTTTCTCTTCTCTCTCTTCTGATTCTTCTCAACAAGCTTTGGATCAGAGAAAGATCGACATGGTTGAAACCAGGCGGAGCTCATCTTCCTCGAAACGTCCGCTCTCTTCTCCTTCCTCATCTTCTCTCCCCAACGGCAAACGATCCAAGGTTCGTTTTTTTTTTTTTTCCTTTTTCTTCCCAATCTAGGTCAAGGTTTATCGATTTGTTTATGAATTTGTGTGTATCTATTTTGGATTTGTGGGAATTTGATGTGTTTGCATGGTAGGCGGTGGAGGCCTCGTCGTCGACTACCGAAACACCTTGTTCACCCCCGGCCCAAACCCTAGCTCCGGAGAAGGAATCGGGGTGTGAATCTCGAGAGCAAGAGGTTCGATCTGATCTGCCTCGTGTCGATGGATTTGATGCTACTGTGCCTGAAAAATCCCTAGATGTTCAACTGGAAGGCGAGCATTTGGTGTCTCCAGGTGCGTTTCTTTTCTTTTCTTTTGTTTGTGATTTGACTTTCTTGGGTATATGGAGTTTTTTTTGATTTGGCTAATGGGATTTAAGGTGATTCCGCCATGGATGCGGAGAAAACGAAGCTTACAAAGAAGACGAAGCTTATTTGGCCAAGGAAACGGCAACTGAAATCAAATGTTAAGGTCGCATGGGGAAAACTTCTTTCTCAGTGCTCTCAGGTTGGTCTTCAGTTTTCAATCTCCTTTATTCTCTTGTTTCTTGTGAACATTTTGCTAGAAAAAAAAGAAAAAGAAAAAAAGAAGCTTGGAATTCTATGGTATCTACCACAACTAAAATATTATGTCATGGGTTTGGCATTCAACTAAATTGATGGTTCTGTATGTTAATTTCTTTTGTAATTGTGGCATAGTAAGACTTATATTTTTCTTGTATCTTGAGTATTTTAATTATATGCTTCAGTCTGCTATTTTGCTTTTTCATGAAATTGGTTTGTTTCCCTCTGGTAAGAATATTGTGACTATGTACTTGCCTCTATTTCGAACTTTTTATTCACTTGTCCTAGGAAGGACTATAAGGTAACCATTAGGCCGTACTATAATTGCGTACCAAGCTTTGAAGGTGTCAACCTGGTTTTCCCAGCCAACTAGGCAGGACATTTTTTTGGGTACTATCAGTGTGAAGGAGATTCCTTTCTTGAGGATCTCACTCTTCCCATGTTTGAGGGAGTAATGTTTTGCTTTATGCTCTAACTGATATTGGACAAGCAGTCTTGGAGCAGAGGGGGACTCAAGTAGGGGTACTCAAGGAGTTCACTCCTCATTATCCTTGATGGATCTTGAAGACATTATGTCCTAATTATCTTGATGTCATAGGCAGGGCCTTTTCCTCCCGCTCTCTTTCGTTTTCAAGCTTTCATGACTCAAGGGTTCTCAAGTGTGCCTTTCACATCAATTCCATTATTTGCCAAATTGCCAGACTTATTCCTCTATGAGACTTGCCCATCGAAAAAGTAGAGTGGAACATCGCTGAGTATAAGATTAGCATGATTTAGGTATTTTGATGTGTGTGCTCTTTTATTTATTTTTTCCCTCAAGAAGATAATCTCTCTCGATTCTATGCCAACATTTCAACAAAACAGCTATTTCTTGTGAATAAAGGTGGAGTTCCCTTTTTATTGTTTAACCTCCAAGAGTCCTGGTTTGATGCATGCAGTGCATTGGCTCTTGTGGAAAATCAATTTTCATTTGTTTGACCTTTTTTCTTTCAGGGATAGAATGTTATTTTTTGTTTCCAATGGATAGAAAATAGATCTGGTATATCATGCAAATGATGTCAAAGGTTAGGCTTGTACCCAATTAACTATTCGAGGCAGCCTGACTTGGCTGGATTAAGATTGGAAAAGGTTAGGCTTAGTTAATGGTTCTCAAGTTTTGTTTTATAAAGTTATCACTAAGTAAATGTTAGGTATGTTTTGTTTTATAATTTTATTACTAAGTAAATGTTTTTTGGTAAGCAATGCAAAATCTTTTTATTTGAATGCATCTTCATTAGTTACTATGTTATGGTGTTTAATGCTTTCAAGTTATTCATTTGCTACAGAATCCTCACATGGTTATGAGTGGTCCTATTTTTACTGTTGGTCAAGGCCGTCAATGCAACTTGTGGCTCAGAGATCCGTCTATTAGTAAATCTTTGTGTAATCTGAGGCCAACTGAACTGCAGGTATTATTTTCTGCAGTATTTGTTTGTGCAGATTATTAGGTCAATAAATAATGCATAGCAGTGTGAAAATCACCCTTGGTTTTCCTGTTCTTCACTCAGCTTAATTAGTTATAATACTTACGTTTCTCTTTTACTATGCTTAGCGGGGAGGTTTGCCTGGCACCTTACTTGAGATTATTGGGGGAAAAGGTGCTGTCCAAGTAAATGGCAAAGTGTACGCTAAAAATTCTACTATACCTCTGAGTGGAGGCGATGAGGTGGTTTTCAGCTCATCTGGTAGACATGCATATGTATCCTTCTTTTACTTGTATTTATCACCAAAGCAGCTGCATGGATATTCATTTTATTCTAGTTACTATTCGCTTTTATGTTGCTTCAGGTAATCTTAAAATATATTTGACCCCATATACAAATGGTTAAATAGTGATAACCTATATCGCTCATAGCAAAAGAGGCCTGTACACTTGAAAGATAACAAGACCTATAGCTTTTTGCAAATGAAGAAATCAAATCTACAAAATGGTATAGGTAGGCATTACCTTCCTTGAGACCCAACTATATGGCCAGAAAACAACTCTTGAGACCTATGAAGAGGCTCCTTCGCTCCTTGAATAGTCCTCTTGTTTTTCTCCCTCCATGAAAGCCACATTAAGCACAAAGGAGCTAGTTGTCATGCCTTCCGCCTTTTCTTCCCTGTCCTACCTCCCCACCATCCAAACATAACCAATCACATTTCTATGAAAACCCAATGCATGCCAAACAATGCCAAAACCAACCCCCACAAATCCCTCGCTACTTTACAATGAATAACCATAAGAAAATGAGAAACTGACTCCTTGTCACACTAAAGGCAAAACCAATTTAGGAAGACAAAACAAGTTTCCTTAACGGTTTTGTCAGATTTTCCAGCAACTTGTCAATGATGACCTAGCTGATGCTGGCATGCCACCTTCGTTAAGCATATTAGAAGCCCATGGTGGTCCAATAAAGGGATTACAATTTGAGACAAGAGCAGGAGATGCTTCAGCTGTTGCAGGAGCATCAATTTTAGCATCTTTGTCGAATCTTCAAAAAGAGTTGTCTCTTCTTCCACCACCGTCTCGAAATCATGAGGATGTGCAACAAGGTTCCGAAATCCCTACACTACCTTCTGCTTGCGACGTATCTAATAATCTTATTCTGGATTCTGAAATGAAGGATGCTTCTGTTCGTGATGATGGGACCGGTGGTTCATCAAGTGAGAAGGCTGTTGTTCCATCTTCTGATGTTACTTCTGAAAACCCGAATCTTGATACCATTGGATTGGAGGATGCTGGGGATGCTGATATTGGAAAGATCCCTGGGGAAACTCATGAATTGAGACCACTTCTGCAGATGCTTGCAGGATCACCTGCTTCCGAGTTTGACTTAAGTGGCAACATTTCTAAAATTCTTGATGAGCAAAGGGAAAATAGAGAACTTCTCAAGGATTTTGATTCCCCAATGTTAGCATCAACGATGCGCCAAGCATTTAAAGATGGGTTACAAGAAGGAATTTTCGCTGCCAACAACATTGAAGTTTCATTTGAAAACTTCCCATATTATTTAAGGTGCAGACCTTTGACCTCAAAGATAGGCTATTGACAATTATTGTATTTCTTGTAAAAAAATTTTGTGACTGTTTTGTTTGCAATGGTATCATTTTGGACGTGTAGAAAATATGTATGCTTTTTGATTATGTATAATTTATAGATGTTAATTGAGGTGCATAGCCTTCTGCTTACATTTTTGTTTGTTTCTATTCTCAGACTGTTTTACATGTTCTTTTAAACTAATGCTTTTCAGTTCACATCGTGTCTTCATATTTTTGTAGTTGGTAACCAAAATGTGAGAAGCACCGCTTTAATGAGCAAACTTAAATATGACATTGTAATTAATGGAAACTATAAATTTGCTTTTCTATTTTATTGTTGTTGTCCTTATAGCTGTTAGTTACTTTGGTTTTGAAAGTCTAGCAATTCGTTTTCTGTTTCTGCACAGCATGTTTGTTTTTCTTACCTGCATGCATGCCTCAAACCTTTGATGTATTTTCTTTCATCATCAATTAATTGTAAAAATCAAAACAATTTTTGGATAAATACTTGCGTTCTCTTTCTATTGAACTTTGTTCTGAATAGTTTGTGTATTTATTAGTTATGATGGCGATTTATATTAGAAGGGTATTTATTCCATCCACTGTTGCTATTGATTGCTATGATTTGAATCCCCTGTCCCCCCCTGTATATGTCAACAGTTTGTTAAGTTTTTAAAATATATGCATGTGTTGATGTGTAATACACTAGTGTATTTTTCCCTGACTGGACTGCTGGAATCCGCATGCTTTATTCTATATCGTTTAGGGACTTACTTATCATTTTCTGTGTAACAGTGAGACCACAAAGAATGTTTTGATTACATCTACCTATATACATCTGAAGTGTAATAAATTTGCAAAGTACACTTCTGATCTCCCTACTGTGTGCCCAAGAATATTGTTATCTGGTCCTGCAGGTATGATCCAGTTTCTGTTGGTACGTTCTGTTCTTTTCCCACATATTTGATTCCAATCTTGTACATTATGTTACCCTTGATCTTTTTTTTCTAGGTTCTGAAATATATCAGGAAATGCTGACTAAGGCGCTTGCCAAACATTTTGATGCTAGACTTCTCATAGTTGATTCTCTTTTACTGCCTGGTGTAAGCTTCTTCGACATCTTTATTTTAGTACCCGTTGTAGTAGAAGTTTATTTTATTTTATTTTCAATGAATATATAACTTTGGTTTGGTCTTTATGCTATACATACTTAGCTGTGAAGGAGTTGACCATCATGAGGCTTCTTTGTTGTTCTAATTTATTCAGGGAGTGATATTGAAGGATTCTGATTCTTCAAAAGAGAGTTCAAGGCCTGAAAGAGCAAGTGTGTTTGCTAAACGAGCTGGACAGGCACCTTCAATACAGCTCAGGAAACCAGCTTCAATACAGCTCAGGAAACCAGCTTCAAGTGTTGAGGCAGATATAACTGGCGGGTCTACCATAAGTTCTCAGGCCCAGCCTAAGCAGGAGGCATCTACTGCGACATCAAAGAACTACACTTTCAAGAAAGGTATCTAATCCTCTCTCAATCAATGCATTCATAAAGAACACATTAGGCTATCTTATGGTTTCAATACTCCTCTCCTGTTTCTATTTTTTCCTTGTTTTTTCTCTTTCTGTTTTAAACTGTTGAACTATTTATCTTTTAGTCTGCTTTTGACTTCTTAGTTGCATCAACAATGGTCATTTTGGCAGGTGATAGAGTAAAATTTGTGGGTTCTTTACCATCTGGATTTTCTCCTCTGCGACCTCCTTTAAGGTATCTATTCTACCGGGACAAATAAAATCATAATTGCTACCAGACAAATTATCTGATATATTTTGCTCTTGGAACCTCATGCCAGGTTGTATCCGTATATAAGAATTGCATTTGGAAAGTATGTCCATGATGCGACCAGGATACGTTGAAAAAAATATAATTTTTAGTGTTTATTATATGTGAGCTCAAAAAATAATGAGGAGCCAATAATCAGTTTACTTTTTGTGTGTGCGTGGATACGTTAATTTGATAAAATCTAAAAAAATATGGTACTATTTTAATCTCTATTTTCTTTTTCAGTAAAAAATAAGGAAATATTAAAAAACTTCTTATATTTATTTCAATAAGTATATTGTTGTTTTGATAATCGGGTCTCTGAGGCAATGCCTTGACTAATTTTGAGACCCAAGCGAAGCGTACCCTTCATGTGGGTTGGGCAAAGCTCGGGCTAAAGCCTTCGGGCATGGCCCCTAAGGAATTGATAGCTCTCTAGTGGGAATTGAACCTTAGACCTGATGCTTCATGAGGCACCAAAGGGCCAAGTGATTGCCACTGAGCTAGGCAACACCCCAGGGTTCTAACAATTATATTCTAATACTATACAAAAATTATTTACTATCTCAATTTTTTAATATAATAGTTTGGATACTTGACCGAAAACTGTTCAAAAAGTATTTGATACTTGTCAAAAATTAACATCAAGTATTAGATAAGTTTAGGAAGTATCGGACACTTATCCGCAATATTTGATGAGTATCGGTATACGATACATATATGACTCCCTTTTTGATGAATCCGTGCTTCATGGCCAGTGTGTGACCTCCGGAGAGGTGTCCATGCTTCATAGGACTAACTAACCAGTTGAGTTGTCCATTGTATCTAATGTTATGTTATATTGACTTTGGCAGACTTTGGCAAACTTGTCAGCAGTAGATGTGTATTTCTGATCGTCAAATTTTATACCAACTTTGACCCGACTGAACTGTTTAAGTTTTTAATCTTGTTTTCCATAGTGAAATAGATAGGCTTATCTAACTACTACATGCTGATTGGACATTCTGTTAAGTTTGATATCTCGGCAATTTTTATTGCGCTTCTCTCTCTCTCTCTATTAAATATCTATATAGCTTGGTTCTGTCAGGCTTATGGCTCATGCATATACCAGTGTTGTGTCATATGAAGTGAGCTCCCATGAGGGGGGAGGAGTTGGTATGTATCTTTGTGTGCATGGGGCCATGTACATATTACAAATTTACAATAGTTTCACTCAAATTGATGGGACAGGTATAAGAGCAATGATGCCATACCTATGAGGAAAGCCTAGCCTCTGCTTAGATAGGATGAAGATAAAATGTTGGATACTTGATGCAGTCATTTTATTAATGTAAAATGTTAAATATCATTGTGGGTGTCTGCAGGGGCCCAACATATGGTTACAGAGGCAAAGTATTTCTTCCATTTGAAGAAAATGGGTCTTCAAAAATTGGGGTTAGATTTGATAGATCGATTCCAGAAGGCAATGATCTTGGGGGCCTTTGCGAGGAAGACCACGGATTCTTTTGTGCTGGTGATTTTTTGACAGCTCTTTTCTCTCTCTCTCTCTCTCTCAATTTCTTTGTGCTGCACCTTGCATATCAAAAAAAAAAAAAAACCTTTGGGCTGCCCCTCAATTTGATTTCTTTCATTGCAGCTGACTTACTTCGCCTAGATAGTTCTAGTGCTGATGATGTTGACAAGCTTGCCATAAACGAACTGTTTGAGGTAAATTCTGGTTTGCTGGTTTTTCGTATGGAAGGATACATCATTTTATGTGTTCCTGTTTTATATTTTAAATCCTGAAGTGTCTCGTTCGTATTTTATTTATCATGACCTAGGTGTGTCATTTTATAGGTTGCCTCGAATGAGAGTAAAAACAGTCCGTTAATTATATTTCTGAAAGACATAGAGAAATCAATCACTGGGAATCCAGAGGCTTATGCAGCCCTTAAGAGTAAGCTGGATAATATACCAGAGAATGTAGTTGTCATTGCTTCCCATTCCCAGATGGACAGCCGCAAGGAGAAAGTAAGAACAGTACATTTTGGACTTCTTGTTTTGTGATTCTATATTACATATCTAACTCTGTATATTATCTATACATATTTTCCAGTCCCATCCAGGTGGTCTTCTGTTTACAAAATTTGGGAGCAACCAAACAGCACTACTTGACCTAGCCTTTCCGGTATGTTAATTACAGCTTCACTGTATGTCTTGTTCTTTGTGTTCTGCAGGATTCTATTTTGCTTGAAATTCCATGTTTGTACGGGCTTAATTGAATGCCAACAATTTCATTTGTTCTATATTGAGTGAAATTGAATTTCACTTTAGTGCAAACTGTAGACTTGCTATTTTGCTTTGGGTTTTATGCTTATGTGGCCTTTATTATTCATTAAATTATTATTTCTACTACTTTTTATATGAAGTGTTAATTTTTATGGTGATTGTAACTTTACTGTTAGTATCTGATCTCTCTCTAATTTTTGTGCTGTAGGATGAAATATGACGTTCTATTATCTGATTAACATAATATTTTTAGTGCCTTTTAATTTCTAAGTGTTAAACCTTTATATTGACTCTTTTTTTTCTTGCTCTTTTACTTAATAGTTCCCTAATCCTTGTGCTCAAGGGTTAATTGTGAAATTGTATTTTCTGATCAACTGCCAGTTATGTTTGAACTTTGCCATATTTTTAACATAAGATGCATGAGGCCAAAGTCTTTCTTTAAAGTCTTTCTTTTCTTAGGCAAAAGATGCATTACTGATGTAACTGGGTTGCCAGGATAACTTGGGTAGACTGCATGATAGAAGCAAAGAAACGCCTAAAACAATGAAGCAACTCACCCGTCTTTTCCAAAATAAAGTGACTATTCAGATGCCTCAGGTATTGAGCCTACATACCGTGTATGGTTCAGTGTTATCTTCTATGAATATATGTGGAAAGCAGTTAGTATTTTGTTGAAACTATGGCAGGATGAAACTCTACTTTCAGAATGGAAACATCAATTGGATCGTGATATTGAGATTCTGAAATTGCAGTCTAACATTGTCAGCATTCGCTCAGTGAGTAATCTCAACCTTCTTGTGCAAGACACTTGTTTTTTCAGTTAATGTAGTTGTTACCCAGGTAAGCAACTCACCTTGGGGCTGACAGTGGTGCCACTAGGTCTTTACCTAGTCAACCTAGTGTGTGTGTGTGTGTATATATATTGGTACTTCATTATGTACTAGGTACATATAAAAAAAAATCATTCTGTGCTTGAAAGTTTACTTAAGAGTAGTATTACACGAGATGCCTGATTGATGTGACTGGTGGGGTGGCTAGATCTTGTACCTTGTGTTAGTTTGTGTTCATATAGTGTATCCTTAAGTTTGTTAGACAGCTTTTTTCAATAACATTGAATTGCATTTGCATGTCATTTGGCCTCTTAAATGTTGCCAACTCTGTCCACATAGTAAGAGAAGGTGGTTAACATGAAGTTTGAGAAGTAGTGGTTGGTTAGCACAGAGTATGAAATGTTTGAAGTTCTTTTGCAAATACTGATTATCCTTTATGGATTTGTTTGGGATGATACAAACTTGCACCGAAGAGGTTTTGGCTGGTGAATGTAGGATATGTTTTACAATTTGAATAGACTGGTTGTTTCTGATGTTAAGTTCATGCTATAAATATTTGAAACCAACTTCTTGATTTCAGATTCTTAACCGGAATCGGCTGGAGTGCCCTGATCTTGAAACAGTATGCATCAAGGATCAAGCCCTGACAAGTGAAAGTCTGTATTATCATGAATTATAATTTTCAGTTTTACAGTTTGGATATATTTTGACCTCAATGCTGATGTTTGTTGACGTCCTCTTACTGTTTTGAATAGGTGTTGAGAAAATTATTGGCTGGGCTTTAAGTCATCACTTTATGCATTGTTCTGGAGTGTCAGTTAAAGATGCCAAACTCACAATTTCCAGTGAAAGGTTGCAATATATTTTTTTTCAACTATGTTATTGACAATGTTGTAAGAGAGAAAATACTGATTTGGTTTCTTTGGGTTGTTGTTAACATTACCGTTCATCTTGAATTTTGCAGTATTAGGTATGGGATCAACATTCTACAAGGAATTCAAAATGAAACCAAGAGTTTGAAGAAATCACTCAAGGTAAAGTTGATTGTCGATGTGGTATGATCATTTTTTTAAGAGTATGTTCCTCTCTTCTGGTTTTGTTTGTTTTGCTTTTTTTGTTTGTTTGTTTGTGTGTGCGCACGCACGCATTTGTTTTGTTTTGTTTTTTTTTTTTAAATTTATAATCCAGAGTGTGTTTTATTACTTGATCTTGTAATTTAACTGTAACATTTTCAGGATGTGGTTACTGAGAACGAATTTGAGAAGAGGCTTCTTGCAGATGTAATTCCAGCAAGTGATATTGGGGTTAGTTTTGATGACATTGGAGCCCTAGAGAATGTGAAGGATACACTGAGGGAATTGGTCATGCTACCTCTTCAGAGGCCAGAATTGTTTTGTAGAGGACATCTGACTAAGGTTAAATTGCATAAATTATTTTCTGATTTCCTTAAAATGGTATTCAAGTTTTTTTTTTTTTTTTTTTTTTTGAAATTGGTCGTGAGTTTGAGCTAGTTTGTCAAGTTTGTTCTGCTTCTGAACGAGGTACTGTGTTTTCAGCCTTGCAAGGGAATACTGCTTTTTGGACCCCCTGGTACTGGTAAAACAATGCTTGCAAAAGCTGTAGCAACTGAGGCTGGTGCAAACTTCATCAACATATCAATGTCGAGCATTACTTCAAAGGTACTTGTATTTGACTGGCAAGTTTGGAGTACTTTTTGTATGTGTTTCCATCGGCATAATAACTGGCATCTTCATATTGCTTACTACAGTGGTTTGGAGAAGGAGAGAAGTATGTCAAAGCAGTGTTCAGTCTGGCTAGTAAAATTGCTCCTAGTGTTATTTTTGTTGATGAGGTTGGTTAACTAGTCTGTGGAATCATTTCCCTTGATAGATTGCTCTTTATCTTTCTTGCTTGATGAAGACATCTATTTTTTTCATCTCTTTCGGCTTCTTTTCCTGGTGATGGTGTTAGTTTAGTCTCTAGTCTATTGTCATCTTGTGTTTCTTCCAGTGATGATAGAAGTTTGTTCCCTGTAATTTTCAGTGTTAACTCTTATTTACTTCGTCATTTTCCTTCTTCCCTTTTCAAATGCTTTTTCCATTTCAAATTCTTTTTTCAGGTTGACAGCATGTTAGGACGACGTGAAAATCCCGGAGAACATGAAGCGATGCGCAAAATGAAAAATGAGTTCATGGTGAACTGGGATGGTCTGCGTACTAAGGATAAGGAACGTGTCCTGGTTCTTGCTGCCACCAATAGGCCTTTTGACCTTGACGAGGCTGTCATCAGGCGACTGCCCCGGAGGTAAAAATATGTTTTCTTCAGTTCTTTTGTTGCTTATTATGGAAAGTCTCTTAATTGCTGGTCTAATATACACACCTATTTCCTGCAGATTGATGGTAAACTTGCCAGATGCTCCAAACAGGGAAAAAATTTTGAGAGTTATATTGGGAAAAGAAGAATTGGCTCCTGATGTTGATCTTGAAGCAGTTGCTAATATGACTGATGGGTATTCAGGAAGTGATTTAAAGGTTGAGTTCTATTTTTCAATTTTAAAATTTTTTCCTTTGCCTCTGGCAAATTCAGTTCCCCTGATTAAGGTTTTGGTTGCAGAATCTGTGTGTGGCAGCAGCTCATTGTCCCATCAGAGAAATTTTGGAGAAGGAAAAGAAGGTTAGTTTTAGATAAATTTATGGATATGTTGACTTTGATGTCAATAGATCCCTTTGGACATCTTCTGTATGTTTTCTGCCTAAAAAACAAGCTCTTTTTTACCTCTTCTGTTTTGTTTTATCAATGGAGTGTGTTTGTTAACTTGGGGGGGGGGGGGGGGGGGGGGCGCGGTGTTCTGTAGAAAAGATCAAAAATTTTAAAGTGAACTTCAAAGTTTAGTTTTATTTTTAATATTGAAAATAGTTTGGTGATGAGGTGTTTAGGTGGGACCTTTTGGAAAGATGGTGGGCACTGAGATGGCTTAGGGTTACTGGAGATGGAGGAGAGAGCCAAGGCTGTCTAAGAGAGAAGAGAAGGCAGTAAAGATACTCGGTTGGGAGTATAAATGGTGATATGTATACCTTGCATGCATAGTCTCCATTGGGTTGAGCCCAGGGGACAGCCCATTCCTAGACAGGTGGCTCAACTGCCTCGGTTCAACAATCTAGAGGTGTCCCAACTACCTTTTGTGCCATGATCTGACTTCAAATTTCTATCATGGGTTCTCATTTGGTAGGCAGGTCAAGTCTTAACTTTAAGGGCTATATCAAGAGAGTTGCAATATTGTTTATGATACAAATTTTGAGGTGTGACGCCTTGGCCAAAATTCTTAGTCTTCTTGTGGTTGTCCCCCTCTCTTTCTCTAAGATCAGTGGTGGCGGAGATCCCTTCGAGAGAGGGGGAGGCCAGATCCTTACTCCAAGCCATAAGTCTTCAAGTGATCCTAAGTTAGGGTGTCTAGGCTTTGCTTCCAGCGATAATTGTCATCGAAGCCTTCTTAGAGGTGATCATGATGTCGTTTGGTGGGACTGTTCAAGCAAGCCAAGCTGTCGGAACAGTTGTGGAGATGGGTCATTCAGCTTAGGATTGAGCATATAATTCTAGAATTGGAGACACGTTCGGTCAGACTGCTTGGTCGGCCGGAGGGGACTTGGAATGTGTTCACCACGAGCGACAGGCAATGTGCTTGAGCATAAAATCCCCAGTCAAGTTTAGGGGTGATGCCAGTCATCTGAGGGGCATCTCGACTCAAGCCTAAAGCTAGGTCACACTCTCGTGGTCCAATGCAAGAATGCATGCATATTATTGGTGTATCCGACTTTAAAATTTTCAAAATAAAAAATCTAGAAGCTAACTCTAATTAGTTATTTTTAACAACACCTTCATAGTCGTTAGGCTTCTATTAAGCAAGGAGACCAGACCAAACCAAACCAAACCAAACCAAATTAAACCTTGTGTTCCAATCAAGTGGGGTTGGCTACATGAATCATTTTAAAAAAAATTAATTTGAATTTAATTTTAGCTCACTTGTTGGCATTTGTATATAGGACTGCCCAGAGTTTACATATTGGATTGGATTATGAAATTATGCTATTGACTACACATTATTATTATTATTATTATTTCTCCTTTAAACAGTCAACCTCATAATATATTTGCACAATTTTAGGAGAAAGCTTTGGCATTGGCAGAGAACATTCCATTACCTGCATTGCGTAGCAGTGCAGACGTTCGGTCTCTAAGCATGGAGGATTTAAAATATGCACATGAACAGGTATGATTGGTGGTTATTGGAAAGTGACGAGCCATTATGTTTCTTTTCTCGTAATTTTATTCTGGATTCTACTGGGAATTATTATATAGAATGATTTTTTGATTGCCCAAAAGAAGTTAATCAACTTCTCTATAGAGGAAAAATATGTTTTACAAGCATTTTTTGGGAGTGGGTTTGGTGGATCTGTAAGAATTACATCTATCGCTCTTCTTTGATCATTCAATTGCTGTAGATGTTCATGGGCCTAATGGAGTTATTCTCTTCCTTGATTTGCATGATTTATTTCTGTATCGATGGTACACTAAGCCTCATTATAATTCTTTTTTCTCCAATGCAGTTGTGTGCGAGTGTGTCATCTGAGTCTGCAAACATGAATGAGCTCCTTCAGTGGAATGATCTATATGGAGAAGGTGGATCAAGGAAGAAGAGATCCCTCAGCTACTTCATGTAGAGGAGAGGAGGTATTTAAGTGTATAGAATTCCTTGTTTAGTTTATGGTTCTTTTTCCTTTTCACAATCAAAGCCCCTCGGTGATCTTTGGGACCTGCTTTGAGAAATTTCGTTGCAGCTCCCTCCCACCTAAAACCCCGGTCCCTATTCAGGCCGTCATGTATCATACTTAGTTCCATTGGAAATTTTAAAATATTTTGTAGGCTTGCTTTATGACATTTTTTTCGCTACTCAAGTCTCCCTTTTGTCTGTATATACAATTTAATTTATTTAATAAGCATCTTCATGTTTGATTTTTATTGAAGCTCGTCTCTTTTCTGAAACTGGATTGTTTTTCTTTTCTTAAAATTTTGGATGCCTTCATTCTAGAAGGGGAAAATATTTGGCGCAAAACAGAAACAATCGTTGGGACAAAATTATATCTTGTGGAGCTGATCAATCAAAAGAGAAAATGACAAAAAATTACAAGGAAACTGACCTTTATTTTAGATGATTTCAGTTCCAATCACATGAATGACTGTGTTATTATTTTGTTTGTTTAGACCTGTGATATTGTTTATATTTTTCTAGCATAATTCGTACTTGATGCTTGATGTACAGAGGATCCCCCATTTTGTGAATTTTATGTATGTACAAGTATTATTGTTTTCACTTGTAAACAAGTTTCAAATGAGATTCTGATCCATGTGTGCAAATTGAACATGAAGGTGACCGTTCCGTGATAAGTAATTTGAGAATGTAATCCAAGTTCGCAGTTGTTTTTGTTTTGTTTTGTTTTTTTTTTTTTTTTGGGGGGGGGGGGGGGGGGGGAGTTTGCAATTCTGGTTAAGTGACCAGGGTTTTTTCAACATGGAAGTGCAGTTAATTTGGGCTTTATTTGGGATGGTATGCTGTGGTGGACCCTTGAGTACATTGTTACACTAATAGATGAAATTTGGTGTTGGAAAATTTTCATATCCAAAATTCTTCTATTGTAGGAATTTTAGCAGCCATCTTTACATTGAATAACTGGATATTTTTCTTTATTTATTTTAAATTTTTTCCAAGTGATTATTACAAATGTCTTGTTAGTAAGGCCTATATATTAATGTATTTGTTTGAAAAATGAAGAAAGTTGGGGAAGACGAACAGTAATGAGAGTGAAGATTATGAGTTCAGCAAAAAATAAATAAATTTTTGAGTTGTCCACGTATTTTGCTTAGTTAGTTTTTATTCTGGATGAGTCATTTTTGAATAATATTTTGATAATTTTTTGTTTTCCATAGTGGGTTGACGAGTTTGTCTGATGAGGTGTTGCAAAACAAAAATACTCTCTGTTGTGTCGACTATTACATAACAACATTTGAAATAATTATTGAAGGTCCGTCTGCCCACTTTAAACTTTAGCTTATACGTTATTCTCGAACTTGTCTAAAAATGAAAAAAAAAAAATCTTTTTAAATATTTAATATAATTATTTTAATGGTTGTTTGCCTACCCAACTATTATTATTTAATTAAATATTTGCACTTCTAATTTAAATTTTTCTAACAAAATTCTTTTAAAGCATTCCCACCAAACTCGTTCAATCTAGAGATGGCAATCGGAAACCGGCCCGACGGGGATCCCCGGCCCCGTCCCCGAATTGAACGGTTATTCCCCGAAAATTACCCCCGACGGGGCGGGGATGGTATCAAAAATTAAACCCCCGATGACATTCGGGCCGGGGACGGGGATATCTGTTTCAGCCCCGGACCCGCCCCGATCCCCGGCCCCGGCCCCCGCCCCGCTTGCCCCCGACGTGAAATGACTATTTCGCCCCTAGCTATATATAACGTGTGTGTGTGTGTTTTAAGGCTTTGGTTGAACATAACACACACACAACACACACAAACAAACCCAAGCCGTCCCTCCCTCCCTCTCTGCTCTGTCTTTCAATCTCTAGGGTTTCACCTTCCTCTCTCTCTCTCTCTCTCTCTCTCTCTCTCACACACACACACACACACACACACACACACACAAACACAACGACAGCGCCGATGAAGGAGATGACGCCGACGACCATGTAGGCGACGAAGAAGACGCGGTCGACGGAGGCGTCAGGGTAGAGGTAGGAGAAGTAATCGACGGCGGTGATGAAAGCGTTCCAGGGGAGGAGGTAGCGGCGTAAATTTGAGTCGATCGACATGGATCCGTGCGCGATCCACACAGACCTGTATGTGTGTGTGTGAGTGTATCAGTATCATATTTTTTTGTTTTGGTTCATCTGTTGTATATGTGTGTATCAGATCTGTCATCTTTTTTTTTTGGTTGTAATGTTGTGGTTGTGGTTGTTGATCCCCGATCTGTTTTTGTATCAGATCCACACAGATCTGTTTCGGATAGTAAGTGAAATGTTAATTTTTTATTTTTTATCCCAGATCTAGTTGTTGATCCACGATCTGTGGTTGTGTGTGTATTAGATCCACACAGATCTGTTTTTGCACGGGGATTTTTCGGGGTCGGGGATCCCCGATCCCCGTTGGGGGCGGGGGTGGGGAGGGTGATGAGTTCCCCGCCGGGGATCGGGGACGGGGACGGGGACTTTTGTGCCTTCGGGGATCGGGGACGGGGAGGGTGATCCCCGGCCCCGCCCCGCCCCGTTGCCATTCCTAGTTCAATCGAAAATGTACTTCGACAAGATCACCTTGCTGGCTAATTTTTAGTTGAGCTCCAAATGCCTCATTTACATCTAACCTACGATTGGAAAGTCTCTATAAATGAATTTAAATAATAAAATGAACAATATTGAATTTGGAGTTGAAAAAAAAAGAAAAAATTAATCTAAGGTCTCTCTCCTATTTTTAGTAATGGAAGGGATTCATAATATTATTTTTTGATGTCTAAGGTCCTTAAATCCACACCCATATATTAGATCAGAGAAATTTGACTCTCTCTCTCTCTCTCTCTCTCTCTCTTCAATATTCATTCTATCCAAACCAAACCTTCTTTCTTTGTGCACATTCTGATCTTTTCCAAACCCTCTCTCTTTGTGTTACTCGAATACTCCTGAGCAGATCCAAAGAAAGTTTGAACAGCAGACTCATCGATCATCTCTACGTTCTCATTATCAAAGAACTACTAGTGGTCATGGCTTTTCACAAGGCTAACATAGTGCCCGTGGTTTGGCCCACTCCCAACATGAATGACAACAGCAAATAAGGAATATTCAGAGTCGGCATCTTCTATGGTGTTGCTCAGTTTCAGCTCTAGAGGGAACACAACACGGTAAGACAACTTCTTGTTTTGACCAAGCTGTTCCACGCACTTGAAACGCTTCAAATGAATGACCAGGACCTGAGGCGGTTTCTTTATCTTCATCCTCTTCTGGGCTTCTTGTAAATTGCATTTGAGGAACAAACAATTAATTATTCTTTATTATTATTATTATTATTATTTTGTATAATTAATTCTTTACCCCACTAAAAAGCAAGGAATGAGCATATTCTACCTGCAGCACTTATCGTAGAAGAATTTGTCCTCAGCATTCAAAGTTTTAGTAGAATTGAAATTTTTAAGGCAGCTCGTTACTAAACTATTCTGTTCAATATCAAGGCTCAAATCTAAGAGCGTCTCATCCCTTGCTGTCACCATCTTATCCCAGAATTTCTCTAGAGTTGTGGCTGTATTTTTTTCCCCCTTTTCTTTGAGCTGTTGTTGACTCAAGTGAGATCATAGTTGGCTAGTTTGCAGTTGTTGTATCTGCTTGTTGTCCAGCCTATTCTAGAAGGGTCAAATCGAGCCATTGATGAGTGGAGTTGATGCTGTTATTACCTCATGCTACCTCCAGTTAATCATTTGTCTTATTGTACATTTGTGTTGATGCTATCAAAGTGTTGTTGCTTCTATGGCTTTCATGGTGCTGCTACAGTTGCTAATTTGATGTAGAAAGAAAATGATGATGATGATGATGATGATGAAGAATATCAAAGAATTTCTCTAGAGTGGTTTAAATTTTCTCTAGATCAGGTAAGAAGTGGTTTGAATTTTCTCTGGATCAGGTAAGAACAAAGCAAAGAAATTTTGAATTTTTCTGGAGCGCTTTGAATTTCTCTAAATCAGGTAAGAACAAAGCAGAGAAATTTTGAAGCCTTGTGAATGCACCTTACAATAAATTACAGATTTACAGTCCTGAGAAATTCTCAATAATTCAAATTTATAGTCCAAAGAAATTCTCAATAATAATGAAGCTTTGTGAACCAGAATTTCTCGGTGAAGTCTAGAGAAAATGCGATCAGAGAAATTCTCTGTGAACTAGAATTTCTTTGTGAAGTCCAGAGAAAATTCGATCTAGAGTTTTTGGATCGAATTTTCTTTAGATTGATGTTGAGGGATCTTAGACATTATGAAAATATTGAGTGTCTTTTATACTATAAAATCTTAATACTAGGGACCTTAAAAAAAATCTCCAAAAAAGAGAAAATTAATCTAAGGTCCATTTCTTATTTTTAGTAATGAAAGAGATCCACAATATTATTTTTTGACATCCAAGGTCCCTAAATCCACACCCATATATCAGATCATAGAAATTTGCCTCTTTCTCTCTCTCTCTCTCTCTCTCTCTCTCTCTCTCTCTCCCTCATCTTCATTTTATCCAAACCAAACCCTCTCTCTTTGTGCACATTCCGATCTTTTCCAAACCCTTTCTCTTTGTGTTACTCGAATACTCCTGACCAGATCCGAAGAAAGTTTGAACAGCAGACTCATCAATTATCTCTACATTCTCATCATCAAAGAACAACCAGTGGTCATGGCTTTTCACAAGGCTAACATAGTACCCGTGGTTTGGCCCACTCCCAACATGAACGGCAACATCAAATAAGGAATATTCAGAGTCGCCATCTTCCATGGTGTTGCTCAGTTTCAGCTCTAGAGGGAACACAACACGGTAAGACAACTTCTTGTTCTGACCAAGCTGTTCCACGTACTTGAAATGCTTCAGATGAATGACCAAGACCTGAGGCAGTTTCTTTATCTTCATCATCTTCTAGGCTTCTTGTAAATTGCATTTGAGGAATAAACAATTAATTATTATTATTATTATTATTATTATTATTATTATTTTGCATAATTAATTCTTTACCCCACTAAAAAGCAAGGAATGAGCATATTCTACATGCATCACTTATCGTAGAAGAATTTGTCCTCAACATTCAGGGTTTCAGTGGAACTAAAATTTTTAAGGCAGCTCATTACTGAACTATTTTGTTCAATATCAAGGCTCAAATCTAAGAACGTCTCATCCCTTGCTGTCACCGTCTCACACCGATTAGAGAAATTTTGTTATATTATTTTCCAAATTTGAACAAATGATCATATTTCATCAAAGAAAATACTTGATTCTGATTCTGCACAAGCTTGTTTTGAAAATATGCAAAATATGCACAGACGATTGTTATCAATATCATCCAGAGAAATTTGAATGTTAGTCCAGAGAAATTTGTAAAAGGTTCAAGGGTTTTTTATATTAGTCCAGAGATCTAGAGAAATTTGGCGTTAGTCTAGAGAAATTTGTGAAAGGTTCAAGGGTTTTGATGTTAGTCTAGAGATCCAGAGAAATTTGATGTTAGTCTAGAGAAATTTGTGAAAGATTCAAGGGTTTTGATGTTAGTCCAGAGATCCAGAGAAATTTGAATGTTAGTCCAGAGAAATTTGTGAAAGGTTCAAGGGTTTTTTATGTTAGTCCAGAGATCATGCAATGGAAATTGAATCTTTGGAGTTGGCTTATTTTAGTAAGTCTTAAATGTCTCTGTATTTATGTGCAGCTCCAAGTAGAACTCCTTTGAGTTGGCAGACTAGAATTCAAATTGCCATTGATGTGGCAAATGCCTTGGTAATCTGCAAAATAATGCTTACCTATGAGCCAATATACTATAGTTTCAAAATCTACTAGATTCATTTGCAATCTAATTCTTATCTTGTGACATTCACTTTGTCCTAATTTGATATCCCCACATGCAGGAGTACCTCCATTTCTATTGTGATCCTCCACTGTACCATAGAGACATTAAGTCCAGCAATATTTTATTAGATGAGAATTTCATTGCAAAGGCAACATACCAAGTTAGATGCCTTTTTAAGGCTTTAATGAGTTTTGAAATTTAAAATTCAGGTAGTCTTCAAATTTCTCCGGTATAACTAAATAACATTAACTGAGTTAATTATTATTTTATCATCTTGGAATAGCCTACCTGATATTTACTGGACATTTTCAATTTTCTCTGGTTTGGACCTCTTCTTCGTCTTCGTAAAACGCAATTGTCCTGCAAGTATATTGATGGCTTTGGGCCTGAGTTAGGGTTAGGATGTGAATGGATTGATATTGATGAAGAAATTGCACGTTGTTTTAAAGAGCTTGGGAGAGAAGTGCTTGTGGAGAGATTGTTTGAAGATAATCAAGTCTGTTGAATTTCTCTGAGAAGTCCAGTCTAGAGAAATTTGGATTCCCATAATTTCTCTAGAGTTGTGGCTGTGTTTTTTTTTTTTTTTCTCTTTTCTTTGAGCTGTTATTGACTCAAGTGAGATCATAGATGGCTAGTTTGCAGTTATTGTATCTGCTTGTTGTCCAGCTTATTCTAGAAGGGTCAAATCGAGTCATTGATGGGTGGAGTTGATACTGTTATTGCCTCATGCTACCTCCAGTTAATCATTTGTCTTGTTGTACATTTGTGTTGATGCTATCAAAGTGTTGTTACTTCTATGGCTTTCATGGTGTTGCTACAGCTGCTTATTTGATATAGAAAGAAAATGATGATCATGATCATGATGATGAAGACTATCAAAGAATTTCTATGGAGAAAGAATTTCTCTGGAGTGGTTTAAATTTTCTCTAGATCAGGTAAGAACAAAGAAGAGAAATTGCGAGAGACTTGATTTGATTTCGCTAGAGTGGTTTGAATTTTCTCTGGATCAGGTAAGAACAAAGCAGAGAAATTTTGAAGCCTTATGAATGCTCCTTGCAATAAATTACAGATTTATAGTCCAGAGAAATTCTCAACAATTCAAATTTATAGTCCAGAGAAATTCTCAATAATAATGAAGCCCTGTGAACCAGAATTTCTCTGTGAAGTCCATAAAAAATTCGTCCAGAGAAATTCTCTGTGAACCAGAATTACTCTGTGAAGTCCAGAGAAAATTCGATCCAAAGTTTTTAGTAGGGGTGAGCATGGTCTAGATTGAACCAGATTGGAGTAAAACCAGGACCAATCCGTTATCTAAGAATCCTGAAAAATTGGAACAAATCCAATCTATTCATATCGTGGAACCAATCCGAACCAATCCATTTAAACACGGATTGGATCGGTTTAGGACCACGGATTTATATAATTAAATAATAAAAAAATATATATAACACTTTAATTTCATAAAAATATAAATATAGCACCATATTAGTTTCACAATAGCAACATGTCTTTTCATAATAGCGACAAACTGTTCTAGAATTTAAATAACCATAAGAAAACTAGTTTTGCCATAAGTATTTAGATCATTACAAATTAACACTAAAAACTAGCAAACAAAAGTAATAAAAGAAGATACTATGCAAGTTTAGGTTTGGATTTAAGTTTTATATGAAATAAGAGAAGATACTATGTAGTAGGGTGTATAATAAAAATATAAATTATTTGTATACGGTCCGGATCGGTTCCAATCCGGAACCGTGGGGTTCAATCCGAAACTAATCTGTGAATTACGGATTTTTAATTTCTCAATTCAGAACCGAATCACGAATTCCAAAAACCAATTCAAACCTATTGGATTGGATTGGACTAGATCGGATTACGGATTTCATGAATTCCTTGCTCAGTCCTAGTTTCTGGATCGAATTTTCTCTAGATTGATATTGAGGGATCTTAGACATTATGAAAATATTAAGTGTCTTTTATACTATAAAATTTTAATACTAGGGATCTTAAAAAAAAATCCCCACAAAAAAATCGAATAGAAAAGAAAATAAAGAGTTTGTTGAAAAGTTGTGTTTAAAGGATGACTAATTTGATGGAGATATTTTTCCAAGTCCAGTTATACACAATTTTTGTTTATTAAAAAAAAATAACAATATAAAACCACTTAATTATATATAGGAATGGCAACGGGGCGGGGCGGGGCCGGGGACCACCCTCCCCGTCCCCGATCCCCGATAGTGAGAAATTCCCCGTCCCCGGCCCCGATCCCCGACGGGGACCCTATCGACCCCCCCACCCCCCGCCCCCGATCGGGGATCGGGTTTCCCCGACCCCGAAGATTCCCCGTCTCCCAAATCTGTTTCAACAGAGCAACACAATCAAAAACAGATCATAAAAAAAAAATCATCCCCAATCAACAACAATCATCATCATCCCCAATATCAACAGATCATAAAAAAATAAAAATAAAAATACAAACAGATCATAAAAAAATAAAAATAAAAATAAAAATACAAATACAAACAGTGGCGATGGCCGATCGGAGGAGGACTGTCGGCGTCGGCGTGGACGAAGAAGGACGGTCGGCGTCGCCGTGGACGAAGGAGGACAGTGGCGATGGCCGATCGGAGGACGACCGAGATCTCAGATCTGTGTCATCAGATCTCACATCTGTGTCACATAGAGAGAGAGAGAGGACAACCGAGGCGATGGTTTGGTGACTGTGACCGGCGGCAAAGGAGATCGGCGGCGATAGACGATGGAGAAGGTGGAGTGGCGGTGCGAGGTGGAAGAGGTGTCGGCGATAAACGATGGAGGAAGTGGATCGGCGCTGTCTACACAGGAGAGAGAGAGAGGGAGAGAGAGGCTGAGAGTGATTTGAGTGAGATGAGGGAGGACCTAAACTAACCAAACAACTGATATAATACATATATATATTATAATATATATAGAGCAACCCTAACAAATAATATAATATATATATATTACAATTACTCAGCAGCGGGGATTTGTCGGGCCAGGGCCGGGCCGGGGCTGGGGTTGGAGAACTGATCCCCGTCCCCGGCCCGAATCTGTTCGGGGATTAAATTTTAAATACCATCCCCGTCCCCCGCGGGGGTATTTTTCGGGAAAAACCCGCTTAAATCGGGGTCGGGATCGGGGATCCCCGTCGGGCCGGTTTCAAATTGCCATCCCTAATTATATAAAATAGTTTGTAGATGGACTGGTTTTATTATAGTTGGACTTAAAAAATTTAAGTAATAGGACCTAAAATTTAAGTACTAATAATTTAACGGCCGGGTCCAAGCCCACCTTTCAAAAGCGGCCCGACCCGGACATGTAACCATTTCTTTGAAAAAAAACAAAAACATGTGAACAAATAGTGGCGTCGCCCGGGTTCGAACCGGAGACCTTCAGTGTGTTAGACTGACGTGATAACCAACTACACCACGACACCTCACCAAGTCTGGTGATTCTAGTACAAATAAATTACTAATATAAATACCTCCAGGTCTGTTTGGCTTTTGGTTGTTTTTTTGGCGGCAAAGGCTCGAAGGTAAAGGTTTGTGAACTAGGGTTTATATTATATTATACATCTCTCTCTCGATTCAAATCTCTTTCGAAATTCGATTAATTCAGAACCCAACACCTTCAATCGTTGCTTTTGATGAACACTACGTTAAAATTATTCGCAATCCTGATCATATGAGTTCGAATTTGTCGGTGATGCTGTGATTTTCATTAGATTTGTGGGGCTTCAATGGAAGAAGGCGCAGTGGCTACACCAGTCGTTTCTCCAACCATTAGGCCCATTAACAAGGGCGTAGTTCATAGAATTTGCGCTGGACAAGTGATTCTCGACCTCTCGTCCGCCGTCAAGGAATTGGTAGAGAACAGCTTGGACGCCGGTGCCACTAGCATCGAGATCTCCTTGAAAGAGTATGGTGAAGAATGTTTCCAGGTCATCGATAATGGTTGTGGCATTTCGCCTAATAATTTCAAGGTAATCATCTCCAATTCATGTATAAATATCCGAAAAGTATTCTTGTATAAATCTCCGAAAAGTGATGATCTCTATTGTCTAGCTTCACAATATACAGAATTATACTAATTAATTCTATCTCAGAGCACGTTTGATACATGAGCTATGCGGTCTTATTGATTCTCTATATTACTGTCCAGTGTTGATTCTGGGGGTGTAAAGGGTTCGGTTCGGTTCAATCAGTGTTGCAAACTCTTCAATTTTGTTGCTTGAGTAACCGAAATGATTGCATGCTAGGGTTCAGTGGAAATTCAATTTGTAGAATCTCACAATGGAAATAAATGAAGAGAACTGGCGAAGTTTGCTCTATATACGCCTTTATTACAAAATGTATCATTGGTCACTTATATTCTAATACTCAAAGAATTAAAATATAAAAGTAGTTAAATATAATATTTTGGTTCGTTCGATTTGAATTGGTGTAAAGTTTTTAAAAACTGAAATTTCCGTTGAGCAGGCGGTTCAGTTCTACCAATTTTTCTTACACCCTCAGCTGATTCCCTAAAAAATATGCCTGTTTACTTTCTATTTGCTCAAATTCACAAGGTTGCCTTTAGATATTTATTGGGTATTCACTGTCTTGTATTACTTTTTGCAGGTTCTTGCACTGAAGCATCACACTTCTAAATTAGCAGAATTTCCCGATCTTCAATCATTGACCACTTTTGGCTTCAGAGGGGAGGCACTGAGTTCTCTATGTGCTTTAGGGGACTTGACAGTTGAAACGAGAACAAAAAATGAATCGGTTGCGACACACTTGACTTTTGACCATTCTGGTCTCTTATCAGCTGAAAGAAAAACAGCACGTCAAATCGGTACTACTGTCACTGTTAAGAAGTTGTTTTGCAATTTGCCAGTGCGGAGCAAAGAATTTCATCGCAACATTCGCAAAGAATACGGAAAACTTATATCTTTATTGAATGTAAGTAAAACTTTGTTTTGGTAGGTAAGCAAATTAGATATACCAAAACAAAGTTTTGAGAATTCAGATATGCTGTGGATAGGGATAATAAAAAATTTGAGAGTAGCAGTCTTTGGAGTAATGCAACCAATATGTTGTCTTAATAGGAATTACCTGCATAAAAAAATCCTAAGCTTGATGCTTGTGCTCGTGACTCCTCATCTAGTGAAAAGTGCAAAGCTTCTTGCATTGGATCTATGACATGCTACTTGACATTATGATTCTGGACATCCGGTTGGAAAAACTTTTGTCTGTTACTCATTTGTATGACCAATTATTTTCATGTTGCACTACTGTGTATTACTTGATTTAATTTTATTAATTTGCTTGAGTGATGCTTGACTAGGTAAGTTCTATTATTGTTTACATGTATGCTATACTTTGATAATGGAGTTATGAATTGAAATGAATATAGTTTTCTATCAATCAACTAGTTCAGTATGCCTGTAAGTAACCAGTTATCTTTGGAGTAATGTGACCATGTCTCATCTGATCTGAAGTTATTTCTTGATTTTCAGGCCTATGCTCTTATTGCAAAAGGAGTTCGCTTTATTTGCACCAATACAACTGGGAAAAACATGAAGTCTGTAGTACTCAAAACACAAGGAAGTGGTTCCCTTAAAGATAACATCATTACAGTGTTTGGCATGAGTACCTTTTCCTGCTTAGAACCTGTGAATATATGTATATCAGACAATTGCAAGGTCGATGGTTATCTTTCCAAGTCTGGATATGGAAGCGGACGCAATTTGGGAGATAGGCAGTTTTTTTTTGTAAATGGTCGACCAGTGGATATGCCCAAAGTTGGCAAGCTTGTGAATGAGTTATACAAAAGTGCAAACTCCAGGCAATATCCAATTGCAATCATGAATTTTGTAGTTCCAACTGTAGCTTGTGATGTCAATGTAACTCCTGATAAAAGAAAAGTATTCTTTTCTGATGAAGGCTCCATTTTACACTCCTTAAGGGGAGCTTTAGAAAATATCTACTCACCAAGTCATGTAAGTTATTCTGTTAATAAAGTTGAGGAGACCAGTAAGGAAGAAAATAGGTCCAAGTTGTATTCTGGTCATGAGAGATCACCATTGATGTCGAAACAGTTGTCTCCTGTCAGCAGTGATCCGAAGGAAGACTCATTCAGTGATGGACAATGTGGAGATTGTGAGATACTTCTCACAACAGCCAAAGAGCACGTTAGGGACCCTTCTGGTGCAATGGCGACCAACAATGATGGAAGCTCAACTGGAGAAGAATTCAGTCTTAGAGCCCATGGCAGTAAGAAGATGGTTGATAGCTTTTTTATGCGCCAGAGTGAGCAAGATCATCTCAATAGTGCTACAACTGATCAACAGTCTCCTTTCAATTCCAATGCAATAGGGAAAGTTACTGATGAATCTATAGATTCACGTAGTCACGTCAATATTGTTCAGTCATCACTTACCAAATTTGTAACCATAAATAAGAGACAACATGAAAGTAGTAGTACAACTTTATCTGAGTTGCCTCTCCTGAGAAATAGAGCTATTCCTTGTGAATCAAGGAAAAACAATTCCACAATGCATCCTGCAGGTTTGAGACATCCAATCAATTGTCACAAACTTGATGATTCTTCTGAAGTTTGCAAGAATGACCATGATGCTGATGCTGATGCTGAGGCTGAGGCTGAGGCTGAGGCTGAGGCTGAGGTTGAGCTTTCTAGTTGTTTTGGAGCAGATGAAGTCTTTGGTGAAACAGACATTCCACTCCGTTCTGGAGGCAACATAAACAATGTAGAATCTAGAGAGGTATGCCAGTCTATGTACTTTCCTTTTATGACATGTTCCTTTCCATCTTAAACAGTGGGGAAAAAAGGTTTTCTGCATTGATTTTTTACACTAATTCAGAAAACTTTACGTTAGGGACTTATGTAAGTGATGATTGACCTGAATTTTGGTGGAATTAATTCCAAGTTCAATGGAAAGTATAATCTGGTAGACTAATGTGTTGGTAACTACAGATTACCTTCATCATCTAATTGTTTGCTTCTAGTATTTCCCTCATCTTTTTGCTTCTGAGTTGAATAATTTCATTTTCAGGCCTTAAAGAATCAGAAGAAAGATTTACTTCTTGCTGATGTATTAACTGCTCCATCTAGTGAACATTTCAAGAATATGTCAGAAGATCGTTCAGATGCAGCTCCTCCATTACAATCTTCTATTTCACCTTCAGTTACTCCAATGCCTTCTTCTTGTGGTGTAAAGATATGTTCTACCCTGCAATTTAGTTTTAAGGACTTGAGGACAAGGAGGCAGCAGAGGCTGTCAAGATTGCAGTCCAGCAATTATACATGTCGAAAAATGAAAATTAAAAGGTTTTTAAAACATCAAACTGACCCTCAAAGACTTTGAGTAAGAAAAAAGTGAGCTTGTTTCTGTTTGTAACTGATGTAGTTCTTAATCAGTCACAGGTCCTTCACTGCTGCAACACTAGAGCTTTCTCAAATGGTAAATGAAGAATTGAAAACTAAGGCTTTAGCTGCAGCTACAAATGAGCTGGAAAGGCTATTCAAAAAGGAAGACTTTAGTAGAATGAAGGTTTTGTGCTTCTTTTAATTGTTTGTACAAATAGATTCATTCCAACATTAGCTCAAGGCACAATGTTTGCTTGACAAGAGTGGCCAGATATGTCATGTGTGGGCATGCATGAGTGTGCATCTCTTGGGATGATTTAGATGGGCTGCCACCTTGAAAAAATGCTTTCTGGCTTTTGATCCTGTTTTATTGGACAAAAACAATTTGTCTGTTAAGTTGGGAAATTCTAATTCCAACTTGGAAATCTGCTCTGTTGGGGTGCTTTGATGTTTGGGTTGGCTTTAGTAATATTTAACCCAATAAAAAATTGGATGGTTTGGTTTAGTCTACTTCACCCTTCAATCTCAAATGCACATTGAGAGCACACAAAAATATGATAGTGCTTGGCACAGATAGAAGGTAAAGATGGATGCCTGCCTGCCTGCCAATATTTGTGTTATTGTTCAGTTGTTCATGGTTCATGCAGTTTTTTGAATTTCAATTTTTTATTATTTTGAATAGGCATCTATACATTACACCTGGGAGGTGTGGTCCAAAAGAAGCTTCTTATTTCTTTTATTCTAATCAATTTAGAGAAGAAAAAAAATCAGGAAAGCTGTATGTTTGGGATTTTGGTGCATTCAGTCTGATAAATCAGATGGAAGCTTCTTGACGATGATTGCATTGATGGGTCTCTTGTGCTTATTTTGGGCCTTCCTCAGTACTTTTCGTCACCCAGCTATCCACTAACTGAATCTCTAACGTCCTAGGTAAAAAAATTAAGGCTCAGGTTATGGTTATTTTTTGATGTGTGGTAGCGAAATCAGTTTTGTTATGATGTTTAGAGGAGAGCTATGCTCCTCCAAGCTTGTGCATTAAACTTGAAAGGATTCAGGCAGCTAGATCTCTTAATCCTGGGAAGTAAAGTTTGACTCAGAAATTGTGGATTTGTGGCAGCCCATGCGGTCTAATTCATCATCTCCCATTCACATCTTAGCATAACTGCATGTGTTATAGATTGTAGTTCTGTAGTGGACATTGGGATAAGTTTATCCTGGTGACAACTGATTGTTCTTTTTTCCTCTGTTTTGTAGGTAATTGGGCAATTCAATCTTGGTTTTATTATTGGCAAGTTAGATCAAGACTTGTTTATCGTGGATCAGGTAATTTCTCTCTATGCTCCTAAAGTTCTATACTTCATGTTTTGATCAATGTCTGTGTAGTGGAACTTCCTCATCAAATGCTAAATGTGTGGGATCCGGTTGTAATATAACAGGTTGCCTCCATGTTTAAATTCTCAGATTTCAATAGCATGCACCTTCAGTTAAAATCGAAACTTACTTTTTTCTCTATTTTCAGCATGCTGCAGATGAGAAATATAATTATGAGCGTCTTTCTCAGTCAACCATTTTTAACCAACAGCCTCTGCTTCGGTGAGGAGTTTGTTATATTTTGATATAAGGTAGTTTTATTGAATGTCATAAAACATCAGAATACAGGATGTCTGGCAGTCACTAGATGATCGAATATTGATAATACTGGAGGATAACCCACATGTTTTCCAGATTTCTGAAATCGTTACTGAAAGAAAAATAATTTATTAATCTTCTCTTACTAAGTTACCATCTATTGTGAAAATTTTAACAGTTAACATAAAACGAATTATTCTTCTTCTCCTCCTGCTTAGACAACATCTCTTATGAAAATCTCAACATTTAACATATCATTGTATTTTGTTCTTTCTGTCATCATCATGCAGGTGAGATAGTAGAGATAATGTGGCCTGTATTATTCCTTTACAAATCTTCTTAATAAGCTTACTTTTTTTTTCCCCATGCTTACGGAATATTCCTTGGATTCTATCATATAAACTTTTTAGAATTTTCCAATGAGGAAAGCAAAATAAGATTGTGTGTAAAGAGTATGAATATTGAGGTGTAAAAACATATATCACATTTAATCTTCTCCTTGTAATTGACTATTTTTGTTTTCCCCTGGCATTTATGTAAGGCATTCTTTGATTAGACATAATTTCTGTTTCCTGTCTTCCTACATTTTATATGTAGACCATTAACGTTGGACTTATCTCCTGAAGAAGAAATAGTTGCTTCCATGCACATGAATACTATCAGGTACAAATTCCATACGAATCTGTTTCCTCTTTTACTCATTTATTCATTCAGTTTTCTTTCCTTTTCCCTGATACATTTCAATTTCTGGTTGCAAATAATTCTAAGGCTTCATATTAACTGTTTCCGTTTGTGCAGCATTTTTACTTATTTTTTTTGTGGAGAGAAATCCTTTTTCATGTGTACTCTTCATAAGACTTCTCTATAAAATTTTGCACAAATCAGGGGGAAAAAAATCATGAGCACATGGTTACTGATAACACATCATATAATGCTTTTTAAACAAGTAGAGACGTAAACATCAGTTTTTCGTCCAGCCTGATACAAATGAATGAGCTTTATTAGTGGTTTGTAAGATCAACTTGCCTATACACCTAGCCATTTTTGTTCTTTTCCATATCCATTGTATTCATATATCCAATTTTCTGTATGAAGATTCATCAAATGCTTTAGTGGTTTGTACTTTTGAAAACAGAAAAAAATAATAATAATGATTTAGTGGTTTTGCTCTGATGCTTTACAATTTGACCCTTTCTTCATGGGTAGAGTTTATTCTTTTTTGATGATGTATGCATTCTGCTCATTTCAACTGTCAGGAAAAATGGATTTGCTTTGGAAGAGGATTTGCATGCTCCACCTGGCCATCGTTTTAAACTGAAAGCCATTCCCTTCAGTAAAAACATAACTTTTGGAATTGCTGGTAATCCTTGTTCTGGAAACTTCCATGACTTTTTCTTATAAATTATAATTAATTTTTAACTTTGGAGAGAGAGAGAGAGAGAGCGCATGCATGTCCTCATGAGATTCTGGTCATTTCTTTAGCTGATTGGCTAAAGCTGAAGGGCTATTAGCTTATTTTCACTTGAACATCTAAGCAACAAATGGATTGTTTGGTATATATATTTGTTGTATGGTCCCAGACAGAGATGGGTATTTGGAAGCGGTTGGTTAAGGGATGATAATGTTGTCCTCCTACATGATATGACCACCTCAACAATAGCTAATCCTTAAAATATGCAGCACGAACACTTTTGTGATACATCTCTATTTTATTATGAAATAAATGAATGTTGAGATGTAATATACCTCTTTGTCATCTACTGCTTAGCACTTGTCACCCTTATCCTGTTATAGTACATGGGCTAGTGACCGAGCTTCAGTAATCTTTAAACCAGTCAATCAAGCTCAAGCCATTCAAGACCAGCTTTCTTTGTTTAGCATCTTTGGTTGCTTGAGCTATCTCGAAGTATTAGGTGGTTTTTATACCTCATTACAATAACCAAATAGGGGCTCAAGCATCCAATATTTTCAGGTATTACTCAACAGTCAACAGTTCCCCTTTCACTACATATATGGAGTGCTTCCTGGAAAACCTTCAACCCAATAGCATAAAGTTAACTAAACCTTTTGAAACATGATTGGATAGAACAAGTGTGAAGCTAATTGCTTTCCATGCAGGTCTAAGATATAGTCTATTGGCCACAGATATACATTGTGTTTCTGCATTATTATTACAATATAATCATTTTGTTATTGCCTGTGAACTGGAACATGTCAGTGAAGTGACATGAAGGATATGGTAAATGTCTTCATCTTCTTGAACAGATGTGAAGGAGCTCATTTCAATTCTTGCTGATAGCCAAGGGGAATGCTTGATGACCAGTAGCTACAAAATGGACACTTCCGAGTCAGTTTGCCCGCCAAGAGTTCGTGCAATGCTAGCATCACGTGCCTGCAGATCATCTGTTATGATTGGAGATCCACTTGGAAGAAATGAGATGCAGAAGGTATCCCCTCTATATATATTTGTATTGCATGGTGTTAAAAGGGAAACAATGAACAAGAAATTTAAAGGGGAGGAAAACCATCCACCGGGACAAGTAATCTCTCTCAGTTTATTTTTATTTTGGAGTATGAATGTAACAAATTAATATCTTTATAACTTTCCGGAACAACCGCCATGCATTTTGAATGGAATATATGATCTTGTGGATTTTCTGAAGCTATTTCCCCCCATTTTCATTCCTTCATTTTAACTTCTAGAATAATTTTCAGCATCTGCAGAATGATTTTTGGCTGCATTTGATTGTTTCAGATCCTTGAAAATCTGGCAGATCTCAAGTCTCCTTGGAATTGTCCACACGGCAGACCAACAATGCGTCACTTGGTTGAGTTAACAACTGTCCATAAAAGGTTAGATGAAGATGATATATGACCTTTTGATGGGTCTTGCCCTAGTGAATCACTGTCTAGTGCCCACTATCTCTGTAACTTATTTGTATGATTTTTGTAAATTCGTGTCATTATCTGCCACAAAAAAAAAAAAAAAAAGCACCCATGTAGTCATATTAATTGCGGGCTGGAACTCTCAGCTATCTATCCCTTGCAAGTTTGAACTCTTTCTTAGACCCCCCGGAAGGTGGAAATTTTGAGGTCTTCTCGCTCTCTAATTGTGTGTTTGTGAGTTTGTGGACATGCCAGTTGGTAGACTGTGGACCCAACCTCACAACAGCTGTGTATAGTAACACCATTTTCTGGATTAATGATTTTATGAAGACGTGATTGATAAGCATTCAAGTTTGATTATAAAGGTTTGGTGTCTTTTTAATTTTTGTTTCATGGTTGGTTTTTATGAGGATCCATAAATTTACTTGTTTTTTTCTTTATAAATCAATTTTTTCTTCTTTATGTTATCTTTCTTAAATGTTTTTTTTTTTTTTTTTTGTGCGGGTAGAAATCTACAAAATACATATTCCTCAAGTTAGGCTCATTCAAAGCCACAGAAAATTTGTTCATGGATGCTTAAATCTACAATGTCCCCGAGGCAAAACTTTTATTATTTTTCATTACTTGTAATATAATACAGACACCCGACAAACACTGTGCCTACGCTCTTTTATATTTTGGATTTTGAGGGGAAAAAAAAATACAGAGGTAAAAGGGGCAAAAAATAAATGGCAGTCCAAAAAAATCGTTGAAAATAGAAATACATGATTCGATCAACATTACTAGTAGGGATGATGCCTGCTCTTCCTGCGGGACTTTGGTGACTTCATGACTAGTTCACTTGAAATCCAAGAACGATTTACATCAGATGTTTCATCAGAGGACCAACAACATAACCGGCCTTCCTCACCGCCTGTCCATCCAAAGATGCCTCGGCTATGGGTTGGCCAACCTGGCACACCTGACATTGGCAACACACTTCTAACAATACCCGTGTGACCACCATGGAGAATAGCTTCTGGAGACCCAATTGCTCCTTTTCCTCTGCAATTCACGGGGAAGTAGCCCAAGGTGCCAGCACTTGTCCCTCCAATTACCCATAAATTATCTTCACCTGAATAGTTGCAATCAACAAAATAATCAACCTGCAATAAATGAAGTCAGTTAGAATATGGGTTGTAAATTTGTGTACTTAGAAAACTTGTACCAAAAGTTGAAAAATATGTCTTGCTCAGAAGAATTAGATCACAATTCTGAAACCATAGCCTAGGTTCTTTCTTTTGATTTGTTCTTTTGTATGTAATTCTAAATTTGCGAAGGGTGAATGATTGAGAAGGAAGTCGAACAAACTTCAAAGCAAAAATCCTTCTCCCTGTAACAAAGCATAAATGCTCGTGGTTGAATGACAGAAATTAGAACAGCTATTGCTGGGCTTAGTACACTAATGCGAAAGAAGCATTGTCATGGTGGCAGATGAGTATTTGGATGGGAAAGGCCACATTATGATAGATGAGTGTATTTGGATGGGAAAGGCCACATTACATCATCTTGAAAACCGAAGGAGCTTGAAAACAATTTGTTCAAGGCTTCAACCACAAGATTGAATGCCACCCTCTCCAATTTGATCTTGTGACCCATTTACTTGTGCTTCTGTAGCCATATCAGAATTGCTGCTTAAATTTATGCAGGGCAGTTTAACACTTGAGGGGCTCAACCCAAACAAAGCTCCAAGCTTGAAAACAATTGGTTTTGATATATATATAATGCACATTTCATTCATAGGAGGAAAGAGACAAAAAAGGTATTGCAATCATATGTTTGAAACATAGAACATTCAATAGCAAAGCAAATTTAGCACTCTCTATTAAGTGCAAAAGATGCACATACATGATCTAACGTCCAGCAGTCAGAAGCCAAGGAACGAGCATCCTCAAAGTTGACTTCAATTCTTGCATCTTTCCAATCCCAAATGCTAACCGTCCAGCAAAATTGTAGCAGAAAGAAAATCAGGACTAAAAATATAGATCAAAAGAGAGTGATAAAACCACATGTACAGTTATCCAGCAATCAACTAGTATGAAGATCAAAACCATCCCAACACCCAATATATACATTATAATTTCACCCCATCAGTAATGTAGGTTAGACTAACTATTGTTAGGGGAATTTGGTCAAAACACTCTCATAATAAAATTTTAATGCATTAAGGATAGGCATAAAAAAATTTCCTTAAAAAATCCAACAAATATCACTATTATCAAAATATTAAACTTTAAAATAATATAACTTTTGATGTAGATGTTGATTTTTAATAAAATTAATATTTTTAGAATTCTCTCATCAAGATCTATCAAATAAAATCCATGTTCACTATGAAATTCTTTATTAAAAAAAATTATTACTGTTAAAATAAATGTAAACAGTAACAATAACATATTACTTTATTTGACAGTAACGTGTTACGCTGACAATATTGTCCAAGAAAGGAAAAAAAATATATATTTTACTTTGTTCTTATTTAATTATGTGTTTTCTTCTCCTTGGGGGTTTATGAAGAAAAATAAATTGAGCTATCCTTTTCACCAAACAAGGGTCCAATGGAGGGGTTTTGACTAAATTTCCCTACTAGTAGTAGGTAGTTAATCCATTCCATTGCCATCTATTCAATTTGGAGCACTTTAATTTATGATAAGGCAAAATTTGTATCTACAATGGAGCAAATAACTAGTCAAACACTGAAATTGGGCCCAAAAAAAAAAAAAAAAGTCACTACAGTCGTGTGTATAGTCATGTGTTATGACCTGAAAAGGACAGCGAAATCAAAAACTCATCTCGTGATGTTCCTAAAAACATTGACTGTAATGTCCTCGTGCAAGTTTATTATGCGCTTTGCAATAATACCTTAAGGTTTCAATGTGTGTCAAACACCAGAGCTTTCGGCTAGCCTCTCCAAAAAACCCCACTTTTCCAATTGAAGTTCCCACATTAATCACCTGCATTGGTTGTAACAATTAACTGAGAAATTTATTAAAAAAAATAAACAAAAAAAAAATTGGGCTCATATTTTTATCCCTCCCCAAAAGCTCAATAAAATCACAACACTAAAACAAGAAGGGAAAAAAGAACAAAAGAAAGTTCCCACACTTACCGACTCCAGATGATCATCATCGTTGATATTACCACCAGTATCAAAGATACACATTAAGCCATCTACAGAAGCTGATACAAGCTTGCTTTGATGGTCAGGGACAAAGTGAACCTATAAAAAATCATTCAGTGACATTTCTTTCTTTCAAAACAAGCTCACCTCAAGAACTAGCATCACATTTAAAATATGAAAGCTTGAAATAGAGCACTATTTTGTAAAAATATCACAAAAAAACACCACCAAAAATGCAGGAACAATGATATGATGGCCTGCCTATTTATAGGAAACTACTAGCAATGCAAAAGCATATACAGACATCAAATAGCACCTGAGTAACATCATCCATATGAGATTCCTCTAAGCATGCAATCTGCTTCTTGGTTCTCCAATCCCAAAAGAATATCTGAATGAATTTATCAATTACTGACAGGCAAAGAGATACAACAACAAAAAAAAAAAAAGCCAATCCATTACACCTCAATCCCAATTTGTCCAATTTGTTAGACCATTATCACACCCTAAATCCCAATTTGTTAAGCCATTTGATTGTTGCTCATTAAAATTCCATTCCTGATTACTTAAAATACCTAAAAAATAATACATACATACATACATCCATGCATACCTGAGACTTACTTCCAGCAGCGAGAAGATTATCACCCGATCCTCCAAATGAAAAACTGAAAATCTCTTGGGAAGTACCAGCACTTAGACAAGACACCTGCAGTGTAAAGAACAATGAAAATTGAACACAAACAATGATATATATATATAAACTCATACAGCTATGTATATATATATATGGGGAGAGAGAGAGAGAGATAGAGAGAGAGAGAGAAGGGGACCTGCTGGAATGATCTGGTGTCCCAAGCTCTGATGGAAGCATCAGAAGAGGAAGAGTGGAGGAGGTGAGGGCCTGTGGATCCAGAGAAGGAGATTTGGTTGATAGTCGAAGAATGGCCTTTACACTCTCCAAAGTACTGACCTGTAATCGGTGAGTAGAGTTTTACGGCGTTGGTCGACAGAGACACCGCCATTAAAGTCCAATCATCCCTAACATTCATACATACATACAGTGATGAGAGAGACAGAGACAGAGACAGAGACACACAGAGAGAGAGAGAGAGAGAGGGACATACTTGGGGACGATTTGGAAGACGTAATCGTCTCCGAAGTTGGTTTGAATACTGTTTTTGAGTCCAAATCGCTTCAACGAGTTTGTATTCAGACTTGCCTCTGCTTCTTCCACATCCATCTCCGTCGCCTCCATTTTCCCCTCTCTCTCCGGCTGCAGGGCAAGAGACAGTGGAAGCTCCCCACCAATGGCGTATTAGGGTTGGGCTCTTTCTCAAGTTATGCCCCCTACGGTAACTTAGAAAATATTTAATTGGACGCATTGGATAAAGAAATTCGTATCAGATTTGAATGTTGGGCTGTGAATTTTTTGGATTTTTTGGGTTTATTTTTTTTTTTTTATGAGATTAGATTTTTTTAAATGATTATTTTTAATGAATTTAATATTTAGTTGAACAGATTGAATAAGGATAAATGATTAAAAATTATTTTATTATTTTTTAATTTTTTATTAAGTAATAGTAATATTAAATCTATCTTTAAATTTAATATTTATTTATAATTGATTAGCGGATCACAATTAATTGTTTAATTTTTTCAATGTTTCAAACAAATATTTTTCCAATAATTATATTTTTTTCAATGATCACATTCTTTTAATATAAATAAGACCATTTCCCTTCGAAAAAATTATTTTATTTTTTTTTATCAGTAAAAAAATAACTTTATTAATATATAGAATGAACAAAACATAAATACATCAATAAAGAAAATGAGTAAAGAGCACACATCCAAAAACCAAAAGAACAAAAAACAAAATTTAAAGAGATTTTAACAAAAAGCCTTCACACCGATCAATTAAAAGCAACATACCAACTATGTTTCAAGGCTTAAAAAAAAAAAATACAAACGCAGTACCCACCAACAACAAAGAAAGTAAATGATATATGATGAGGGCAAAATAGACTTTTTATGGTTTAATCTCATGGAATTGTTATCCCATGAAAATTATCCCACACTCCTCCCAGACAGTGTAATCCCACATATGGGGAATAAGGAGTCTGGCCGAAATCCATGTTTGGCATAGTAAAAGAAAAACAAACACTAGATAAGGGGTTTCTAATGGATTTCAATCCAATCCCACACCATAATCCTTCCAATCAAACATCTCCTTACAGTACATTTGTGAATCTGCAAACCAACTGAGTTGTTCATGAACAATTCCATTTCGACTCGTTTAAAGTTCGTTTGAGCTTGACTTATTTATTAAATAAAAGAGTTTGAGTTCAATTTTTACACTTATTTATTAATGAAGAGGTCGAGTAGCCTTAAACTCGGCTCAATAAGTCTCATTAGGGCTAGGTATAGAGTTATCCGAACCACGTAATCCGACCAACCCAAACCGATCCGCATACAAATGGCTGGTTTCGTAGAAACAATGTGGACGGATGTAGTTTGGAATATGGCATGATTGCGGGTTGCGGCGCACCCGTAAGAACCCGTTTGCACTTGGATTTTTTTTTTGTGTGTGTGTGTGTGTGTTAAATCCGTTGTTTGTTTTATTATTGGATTTTTTATGAATGTAAAAGTTAATGAATAATTACTTTTAGGTAAGTTTAGGATTTTGAATGATTTTACTTTAATTGTATTGTTGGATAGTAGATAGTGAATAAAATTGATAATCTAGTTTAGAATTTTGAAATATGTGCTTGTGTTAGTTTATGATTTGATTTAAAAGTTTAAAATTTTGAATGATTTGTTTGTATTAGGAATTGATTTTGTTGTGTTTTTAATTTATAAGTTTTAATTCATTAATTATTAATGTTGAAGCATTTTAGAAAATGGGAAGAAAAGAGCCCAAAATAAATATTTACAAAATGGAAGAAAAAAAAAAAAAAAGGCTCCAAAATAAATTTTTAAAGAAAAAAGTCTAATCTGCAAACTGCCTGCAGCCGTCCGTACATCCGTGAACTCTATCTACACAAACTACAATCCACACTGCGGGCGATTACAGGTTGAATTTTTCCCAAACCGCATACATGCGGGCAGGTCTGATGCAACGCAAAACTCGTAATAAAAATAATCTTAAAATCCGTTGATTCAAACAAGAATTTTAGAAGTAAGATTCCTCTCTAGACTTGTTGATTTGCAAAGAATTCCAAGAATAAAGGCTCAACAATAGTTAATTCGGAAGTAAGATTCCTCTCTAGACTCGTTGATTCGCAAAGAATACCAAGAATAAAGGCTCAACAATAGTTAATTCAAAAGAATACCCAAAGTTGGACAAAAGAGTATAAAACTCAAAATATATTAATTATAAAAAAACTATCTCTTCCTTTGCCCTAAGGCTTACATTCATTATTTATAAGCAAAAATAGACCTAACTCGATTAGAAAACAACCAGAATTAGCAACTATCAAAATATAGACCTAACTTAATTAGGAAACAACCAGAATTGACAACTACCATAATGCAATACGGAAATAAGGAAATTAAATAACTACATAATTCTATAACAATATTAATTTTAAAATAACAAAATAAAAATACTTATTTTCTAAAATTCAATCTGCATCATTCTTTCCCGCTTGAGAAAACTCGTCCTCGAGTTTCTATTGCTTGAAATAACTTGGCACAGCTGCACTTATTCGCATCAACCTTGTATTTGAGGTTAATTTTTGTAAATCTAAACTTCAAAGAAGAGTTTCCTAAAATTAAAGGAACAACTTTCTTTAACAAATTTAACACATCTTCATCAAAGCCCAAATTTGAACGGTTCAAACTAAAATTTGTAAACTCTGCATGAAATTTCTCTTCAAACAAATCATAGAAAATATTCTCCATATTGTAAATCGATTTTGAATGCTCATTAAACTCATGTAAACCAAGTATATGATCTTCCACAAAAATAAAATTAGCACCAACCCCTTCCATAACTCTGATTTGTGCTTCCAATAGACAAAATATGATTAAACATATTATTAGTTCCATCAATGAATGGTTCATCATAAAAAATCGGTGGCTTACTCCAATCCACAATCGGATCCAGAATAAATTTTGACGTGAAAGGCCATTTAATCAGATCATCGTGTTTAGCGATTTGGTTCACGTGATCTTTATAATTTTTCAATGCATGATCTCTCTTCGGTCTTTCACTATGAAAACTCAGTAGGTTAGAATCATCATCTATTACCTCCTCCTCTTCCACATGAACCTCCTGAGCATCACTGTGATTCCTAGGCATGAAGCAAGAACGTAGCAAACTTTGATACCAACTGATGCAACGCAAAACGCGTAATAAAAATAATCTTAAAATCTGTTGATTCAAACAAGAATTTTGGAAGTAAGATTCCTCTCTAGACTCGTTGATTCGCAAAGAATACTGAGAATAAAGACTCAACAATAGTTAATTCAAAAGAATACCCAAAGTTGGACAAAAGAGTATAAAACTCAAAATATATTAATTATCAAAAAACTATCTTTTCCTTTGCCTTAAGGCTTACATTCATTATTTATAAACAAAAAATAGACCTAACTTAATTAGGAAACAACCAGAATTAGCAACTACCAAAATATAGACCTAACTTAATTAGGAAACAACCAAAATTGGCAACTACCATAATGCAATACGGAAATAAGGAAACTAAATAACTAAATAATTCTATAACTATATTAATTTTAAAATAATAAAATAAAAATACTTATTTTCTAAAATTCAATCTGCATCATTTCAAACCGATTCACAAACCATTTAAAACAGAATCACGACCACCCCTAAGTCTCGTGAACATAAAAATAATAAATTAACATTTATTTTTAATAATATATTAAATAAATTTTCAATAATCTATTTTATTTTTTATTTATATTTAGTATTTGTGTAAATTTATATATTTTATTAATAAAATTTATTATTAATATAAGAATTATAATATATTTTAATCATAATTTTGTATTTTTTTATCTTAATAAATATATTAATTTAAATTTAATTTTTTTTCAATCTTAAGTTCGAGTCGAGTTCGAGTTCAACAAATATTTGACATGCTGAGCTCGAGTTTTATTTTTTAAGCTCAAGTAAAGCTTAGCTCGAGCTCGAGCTCGAGCTAATTCTTAATAAATAAGTTTGAATATTCAAAAGTTCAGTTCAACTCATCACTAATGACAAATTTATCTGGGAGCTTTTTTGATAAATCCACTTTCTAAAAATTTTATTCCATCTAACCCATATTCTTTTTGACTATTCCAGTAGGTCCTATTTGAGATAAGAAGACCAAAATACCCTTTTCATCTACTTATGTTCCATTTAGTTCACATTATTTTCTTATGTTTCAATAAGTCCTATGGGTGACATAATTACCAAAATACCCTTAATGTGAATGTTCACACCGCTAATGTGAATATTCATATCGTCAATGTGTAGGGGCCCGGCTCGTGTCGATCTTCGTGGGTGCCCAGAAAAATTCGAGTCCGGCCGGGGCGGGCCCGGCCCATTGACAATGTGAATATTCACATTGACATGTTAACATTCACATTAATAGGAGTGTAAAATTGGCCCACATCCCGTGGCGGCGCGAAACCCGCCCGCGGCCCATGGGCGGCTCGAGGCGGGCCCGGTCCGGCCCGTTGACAATGTGAATATTCACATTGACATATTAACATTCACATTAATAAGAGTATAAAATTGGCCCGTGGCCCATGGGCGGCCAAAAGCTCGCCCGTGGCCCCAGACGGGTCCAGCCCGGCCCATTGACAATGTGAATATTCACATTGACATGTTAACATTCACATTGATAGGAGTGTAAAATTAGCCCGCGCCTCGTGGCTGCCCGAAACCCGCCAACGGCCCGTGGGCGGCTCGGGGCGGGCCCGGCCCGGCCTGTTGACAATGTGAATATTTACATTAACATGTTAACATTCACATTGATAAGAGTATAAAATTGGCCAGCGGCCCAGGGCGGGGCCGACCCGGCCCGTTGACAATGTGAATATTCACATTGATAAGAGTATAAAATTGGCCAGTGGCCCAGGGCGGGCCCGACCCGGCTCGTTGACAATGTGAATATTCACATTGGCATGTTAACATTCACATTAATAAGAGTATACATTAATAAGAGTATAAAATTGGCCCGCGACCCATGGGTGGCCAAAAGCCCGCCCGCCTCCCGGGGCGGGCCCGGCCGGCCCGTTGACAATGTGAATAGTTACATTGACATGTTAACATTCGCATTGATAGGAGTGTAAAATTAGCCCGCACCTCGTGGCTGCCCGAAACCCGCCCACGGCCTATGGGTTGCCCGGGGCGGGCCCGGCCCGACCTGTTGACAATGTGAATATTCACATTGACATGTTAACATTCACATTGATAAGAGTATAAAATTGGCCAGCGGCCCAGGGCGGGCCCGACCCGGCCCATTGATAATGTGAATATTCACATTGACATGTTAACATTCACATTGATAAGAGTATAAAATTGGCCCGCAGCCCGAGGCGGGCTTGGCCCGACCCGTAACAATGTGAATATTCACATTGACATGTTAACATTAACATTGATAGGAGTCTAAAATTTGCCCGCTGCCCGAAGCTTGCCCGCGGCCAGGGGTAGACCCGGCCCGGCCCGTTGACAATGTAAATATTCACATTGACATATTAAAATGCACATTGATAAGAATGTAGCTCGCGGCCCGTGGGCTGCTCGAAGCCCGCCCACGGCCCGGGGCAGGCTCGTTTCAGTCCGGACCCGAGCATGTCCGAGACCCTAGGTTAGGGCCTAGGTCATCACTTTGAAGCCCGGCCCGACCCATCGGCCCGCTTAAGGCCCATTCAAGGCTCGGTCCGAGGCCCAGCCCACGCCGAGACGCAATGTATTTTTTTGTGGAAAATAATAAAATTTTGGTAGAAAAAATTAAAAAGAATTAAAAAAAAATGGCCAGGCCCGCCAAGCCTGACCTAAGCTCGAGGCTAGGCCCAGGCCTATCGGCTCGACCAAAGGCTCGATCCATCGACCCGTCCAAAGCCCGAATACCCTTGTGCTAGGGTTAGGGCCTGGGCCTAATTTTTTGGCGCCCTGGGCCGGCTCGACCCGGCCAGGGAAAGGCTCGTTTGGGCCCAGGCTTGAGCCTAGTCCGAGACCCTAGGCTAGGGCCTGGGCCATCACTTTGAAGCCCGACCCATCGGCCCTGTTAAGGCCCATTTAAGGCTCAGTCCGAGGCCCGGTCTGCGCCGAGGCCTAGTGTCTTTTTTTGTGAAAAATAATAAAATTTTGGTAGAAAAAATTAAAAAGAATTAAAAAAAATGGCCAGGCCAGGCAAGGCCCGGGTCGCCCACGGGCCGTGGGCGGGTTTCGGGCAGCCACAAGGCACGGGCTAATTTTACACTCCTATTAATGTGAATGTTAACATGTCAATGTGAATATTCACATTGTCAACGGGCCGGGTCAGGCCCGCCCTAGGCCGTTGGCCAATTTTATACTCTTATCAACGTGAATGTTAACATGTCAATGTGAATATTCACATTGTCAACAGGCCGGGCCCGGCCCGCCCTGGCCCGGGCAGCCCATGGGTCGTGGGCGGGTTTCGGGCAGCCACGAGGCGCGGGTTAATTTTACACTCCTATCAATGTGAATGTTAACATGTCAATGTAAATATTCACATTGTCAACGGGCCGGGCCGGGCCGGGCCCGCCCTGGGCAGCGGGCGGGCTTTTGGCCAGCCATGGGCCGCGGGCCAATTTTATACTCTTATCAATGTGAATGTTAACATATCAATGTGAATGTTAACATGTCAATGTGAATATTCACATTGTCAACAAGCCGGACCGGGCCTGCCCTGGGCCGCCCGTGGGCCGCGGGCAGGTTTCGTGCCGCCACGAGACGCGGGTCAATTTTACACTCCTATTAATATGAATGTTAACATGTCAATTTGAATATTCATATTGTCAACCGGTCGGGCCCGCCCCGGCTCGGGGGCGGGTTTTAGGTCGCCCACAGGCCAATTTTACATTCCTACCAATGTGAATTTTAAAATATGAATGTTCACATCATAAAATTGCTAACCGTTCAAAAAATATTTATAACGGTATCAAAATTAAACATAAGGGCATAAGTGTCCAAGAAAATAGTGTAAATCAAGAAAAATGACTTTATGGAATAAAACTATACATACATGAGACTAAATAGGTTAAAAAATTCCTTCATGGACTTCTTGGGTTAAAACACTTCTAAATGGGATTTATCAATAATTTACCCAATTTATCACTAATGACAAAAAAAAAAAATCCTCCGTCACTGTCTTTTTACATAATCCACCATTGCCAGAACCACCGATAAACTCCACCCAATCCAATCCACCTCCAAAAACGCTACAAATCTATCCCCACATTCAACACCAAAACCACTTGGTTATGGCCAGAAAGAGAGAACTAAAGGTGACAGTGAAAGGAGTTTTGGATAGGGATGAGTGTAGTCCGGATTAGTTTGGATTTGGGTAAAATCAAAACCAATTTATTATTTACGATTATTGAAAAATTGGAATCAATTCAATCCGTTTAAATTTTGGAACCAATCCATTTAAACACGGATTAGATCAATTTAAGATCACAGATTTACATAATTAAATAACAAATATATATATAACATTTTAATTTTATAAAAACATAAACATAGTATCATATTAGTTTCACAATAGCAACATGTTTTTCCATAATAGGGACATACTGTTCTAGAATTTAAACAATTATAAGAAAATTGATTCCACTACAAGTATTTCAACTATTACAAATTAAAACTAATAAATAAAAGTAATAAAAGAAGATACCATGCGGGATTTAGGTTTGGGTTTAAGTTTTATATGAAATAAGAGGATATTATGCGGGAGAGTGTATAATATAAATATAAGCTATTTGTATTCGATCCAGATTAGTTTCAATCCGGAATCATGGTGTTCAATCCGGACCCGATCTGTGGACTACGAATTTTTAATTTTTCAATCCGAAACCGAAACCATAGATTCAAAAAATCAATCCAAACCTATCAGATTGCACTGAATCTGATCGAATTACGAATTTACGGATTCCTCGCCTCAACCCTAGTTTTGGGACGTCCAGTGATAGAAGGCGGCTGTCGCAATCTACAGAGAGGGAGGTGGCAAGTTATAGCAGAGGGTTGGCAGTGATTGTGTTGTCGGTTGCGATAACGATAAAGGCAATGGTGTCTCATGCTAGACAAACATAAATCCCCGTTATGCACATTTCCTTGGTTGTTGTCTCTGTTGTGTGTATTAATTTGTTATTCTGATTATGAACCTATTCACTTTCTCTTTCAATTTCGAAAACAATATTTATAATCTAGTAAAGCATCTAGATGAGCTAAGTTTTGAATGGTATAAAACAATGAAGTGTCAAACTTTCAATTATCAATAATATATGAATAAAATCGGATATATTCACATTCATATAGAGGCTATTTGGTACAATTTTTAGGAATAATTATAGCTTATTTAATTTAGGAGTCTATACCAGTCTGTTTGGTGTAACTTCTGCTTATAACTTATTAAGTAGAAATAGCTTAAATAAACTGAAAAAAACTGATTATTTAAAAACTAAAAAATGAGTACTCTTATTTTTTATTTTCTAATTATCAACTTTTAATTTAAGAAAAACCACACCAAACAAGGCCATAGTATTGTGGAAACAGAAAACTCATTTGATCAAGTGAGTGCAAATTGATCTCATCAAATTTTTGATGTGTGGCTTTTCCAATTGGATCATCGTAGTCACCAAATAGGTTGTCCTGAAATGAGCCACCTCGATTGGCTAGGTCAGTCTCATCTCTCCTCTTCTACACCCTTGCATGTTGATTTTCTCCTCCAATAAATTTTTGATCTTCTACTCTTCTACGTACTTCAATTGCTCAATCCTTTATGGTTGCTACAAAACCCAATCTGACAAACAATGTGGCAATGTCATTGAAGGCAAGAAAGAATTGATGCAGAATCTATGGTTGGAATAATGTTTGAGAGAGATTGGGTTCGGCGTCAGCTTGAGAAAGAGAGAGAGACAGAGCTTGGAATTTTGTTTGTGAGAGAGAATCGCTGTGGCATCAATTTAAGAGAGAAATACGAAGCTTGAAATCTTGTTTGAGAGAGACGAAGATTGCTGCGAGATTCTAAGAGAGAGATTTTACATTTGAGAAATAGAGAGGAAACACGGGGTGTTTTTCGTTCAGAGGGTGCCACGTGTAATTGGGGACTGTCGGGGTAGAATATTGTGTGTGGATTAAACATTTTCCATAATTAAAATCATAATTTTTTTATAAATTTATAATTATTTTTTCAAAAGTGGACTGAATTGTAATTTTTCTATATTTTAACAATTTTGAACCAGCAGTTTGATTTGAATGGGTTAGAGCAATACATGGGTATTGGAGCTGAAAGCTTCCTCTTCTTTATTCGGCTCTTCCTGGCAGTCAGACCTAAAAGTTTGGGGTTGGGTCACGGCACTACACTGCACCAGTTTGTGATTTATATATATATTTCATTAAATTTGAGTAAAACCTTTAGATGATATCACCTAATATGATATCCCGTACTCCAACTGAAAATGTTGAACTTTCATCAAAACATCAATCAACCAATCAAACGACCAGACAGATAACCAATCTATCAACTAGCTAGAGTAACTTTTTCACAAATTTTTGCAAGAAAATATTCATCTCGGAAACAACCAACCGGACATCCGACCGGTCGTCTAACTGTGAAAATAACCTGCAATTCCAACGACTATCAATCAACAGTGAAAGACATATTCATCCTCAATTTAATAAAAGATTTAAGAAATACTTATTTGACATAGCAAAAAGCATATGTTTTTATTAAATTTAAATTTGATAAAACAGAAAGTGCTGAATTGGATATGGTCTTAGGTGAGTTAAAAATACAACCAAAACCCAACACAAAAATACTATTTGGTTCCATTTTTCCAAAAACAATTTTCAGAAAATTCTACTTTCTTATTTTTTGTATTTTTTTTTATTTTTATTGAATTTTTTAAATATTTTAAGTAATTTTTTTACCTTTTTGACACAACTAATATAAATACACTTAAAAAATAAAAAAATTATAAAAAAAATCTTTTAAAAATTCACTAAATACTAAAAATACAAAAATTCAATACATTTTTTTATATTTTTATGTATTTGTTAATTTTTTAAAATATTATTTTATAAATTTTTTACTTTTTAGATACATCTAAGTAAAGTGCATCTAAAAAAGTTAAAAAAATGTTTAAAATTTTAAAAATAATCACTAAAAACAAAAAAATACAAAAATCAAAAAACTCAATTTTCAAAAAACTTAATCCAAAAAATACTGATTAATTCGAAAACCCAACACGACCAAATCCTTGAAAACCCCACAAGCACGGCATATCGTTTCAAATTTTCGTTTCAAATTTTCCAATAGTAGTAGTATGTCTACTAAAAAACCAAACGAGAAAAGAAAAACATCAAACTCCTGCAGGCAAAAGAAATCATGATGTGAATCCAGATGCTACTATTGGATTATCATCCACCAAACCCTCAAATAAAATACAACCACCAAATCCAAGTCAATATATGGAATAACAGTTGCTGTGTCTCCAACGACGGAAGCCAATATTTGTAAACATGAAACTTCGGGCCAAATTAACACTCGCTTAGTTTGGAAAAGGCATGCTTTTCAAGTCGTATGGAGAAGAAATTTACCCACTAACACAGCGCTAAAGGTATCCATCAACACCCTCAACTAAGACAGTTCATGTGCTTGGGGCAGCTTCAACTTTCCCCTCTGCAGCTCCTTCCACCTTACTGGCCACATGTTCCCCTGGCGTTGCTTTCCCTTTTGCTTTCTCTTCTGGCTTTGACATTTCTTCATCTACACATAAATTAAATTAGTACATAAAATAAGACCACCTCGCATCAAAAAATAAATTTGTGGAAAAAAGGAGAAACTAGAAGAGCTGCCTATAGATTATAGCACAGAAGAGAGAAACCTTTAGTACATAAAATAAGACCACCTCCCACCAAAAATTAAATTGTGGAAAAAAGGATAAACTAGAAGAGCTGTCTATAGATTATAGCACAGAAGAGAGAAACCTTTCACAATAACTCTTTCCCAACACATTCAACACAAGCGCTCAGTAGACTAGAAGAACCCAATTCTACATGTCTATGAAACAAACTCCACATCAATGATCCCATCTAAACTCAAGGATCACTCCTCGTTCTACAGAATTCATGATCTATTAATTAAGAAGCTCATATTACAAGGAATATAAATAATGGCAACGAAGTTACTATTGACCCACCGACCAAGATACCAATATAGCAAACACTTGTGTACCCATATTAACCAGCGGCAAGCTACTTGAACTTAACACTCGTTGCAAAATGACAAATCACTTCCTAAGCAAGACTGAGACATGATCCCTTCATTTCTAAATGCCCAAGCCCCTCAGACAAAATAGATGAGGACCTAATTGTTAGTCCCACCAACAAATGCAGAAGTTCAACAAAAGAAAAACAGCAAAAATTGTCTCTCACATCAGTGATACAGAATCAGCACCTGACATGAGATCTAGTGGGCTATGCCATTTTCATAAACCACGTTGATGCCCTATAAGATGGATTTTGAGCGACGCAACAATGTCATGCCAACCATGGGCAAGTGGGAGATGTCAAACTTCAAGTTAGGTTGGAACTAGGGCTGCAAATGAACCGAGTTGTCCATGAATAAGCTCGACTCGGCTCGTTAAGGGTTCGCCTCCGCTTGATTCGTTTAGTAAATGAGCTGCGCTCGAGCTCAAATATTAGGCTTGTTTAGTAAACAAACCGAGCTCGAGCTCGCATAAACTCGGCTCATTTATCTTTATTTAAATTATATAATAAATATATTATTTATATATTAAATAATATATAAATATATATAAATAATAGTATATATTAAATAATATAAATAATATTAAAAAAAATTTATCGAACAGCGTCGAGTCAAGCAGAGCTCAGCTTGAGTTTCATTAATATTAATGAGCCGAGCCGAGCCGAGCTTAAGCCCAATTCCTTATTGAGCCGAGCTCAAGCTTAGCAACGCTCGGCTCAGCTCAGTTTGTTTGCAGCCCTAGTTAGAACCTAAACCGAGCGACCGTGGGGTGGCCTGACCTAGTGGTTTAATGAGGAGTTATACACATTAAATGGCGGCTTAAGAAAAGCAATAAACAGGTATGCTTTCATGAACTGCTTTCGCATTGTTTTTCAATTTTCTACATATTACTGAAACAAAGGTGAACTATGTTCTCAATATATTTGCACATGCAAAAACTGATTTCATGGTGGAAGTTATACTTGAGTAATTCCACAAAAGTAAAACTTGTTGCTCAAAGTCAACTTCAAACAACAGTTTAAAATTTTGGAAAAGAATGGAAGCAAACTTCCAAATGTTTAAAATAAATGTCAGTATGGACGTACATTGAAGATATGTTGAACATGCCTTTATGGGGCCCACAAAGTGCCAGTGTTCCAATTGACCATGGCAACTAAACTACTTCAACACCGCTCTCAACACCAAACAATCTTGGCACTATATTTACCACCCTTTTACTTAACACTTGATGCATTAACAAAGCACACATGTAACGCTTGATCTGTATATCAAAATAAAAACTGCCTAAAGTTTTTTACCTTCATCACTATCATCAAGCTCATCCATGCCTCCCATGCCACCCATGCCACCCATCATGCCTTCCAAGCCGCCCATGCCCCCCATGCCGCCCATCATGCCTTCCATGCCTCCCATGCCGCCCATCATGCCTTCCATGCCTCCCATGCCCCCCATGCCTCCCATGTCCCCAAATTTCTGTGCATGCATCAATAAGCAAAAAATCAGCAGAGAGTCCTATAAGAATTTCCAAATCTACAGCAAAAAGCTGCTCTAAACATCCTTACCGAGAAATCCATCCCTCCCAAATCAAGGTCATTAGGAGTAGAACCTAAGCAAAAAAAATAGATTTCAAATTAACAAATGATGACCATATATTGAACGTCATGCAGAACAGTTTGAAGAAATAAAATGTGAATTGGAGGGCATAATACTAGTATCATCATCTTCATCCACCCATTTGTCCCAATCTACTTTCACATAGTGTGGTAGCTTGTCATCTCCACGCAGTAGTTTCTTCCACCATTTCATCTCCGCTTTCTCCAAAACACAAAATATACTCCTCACACCCACATTTATTTTGCTTTCCTGCAAAAATGAGAATCAGAAGTTGTAGAGTAAAATAAATCAGAAAAATATTTTGCATACATTACTCAAACCACAGCAAACAAGTGCGCACTTGCCAGTCAATGGATCCCCTCCAAACCTTAATAAATTCTACAAAGCTATCACGGTCAAAATACAATAATAACAAACAATATTCTATTCTAAACTATTTTTGATGGACCCACTTCCTGTGACCTTCCAAAGGAGTAGACAAGCGCATTAGATAGTTAGATTATGTAATTAGATATTAAGCCAGTGTAATAAACTAAGTGACCAAATCCTTATTCTCAGCTTATGTGATTACATGTCCAAGGTGCAGTGCAAGTTGAACCATCATTCATATACATCAGGCTCGTCGCAACAACTCAGAAAGAACCAAATGAGTAGCAACAATGGCAAACCATGTCTTACCTCGACAATAACTTTGTCAAAAAGGTCCAACTTCAGTTCATAGAGGTGGTTCTCTGCTCCAGCACTAGCAGTGAATGTAAAACCTCCATCAGGCTCGAGATTAACCTTTGCATTTTTGGCATCTGGCAATAGAATTGTGATAAAAACCTTGTCCAGCCTCTGAGCCCACTTCACCTCGGGATGTCGACTGGAAATTACAAAACATATTAGGACAGTGATAATCACAGAAAAATAACAAAATAAATAAAGAAACCATAGGAACGATATTTAGTGTGTATCTCAAGGAAATATAAATATATATTGGTAGAACACAACCAATATTAACATGCAGAGTACACTGCAGCAACTACAAAGGTAAAGTGACCCGCTCCAGTACGTTGGCCAACCATAGAAAGAAGTAGAAGAATAAGAATTGAGTTGTGTGATTGATGAAGTGGACTAAACAAAACCAGAATTTCAATAGAAGCATGACACAATCATCAATTCATGCAGTACCCTACAAAATTCCATGACATGGAGTATAATATTGTCAATGTCATCAGTTTTCTGTCCATCAACAAATGGCCAACAGACATTTGCATTCCCACAAACATTACTCAGAGCTCCTATTTTCCACTATTCATTTCTAGAAAACCATAAAGATGATGGTGCTGAGAACTACTTAACAATTGTCTCTATTAGCTACTGTAATATTTAAAATAATAAACAATGCCTACCCGTATACTACAGATACATATAGGTTTCAAAATACAAGACCAAGTATCAATTGAAAATCAGCACGCAGTGTCTTTAATAACCAATAACTAGGAGTCCTAGAAATGCCACTAACCGATTGAAGTAGTTCACCTTCATCTTTACAACAGAAACCTACTCTGCTAGTAGAAAGCCGTTCAATAGCCACTAGCAATTCTTTGTGACTCCCAAAATAACATATTTCTTATCCAACTAAACAAAGTAACTAATAACACAACTATCATAATCTTGAATCACAACACCTAAAATGTTACATAAAATAAAAATAAAAAAATTTTGAGAATTTTTGGCAAATTCACTCGAGACCCATAAACCCAAAACCCTATGTTATCAATATCTCTTGAACAATGATCTCATTCAACAATTAAAATTACTGGATCTTTCAGAATGCATAAATGAGAGATAGAACGAGAGATCAAACTTTCGCAACAGCAGGAAAGAATAACACCATCACATACAAGTTCAACAGAATCTATATCAAAAAATTCTGCTTTTTTAGGGCAAAAATCAAAAACACACATTTACACAATCGAAAATAACCCCCCCGGGGGGGGGGGGGGGGGAACAAAAAACGAAAGCTACAAAAATTGAAAGTGTAAAAAAGCATATGATTGAAGAACAACATAGAGATCGTAAAAGAGTCGATCGGAGTGACTGAGACTCGAAATCGAAGGATCGAAAACAGGGAAGAGAGAGAGTAGATACCTCATCTTTGTGTGGTTTGGTTTGTGATGTTGTGACTGTGGAAACGAATAGGAGAGAAAAAAACTGAAACCCTAGAAGCAGAGATGAGAGGAGTAAGAGAGAGGGTACAAGTTTTATAGTAGTACTTTTAGAGATAGAGTAAAGTAAACTTCTGGAATGTGGGTGTGCTGAGACACAACGCGTGTGTTTGAGGTTGAGAGGGTGAGGAAAGCAAAGCAAAGGAATGAAAACTGGAAAGCGTTCATTGATTGATCAACGGTCCAATTTTTGCGGTACGGATAAATCTGTGTACCAATGTCCACTATAGGCACTCCTCTTTACATCCTCTACTTGCCTCCTATTTAATGGGTTATTAAGCTCATTTTTTGGTCTAATTTTAATAATTTAAATTATTTATATTTTAAAATTTATCATGTATATCATATCTGTAAAAAAATTAAAACAATTAGACATCGGAAAAATTAAAAATCGTTTATTAAAAAAATTTAATAAACAATTTTATTGTTTAATAAAACTTTTAGTTAACGTAATTTTTGATATCCAATCAATTTAATTTTTTACAAATATAATATACATAATAAATTTTAAAATGTGAACAATTTAAATTATCCAAATTGAACTCAAAATTGAACCCAATAACCCACCAAGTAAAAAGCCAAGGAAAGTATCCTCGCTCCTCACTCCTCACATGATCTCTTCCGACTACCTATTGGAGGTCTTGAGTAGTGCGCTAGATACTGATTTTGATCAATATTGATGTGGTAAGAGAAATAACGATAAATTAACAATTAATATATATTTTATCATATTATTGTAGATCACCTTATGAGATATTTTTTATAAGTTTTAAATATTTTTTTATTGATGATTTTAATATTTTTTTATAAAAAATATACAAAAATATAAAGAGAACAATGTCATAATTTATAATAAATTTGTAATTAAAATAATCTATTGGCAAATAATAACTTCTATGTAAAAAGAGTTACATCCGATTCTATAATTAATATTTATGTTATTATATTTTTTCCAAACCAAATAAATCCAATTTAGTTAAATAGACGAGTTAATTTCAAATATATTTTTAACAAATCAATTACAAACAAAGCCCAAATTACTTGGTTTTATAATGCATATATGTTTTACTATTATTTTATTTGCTTATTAAGGTCCCCTTTAGAAATAGATTATTTGAGTTAATTTTTTAATTTTTTACGAATATATATGTAAAAATAAAGCCAGTAAAGTGATAATTTATAATGATATTTTGACTTTTTAACTACGAATTTATATTGTCAAACAAGGCCGAAATAAATTTTAAATATGATTATAAGTTAAACTTTAAAAAATCTGACAAATCAAGAGAAAAAAATGCTAAATTTTTTTTATAAATTATATTTTACCCCTTTTATGTTTGGCCACTTTTTTTATTTTGGCCTTTCAAGTTTGTTTTTTTCCACTTTAACTTTTCATGTTTCAAATTTTTTTCACTTTACTCTTAAAACTAATTTCTGTTAAAAATTAGATAGAAAATGACACAGTAACTATCACATAATATAAAAAATATATTATTGTATTAGAATTTAAGCTTATGTTAGAAGTGTGAGTTATATATAATAAAATATTTTTATATCATGTAACTAATAATGTGTTATTTTTTGTTTATTTTTTAACAGAAATTAACTTTAAAAGTAAAATGAAAAAAATTTGAAACATAAAGGATTATAGTGGAAAAAAAATAATTTTGAAAGGCCAATTTCAAGAGAAAAAAATGCTAATTTTTTTTTTTATAAATTATATTTTACCCCTTTTATATTTGGCCACTTTTTCATTTTGGCCTTTCAAGTTTGTTTTTTTCCACTTTAACTCTTCATGTTTCAAATTTTTTTCACTTTACTCCTAAAATTAATTTATGTTAAAAATTAGACAGAAAATGACACAATAACTGTCATATAATATAAAAAACTATATTATTATATTAGAGTTTAAGTTTATGTTAGAAGTGTGAGTTATATATAATAAAATATTTTTATATCAAGTGACTAATAATGTGTTATTTTTTATTTATTTTTTAACAGAAATTAACTTTAAAAGTAAAATGAAAAAAATTTAAAACATAAAAGATTGGAGTGGGAAAAAAATAATTTTAAAAGGCCAAAATAAAAAAAATACCTAAATATAAAAAGGATAAAATATAATTTACCTAAAAAAATTACGAATAATATACAAATAAACCGTTCGATGGTCTGTCAAAGTTCTGTCAATGATTTGAACTTGAGTGAAAGAAACCGAACCTAAAAATAAAGATCAATTACAACTCCACGAATGGACCAACCTGTAGACCTCTTTACCTAAATGGATACATCGCGTTACATTTTCTCCTGGGATTGTATTTGAAACTAAAATATATCTTAAAATGTTTAATTTAAAAATATATCTTAAAATGTTTAATTGAAATTTATAAAGAATTTATTAATAAGGATTACACATATTAAACTTTAAAATAATTTTTTTTTTTTCATAGTACACATGTTGACTTGTTTGGCTTTCGAAAATTAGTATTGTAATTTTAAGCGTGCCAGTAAGAATCAATCAGTCTTTATAGAAGATTAATTGCCAACCAATTATCAGACGATTGTATTTTAGTTCTTTCAGCCTCAATGACGAGAACTGTTACTGGTGGCTTATTTAGGAGAATTTAGTAAACAACAATTAAATGAAGAATAATTGCAGCATTTCATTAAGTAAGAATGAAAAACTTACAACGATCTGATCCAGCCTCGTAGAGGTTTACAGCAACAAACTATTCGAAACTACTCATATGAATAAAGTGCAATATAGGAATTTGACGTACAGAAATGTAAAGAATAAGAAATGTAAAAAATGAAAGGAAATAAAGTAGATAAAACTGGTTTCTGAATCTGAGTCTCAGGGGCTTCTTTCTGGGGTCCTCTCTACTATTTATACTTCTTAATGATAACCGTCGAAATGGGCTTTTAACCGTCAAAACTGACTTCTAACCGTCGAAACTTCCCTCCATGATCGCTGATCGTGCTCTCTCACAGTTAACTCCACTACGCCATATTTGCAGTTAGGTTTTCTTCCTGATTTTGAATTTTAACCTTGTGAGTAACCGTTAGGCCACATCACCTTATATCTCTCGATCATCCCAGTGCTATGCAGACTCATTATTATCAGTATGGGTTGACACGTGTCTGACTATGGTTGGCGATTTATATTACTTTCCTAAATTGCCCTTCTCATGCCACGTGTTGAATCGTGATTGGCTTGTACAATTTATATAGCCAACATTACTCCCCGCACTAATATACCCAATACTTGGTGATATTAGTGAATAAAAAAAAAACTTCACCCACGTCCTAGGACGTGCATGGGTTTCATATCTTCTTAGAACTGCAACCGTCTACATTAAATTCTTTTCTACACCTTGAACATTTCCTATTATCTGAGCATTCGAAAGGACTGATACAACTCGCATGGCCAAACAAACTTTCTTTGACATAGATCGAGCATACGAGGAGTTCTCAGATAATAATGTTTGCCCTCGAAAGAATTTTCATGCATTTATTAGCCACTCTTATCCATCTCCCTATATTCAAATCATGGAAGCTTTTGCAAACTATCGACCTTTGGATTACAATCCTATTGTTCATAATTCTCTAGCCCAAAACTTTGCAAACATGGATATTGGAAGCTCTTCTTCTAACCAAAAACCTTCTGCGTGGGATGAGGCTGCAGTGTCTTCTTATTCTTCTATGACTTTTGGCTAGAGAGGCTGGATAGAACCTGATGAATCCAAGCTGAGAGAGCGCATTAATCATCACTTCGTCGAATTCGCTGATCTTCCATCTTTTCCTCATTTCATTCGGAGCTCGGTGGTTTACCCATATGTATCTATCGATCGCCGACACAGTTTGGAAGACAACTTACTTTTAGCATGGTACACGTCTTCCATGCCTACGAAGATTGTGCAAGCCATTCGTCGTCCAGAAGAAGCACAAGAGTACAACCCGTCATTCTTAGCCCAGAGGGAAAAATTTTGCTCTTCTGACTGACTTGAATGCGTAAACAACCCCCAGTTCCCTCATTCTTTCGAGATGGATACTCCTGCACCTCTTCTTCCGCAAAACCTTCATTGGGTGGAGGAACTAAGGCTTACTCTATTTGAGAATCAGTTTCTTTCTTCCTTTGAACCTCCAACTTCCACCACTATATTTGAGCGATATCAAGCTCAGCTTCTGCTCGCGGTCTTTTCTCACTTGCCCTTCAATGTTCTTGAGAGTGATGTTCTTCTTAAGAACCTTCGATGGGCTTGTGACGTTATGACTCGAAGTCATGTCCTCAATCCTATTGCCCAAGCAGAGCTTCAGATGTTTTTGGATCAACTCCCACTGCTTCTTCATTGGCATCACACTTCTGTGGCCACCACTCAATCTTTGGACAACATCTCAGCCCGTCGAATTCACACCTAGTATGAAGTAGATAACCTTATCGATGAATATAATGACTTCAAGAACAAAGACTCTGCATACTGAGATGACTTGGACATGGATGAGATAGAACAAGGATTGAAGGAAACAGAGTTTGAAATAAAAGCCGAACAACTTTTTCATCAGATAAGAGCATATCAGCTTCAACAACCTAGCTTGGAGAAAATAGAAAATAGAATAAAAAAGGAACAGAAATTCATTGACCACTGTTGGAACAAGTTCCATGACCTCGTCATTTTCTCTATTCCTTATTTTTATGAAATTGAATATATAGCCAAAAAGGCTTTCTGATGTAATTACTTTTATCTTAATAAAGCTAGGTTTTCCTTTCTTTATTCGGCATGGTCTGATTTCATTCTATTTGTCTAAAACAAACAAAATCAGAGCTTCGAATTCACCAATTTTGTCATTCGAAACCTAATTTGAACATATCCAAATGGAATACTGGAGACCTAATTTGAACTTTACCAACATACAGAGTGTAATTGACAAACTTTGCCTTAGGTCTTCTTTTCCAAATCATATTGTTAACACAATCAACAGTTTCGAATCAATTATTTTTGCTTTGAACAAACAGTCTATATTTTCCGAAGTATGGAAACTTCCTTTAAAAAGTGATTCCCTTTATATCCTTCACTGCTTAACTAGATATTGGTTTTATATCACTTTGAAGTCTAGAACAAACAAATTCTAACCGCAGAGTGCTTCAAACTTTACTTCGAAAGATTTTACTTTCAATAAGGAACCTAAAAACAGGTCTTTAATCATCTTGAAGTAAACAAATACCTGGGCACTCTTGTATTCTTAGGTGTGAAATGTGCTTCGAAGTCAACTTCCTGCTTTCGAAGCTCTAGCTGAATATTTGTCACCTGATTTTGGCGCTAAAGCTTGGCTTCGAAGCCAAACATTTGATTTCGAAACCAATATTAGTATTTGAGATACGTTTCCCTCCCAAATTATCAACGTTGAGAGAAACTTTTCGCATCCGTACCTTCAGTACTTCTTTGTGAATTCTACCCATTTAAAACGATTGGGTATTTTTCGGACAGAAATGTTTAAAAACCTTTTTATTTCGTGCTTCTAATTCTCTTGTTCGCCCAACACACAAACCCTTCATCTCTATTGACTTCTCCTTCTCCTTACCCTCTTTCTTAACTTCGTCTCCTGAAAAAACTCCTATCAATGGCTTCTTTTTCCTTGAAAATATCGGTTGTGGAGGGTGCGAGTCCATTCGTAGCCTTAAAAAGGATCATTGATGAAGAGTGTAAGAAATACAAGGCTGGTAAGAAAAGTGTCATCGACGGACGCATCTTCATTCCCCGTCGCCATGAACAACAAGAACAGGTGCTTGGGCCCATTTTTAAGGAGATTCCCACTGAGCTTCCAGCTCTGTATCCGCGTCTGGAAAATCATTGCCTCCTTTATGAAGGCGGTCTTGATTAGGGAAGCTGGAGGATCAACCGACCCCATCGCTGTGGCCCACAGTAAGACCAGAATGAGAGGAATGGTATGATCGGGTTGTCCCTGATAGGACACTGGATCTTCAGGAGTTTTGCCTCTTCGACGCCTTTCAATTCTCCAGGTTCACCATTTCAGAGGACCCATTTTTAATACTTGCTGCTCTTTGTTTTTGGAATTCTACTTTCAATTTCTTTCAATTTAGATGTGGGATGATGGCTCCTACTGTCCTTGACATCTGCCATCTGTTAGGATTATCCCCTATTGGTACCCCCATTGGTCCAGACTATCCTGACCTCAAAACCCCTTTTTTCTCTCCCCCCTCTGAACTTATCCTATAGTGACTTTATCAAGGTTGAGAACAAAAGAGAAGGCCTTGTGACAGATAGGGAATTTTTCTCTTTTTTATTGTATTGGCTTTGCCAATTCCTTTTCTATACTTCTTCTCAGAGGATCATGCTTGAGTTTGCCTCGCTTGTCAAAGCCCTTGTTTTATAAAGAAATGTGGCCTTAGTTCCATACGTTTTGGATCATGTTTATAGAGCTTGTTCCCTTTTTTTGTGAAAAACCCTCGAATGCCAATCAAGGAGGCCCATTTTGGATACTCCAACTTTCGTTTTTTGCATATTTTATTGATTTGCAGTCTAAATACTTAAAGTTTTTGGAGCCAAACCCTACCACTCATGGTATGAAGTTAGCCAATGTTTTATTTTATCATTTCAATTTCACCTTCTACTTTTCTTTTTTCACCAACTCCTAGCTTCCCATTCTTTTCACACTTTCCGTCCCTTCGAAGCTGCCAATATTGGCCCAGCTTGGCTGAGGACCTTTTTGAGTGATAGGTCATGTTCTACGCCTCAGCACAAAAACATGTGGACTTCTATTCTGATCCCCAGGAAACTATTTATTGGTATTATGAACCCTAGAGCTTATAAGTGCATCTCCGAGCCCTATTGTCCTGCCCAATTTACTAGGCAATTTGGACTTTCACAAGGGGTCCCTATCTCTCTCTGCAGTCAGTCCAATTTAAGCCTTGCCATCAGAGATTTGAAGGTTCAAAGATCCAGATTGGAAGAAGCAACTTCCAAATTTATTCAAGCCCTAGTTGATTTTGAGTACCTACACTTCGTTCCTCAAAGCAATTCATTGAAGAGGTACCAGAACTGGTGGATAGCCAATATAGAGGTGCACTTGGCTATTTCTCCTTAAGATTAATTGATGGAGCTAGATGTACCTCAAGCCAAATCCAAAAGGACTGGAGTTATTATTTCCTCCACTACTGATGTTACCCCAGCTCTTGCGCCTGCTACTACAAAGTCTGTTTCTGTTGACTCACCTTCTTTTAGAGTTACTCGAGCTACCTCGAAGAAAAGTATGTACTGCTGTTTCTTTTATTTTCTCCTCATTTATGATGCTCTTGCTCTTACTTCCCCAGAAAGTTCAAGCTTTAAATCTTCTTAAGAGCAAATAGCAACAACAAAGGAAAAGAAAGCTCTGGCTTGATCTTGAAGATGAGGTACCTGAGGTTCATATAGAAGAAAAGGAAGCAGAAAAAGAGCAAGAGACACCATTAAAAAAAAGGAATAAAATGACGGTCTCTCTTTCTGATTTCATTGGGAACCCCATTCACGAAGCATCTACTAAAGCAGTGTGTAACGCCTTCAAAATAAACCCATAAATCATACAATCTTGACATGCTTACACATAAGAGAATAAAGCATAATTTCATTCATCAGAGTATTCATTACAATAGTATTACATGTTGACATCAAAAGTAAATGCCCCACGGGCTTACAACTTTTCAAGCCAACACTTGGTTACAAAAAAAGAGAGTACTAACTCAAAATACAAAATAAGCTATTGGCTTGATTTACATGTAATACACAAAATAATCACAAAAATAAACAAGAGAGTCTTCAACTCCCACAACCATCCAAGCTAAGACCTCGGAGGCGGCATAATACCTGAACCTGAAAATGATGTCCCATATAAGGTGAGCCAATGCCCAGTAGAGATATGCTAAACATAATATGAGCAATAACTAAAACATTAGCATTTGATAAATGTTTAACTCATATACGCCAACTTATAACACATTTCAATTCCATGACCAATATGTCCATGTTTCATTTCATTTTCCATTACTTATCCAATTCTCAATTCATAACCGTGGCTCAGAACCTGGCCAAACAATTTAGATAAGATTACATCTCATATCAACAATACTTCCATTTCAAATGAGATAATAACTCATATTAAACACTTCCATACTTCGTATATGATATACAAATTTGCTGTATCAATGTCAAATAAAACACTTCCATACTTCATATATGATACACAGATTCGCTGTATCAATGGAGTCCATCCCCTATCTCCTCACAAATATCCAGTTTAGGAGTCCATCCTCTATCTCCTCCCAAACCGTAGAGTACATCCCCTATTTCCTCCCACACCACACAATGTATATAAGCATCTATCATATACATGTTCAATCAATACACAAATTTGATGTATTATTCCATTCATCATATTCAATGACATTCAACCGATTAGTTTTAATTCACCTAATCATCATGCAATGTCTACAACAATCAAGACTATCCTCCACCGATAGCCCAAAGCAATTATTTCTAAACAGATAATAATTATATCAACCGATAATTTATCAACATTTTCAAAGGTGAGTGATTAATGAATCCAACTCCACCATTCTACCTTATAATGAGCCAATTTCATTATTTCCACTCAATTTCACATTTCCATAATAAATGTCATTACTTACACTAATGACCCAAATATACCCAAACATGGCATTTTCCCCATTTTCTCAACATTGACCCAAAGGTCCAAATATTATCAACAACATCAATAACCTCATTTTCAGACCCAAAACACATATGTTTGAATCAAAAGAACAAAACCCCTCTTTCCAATATAACACATCTCAAACCCTAACTTCCCAAATCAAACCATCTATACAAAAAGCTCAACATTTATGTTAAAGCTCATAACAATGAGTAGTTATCCCTACCTCAAAGTCAGAGCTCAAAGGAGAAGGTGAAGAAAATCGAAAGTGCTCCAAATCCCAAGATTTTCGGATTGATAAGTAGCCCAAGCCAAGCTTTACACTTCTTACAAAGACACTAAGGGGGTGGATCACTCAAACTAGATCAAACCCTAGAGAGAAGTTGAAGTTTTAGAGTGAGGTGCTCTCCAATGGAGGTGTTGAAAAGTAAGAGAGAGAAAGAAAGTGTGAAAAGTGATTTAAAATCACCCAGCTGCCATCTGATATACGACTAGTCCGCTCGAACGGAGAATAGGACGCTCGAGCGTCAAGCACAAAAACTAGACCCGCTCGAGCGTAAGAATATCCGCTCGAGCGCAAAGGGAAACCCGCTCGAGCGTAGATTACCCTCTTCCAGTATTTTTACAGACATGAACACCCGCTTGAGCGCAAAAAGGCCCGCTCGAGCACGACTCGCTCGAGCGTAAGGAACTCCGCTTGAGCGTGAAAAACAAACCTGCAGTACTTTTGCAGAGGCACAAAATGCTGGAAGTGTGCAAACTCCGCTCGAGCGCGAAGGGATCCGCTCTAGCGGACCACCCAAAAACTGGGCAGCAAGAAATGGAACCAAGGCTCAACCAACCTGTTCAAAACACGCCCAACACATCCTAAAACCCAAATATATGGAATTAAAAGATGACAACAAGACATATACAACAACCAACTCCATGGAACCTAAGTCCGGATACAACAATCAAAGGAGGAAGAACCAGGATCGTTATACAGTGGAAGTAGAACACTCCAAAGAACTTATTGTATTTCAGAGGGTTGAGAAGAGGAAGCAACAACAAATGCTTAGGAATGAGGCTGCTGCTGCTAATGAACTCCAAAGAGAAGCTACAAGGAAACAACAAACTACTAAACATTATACCCTTTGCAGCTCTCCAACCATTACTACCACTTCTGAAACCAGTAATTTCCTTTCGTGTCTCTAATTTCTTTTCTCAAGTTCTTGATACTGAAACTTAACATTACTTTGTATTTCTTCTTTTGCAGCAACAACTACCCTGCATTCTCCTTCAATAAGGACTCTTTTAGTTTCATCTGAAACTGAAAGACCTCGAAATGTGGAACCTATTCAAGCAATACTCCCACTCCCTGGTCCTACACTTTTCATACCTTTCTTGAGGCAAAGCATTCCTGCATCCCTATCCTTCGACTTAACTCCATACCTTCATCTTCTATCCTTTAACTCTGCCCAATTTATCCTTCCTTCAAGCCTTGCTGCTCCTTCCCCTCCTGAGGAAATTCCAGTTATTATTTCATCTCCAGTGATAGCTGATTCCCTTAGAGAAGACATTGGTAGCTCACCAGTTCCTTGTCCACTATCCCTACCTAGCTCCAGTCCCTCTTCTCTTGACTTACTGGTAGCCAAAACCATGGAAACTGCTAGGGATACTTCATCTTCCTCTCCTATCCCTATGCAGCCATCTCTTCCTTGTACCAAAGCCCTTTCTGCATCAACCATGTCAATGGAAGAGGTGGACATTTTCGAGGCTAGACTAGCTAACCTTTTTGACATGCCTTCTACTATTCCAACAGCTAGCAATGAAACTGAGGCATTAGTTCTGGCTGATTCTCTCTTAGAAATTTTTGAGAGCCCTTCCCTCACCAATAGGACTTCCTCGCCTTCATTAGATTTAGACAGCTGTTTGGAGTTGCTGACACTCTTCTCGAGGATTCCCTTTGAAGCCTTGCAAAGGCCTATTATCAAGAATGGTTTCCTCCAGTGCTGCAAGGTTGCTGAGCAATCCAGCATAACTATTTCAAGTCATTTATCTCAGGCAACAGCTACCATTGACTTTTATATTAACATTTGCCATGTTGCCAAAGCTGCAGAGGAGAAATTGTTGAAAGACCAGAAATTCGTTTCCCAGATACATACTGAAGTATCTGAATTGAAAGAACAACATTCCTCTGTCTCCTAATTTTGAGCTCAACTGTTGGAGAAGAAAACTCAGCTAGAAGAAGAGTTATCAGCAGTCAACCTGGCTTTGGATCGAACTGCCACCAAGTTGCAAATTACCAACAACGGACTGGTTGATCGAAAGCATGAGATGACTACGGCCATTCAGTTGTTCCTATCTCTTAAGAGTAGAGAGTGAATTATAAAGGAACAACTGAAACATTGTACTGACTTTTGGGCCAATCTATGGCTGCATGTATTCAACTCCTTATGAAATAAAATTTTTATTTGTTATTTGAGTGTTTTCATGCTTCTTTTGTTTAGCATTTATTATACTCCTTGTGTTTCCCAGATAGTTAGATAATAAGGTTTTAAATACCTGCCATTAATTTTCTTAGGGTGTACATATCCATTCAAATTTCTTAAATGATATCCTCCCCAAGGCAAAACTCTATGAACTTGGTATGGTCATTCCCAATTAGGCGACCATTTGCCAAACTTATGACTTTTAATTCCTATTGGGAGTATTGTCTTTCGTACCAAATCCCCTTTATCAAAACTAATGTGCTTGACCTTCTTATTATAGTTTTTGGCTGCTTTTTTCTTTTGGAAAAGAATGTTATTTAATGCCAAAATTCTAGCTTCCTCCACATTCTCTAACTCCAAACACATACTCTGATGGTACTGCCCAGGAGCTAACTGATCCTGGCATCTTATCCTCAAGGACTTGATGTTAATTTCTACAGGTAACACTACATCATGCCCATATACCAAAGCATAAGAAGTAACTCCTGTACTTGATCTTGGAGAAGTCCTATAAGCCCATAATACATCCAATAGTAAGTTATGCCAATTTTTGGGATTGTCTTCCACAACTTTCTGTATTCCTTTTTTCAAGGATTTATTGGATGATTTTGTTTGACCATTTGCCTGTGCATAATAGGGGGTAGAATTAACAAGGCTAATTCAAAATTCTGTCACAAAAGACTTTACCATATTCTCATCAAATACAATTCCATTGTCAACAGTTATGGTCTGTGGGATGCCAAATCTGTGGATCAGATTTTTAATGAATCCAATAACTTCGGTCTGGTCTACAGCTTTATATGGTTTAGCTTCGACCCACTTAGTGAAGTAATCTGTGGCTACTAAGATGAAACAATGATGCTTCGAAGAGGGTGGATGTATTTTTCCTATCATATCCATAGCCCATCCTCTAAACGGCCAAGACTTCACAACCGCATGCAGATCAGTTATAGGTACATGTCTTATCGTGCCATGCTTTTGGCATGCTTGGCAACCTCTAGCATATTCTATGCAATCTTTAAGGATGGTTGTTAAATAGTAGGAATGTCTTCAAAGCAACCATCTTATCTTCACACCAGACTGATGAGCACCACAGATGGCTTCATGAACCTCAACCATGGCTGTCAATACCTCCTTTGGCCCTAAACATTCCAATAATAATCTGTCTGCCCCCTTTTTGTAAAGAGCATTACTATACATTATGTATTGCATAGATTGCAATTTGATTTTTCTGCTGGCTTTCGAAAATGGGCCAGCTAGATACCGCATTATTGGATGCCTCCAATCTTGTTCTTGTAAGTCATTATGATTGACTTCTAACACCATATTCCTTTTAGTTAAGGGTGGTATTACCTTTTGATATGTTGTTTGGCTTATGTTCATTTGAGTGTTATCCCTTCTCCTAAAATTCGAAACTTTCTGAGCCACATCATTAGCTTTGTTATTCATGAATCTTAGGACATAAGTCACATTTGCTATCTGGAATTGAGAAAGCAAATGTAAAGCAACAACATAATATGACAACATACTTGTACTTTGATATTTAAAAATTCCTTTCACTTGGTGAACTACCAATTGAGAATCTTCAAATATATCAACTGCATAAGCTTGTAATCCAATAAGTATTTCCAGTCCCATTATTAAAGCTTCATATTCAGCTTGATTAATGGAACAAGTAATTTCATCCACTCTGAAACCATGTGTGATTTCTACCCCCTGTGGTGACTTAATCACCACACTAATTTCAGTTAGACTGTTGGCTTTTGATCCATCGAACCATATTTGCCATGGTTCAATACTAATCATACCAAGATCCATTATTTATTGGCTTTCTGTCTGACATGGATGATCTGCCAAGAAATTAGCTAAAACTTGTCCTTTTTCCGCTTTTTTAGGGACATATTCTAGATGAAATTCTGATAAAGTTAGTATCCATTTGTCAATTCTTCCTCTTAACATAGGTCTAGACAATATATATTTAACCAAATCTGTGGTTGAAATTACCAAGACAGTTGTAGGCAAAAGATAGTATCTTAGTTTCATTGCAGCAAAATACAATGCAAGTCATAGCTTTTCTATGGCTGAATATTTACATTCACAAGAATTTAAGAACCTACTAAGGTAATAAACTACTTGCTCTTTGCCTTCTTCATTGTCCTGGGCTAAGAAAACTCCCAGTGAATCTTCTACTGCAACAATATACAACTTCAAGGGCTTTTCACTATTTGATGACATCAACACTGGAGACTTGGCCAAGTAGGCTTTGATTCCTTCAAAAGCAGTTTGATGCTCTGCTGTCACACAAACTCCTCTTCATCTTTCAACCTTCATAAGGAAGAAAACACTTTAGTTTTCCCTGCAGTATTAGAAATAAATCTTCGAAGAAATTTAACCTGTCCAAGGAATTTTTGTACTTCTTTCTTACTTGATGGAGGCCTGGCTTCAATGATAGCTTTGGCTTTGTTTTGATCAATCTGCATTCCCTTTTTGTGTACTACATAGCCCAAGAAGTTTTCAGCTGATACGCCAAAAACACATTTAAGAGGATTAAGCTTCAACTTGAACTTTCTCATTCTTTCAAAAGCTGTTTCCAAGTGAAACAAATGTTTCTCCATGGACTGGGACTTCACTACTATAACGCCTCAACTTCCGAGCCGTTAAATACATACAATAATACAACACAAGTAGGATAGATAGCCAAAACATCTTAATATACATATATAACCAGAGTTAATATCACAGATAATTCGTTTATGTTCCATCACAGGATTACCAAAATATTGCCAAACCAAAAGTCAAAAGGAAAAAAAAACTACTAGTCTGAGTCTTTAAATGAACCACAGCTCCAACACTTCATCTTGTTTTCTTCGAAATAACCTTCATCATTGTAAATTGCTTCATCACTTGGCATGACACGCCATAAGCTTGGAATGCCCAATAAAAACACACCTCCATATCTTCTATTAACCAATAACCATATACAGAACAAATTGGGTAACATAACAAACAGTATTATAACAAGGTTCTATGAATTAGTAGTTAGACTAGACATCTAGAATCCCCCAAAGAGATCTTTCTACCCAACCACAAGGATTGAACACCGGACTATTCAGAACTCTCCCTTTTGGTGCTTTGTAGACCTTACCACCTATGCTCACCTTCTGGTTATTTGCCGGTCAGTGACATTGATGGACCTCAAAAGGGACGGCCAAACAAGTAGGCTCGCTTACACCCAAATCATGCCTAGGGCTCGCTTACACCCTGCACATACCATGTCAAATCGTGCCTAGGGCTTGCTTACACCCTGCACATACCATACCAAAGGGCTTGCTTACACCCTAAAACCGCCACATAGAGTCTGAATACATCCGTATTAACCTAGGGGCTCGCTTAGACCATTTGCGCAAGACTTAACTCATTTAGTTTTAGTCCCATCATAATTCATATCATTCATATGTATAAATTATTCTACAACACTAATGTGAACGTCACCTATTGCTAACCTGTAACAACCTCGATTCGTAATAAAGTACTAATCCGTAATTAAGGATGTTAATTAAGTGGATAAAATAAATTATGTGTTTATTATGTATTTTACATGATCTTTGACTTTCTATCTGTTACTTATAGAAATATCTGTCTAGAATCCTGCTTTATTATGAAAATTGAAAGCCTTATCGGCATCCGAAATCAGAATTGGTTACATGAATATGTTATTCGGAATTTTTAGAATCATATGGCAAATTTTATTAAACATTGATTCAGTCTGATTAATTAAGTTGCGTTTGGCAAGCCTTATGTTTTAATTAATGTGTTATGGCATCATAACTTTATAAATGAGCCCTTAAGCTCATTTGAGCTCATCTTTGCCCATTGTTGAGTGCTAAATTCTGAGATTAAACATTCTAGAGACAGTGAGTTCAAGTGTAGAGTGAGAAAGTGTGTTCTTGAGAAGAAGTTAATGATATAGCTTGAATTGATCAAAGATTGTGCAAGTATCTAGCTAATTGAAGACTTTAGGTAAGATTGCAACCTCTAGATTGTGCATCTAAGTTATTTAGCATGAGATTTCATCAAGATCATGAGTTTAAATGCATAAAATAAGTTTTAGAATGAAGGAAATGTTGCTAAGTTATACATGTATGTATGAATTTGTCAACAGCCCTCATGTTTAAGCATCATTCATGCCATTAGAGATGAAATTAAAAGCTAGAAGTCACATGCATACATAATTCATAAAGGTTTGAGACTCAATTGCACGTGTTGGAAATGGAAGGAAAGAATTTGAATGAATTTGAGGCATACATGCATGGAAATATGGAGTTTTGACATGTTAAGTTTGATTTTAAGCATCTAAATTATTATGGTAGTTATTTGGTACATGCATGTTAGAATCACCATGTTTCATCACTTGAATTCATGCTTTGAGAAGGAATATTCTACATGCATGGGGCCTTGGAACTCAATTTGGCCAAACATCATGGATTTTGAAGATAAGAGTTGTATGTTTTACATACATGAAAGTTTTGGGACTAATTTTGGTAAATTCATGAGTTTTGAGTAAAAAGAGTTTGTGAAAATCACATATTCATGTTTATGAATAAGTTTTTCAAGTTTATGAACAAGCCATGCACGAATTTGCCATTGAAATTGCATTTGGAAGCTCAAAACTATGTTTTGGAAAACCCAGATTTTTGAAGGTCACTTGAGCGAGGGATTTGCCGCTCGAGCGGACATTTTGTGCATCCAGTAGTTTTGCAGGCTATTACAGCCCGCTCGAGCGACCACTTGGACGCTCGAGCGAACCCTTTGTATATTGTTAATCCGCTCGAGCGCAGGAGTTGTGGCTCGAGCGTAGATTGAGAGCAACAAGTACTTTTTCAGACAGACCAGTCCGCTCGAGCGACCAAAGTCGCACTCGAGCGACCAGGCCATTTTTAGTGCATTTTGACAAGTTGTTCTGCATTTCATTCCCGTCTATTTCTAAGCATTTGTAGACATGAATTATGAGATATTGAAGAGTCATGAGGTAAGAATCGATATATGTAAAGTGAATTAGAAAGATACAAGATAAATCCGAGATTGTGATTCACGTGTACTAATTATGAGAAATGAACTGTATAAGAACGCTAAGCCATAATGGCCATGTGAACACGTGTAATGAAGATGTGTTTCTGTTATGTACTTTTGTGTTTGTAGGTCAACATCCAAAGATTGATTGACCGTTTACACTGTGAGTAACATTTCTGTAAAGATATGTTGATATGAATTATGTTCCAAACAAGTTATGATTTCTGAAATGATATTGTTTACGTGAACGAATGTCTTATGATTGAAATCTATTATGGCATCTATAGATAGTCCCAAGTCATGGGGGACGGCATGTAAATGCGGGTCCATGACATATATGTGATTACGAGATCTCGTTAGCCACTTTATTGTGGTGATATGTGTTTAATCGGTATCCGAAACCGATTACTAGTCGGAAGACGATATGTGTTATGTTCTATGGGATGTACCATTATTATGTTCAGATACGAGAATGTTTGTGCTATGATTGGTTTTACGCTTATGACATGTTTGGATTTCGTTCACTAACCTCTTTACCTTAATGTTATTCACTGGGCTTTAACTTATTATGTGTGTATATATATATAGGTGAGAGTTTTAGAGATCGAGCTTAAAGGCTTTTGTTTGGATCTGTGTTCTATTATCAGCCAACCATTGCACCTCACGTGGAGGTTCCAGACGTGTCGCATGTTATGAGTTCGGGTTACTTATGTATTTGACTTGTTTATTTTGTTGGCTGTACTCAAGCTGCTTTAATGTGTGTGGGTCTAATGCAAGGTTGACTATTGGATATGTATGTAAAGTTTTAAATATTTTGTTTCATATAAGTCAGCATAGCTCATTAGACAATTATATTTATGTATTTGCTTCCGGTAGCTCCTTAATTATGTTAATCAGTTCAGAGGCCTTCGGCAATCCAAGGATTACTGGCCGGTTACAATACTAAACCTATAGGGGCGGGTTTGGGTCGTGACACAACCCCTTATCATTTCTCGTTTATTAGATCTTTTGCCAAGCAATTTAGTCACATTTGGTAATTTGGTAATATAATAAAGCATGAGACAAACATAAGAGAGGAAATATAGCCCATAATAATCATACATAAGTATGGTACGGCAAGAAAACAACATTAGGCATGCTTTAAAATACTTGGAGACAACTAACATAATAAAACACCTTTTCCAGCACTGTGAGGTTCTGAAGGGCTAACAAGAATGCTTTGGTAAAAATACTTCCAAATCAAATTAGGGGCTTTGCACAGAAATGATAATCAACCTGTCTAGTTTCAGTTCCAATTCTCAGAATTTGCATAGAACCTCCAGAAATTCGTTTACAAGCTATATTCTAATACCTGTCTAGATTTATCACCCTTTGGGAAAACTAGCTTTTCTCCCAATCTACCCAATGAGTTTCACCCAAATAAATTCTATTGGAAAGAGGACTCAGAATTCTAAATTTTGACAGAAGAACCAACATAAGATGATTTTTATGGAATTTTATAAAATTGAATAAAGTGGACTGTTTTTCAGAGACTCATGACCATATTTTTAAACACAATATCCAAGCTATAAAATCGCACAAGGAGGGGCCAATAAAATTATCACAAGCTCTAAACACACCAAATATCCTACATTAAATTCAAATTTGAGAAATAAATAGGTTTGATATTTCTTTTAAATTAGAGAATTTGCAACAGTGCATAATTTGACAAACTTGTAAGGCAAAGTCACTTGATCAAACCCACACTTTCATACACATCAAAAACCCTATATACCATTAATATGCAACCCAAGAGGGCATCTAGACAATACGATGAGATGGGTGAAAGAATTGGAGAAGACATGGAAGGGGTGTGTTCTTACATTAACTCAAGAAAACAAATTTTCTTCATTTTTCTTCTTCTTCACTTCCTTGTAGTTCACAATCTCCTTCTCTCACCCTTTCCTTGCTTGTTGAAAATATGTGTAGGGAATGTAGAAAATGGGGAAATTCTATTTCCAACACCCTAATAAACTCAGGGCAAATCTTTTCTCAATACACATCCCTACTAATTTAATTATTAAATAATTATCTGAACCCACATCATTAAAATTACAAATAAACCCTTACAAATAAACACTAATCCTCCTGCAATTTTTCATCACAATTGTCAATGATTGTGTTATAATTCAAAAAACAGAAAAACAGAATTTTGGGGTTGAACAGAGGTTTTAGAAACAAACCATCCATGGTAAGGGACAAGTATTGATGAATGAAGAAGATGACCAACCACACTATTCAACTTATGATTATTAGAAAAACTTCCATGACCACTGCACAATCAAAAAAACCAAACATAATTAGCATCAAAATCCAACAAATGGGTATCAAAAATTGAACAAGAAAATTAAGAAATTGATTGATTACCAATCATGACCAAGAACAAACAGAGCCCAGAACATGGTCCCCTGAGTAAACCAGTACAGAGGCCAAACAGCCCAGTTGTTGAAATGAGCCGCCATAGCAGCCAATCCAAAAACCACCACAACATCTCTCAAAACATAGCTCATTGATCTCCATGTATTCTTAACCCAGCAATGTTTCGGAATCGCAGAGTATGCAATGACTTACTGGGTGCCATGATTCACTTGTAACAAAAATTGCAAGGGTTTATTTGTAATTTTAATGATGTGGGTTGAGATAATTATTTAATAATTAAATTAGTAGGGATGTGTATTGAAAAAAGATTTACCCTGAGTTTATTAGGGTGTTGGAAATAGAATTTCCCTAGAAAATGTTCTCAATTTATAAGCAAGGGATTTAGATTGAAAAGACAATTTTACCCTTACTCAATTATTGTTCCTTAATGGGTAAGAAAATTATCTTAATGACTAAGGAAGGCATAAATATGTAGATATTTTTTTATTTTGTTATTCAACCAATTTTCCACCAAAATATTATTTATAATACCTATGTACATATTCAAATAAATAAATAATAAATGAAAGAACAATAAAAATAAAAATAAAATGTATGAATTAATTCATAAACTAGGAGGTAAATAAATAAAAACCAAGTTTTAGGGTACTTCCAATTATGAAGTGGTGTTCTATGATTTACTTATGATAATACACGGGAAAATTATCCTTTATTGGGCCATTTTGTAAAACTTTATGAAACTTGGGACTAAAATGCAATTAACCTAAGGCTTAGGGTTTCAAGTGTAATTAGCAAAATTTAAGGTCTCTACAACTATAATGTCATCAATGTAACACTCTAAATATACTCCAATGAGATCATGAAAGATAGTGTTCATAGCCCTTTGATATGTAACCCGAGTATTCTTCAGACCAAATGGAATTTTAACCCATTCGAAGGTGCCAATGTTCTCAGGACACCTGAATACTGTCTTATGGATATCCTCTTCTGCAATGCAGATTTGGTTATAACTAGAGTGTCCGTCCATCATTGATAAAATCTTGTGCCCTGCTGAACTATCCACCAATAAATCTATTATGGGCATGGGGTACTCATCTTTTGGGGTTGCTAAATTTAGGTTTCTAAAATTGATGCATATCCTCATTTTACTATTCTTCTTAACTACAGGCACAATATTGGATAGCCATTCAACATACCTGGCTGTCCTAATAAGGCCTGCCTTAAGGAGCCTAAGAATTTCCTCCTTGACCTTCTGAATCACTTCAGGACTCATCCTTCTTAGTTTTTGCTTGTATGGCTTGAAATTAGGTTTTATAGGGAGCCTATGTTCTACTAATGACCTATCCAATCTTGGCAGTTCATTATAAGACCATGCAAAACAATCTTTACATCTCTTTAAGACTACCAACAACTGGTCCCTGTCAAGAGCACTTAACCAAGCACTAATGTAGGTGGGTTGCTGTGTAGGACCTTCCCCTGAGTTAACCTCTTCCAAGGGGTCTTGTATCTGAGAACTCACTAGTGCTTCTTTTTTTATTTCTTCTATCTTCAAAGCAATTTCTTTGCTTTGTTCTGCTCCCAGTTTCTTTGATTCAATATCTTTGCTCTCCTCTTCATAGACAAAGTCTGTCCATAAGGCTTCTTCCTCCTGTATTTCCTAGACTTTTGTTTCGATGTCCAATACACAGTATTTGTCAAAGATCAAAGGTCTAACCTGTCGTTGTTTATGCTTACAGCCAACTATCATGGCTTCCTTCTCTTGTTCTTGAACCTTTTGGACTATTACTTTTAAGTCCAATGCTGTGAACTTAATTAAAGCCAAAGGTCTGGCTTCTTGGGCTTCACTTTCTTGCCTACAACTAGGCATCATTATTATCTTTGACGACGAATTCTTCTCAGCACTCTCCTGTACCAAGTGCTTCAGGTGTGCTAATTACTTATCAGCCATCACTTCGGCTGATCCATTAGGTTTTCTCAGTATACTGAGTGGTGTCACTCCTTCAGTGTACAATTTGGCCTCTGTAAAGTCAGCACAAGCTATGAAGTGTTGAGGGTCTGCATTGATCTCTTCTGTCTCCCTATTGCATAAGGCCATCATTATCTTCTGATGTAGAGAGGAAGGCACACATTTGTTGTGTGAATCTAATCCCTACCAAGTAGAGCATTATACTTAGCATTACTGTCAATAACAAAGAATGTAGTCATGCAATCTCTGGTTCTTACACTCAGGTTGATGGGCAAAATACCCTGACCCTTCTATTTATGTCCAGTAAAACCAGCGATGGTTGTGTTGGTTGGGATTAATCTGGGGTTCCTCTTCCTTAATTTCTTCAAAGAAGATTTTGGAAATAGGTTCACCGCTACTCTATTATCCACCAATACCCTATTCATCTGTATCCTATCGAAAAAAGCCTTGATATACAAGGGCTTGACATGCTGTGTCATGGATGTTGTAGAATACTCAAAAGGATATGAGAGATTAATACTCACCTCTTCCTCACTCTCATCTTCAGTTTTCATTGGTGTGGCCACTTTGGATTTATCTTGAACTATACTAACCTGTGAATCTTCACTAGAAACTGGAATAGGGTCAATCTCCTGAACTTCTTGGTTTCCATTTTCAGCCTGGAACTCCTGTGGCAATATATGCACCATATTTACTAACACTGGAGGAAATGAGTCAAACTGAACTACCGGTTGATCTTGTTCCTTTTCCAGGCTAACTTGTTCAGTTACCTCAGAAGCATCCTCCATGCTGCACTCTGGAACTTCAGTACTAGTGGCTTCCTTTGAATGGTCTGTTACTGCTGGTTTTTTGACCAAAAATGCCTGTTCAGCCATGAAGGCTTCAAACATCTCCTCCTCGACCATCTCTTTCCTCTGGTCTAGGCCAAGTTCTCATTCTGTTTCACTGTTACTTTTCATTAAAGTTTTTTCAAAACCTACTAAGCTAGATCTTTCTTTAGCTTTCAGTTTAGAGTGAACTTTAGCTGACTGCTCTTTGCTAAAACTTCTTCTTTTCTGAGGAGTCGATTTTGGACTATGGTCCAATTTTGGACTTTCTCTTTCTTCTGTCTGGCCTTTTGGCTGGGCCAATAAAGAACTTTCCCCAATTTCTTTCAGATCCTTCTGGTACTGAGTGTACCTTCGTTGGATCTTCCTTCTTTGGGACCTAGAAATTACTGGAACCATTTTTGGTTTCTTTGTTTTTGGGTGTTTCAGCAACACCCAATTATTTGGAGCCACCAAGGGAGGTTTAACCATTCTGCCCTGGTCCCTAACAACACTTCTCTGGGCAGCCATTTCTCTAGGCTTGTTTTGCATTACAAACCAATCTAGAACCCCAAGTACCCATGAACTCACTAGCTCAATTGCTGAACTAGCTCTTTCTGCCTTTGAGGCCAGCTTCGAAACTGCCTGTGGAGGTCCTTGTTTGGCCCTAATCCCTTGGCTTGGGCCTACTTCAGGCCTTCCATGGTGGCTACTTTCCATCTTGTGTGAGGCTGGTCTAGGAGGCCAATCTCTAGCTTTGACCCCATAACTTAAGCCCACTTCAGGTCTCCTCTCGGGATGATTGCCTTCCATTTTGTAATAGTTGGGTGGTCTGAACTCATGTAGAGGTCTCTTGCCCTTAGAATGCATTCTAGTGGCTGTTGGTCCAGCCAAGAATGGCTGTTGTCTATGACCAATTGGGTATGGCCTTTTGTTGTAGGCACTTGTTGGTTTATGGCGTCTCTACATATTCTTGTAATACTGCTTCCCATCAATCGGAAGCCCTTTCAACCATTTGTAGCTTAACCTACATTTGGGACACATTCTTTGCACGACAGCTACCTCTAAAGAGTCATTATCCAGTGCCTTTTCATCAGAGTCTTCCCTTTGGTCTGTAAAACCCTACCCATTCGCTGGTGAACTTCTAGCATCTTTCTTGACAGTAGTCTGACTGGCAACATGCATCTGCACATTAACCTCTTCCAATTTCTTCAAGGATAAGTTTTGGAAGTCTGGCACAATAACATTGGCTGTAACTTCTCAAATTTCTAGAAATGGATTAGTGTCAATCCCCATAGCTTTCTTTGCTTTAGTTGGGAATTTTAAACTCCCTTTTCGAATATGTTCTTGGATCCTGTCCCGAAAAACAATACAGTTTTTAGTTGAGTGAGACCAAGAATTGTGCCATTTACAATACATTTTTCTTTTAAGTTCTTCTGGAGAAGGAATTTTGACTCCTTTTGGTAACTTTAAGAAAGTTGCTGCAAGCAAATGATCAAAAATGTCATCTGCCTTTGTTAAATCGAAAGAATATTTCCTATGAAGGTCTTTCTTTTTAAACTGCTGATCTATTATAATATCTTTATGAATTAACGCCTCACAGATCACAAGCTCTTTTCCTATGATCTCTGCTGCATCAATCTCATAATTAAGATCTTTATAATACGTTTTGTATGATGCATTACTTCGATCTTATTCTTCTTCAAGTAATGATTCATATTTGGACACCTTACAGGTTAATTCCACTAAGTCTCGAAACTCAGTTGAGTCAAACTTCTTTCGAAACCTAAACTCTAAACCATTTTGAGCCAATCTCACAAATTCAGGCTCTGGTAGAATGACTTTACACTTGTTTCATGCTCTTTTGAATCTGGCAATAAATTGAATAGCCTTCTCATCAGGCCTTTGACTCAACTTTGCCAAGTCTGCTATGGAAACTTTTGGCTCCATTTGGAAGAATTGGACATGAAATGCCTCCTCTATTTGTTGCCAAGTTTGGATAGAGCCAGGTGTAAGGTTAATATACCATACAAAAGCTGCCCCAGTTAGAGAATTTGGAAAAAGTCTTAACTTCATGTAATCATTATTGGTAAATTTACCACATTGGGCAGCGAACCTAGCAATATGTTCTACTGTTGACTGGTTTTCATTTCCATAAAAAAGAGCAAAGTCTAGTATTCTAAACCCTCTTGGGTATTTATGTACCCTATCCACCCATTCTGGATATGGTTTCCTATACACAGGAGTTTGAACCCCCCGAGCCATAGGTCCACACATTTCTCTAACAGTATCAGCAATTTGGTCTCTATAAACCATATTTTGTACTTGTTGAACCATCACTGGAGGAACAAACACAGGATTTGGTTGGAAACCTTGAGCCCGAGTTCTTCTTGGTCCATAGGGAGGTATATTTGGGACTGGCTGTCCCTGTAGTGCTGGCTGGTGTTGAGGGTATGGTTGATGTGACGCCCCAAGATTTGAGGACATCATAATGAGATTTAGAACTTAAAATCAATTTTGTTAATAACTAACCCCTCATCAATGTTGTCACCAATATTACTAGCATTAATTAACAACCCAGAAATTAAAAGTTCTTAAATTACAACTCCAATAAAAACTTAAAACTTAGTTTTAGTACATAAAAAAAATATGAATATAACATATATATAAAAAATTAAAAATAAAAAAAAAAACACTAGAAACTTAGAAAAATGGTTCATGGATTTTGGGCACTCTTCAAGCTAACCAAGGCTGAGTGTCGCCTTACAAGGTCTCGGTGTTTTCTTCAGTTTCTTCGGTACCTGGCATGAAACGCCAGGGCAACGGGAATGCCAATGAGCGATGAGTTCAATAAGATACTACAACCTGAAAATATCAACCCCGATAATAATACTCATAATTTATGAATAATGTGTAGTAACAAAATAACAAGTAACATTTAGTAAGCATAAAATGAATGTTATCAGTTGAAATAATAACAATAGATAATAATAAATCAAATAAAAAAATATAACAAACGGAAGCAGTATGTCATCATAAGGAATATGCCCACCTTTCTTTTTAAATTTTCATAGATTTAGTTTATTAGATAAATTTAAGTAACTCCCCGCAGAGTACTATTCTCACTTAACCGCTAAGCAATGGCCACGGGCAATTCTGACTCTCCTTTGGTCAAATGTTCAAATGTTACTTACTGTAACTACCAATGATGCCCACGCACCAGGGTTACATACCCGAGTCGTGACATCACGGTCTGCCCCAAGGGAACGGTCTATGTTGTGACACCCGCACCACCAACCTTATATCGCCTACACCGATAAGAGCCGAAATACCTTCCCGTGCCATGCTAGGGTTCACAACTCACTTGCGCAAAATTCTAAACTGAGCTCGCCCCATCACTTTTAAATTTTAATGTATCATTGGTTAAATTTCGTATTTCTTTACTTGTTGAGATATTCACAATAACTCAACATTTAATTACCAATAATGTTATATTAACTCATTGAAATTCCCAACATGAAATATTACACATGTCACACAATAGTAAACAAATGTACAAAATTTAAATAAATAATTTATTTAAACCATGGTATGAAATAATAATTTAGATACCAATAAATCATAATTACACACATGCATGGATTTTTAATCTACAAGATTAGACTAGCACAATATTAAACTTTTAGTCCAAATAAACAATTGAAGAGATAATTTTTTATTCCTCCTTAATCTGCCAGAATTTTCAGAATGCTTAATTCGTAATTAAAATTATAAATAAATTACTTATACAACTCTAAAATTCATATAAATCTACAGAATACTCAATAAACATGTTATGGTCATTTTTCAAAAATCATTTTCCAAAAATAAATTATAAAATAATTCTGAAAAATTCCAAAAAAATTTATGACATAGATTTATCACATTTTCTTAAATTAATTCCATACTTAAATTTATAAATCAGTTCCATAATCTAAAAATTTATTATGAAACTAGACTTCTCAAATTTCATTTTTTGTTTAGAAATTACCAGATTTGGTTTAATATAAAATTTTTAATGATTTTTCAAACACATAGTGAAATCTGCCTATAGCTCCAGATTTGATTAAAAATCTGTATAAATTCATACAAAACTCCATAATTGTTACAAAAATTCAGGGATGAAGTAGACATCATTATAAACAACTTTTTAGAAGAAATAATCTTCAAATTTTGAGTATAAAATTGTCTAAAAATTCGTACAAATTTTTTAACAGATTCAAGGACCAAATAAATTCTTCAATCCTCTCTTTAATGGTATAAACTACACATGCATTCTTATTTCCATAATAATACCATGACTTTAAAACTATTAATATCTTCAAATATTTGATATACACATCAGAAAATTTACATAAATATATATAAAAATTTCTATCTATAAATTAGTCATTTTATCATATGAGTATAATCTGAAAATTTCAGCGATTAAAAAAAATGAGAGGGTTGAGAGGATTTTCTTACTTAGTTGTAGGATTGAAATGGAATAGTGAAACGGTAGGAAAATATGCAACCTTAATATCCCACTCTTCTTCTTCTCCTACTGCTTTGTTGCTCACAGAATTTTCTTCCTCCTCTTTTTTTTTTTCCTTTTTTTTTGCCTCTATTCTCTTCACTGATCCGGAGGAGTAAACATACCTATGCATATATAGATAATTAAGCTGAACCCCTTTCTCTTCTTTTTTTTTTTTTTTTTTCTCTCTCTCTCTCTCTCTCTCATCATTCTATGAGTTCACTTTCTCTCAATTCCAAGAGTATAATGGGCTATCCTTCCCTATAATAACATGCAATCCAACATGTGGAAAGTTGCCACCAAAAATCTGCAAGGTTTGATTCTTTTTTTCTTTTCCTTTTTTGTGTGTGTGTGTATGTATTTGTGTGGGTTTCTTAAAATTGATACACTAAAATTTTTAACTAAGCTATTTAGTAAGAATAATTATCATACTAAATCCTAATTAAAATAATTTATAAATAACAAATATTGAACACTCACAAAATTATTGTTCTTAATAATGTCTTTGTTAGTGATTGAATTGAGTTAATTTAAAACTAACTTTTACACTAATATATATTTCAGATAGACTTTGGATAAAATTAATTAATTAATTAATTTATTTATTTATTTTCTTTTAAGAATAATTAAATGTGGGTTTTCATAATCTACCCTCCTAAAAAAAATGCCGTCCTCGAAATTAATTCGGACCTTTAGACTCGAAAAGCTGCGGGTAATTGGCACGTATCATATCTTCTCGTTCCCACATTGACTCTTCCGTCCCACGATGTCTCCAAAGAAGTCGAACCAATGGTATGGTTTTACCTCGTAATTCCTTCTCGCGACGATCTAAAATTTTGACAGGCTTCTCTTCAAATATCACATCTTCATCAAGATTAATTTCCTCCCAATTGATGATGTGAGAAGGGTGTGGCTCGTATTTCCGTAGCATAGAGATGTGGAAAACATTATGTATTCCAGCCAGTTGAGGTGGTAGAGCCAAACGATATGCCACTTCTCCTACTTTGCTCAAAATTTCAAAGGGTCCCACATATCGAGGTGCAAGTTTTCCTTTCTTCCCAAATCGTGTAGCACCTCGATGAGGTCGAACTTTGAGAAAAACATGATCCCCTACTTCAAATGTTAAGGGTCGTCTCCTTTGATCTGCATAGCTCTTTTGTTGACTTTGGGCTGTGGTTAGCCGTTGTTTGATCAGTTTTATCTTTTCAGTGGTCTCTTGAACCAAGTCTGGTCCTAACAAGGTTACTTCCCCTACTTCAATCCAACAAACTGGTGACCGACAAGGTTGCCCATAAAGTGCTTCATACAGTGTCATTCCAATACTGGCTTGGAAACTATTGTTGTAAGCAAACTCAACGAGAGGTAGGTGTTTCTCCCAACTTCCCTTAAAATCCATAATGCAAGCTCAAAGCATATCCTCCAAGGTTTGTATCGTCCTTTCAGACTGCCTATCGGTTTGTGAGTGAAATGCCGTGCTAAAGCATAGGTTCGTTCCCATTGCCTTCTGCAAGCTCTGCCAAAATTGAGAAGTGAATCGAGGATCACAATCAGACACGATGCTAACCAGTACTCCGTGTAATCTGATCACTTTTTTGATGAACAATTTATCGAGTGAATCCAACGTATCTGATGACCCAACAGGTCAGAAATCAGGCTGTCTTAGTTAATCGGTCTACCACCACCCACACGCCGTCATCTCCCTATGGTGACCGAAGCAAACTCGTCACGAAATCCATGGTTATGTGTTCCCATTTCCACTCCGGAATTGGTAAGGGTTGAAGTGTTCCTGCCGGTCTTTGATGTTCAGCTTTTACTTGTTAACATGTCAGGCACTAAGACACAAACTTTGTTACATCCCTTTTCATTCCGCCTCACCAATTTTGGTGTTTTAAGTCTTGGTACATCTTAGTACCTCCCAGATGTACTGCGAATACTGAATGGTGGAATTCCTTGAGTACCTTTTCCCTTAGTGAGTTGTCGCTTGGCACGAACATTCGACCTTGATATTACAAACTCCCATTAGTGTGAATTTCCCAACCAGGCATGGCTTCACTAGATTCCATTTGTGCCTTGATGAATGCTACCTCCTGATCGTACTTTTGTGATTCCAATATCTCACTCAAAATTTTAGGCATTACAATCTGAGCACCAAGGTAAGCCTTTTCATCTTGAACCCCCATTTGTACTCCAAATTCATTGAGCGCTCCAACCATATTTCATTCTCTAAGTGCTAAACTAGCAACAATCCCTCTATTCTTGCGACTTAGCGCATCTGCCACCACGTTAGCCTTGCCGGGATGATAGGAAAGGGTAAATTGATAATCCTCGAGATACTGCATCCAACGTCTCTGACGCATCTTTAGATCCTTTTGGGTGAACAGATACTTCAAGCTTTTGTGATCGGTGAATATCTCAAACTTTTCACCATACAGGTAATGTCTCCAAATTTTGAGTGCGTGAACTATAGCTACTAACTCGAAGTCATGGGTGGGATAATTCTTCTCATGGTTCTTTAATTGCCTTGATCCATATACCACCACCTTGCCATTCTGCATCAATACGCACCCTAGACCTTCTTTGGAAGCATCACAATACATGTTGTACCCAACGTCACATTCTGGCACTATGAGAATAGGGGCACTCGTCAATCTTTTCTTGAGTTCTTGGAATAAATTTTCGCAAGACTCGTTCCATTCAAACTTTACCCCTTTTTGAGTCAAATGTGTCATTGGTTTGGCCAATTTTGAGAAGTCTTGAATGAATCTTTGATAGTAACCGGGCAATCCTAAGAAACTACGAATCTCGAATGTGTTCTTAAGTTACTTCCATTTTGTCACTGCTTCTACTTTAGTTGGGTCTACTGATATTCCCTTTTCAGATACCACATGACCCAAAAACTTTACTTCCTCCATCCAGAACTCACATTTACTAGCCTTAGCATACAATTGGTTCTCTTTCAAAGTTTGAAGTACTATTCTCAAATGTTGTTCATGGTCTCCTTCAGACTTGGAGTACACCAAAATATCATCTATGAAAACTACCACAAATTGATCTAAGTAAGGCGTGAATATTTTGTTCATTAAGCTCATGAACACGCCTGGTGCATTGGTTAGGCCGAATGGCATCACTACGAATTCATAGTGGCCATAACGGGTTCGAAATGCAATCTTAAGAATATCTTCTTCCTGAACACGCAATTAGTGATACCCAAACCTGAGGTCTATCTTTGAGAAATACTTTGCCCCTCTAAGCTGATCAAAAAGGTCATCAATCTTAGGTAGTGGATACCGATTCTTGATGGTGACTCTATTGAGTTGTCGGTAATCAATGCACAACCTAAGTGTCCCATCTTTCTTTTTAGCAAATAAGGCTGGTGCTCCCCACAGGGATGTGCTTGGCCTTATAAATCCCTTGTCCAATAATTCTTGCAACTGTATCTTTAGCTCTCTCAATTCAGCTGGTGCCATACGATATAGTGCCATTGAGATCGGTGATGTACCAGGTTGTAGTTCAATGGTAAAGTCTACTTCTTGCTTTGGGGGTAGTCCTGGTAATTTCTTTGGGAACACATCAGCATACTCGCACACCACACGAGGTAGCCCTAGTTCCATATGATCTTTATCTTTCAGAACTAAGCTGGCTAGCCACCCAACTAGGTGATCGTGCCACTTTGAATTTCCAAGTGTCAGTGATAGGGAATCTTGTCTATCCCCCTTAAATTGGAATCATGTTCTGTTCTGAGAGTAAGCAGTCACCGTCTTTCGATAGCAATCAATGGTGGCTTTATGGGCTGATAACCAGTCCATTCCTAGGATAACATCAAAGCCTGACATTTCCATGACTCGTAGGTCGCAAGTTAAACGTAAACTAGAGACTCCTAGTTCACATGATTTGCATACGAGATCTACTCGAGTTTGACCTCCTAGCGGTGAAGCTTCACTTATAGGTGTTTCTAATCGTTCAGGCTCTAATCCCAAAGTTTCAACACATGAAGCAGATATGAAAGAGTGTGATGCTCCAGAATCAAACAAGACTTGTATGCAAGAGTTCATAAGGATGAGTATACCTTGAATCACTAAAGGATTTCCATTGTCTTCTCCTTCTTGGAGTGCAAAGACTCTCCCTGTGGCACCCTGATTTGGCACCCAAGGTTCTCTTACATTGGCATCTCCTGGTTGTTGAGTCCTCGATTGTCCCACATTCCGATTAGCTGGCGGTTGGCCTCTGCCGGATTGGGAATTTTGCACAGCTCGTGTTCTCTGAGTTGGTGCGCATTTGTTTCGTTGAGTGGTTCCTCCTTGATTGATGTAATAGCTTGACCTTTGAGGACATTTGTTCTTGAAGTGCCCTTCTTGGCCACACTCGTAGCACCTTCTAGCCCCTTCCCTATTACGCTGTTCAGGATTGTACCCTTGCTATTGTTGTGGCCCCCTAGCATAAGGTACCGAGGTAGCAGGGGTCCTATTGTTCCTTGAGGGTCCTCCACTTCTTGGCTAGTTGGCTCTAGACTGCTGACATTGGGTCCTTGCAGTGTCCATCTTTTCTCTCTCTAAGGTAAGAGCCCTATCTACTACCTGTGCATAAGTAGGTAGCTGCACTGTAACCAGCTTGTCTCGGATTCTTGAGTCGAGTCCCCACTCAAAGCGCCTTACCTTGTCTGTTTCATTTGCCACTATAGCTGTGACATGGCGAGAAAGGGCCTCAAATCGATTGGCATACTGTGTCACAGCCATGCCTCTTTATTTCAGTTGGAGAAATTCTTGGATCATCTCCTGACTTACTGAGTTTGGGAAGTACTTTTCCATAAACAATTCCTCGAACTGTCTCCAAGAGAGGTCTGCCACCTGACGGCTTTCCTTAATCATTGTCCACCAGAAATCGGCCTCCCCGTCGAAGAGAAATGAAGCGAGGGACACTTGGTCCTACTTATTCTGAATCTCTAGCGTCTCCAATATTTTCTTCACTTGCCTTATCCATGCCTCAGCCGCGTAAGGATTGGGTTCTCCGAAAAAATTTTAGGGCCTGAGTTTTTGAAATTTCGCTATTAATTCTGCTTTGTTGTTTTCATGCCTGGGTTAATTTCTTAGTTCATTAGTAATTGCCCGAACGAAATTCATGATGTCACTGCTGTTGTTGCCGTTGTTGTCATTGGATCCATTTGCTCTAGTTCTTCCTGCCATTTTCTGTACGAAGGATATTATTGTTACACCATTTATTTATTTATTATTATTATTATTATTATTTTAGATAAACTGCAAGTAAAATAGTCCAACACACAAACTTTTAAATACTAGGATTTCATTAATGATAATAAAATATCAGTACATTCATAAAAGAAAGAAAGAGAGAAAAAAAAAATTCATTCTACTACATAACCGAGGGGATTTTCTCACCCCATTACTAATAATTGTAAGACTAGGCCTTTACAATGAAATCGCAACAAAATTGTTAAGCAACCTAGCCTACCCGTCTTCTAGCCCTCTTAATTGAAGAGCCACAGATAGTGTTGATGCACCTGCCAGGCATACTCCTAACTCTCATTGTAAAGTCCGTAGCACCTCCAACGGACTAACAACCTAGGCCTTTCCCATCCCACGCGCTGGCTCAGAATTCTCACAGGGACCTTTTTGTAAGTGAGTGGGTCGCGGAAGTTCACCGTCCCATCCATAGGGATGATCTTTCCGACCGGTAGGGCTACAAAGAAAATGTCCCGCTGGTGGAAGAGGTTGGTGTAATTGTCGGCCAAGGTTGGTCGCAAAGGGTCGACCTCGTACATGATCCCAGAAAATTCTTGGACAACTCTTTCAAGTCCCACGTATTTGTCATCTTTCCTTCGATGCTTCCACTCGCAAGGTATTATCGGTTGTAGCCTGACATACACCCTAAGTCCAACTGGGAATGCCACCCCCTGCACTACATTTCCCGAGTCTGCCTTGTCTTTTTCGAAGGCATATTCTATGGAGGAGATGGGGTCTGAGTCCACCTCGCTCTCTTCTCCTTCAGACTCTTCAGGGGGAAGGACGGTTAAGGGTTCCACAAAGTTTATTTCCACATCATCCTCCTCGTCCATTTCTTCAATCATTTCTTCTTCCGGATCATCCTTCTCTGGTTCAGACTCGGAAATCTCCGCCCATATTTCTGGATCACTTAGTAATGGCTCCTCTTATGGGTCAGATTCTGGGTCCGAGAGCCAGTCGTCGTTGTGTGGTGGGCTCGACATCCTACAGAGGAAATACGACACTATTATACTTTTGGTAAGGCTTTAGATCATAAAATGTTTTTAATTGAAGCGCAGTAAGTGACGTGTGCTTAAGTCTACCCAAGGTCTCAAGGGTTTCTAGACCTAAGCTCTGATACCATGTTGTGACGCCCCAAGATTTGAGGACATCGTAATAAGATTTAGAACTTAAAATCAATTTTGTTAATAACTAACCCCTCATCAATGTTGTCACCAATATTACTAGCATTAATTAACAACCCAAAAATTAAAAGTTCTTAAATTACAACTCCAATAAAAAATTAAAACTTAGTTTTAGTACATAAAAACAACACGAATATAACATAAAATTAAAAAAAAAAACTAGAAACTTAGAAAAATAATTCATGGATCTTGGGCATTCTTCAAGCTAACCAAGGCTGAGTGTCGCCTTGCAAGGCCTCGGTGTGTCCTTCGATTTCTTCGGTACTTGGCAAAAACGCAAGGCAACGGGAATGCCAGTGAGAGACGAGCTCAATAAGATACATAATCCGAAAATACCCACCCCGATAATAATACTTACAATTTATAAATAATGTGTAGTAACAGAATAACAAGTAACATTTAGTAAGCATAAAAGGAATGTTATCAGTTGAAATAATAACAATAGATAATAATAAATCAAATAAAAAAATATAACAAACAGAAGCAGTATTTCATCATAAGGAATATGCCCACCTTTCTTTTTAAATTTTCATAGATTTAGTTTATCAGATAAATTTAAGTAACTCCCCGCAGAGTACTATTCTCACTCAACCGCTAAGCAATGGCCACGGGCAATTCTGACCCTCCTTTGGTCAAATGTTCAAATGTTACTTACTGTAATTACCAATGATGCCCACGCACCAGGGTTACATACCCGAGTCGTGACATCACGGTCTGCCCCAAGGGAACGGTCTATGTTATGACACCCGCACCACCAACCTTATATCGTCTACACCGATAAGAGCCGAAATACCTTCCCGTGCCATGCTAGGGTTCGCAACTCACTTGCACAAAATTCTAAACCGAGCTCGCCCCATCACTTTTAAATTTTAATGTATCATTGGTTAAATTTCGTGTTTCTTTACTTGTTGAGATATTCACAATAACTCAACATTTAATTACCAATAATGTTATACCAACTTATTAAAATTCCCAAGATAAAATATTACACATGTCACACAATAGTAAACAAATGTACAAAATTTAAATAAATAATTTATTTAAACCGTGGTATGAAATAATAATTTAGATACCAATAAATCATAATTACACACATGCATGGATTTTTAATTTACAAGATTAGACTAGCACAATATTAAATTTTTAGTCCAAATAAACAATTGAAGAGATAATTTTTTATTCTTCCTTAATCTGCCACAATTTTCAGAATGCTTAACTCGTAATTAAAATTATAAATAAATTACTTATACAACTCTAAAATTCATATAAATCTATAGAATACTCAATAAACATGTTATGGTCATTTTTCAGAAAGTATTTTCCAAAAATAAATTATAAATAATTCTGAAAAATTCCAAGAAAATTTATGACACAGATTTATCACATTTTCTTAAATTAATTTCATACTTAAATTTATAAGTCAGTTCCATAATCTAAAAATTTATTATGAAATTAGACTTCTCAAAATTCTTTTTTGGTTTAGAAATTACCAGATTTGGTTTAATATAAAATTTTTAATGATTTTTCAAACACATAGTGAAATCTGCCTATAGCTCCAGATTTGGTTAAAAATCTGTATAAATTCATACAAAACTCCATAATTGTTACAAAAAATCAGGGATGAAGTAGACATCATTATAAACAACTTTTTAGAAGAAATAATCTTCAAATTTTGAGTATAAAATTGTCTAAAAATTCATACAAATTTTTTGACAGATTCAAGGACCAAATAAATTCTTCAATCCTCTCTTTAATGGTATAAACTACACATGCAATCGTATTTCCATAATAATACCATGACTTTAAGATTATTAATATCTTTAAATATTTGATATATACATCACAAAATTTACATAAATATATATAAAAATTTCTATTTATAAATTAGTCATTTTATCATATGAATATAATCTGAAAATTTCAACAATTAAAAAAAATGAGAGGGTTGAGAGGGTTTTCTTACTTAGTTATAGGATTGAAATGGAATAGTGAAATGGTAGAAAAATATGCAACCTTAATCTTCCACTCTTCTTCTTGTCCTACTGCTTTGTTGCTCACAGAATTTTCTTCCTCCTCTTTTTTTTTTCCTTTTTTTTTGCCTCTATTCTCTTCACTGATCCGGAGGAGTAGACATACCTATGCATATATAGATAATTAAGCTGAGCCCCTTTTTTTTTTTTCTCTCTTTCTCTCTCTCTCTCCCTCTTTCTCATCATTTTCTCATCATTCTATGAGTTCACTTTCTCTCAATTCCAAGAGTATAATGGGCTCTCCTTCCCTATAATAACATGCAATCCAACATGTGGAAAGTTGCCACCAAAAATCTGTAAGGTTTGATTCTTTTTTTTTTTTTTTTTTTTGTGTGTATTTGTGTGGGTTTCTTAAAATTGATACACTAAAATTTTTAACTAAGGTATTGTGGGGATATATTTTCAGAGTACCAACACGTGGCAAGGTGACACCGATGTGTCAGCCGAGGTACCACGTGTCGTGGTAGTTATGCCGAGGTGATCTCGGAGTTGCCGAGGTTATTTGCGAGAATACCGGAATCCGAGATAAGCGAATAAGGGACAAGAGTCCTAGGATGAAGAAAGACTTCAGGATGGATAAGGGTAATACTCTTAGGGAGTTTATCCTTATCTCTTGAGAAATCCAAAGTAAACACTGAATTGGAGTCCATAGAAGCCGGGCTTCTAGTAGGACTAGGATTGAGTGAACTATAAAAGAGAGGCACCCCCATGGGCCTAAGGTACGCAACTTTATACTTTGAGTAGTGAGTTTAGCACTTGATTATCTTTGAGAGATATATTGACTTGATCATCGGAGAGCCCTCGGGTAGAAGAGCCACCGCCGGAGCCTTCTCTTTCTGTGCAGGACAACAGGGTGCCATTTATTCTGCCAGTGTTCTACAGCTGAATTACTAAACGGGCAGTGTGGTCGGAAAATCACACCCACAATTTGGCGCCGTCTGTGGGAAGGAAAGACGAATAGATGGCCAGTAACGCACAGAAAGAAAAGATTGGGGACGGCACTCCCGCTGGGAGCGAAAGACCTATTGACCTCGATATTGAAGGAGACAACCGTAACACAGAAACTCATCACGGAGCGAAAGACATCGGCCAGGAGGGCGATACTTCAAAGAAGACGGATCAGAGCAGATACTACAACGAAGACAACCTCCAAGTATGGAGGGACAGGTGCCTACGGAGGGATGAAGAGGTAAAAGAGATGGCAGACAAGTTGGCAGACCTACAATCGGTCGTCAACTTCATGATGCAAAACAACGTCATACAGCCGCCATACCCACTGCACGACACACCAGTGCCAGCAACCAATGCCTAGAAGCAAGGGCAGAAAACAATTCCTGAAGCCCCTCAGCACACTAGGAGTGGGAGGCACTCTCACCGGCCTTCCAGGGAAATCGGACGAGAGGAGCCGAGAAGAGAGGAGTCCCAAAAGACATATCACACAAAGGGCACAGAACCCAAGAAACATCGGCATGTTCAAGGGCAGGCGTTATGCTTTGACACAACTCATGGGGAGAAATCGAAAAGGGCCCACCACGAGGCCGAGATCAGTATGCCGAAGAAACTGAAGTCAGCAGATAGCCGAGCTCCTGGACGGAGCAAAGAAGACTTGAGAAACTACCTCAAGAGGAAGCAACAGAACGGAGAAGCCGAGGTAACCTCACCCGACAAGCTAAGGACACCATTCTCGGTAGAATTGGACAAGTTCCAGGCACCAAAGAGATTCAGTATGCCGAGGTTTCAAATATACGATGGTAAGTCAGACCCTAACTTTCATGTTGGATTATACTTGAATTCAATGGCATTGTATAGCGGAAACGAGCCGTTGCTCTGCAAAGTGTTCCCCTCATCCTTCGGGGAGATTGCATTAGATTGGTTCCACAAGCTCCCAAAGGGAAGCGTGAAGACTTGAGAAGGCCTGGCCGAGATGTTTGTGGCCAAATTCGTGACAAACAAGTTGCAGCCATTAAGGGTGGACGCATTGATGACTCTGAAGATCAGCAAGGATGAAGGCCTTAGGGCCTATGCAAAAAGGTACTATGAGGTGTTCAACCGAATACCCGAATGCAACCAGGAGGTGGCAGTCGTGTCTTTCAAGAACGGCCTGAAAGATGATTGTCCATTACGGAAGTCCTTGGCAAAGACATTGCCAAAAAGCATGGAGGAGCTCATGGCAAGAATAGAGAAGTATGCCAGAGCCGAGGAAGATACATCGGGGAATAAAGAGGTAAAACAAGAAAGAACCAACGACAAACAAGAAACGGAATTGAGGGCCAAACAGGCAGTGACGACTGTGTTCCGAATCCCGGTCCACAAAGTCCTGGATCAAATCCGAAACCAACCCTATTTCAGAGCACCGGCAAAGGCCCCAGGAGAATACATGGGAAGGAACGTTGGTAGGCGTTGTGCTTACCACAATGAAGAAGGGCACCCAACCCAGGGCTGCAGAGCCCTAAGAGCACACTTAGAGGACTTAGTGAGACAAGGCCATCTGCGAGACCTTGTCGATGAAGCCAGGACAAGAAAGGAACAGGCAAGATTGCCTCAAGCACCAGCGGCCCCGCCTCCCCCAGCACAACAACCACAGGCAGGGGGACCACGGGTGGTTAATGTGATCCACTCAAGGGTCAACGAGAACGAAATCAGAGGAGAGACCCAGAGGATAAGGCATTTACAGCATGTCTACCAGGTCGGGGAAAAGAGACATCGGCCAGAGGAGTGCCAAGGACCAATGATAGCTTTTACTGAAGCCGACCTAGAGATGGTCCAACATCCACATAATGATGCCTTGGTAGTATCCCTCCAGGTTGGGGAGTGCCAAGTGAAGCGCATTTTGATTGATCAAGGCAGCTCTTGCGACATCATGTATGTTAGATGTTACAAGGAGCTGGGCCTTCACCCAGATGACATGGAAGGATCCAATGGCCCGATGGTCGGCTTCAATGGAACGGCGACATGGCCACTAGGCGCAACAAGCTTGGAAGTACAAGCCGGCACAAAGAAAATCAAGATAGAATTCATTGTGATTGACACACCCTCATCGTACAACATTATCTTGGGAAGGCCATGGTTGCATGCAATGGGGGCAGTCCCCTCAACATTGCACCAACTATTACGGTTCCCAAAAGAGCTTGGGATTAAAGAAATCAGAGGAGATCAACTGCAGGCAAAAACTTGCTCTATGGTAGCAATGAAATCAACCTGCAACATCCGAGAACCAGAGAAGGCATAAATCGAAGACGAGGACATGGAGGTCCTAGACGATGTCGGTAAGGAGCCGGCCTAGAAAAGTGAAGAAGCACTAAAGAAAATCCTCGTCCAGGAGGGCGATGAAGAACGCTTCTTTCTTCTCGGCTCAGGCTTAGCCGAAGAAAAGGAAAGAGAGCTGGAAGCTTTTTTGAGAACAAACATTGAGGTGTTCGCCTGGACACCTTATGAGATGCCTGGCATTGACCCCGAGGTCACATGCCACAAACTGAACGTCGACAGGTCGACCAAACCTGTAATACAGCGAGCCAGAAGACCGACATTGATACACGTCGAGGCAGTAGAAGAGGAAGTAGACAGACTTCTGGAGGCCAGGGCCATCAGAGAAGTCGATTACCCGACATGGCTATCAAACACTGTGGTAGTAAAGAAAAAAAATGGTAAATGGAGGGTCTGTGTAGATTTTACAAGCCTAAACAAAGCTTGTCCCAAAGACAGCTTTCCTCTACCCAAGATCGATCAGTTGGTAGACGCCACATCTGGACATGGAAGGATGAGCTTCCTAGACGCTTATAGGGGGTACCACCAGATAGCCATGTACCCCCCGGATGAAGAGAAGACAGCGTTTATCACCCCAAAAGGCCTGTACTGTTACAGAGTAATGCCTTTTGGGTTGAAAAACGCAGGAGCAACTTACCAAAGGTTGGTAACCAAGATGTTCAGACACTTGATTGGCCAAACAGTAGAAGTCTACATCGATGACATGGTCGTGAAGACCAAGGAACCTAGGGGTCATCTTTTCGACCTAGAAGAGGTCTTTGAAATCCTCAAAACATATCGGCTCCGACTCAACGCATCAAAATGCGCGTTTGGAGTTGGATCTGGTAAGTTCTTGGGATACCTGGTGACAAGAAGGGGCATTGAGGCCAGCCCAGATCAGATCAAGGCCATCCTAGATTTACAGAGCCCAACATCAGCAAAACAGGAATAGATGCTTACCAGAAGGGCCGCAGCCCTAAACAGGTTCATAAGCCGAAGCTTAGACAAATGCAAACCTTTCTTCAACCTAGTAAAGAAAGCCACGGATTTCCTTTGGATAGAAGAATGTGAGGCCGCGTTGGCCGACCTAAAGAAGTATCTAACTATGGCTCCAGTCCTCTCAACACCTAGACCTGGGGAAGAGCTGTTTTTGTACTTAGCAGTTTCAGAACACGCAGTAAGCGCGGTGTTAGTCCGAGAAGAAAAAGGGGAGCAAAAAGCTGTTTACTATGTAAGCAAAACCTTGGCCAACGCAGAAACAAGGTATCTTCCCCTAGAGAAATTAATGCTAGCCTTAGTGATGGCTTCAAAGAAGTTGAACCATTACTTCCAGGCGCACAAGATTATAGTGCTAACAGAGCACCCTTTAAAACCCTTGTTACAGCAAGGAGACTTAACTGGAAGAATAGCAAGATGGGCAGTGGCCTTGGGCCAGTACGACCTGGAGTTCAGGCCGAGAACAGCAATTAAGGGCCAAGTTTTGGCCGACTTCGTGGCCGAGTTCACCCCAGAATCCAACGAACATCGGGCTCCGTTGAGCCAAGATGAACGTCGTCCCAGCAAGCAAGGAGAAGCCCAGCCAAAGGCAAAAGAGCAAAAGAAGGAAAAACTCAAACCCTGCAGCATCTACATCGGCGACTCATTCAGACTGTTTGTCGATGGAAGTTCAAACCGACAAGGAGCGGGGGCAGGAGTACTACTGATATCTCCAGATGGAGAAATAATAGAACAGTCCATCCGTTTGGGGTTCAAGGCCTCAAATAATGAAGCAGAATACGAAGCATTAATTACAGGGCTAAAGCTGGCAGCAGCAGCAGAAGCAGATGAGGTAATAGTTTTTTGTGATTCACAGCTTATTGTTAACCAGTCAACAGGAGAATTCGCAGCCAGAGACGAAAGGATGTCGGCATATGCAAAAGAGGTCATCAGATTGGCAGCCTTATTTCAGAACTGCCGGCTACTCCAAGTAAGCCGAGATGATAACAGCCACGCCGACGCATTGGCCAACCTGGCAAGTTCAATACAGACTGGAAAAACAAGGACAATTATGATTGACTATATGTCGGGCTCAAGCATAGAACCACAGAACACAGAGCATGAAGCAATGTGTGTGGACATGGGGCCAAGCTGGATGAATGCAATTGTTGCGTTCCTGAAAGAAGGAAAGCTGGCAGAAGACCGCAAGGAGGCACATAAGGTCAGGTTGAAATCGGCAAGATTCAGCCTCACAGCGGACGGACATCTCTATAGAAGGTCATTCACTGGACCCCTCTTAAGATGCGTACACCCTTTGTAGGTTGAAGATTTTCTATATGAAATTCATGAAGGAATTTGTGGAAACCACGCTGGAGGCAGATCACTAGCTCACAGGGCCATTACCCAGGGGTATTGGTGGCCCTACATGCAAAAAGATGTAGAAGCATACGTGAAGAAGTGCGAACAATGCCAAAGGTTTGCACCTTTGATACACCAGCCAGCTGCTGACCTAAATCCAGTATCCAGCCCTTGGCCGTTTGCCCAGTGGGGCATGAATCTTGTTGGACAACTTCCCCAGGCAACTGGGCAGAGAAAATACTTGCTGGTAGCAACAGATTACTTCACAAAGTGGATAGAGGCAGAACCTCTTGCCAAAATCCGAGATGTGGACGTCAAGAACTTCATATGGAGAAACATCATCACCAGATTTGGCATTCCAAGAGCCATAGTTGCCGACAACAGGACGCAGTTTGACAGCAAACTCATCAAGAACTTTTGTGCGAAATTCAAAATCGAAAATTACTTTTCAACACCAAGTTTTCCCCAAAGTAATGGACAAGCAGAAGCATCCAACAAAGTAATTTTGAATGGAATAAAGAAGAGACTGCAGGCAGCAAAAGGAAAGTGGGTAGACGAATTACGCAACGTGCTTTGGGCATATCGGACTATGCCGAGAAGATCAACAGGGGAGTCCCTCTTTGCCATGGCTTATGGCACAGAAGCAGTCATTCTACTGGAAGTCGGCATCCCAGGGATCTGAACCCAGGGAGTTGAGAATGGGACTAATGACATACTCTTAGCCCGAGATCTGGATCTTTTGGAAGAGCGAAGAGAGAAAGCTGCAATTCAGCTCGCAGCATACCAGCAATAGCTTGCCAGAGCTTACAACAAGAAGGTCAATCCAAGAGATTTTCAAGTCGGTGACCTAGTCCTGAGAAAAGTCGTCGGCAACAAGAAGGATCCCAGAGAGGGCAAGCTTGGCCCAAACTGGGAAGGACCCTACAGAATCACTTCGGTATTAGGTAATGGAGCCTATCGACTTGAAGATAATAAGGGCAAAGCATTGCCTAGACCATGGAACACTTGTAATTTGAAATTTTTCTATCATTAGATGTTCCTTGTTATTTTTTCAACGTCATCAATAAAATCATAGCAGCAATCCTCTACACTAATAAAAGATGCGCAATATTATTTCTGAATAATGAGAACCCAAGTGGAACTCAGGTTCACATTAGGGGAAAAGAGAAGAAGAATATGCTTAACACTTGTTGAAATTTATAACAATTTACAAGTTGAAGTTAAGCCGAGATGATTCCTTGTCTTCACTTGTTGAAATTTATAGCAATTTACAAGTTGAAGTTAAGCCGAGATTATTCCTTATCTTCACTTGTTGAAATTTGTAGTAATTTACAAGTCGAAGTTAAGCTGATTCCTTATCTTCACTTGTTGAAATTTGTAACAATTTACAAGTTGAAGTTAAGCCGAGATGATTCCTTATCTTCACTTGTTGAAATTTGTAGCAATTTACAAGTTGAAGTTAAGCCGAGATTATTCCTTATCTTCACTTGTTGAAATTTGTAGCAATTTACAAGTCGAAGTTAAGCTGATTCCTTATCTTCACTTGTTGAACTTTGTAACAATTTACAAGTTGAAGTTAAGCCGAGATGATTTCTTATCTTCACTTGTTGAAATTTGTAGCAATTTACAAGTTGAAGTTAAACCGATATTACTGTTTCTCTTCGCTTGTTGAAATTTGTAGCGATTTACAAGTCAAAAGTAAAGTCGAGGCTATTGCTTAAACACTTGTAGAAATTTACAAGTTGGTTAAACCGAAGAAGGTGCTTAACACTTGTTGAAATTTGTAGTAATTTACAAAATGACGTTAAGCCGACATAAGATCATTTCTTGAAATTTGCAGCAGTTTATAGGTTGAAGTAAAAGCTAAGTATATTGTTTAAACACTTGTTGAAATTTGTAGCAATTTACAAGCAGATCATTGTTTAGCACTTGTTATAACTTAAGAAAAGTTTATAGGTTGAAATTCAAACAGTATGTGTTTTACACTTGTTGAAATTTATGAAAAGTTTACAGGTCAGTATCTTGCCAAAGTAAATCTTGTAGTTATTATACTCGAGGTATGTAACCCCGAGAAGATTGCACAAAGAAGGCAAAGTATGAAAGGCATGCAAAATATTCTAAGTATAGAATCATACAGAAGTAATCAAGAGAAAATAAAGATTGAGGCATTCAGACATTACAGTTGTAGTTTTTTATTACAGAGGGAACAATCAAAGCGTAACTGTTCAGTAGAAGGCGCATCGGCCACGCAAAAGCTCACAAAGTACAAAAGAAACGAAAGAAAAAAACATGTAAGCTAAGATTCCTCAACAGTGGCAGTTGGTTAAGTCTGAGGTTCAGATGATTGCTGGGTCGATGCCTCGGCCGCCTTTTCTGCCACGATCTCGGCATCAATTTTGGCAAGTGTTTGATCAAGACTTTTATCGGTTGAAGGAACGTCAGATGATGCTTACTCAGGAGTAGCCTCCTTAACAACCTCCTCATCCTCCTCCTCATGAGTCAAGTCTAGGACTTGATCATCCTGAAGAGGAGACTTGGTCTCATTGTCGTCTTTAGGCTTCCTTACTAAAGCATCATCATCATCCTTATCCTTATCCTCATCTTCAGAATCGGACTCAGATTCGTCTTCAGCTTGACTTGGAGGTGGAGGTGGAGGGAATGGAAGAGGAATAGCGTCGGCTTTACGCAGTGGTGAATCATCAGGGATATTGAGCTTTTTTGCCAGGGACATCCAACCAAGGGAGAAGCCCCTGTTGCATGCCTGCCTGACTTGTAATTTGTATTCCTCTGTGACGTCGGCCATATCCTTAGCGTAAGCCTTTTCGTCAGCCGCCTTGATTTCGGCGTTTTTAGTAGCCAGGGCCTCCTGAAGCTCCTTTTCGGCTTGGGCCGCTTTTTCCTCGGCCTCTCTCTTCTGCGATTCGGCAACCTTCTTAATAGCTTCAGCAGCATCAGCCTTCTCCTCGGCTATCTGTTGGGCCTTAGTGGCAGCCTCGACCTGGTCTTCCAGCTTCTTCATTTTTAATTGAAGGCTTTTGTTGGTCTTCTGAAGGGAGGCAAACTCCCTCTTCATCTCGGCCAACTTCTCTCGATTCTTAAACGATTGCATGGAAAAAGAATGGGCATGCTGGATGGCCTGAAAGAAAACAGAAGCATTAGAAAATATTTCAAGTGTGAAACATAAAGAAAGGAAAAGTACCAATCAGGAACACTTACTTGAACTGAGTGCTGTAGCATTAGAGCATAATTCTCGTACTCACTGTACCCGGCATTTCGCTCCAAATCGCCAGGAAGAAGCAGCGCCGTACTAAGGGCAACACCGACATTAATGTCATCGGCGCTTTCACTGGTTATAATTGGCCTGTCTTCCAAAGTAATTTGGGGGGCCCAAAGGACGTCAGGTTTTTTGGACTCCGAGGTAGTTGCAGACGATGACCTCGGCTTCTTTGATTTTGTGGATTCTGATGGCTGGGTTTCTGCACGCCTCTTCCCAGCAGAAGGTTGAGACTTGTCACTCTCAGCAAGTTTAGAGATAGGTAAAGTATCCTCAGATTCAACCTGAGTTACTTTAGCCTTTGGTTGAGCTTTCTTGGTTCTTTTAGGCTTCGGTGGGGGCATGGTTTGCGATGGTTGAGCGTCAACATCGGTAGGGAGGTCGGCTAGGAGATCTTCGGCAACAGGTTTCGGGTGACCCATCTCAGCAGTTCGGACTAGTCTGCGCCGCCTTTTCCGTTCAGGTATTGGGATCAAGTATGGAGCCGAAGTTGATGGCTGATCAGCTGGATCCGATGTTGATCCTTGATCTGTTCGAGATAGAGACACAGTTTGGGTTGTGGCAGATGGTGGAGAAAGGCTTTTCTTCTTCCTTTTAGGGACGTCGGGCAAAATCGACTTGTATGTTGGAATGAAGTTAAGAAGCAAAGGCGCTTTCCTTTTCTGGACTGGTAAGTCCAAAAGCTTCTTCAAATCCTTGCTTGGGACGTAGGATTGGCGAAAGCTTTTAGGTGGCTTACGAACATCTGCAAGAAGAACAGACATTAGAAACAGACAGAGTATTGAGGACTTGAAAAGAAACAACTAAGTATTGACACTGGGCTCTTACCCTTGCCCTCTTTAACTGACCGAGGAAGAGGGTAGAGATGGGCATCCTCGTCTGGGGCAAACTCCCAATTTCCCGAGGTAATGAGGTAGTCATCTCCAGCCCCCTTGTTGGAGTCTGGGAGGTCGGCTACGATTTTGAACTCTGTAGACCTCGGCTTAAGATAACAGACGTAGCCTTTTTCTTTCAGATTGAGGGCACACATGGTGTAACAGTACTGAATATCAGCTAAAGTTATCCTAACATTTTCCTGTTTGGCTAAGGCTATAATACCGTAAATCACTCGATAAGAGTTAATGGTAAGTTGCATGGGGTTCAACTTATAGTAATGGAGAACTTCACGAAAAAAGGGATTAAGTGAAAGCCGAAGTCCACATTCAGTAAAAGCAACAATAGGAAAAGGCATCGTATCATCTGTGGGCATGATAGAGTCGTCATCCCCAGCCAGTCTCAGATGGACGTCGGCAAGAATGACGAACTCTTCCCTAATGTATTCCAGTTTGGTTGGGGTATCTACCCTATGTTTCCACATGCCCATAATGTCGGCGTAAAGGTATTCGACTTCAGAAAGGGGATATTCTCAAAGGGTTTTTTAGACCTCGGCAAAACCTAGGTAAGTACTGGTAAGGGTTGTTTCAGTTTTTCCTAAGAATTGGTAGGTTCTATAAACAAATCCCAAAACTGAATCTATGAAAGCAAAGATTGGGGGCACAGATCTGGAAGGAAACACAGAAAACAAGAAACAAAGAATGAAGTTTCAGAATCAAGAACAGAGGTAGGGTTCTCAAAAATATAAAGAATACAGGAGATATAGGGTCAAGAACAGTGACAAAAAAGTGGTGAAACAGTGCAAGTGTTCAAGACATGGACAAAAGCAAAATTAAAGCATTCAGATATGTGGTTCGCAAGATAGATGTTTGAACAAGACAGTAATGGCAAACTAATAAAGAATATCGAAAGGCGTTAAGAACGAAAAGAACGGTGGCTTACCAGGAAAAATGAAGCCGATATAAAGATTGCCGAAATCAGGCGACGGTTGCAGACACAACGGAATGACGAAAGCTTCACTGGAATGGAAGAATGATAGCAGTTGCAGAGCTTGAGATTTGAGCAATGGCAGATTCAAGGGAAAGAGTTTGGAGAGAGAGAAAGTGAGTAAAATCGATTGCAAAAGTGAAAAGACAAAAGCAAAAGGCAAAAGTTTTGTCAAAAAACTTGAAACGGCGGCAAAAATAGAAGCATTTATTACGCCTGGAATATTGCAGGCGTCAGATGGCGCAGACAGATGCAAGGTGGCTTACAAGCGCGTTACAGGCACGACCCAATGAAGATGAAACACGTAAGAAGAACGGTTGAAAAGTGATGCATGACAGCTCATGCGCGTAAAAAAGTTCATTAGAATTCTTGTTCTTGGAAGAAGACATGTCGGCCTAAAATAAACGATCTCGGGTGAAGAGTCCTTATGCCGATGTACTAGAAAGAGGAACGATATAGGTTCCATCACTTCAGAATGCCGAGGTAATAAAACCTAGGGGGCAATTGTGGGGATATATTTTCAGAGTACCAACACGTGGCAAGGTGACGCCGACGTGTCAGCCGAGGTACCACGTGTCGTGGTAGTTATGCCGAGGTGATCTCGGAGTTGCCGAGGTTATTTGCGAGAATACCGGAATCCGAGATAAGCGGATAAGGGACAAGAGTCCTAGGATGAAGAAAGACTTCAGGATGGATAAGGGTAATACTCTTAAGGAGTTTATCCTTATCTCTTGAAAAATCCAAAGTAAGCACTGAATTGGAGTCCATAGAAGCCGGGCTTCTAGTGGGACTAGGATTGAGTGAACTATAAAAGAGAGGCACCCCCATGGGTCTAAGGTACGCAACTTTATACTTTGAGTAGTGAGTTTAGCACTTGATTATCTTTGAGAGATATACTGACTTGATCGTCGGAGAGCCCCCGGGTGGAAGAGCCACCGCCGAAGCCTTCTCTTTCTGTGCAGGACAACAGGGTGCCATCTATTCTGCCAGTATTCTACAGCTGGATTACTAAACGGGCAGTGTGGTCGGAAAATCACACCCACAGGTATTTAGTAAGAATAATTATCATATTAAATCCTAATTAAAATAATTTATAAATAACAAATATTGAACACCCACAAAATTATTGTTCTTTTTTTTTTTGTTACAGGAAAATCCTCCCACTCTCCCGTAGGTCCAAGGCAGCGCCCCATGAGGAGATCACTAGGGTGTCCTGTTGTCCGTTCCGAGTAAGAGACTATAACCTGGAAGCTTGTCCCGACCTCCCAAGGCAAGCTCCGCTTAAGTCAGGACTCGCACAGCGGGGGAGAATTAAACCCACACCAAGTAGCTGATAAGGCATCCTTGAGGTCAACCTCCTAACCAACTGTGCTACGCCCAGGAGATTGGCCCAGAGGGGAGTTGGACCCAGGACCTAGGGGCTTAAACCCCAGGCCCTTACCAAGTTGCCACTCACCCCTGGGTTATTGTTCTTAATAATGTCTTTGTTAGTGATTGAATTGGGTTAATTTAAAACTAACTTTTACACTAATATATATTTCAGATAGACTCTGGATAAAATTAATTAATTAATTTATTTTTTTTTAAGAATAATTAAATGTGGATTTTCACAATTGACCTCTCTGAGCTTGTCCTGCAAAAGGACCTGCGAAAGGTGCTGTAATAGGAGGAACAAGTGTTGTGTCTCTTTCAGCCACAGGAAACCCTTTTAACCCCCCGGGTACAAATTTGAACAATGGATTAGCGAACCCTTTTGTGCCAGATATGGCTTTGAACATGGGATTTGGAAACATCCTTATGTCATTTTCTTGTGTTGGCCCAGATCCACCAATCTGCATGGCTTCACTGTTAAGTAATGAGACATTTTGATTTATCATAGGCTCATACCAAGACTGAGATGATGGTCTTTCATAATTTTGATTGCTAGTCTGACCATTAGTATGTCTATTACTTTGCATAGGCTGTTTGTCTCTAGCTAATTTTTGCTAAGGGACATTTGAAATTTCCTCCATATGTCTTGTGCTAGTTGGTTGATGGGTATTCATCCGATCCATAAAGGATATTGCCATCTTTCCATTGTGTTCATTAACTGCTGTCCCATGGCATCTACTAGGCCTCCCTACGGATTCATTGGCTGAGTAGATGAAACAATGGATGGTCCAATTCCATGGTCTCGTGCACTATTCTGGACACGTGGTGCATGTTCTGCATTACTGGTCTGTTCGACCATAGGTTCTGATGAGATAGGTGTTTCTATAGGATGTGTTATCACATTATCCTCTGGATCAAGTACCTCTACCTCCATTTCCACTTCTTGGCGTTCATTTTCTCATTGTCTCCTACATCTAGCAATTTCAATTAGTCCCACCGGGTGTGCCAAAAATATATGTTGGCTGTTTTGGCTTTCAAAGGTTAGTATTGTAATTTTAAGCGTGCTAGCAAGGATTAATCAGTCCTTATAGAAGATTAATTACCAACCAATTATCAAACAATTGTATTTCAGCTCTTTCAGCCTCAATGAAAAGGACTTTTACTGGTGGCTTGTTTAGGAGAACTTAGTAAACAACAATTAAATAAAGAATAATTGCAGCATTTCATTAAGTAAGAATGAAAAACTTACAACAATCTGATCTAGCCTCGTAGAGGTTTACAGCAACAAACTATTCAAAACTACTCCTATGAATAAAGAGCGATGTAGGAATTTGACGTACAGAAATGTAAAAACTAGAAGGAAATAAAGTAGATAAAATTGATTTATGAATTTGAGTCTCAGGGGCTTCTTTTTGGGGCCCTCTCTGCTATTTATATTTCTCAATGATAACCGTCGAAATGGACTTCTAACTGTTGAAACTTCCCTTCATGATCGCTGATCATACTCTCTTACAATTAGCTCCACTATGCTATATTTGCAGTTAGGCTTCCCTCTTGATTTTGAATTTGAAACTTGCGAGTAACCGTTAGGCCACATCACCTTATATCCCTCTATCATTCCAGTGCTATGCAGACCCATTATTATCAGTATGGGTTGACACGTGTCTGACTATGGTTGGCGATTTATATTACTTTCCTAAATTACCTTTCTCATGCCACGTGTTGAATCGTGATTGGCTTGTACAATTTATATAGCCAACAACACCCTAATCAGTTATTCCTATTTAAATCTCTGTATCTTATTTTCCAAGAGATTAACGTTATTTCTTCTTCTTCTTCATTCTCTCTCCAAAATTCCAATCCACCCTATCAAAATTCACTATCATCAATATCATTATTTTTTATTATTTTGAAATCCTAAACCCTAAAAGAAAGTTTGAACAAAATCAAATAATGGATGAGAGTAATAATCAAAATAAATTTTTGAAATAACCTATCAAAAATGAAGTAATTATTCATATAAAGGGGTTTCACAAATTTTATAGAACACCATCAATTATTTTCTATATCGTTTTTTGACAAAAATGAAAGGACCTAGTAGTTAGATTAACAATATCATATTATTGGAGTTGTTCTTATTTTATCATTTAAATAGTACATTGTTCGAGAACTACTTTTTCTTGTTAGTGGCTAATGTTTACGTGCTTATAAGCTTAATTTTTACTACGAGTATTTTTGTGGATAATTTATAATGTAAATTTTTTTTTCTGTATTGAAAAGTTTTACAAGGCTTAAGTAAAAGTTTGATTTTCTTCTATATTTATAATGCTTATGTGCTTATAAGTTTTTTTTTTTTTTTGAGAATTATTTTATGTATTGAAAAGTTTTTGAAATAATTTGATTTTTTTAGTTTGTTTATTATTTATTATTTGAGTTTACTTTGAAAGTAATTTGAAAAAAATAATAAAGTATAATAAGAGTAAAATAAAATTTTAAATAATTAAACATAATGTATTTAGAAATTAGAAGCACTTAATAATTTTTTAAGTATAAAGAGAATCCCCAATATTGGGCCACAATTGGAGCAAAGTACAGACCTGTGGCCTTCTTTAATTGGGCCCGAAAGAACGGAGTGATAACCTCCATGGTGCCCACTAAGGAAAAGTACACGCAATATTTAATAATATTGGTCTTGTTTGAGTGAAAAAAAACATGAAAATTTGTAAAAACAAAAATGTTTAAGACCCCCTTTCTCCCACCCCCTTTGACCCCCTTTACTTTTAATTGGTCCATTTTTCTTTTTTCTTTTTTCTTTTTTTCTTCCCTCCCAATCTCCAACCCCCACGTGTGTGTGGGGGTGGTGGAGGTAGGAGTTTTGAGGGGGTCTTAATCAGTTCACTTTATAAAAAATCCTATCTTGAGAAATAATGATTTATTTAGTCTTAATTTTTTTTATAGACAAATTAGACTTATTTATTTTGAAAATGTAGATTTAATATATCATTTAAAAATTAGATTTACGGTTATACCCTTATTTCTATTATGTTCATTCTCTTTTTTTTTTTTGTACTAGAAAGGTAGGTACACAATATATAAGAATCAAATTTGGAATGAATTTTTATATAAAAATCTTTTTTAATTGGAAAACATTTCAAAGGGAATACAAAAATAACTTAAAATATGAGATTATTCAAACATTCCAAAAGGATGTGAGATTTTTCAAATATTTCAAAAGAAGTACAAAAATTATTTGGTTAGTTTTAGCCAAATATATAATTTCAAACTGTAATAGTCAAATGTAACATTTCAATGTAACAGTAAAAAAAAAGTAAATTAGTGTGATACCTTAATATAACACATAAAAAAATAAAATAAAATAAAATATTTACTGTAATTTTCTCACACGTAACACGCCAAAAAAATTCCTTAGTATAAAGTTGTAATGTAACACACAAAAACAATTCCTTATTGGAACGCTCTAATGTAACACACAAAAAATTCTTAGTTTATTTTTTCCAAATGTAACACTCTAATATAACACTAAAAACAAATTTTTAGTGTAACTCTAATGCAACATACACAAAAAAAATTTAGTGTACTTTTTTCAAATGTAACACTTTAATATAATACTCTAAAAAAATTCCTTAGTGTAATACTCTAATGTAATATACAAAAACTCTTTAGTGTAACATTCTAATGTAACACAAAAAAAAAAAAAAACTCATTAGCGTATTTTTATTAAATGTAACACTTCAATATAACACTCAAAAAAATTCCTCAAATTAACAATTTAATTTAACACACAAATAAAAAAATTTATTTGGTATACTTTTTCCAAACGTAATGCTGCAATGTAACCCCCTTAAAAAAAAAAAAATTTTAGTGCACTTTTTCTAAACATAACACTCTAATGTAACACTAAAAAAAAAAAATGCGAGATTCTTCAAACCATTCCAAAAGGATTACAAATATTCCTTAGTAAGTTTTTGACAAATGTATAATTTCAAATTGTGAGTGTTACATTTGACAAAAAAAAAGTACACTAATAAGCTTTTTTGATATTTTTGTGTGTTACATTAGAGTATGTTATATTTGAATGTTACGTTTGAGAAAAGTACACTAAGGATTTTTTTTTTGGTTATATTGGAGTGTTATGTTTGGAAAAAATACACCAATGAGTTTTTTAGTGTGTTACATTGAAGTGTTACGTTATTGGAGTATTACATTAAAGTGTTAGGTTTTTGTTCGTAAAGTGGAATTTATTCTAGAATGAGGGAATATCTAAAACTTCTATAGTGTAATTTGTCCAAATGTGTAATTTTACATTTTAATAAACCACTTTTATCCCCAAAAAAATTAAATTCAAACATGAAAGTGACTATTTTTTTTTATATAATTTCCACTTTAATGGAACCATTGGGTCCACAAAAAAAAAAAAAAAAAAAAGGACTAAACAGTTCATAATATCACATTTTGAAATTTATTGGTATTTCACCCAAAAAAAAATAAAACAAATTAAAGTTTTTATTTATTTATTTTAGATTTGAACAAATTAAAGAAGTTAAATTCCTCTGTTTATGTTGGTTGGGTCAAAAAAATGAGAAGAATATGAATTAGTGTGTTTGATTTCAGTTTTCTGAATTAAGTTTTTTAAAAATTAAGTTTTTTATTTTTCGTATTTTTTTGTTTTTAGTGAATATTTTTAAAATTTTAAACATTTTTTTTTTACTTTTTAGATGCACCTTAATTAAATATATCTAAAAAGTAAAATATTTGTAAAAAAATATTTTAAAAAATTAATAAATACACAAAAATACGAAATATACTAAAATTTTGTTTTGTTTTGTTTTGTTTTGTTTTTTTTGTATTTAGTGATTTTTAAAAAAAAAATCAAAAAAATTATACTTTTTAAGTGTATTTATGTTAGGTGTGCCTAAAAATTTTAAAAAATTGTTTAAAATATTTAAAAAAAATAGTAAAAATATATATATATGGAAAACAAGAAGATATAATTTTCCAAAAAGTGTTTTAAAAAAACTAAAATCAAACAAGTTGAATAACTTTTTTGTCGCTTTTTATTCATAAAAAATATTATGTATAATTTTATTTCCATTTGTCTTAATGAATCAAAATCTAAACTATTGGTACAAAATTGGGTCCTGTAAAATTACTTGGTTTTGGTCCAATAAAAATATAATGTGTTTACAATTTGTGCATGCCTGGGAAAAAAATAAAGGTAGTAAAAACAATTATTATTAGCCTTTTTTATTTTCTTACAAATTCATGTTATTTAGCAAAATAGAAGAGAATGAATTGAAAAATATACAAGTAGAATGACCATGGAAGATAACATGAACCATACAAAAATTAAAAAAAGAAAAAAAAAAAAGAGTCGCATTACTTGGATTTTTTTAAATTTTCATTTCCACTTCTAATATATGAATTACAAGTAAAAAGAACCAACCCAAGCCCCAAAAGATATATCTTACTAAGCCATCGAGCTGGATTAGGCTCAAAAACTGAAGCCCACTGGACTTGACTATATTTATATTGACAGGCCCATATCATATACAAAGAGTCCACAGGATAACCTTGCTGGTCATTTTTTATACTATTTAACATGTTATTAATGTATTAATTTTATAATCCTATATTTTATACAGTATACTAATATATTGATAACACATTAAATATTATTAAAAATTAGACTGGTGTGGTTGAAATTCAACGAAATCTAAATTATTAAAACCCAAATTTTCTTAAAAAATATAAAATAAAATTCAATTAGAATAATGTGACAATAGTAATATTGAAATTATAAGTTATAATATAACTGTTTTAGTTGAAAATGAAAGGAGGATAAAGGGTCACATAATTCTGTATGGAAATTATGTATAGAATTTATATTTGTATATTATTACCTACATATTTATATTAAACATCTTTCTTGATATGTATTTCTCTTATTATTATAATCTCCATCTCCTTTTTATTTCACAAGATTGCAACATATTATTGAAATTCAAAATCAACAATTTATAATTTTTATGTCATTTTGTTTCTAAAAATATATGTATTTAAAATAAGGGACTTTTATTGATAAATCTCATTTAGAAGTGTTTTAATCCAAGAAGTCCATGAAAGAATTTTTCAACCCATTTAGTCCCATGTATGTATAGTTTTATTCTATAAAATTCTTTTTCTTGATTTACACTATTTTCTTGGACATTTATGCCCTTATATTTAATTTTGATACCCTTATAAATATTTTTTGAACGGTTAGCAATTTTACGATGTAAACATTCATATTTTAAAATTCACATTGGTAGGAATGTAAAATTGGCCCGTGGGTGGCCCGAAACCTGCCCGCGAGCCGGGGTGGGCCAGCCCGGCCCGTTAATAATGTGAATATTCACATTGACATGTTAACATTCACATTAATAGGAGTGTAAAATTGGCTCGCGTCCTGTGGCGGCGTGAAACCCGCTCGCGTCCTGTGAGCGGGACCGGTCCGGCCCGTTGACAATGTGAATATTCACATTGACATGTTAACATTCACATTGATAAGAGTATAGAATTGGCCCGTAGCTCATGGGCGGCCAAAAGTCCGGCCGCGACTTGGGGTGGGTTCGACCCGGCCCGGATTGTTGACAATGTGAATATTCACATTAACATGTTAACATTCATATTGATAGGAGTGTAAAATTAGCCCGCGCCTCGTGGTTGCCCGAAACCTGCCCACGGCCTGTGGATGGCTTGGGGCGGGCCCGGCCCGGCTTGTTGATAATGTGAATATTCATATTGACATGTTAACATTCACATTGATAAGAGTATAAAATTGGCCAGCGGCCCAGGGCGAGCCTGACCCGGCTTGTTGACAATGTGAATATTCACATTGACATGTTAATATTCACATTGATAAGAGTGTAAAATTGGCCTGCAGCCCGTGGCAGGCTCGTTTGGGTCCGGGTCTGAGCATGTCCGAGACCCTAGGATAGGGCCTAGGTCATCACTTTGAAGCCCGGCCCGGCCCATCGGCCCGCTTAAGTCCCATTCAAGGCTCAGTCCGAGGCCCAGCACGCGGCGAGGCGCAATGTATTTTTTTGTGGAAAATAATAAAATTTTGGTAGAAAAAATTAAAAAGAATTAAAAAAAATGGTCAGGCTCGCCCGAGCCCGACCTAAACTCGAGGCTAGGCCCAGGCCCACCGGCCCGACCCGAGGCTCGATCCATCGGCCCGTCCAAAGCCCGAATACCCTTGTGCTAGGGCTAGGGCCTGGGTCTAATTTTTTGGCCCGTGGGCTGGCCTGGTAAAGGCTCGTTTGGGCCCAGGCTCAAGCCTAGTTCGAGACCCTAGGCTAGGGCCTGGGCCATCATTTTGAAGCTCCGCCTGGCCCATCGGCCCGGTTAAGGCCCATTCAAGGCTCGATCCAAGGCCTGACCCGCGCCGAGGCCCAGTGTCTTTTTTTGTAGAAAATAATAAAATTTTGGTAGAAAAAATTTTTAAAAAATGGCCAGGCCCGCTTCGGGCCACCCACGGGCCGTGGGCGGGTTTCGGGCAGCCACGAGGCATAGGCTAATTTTACACTCCTATCAATGTGAATGTTAATATGTTAATATGAATATTCACATTGTCAACGGGCTGGGCCGGGCCCGCTTTGGGCCACTGGCCAATTTTATACTCTTATCAATATGAATGTTAACATGTCAATGTGAATATTCACATTGTCAACAGACCGGGCCGGGCCCGCGCCAAAGGCCGTGGGCGGGTTTCGGGCAGCCACGAGGCGCGCGCTGATTTTACACTCCTATCAATGTGAATGTTAACATGTCAATGTGAATATTCACATTGTCAACGGGCCGGGTCAGGCCCACCCCGGGCCGCGGGCGGGCTTTTGGCCGTCCATGGGCCGCGGACCAATTTTATACTCTTATCAATGTGAATGTTAACATGTCAATGTGAATATTCACATTGTCAACGGGTCGGATCGGGCCCGCCCTGGGCCGCGGGCGGGTTTTGCGCCGCCACGGGACGCGGGCCAATTTTACATTCCTATTAATGTGAATGTTAACATGTCAATGTGAATATTCGCATTGTCAATAGGCCGGGCCCCCCCAGCCCGACTCGAATTTTTCCGGGCACCCACGAGGATCGACATGGGCCGGGCCCCTACATATTGACGATATGAACATTCACATTGACGGTGTGAACATTCACATTAGGGCTATTTTGGTAATTATGTCAGATGAAAAGGGTATTTTGGTCTTCTTATCTCAAATAGGACCTAATGGAATAGTCAAAAAGAATATGGGTTGGATGGAATAAAACTCTTAGAAAGTGAATTTATCAAAAAAGCTCCATTAAAATAATTATTGTTGGCGCCATATTTAACAATTATATGTTTGGATTTTTCTTAATCATCGATTATAAAATATACATTTTTTTTTTTCATTTATATTATAGGGAGGATCTCAATATTTGTTGTATCTTTTTATTTGTTTCATAGTATTTATATTCGAATGACAAAGCAGAAAACGACGAACTTACATAGACTTCATTTTTCTTAATTTAAAATCAATAATGTCATTTATATATATAAAATGTAAAATGTATTGTGACTTCTGAGTAATTATAACGATAATCATTTTAAGAAAATAGAATTTTTTTTATAAAACCATACATAACTGTGACACAAAGGGGCATGATACACATGTGTGGCTCACATGTGAAACTTATATTTTGTCTTACATCTGTATTTTATATACACATAGATTTGTTTATGTATCTTACATGTCACTTCTTTTTTTCTTTTTTTTTATACATATTTTTATGCTACCTGATTACGTGATAAGATATTATTTATTTTTATTAATCACGTAATACTTGTATCAAAATAAGGGTATCAATCAAATGAAAAAGTATTAACAATGTACGTGACAACACAATGAGCTCGCTATTTGTGAAAATGAGGTGGAAACCAATAAATAAAAAATAAAAAACAAGAGTAGGAACTTTAAAAAGTCTTCTATAATTTGATGTATATATGACCTAACTTTATTGTGGGCCAACCCAACTCAAGCTCGTATTCCAGGTGGGTCGACCCAACTTGAATGGGGCTAGGCTTTGGGTTTGAAGCCCAACCCAATCCGCTCGCAAATCTTAGGCACCCAATTGGTTGTCTGTTAGCTTCACCCACGAGCTCCTCAAAAATTATGAAATGCATTGACAAAAAAATTAAAAAAAAAATGCCTTAAATCTGGGCTTATTAGGCTAAGTTTATGGGCTAACCAAATAGCCCAATCTATTGGCTCGTGAGAGGAAGTCTGCTAGTCTGGCTTGCGAGTCTGTTTAAACTTAAGCCTATTGAGTAAGGCTTGAGTCTCAAATTTTGATTTGTAACCTTATTCGGTGGAGTTTGGGAAGCAAGTTCCCAAATTTTTTTCTCATTTTTTTCACTAATGCTGTGTTTGGTTAGGGGATTTGGGGAGGGATTTGGAAAGGGAAAGGGAAAAGGTGTGTGAAACTATGTGAAATGTAGGTATATTTTTTTCACATTTCACCTACCTTTTCCATTTCTTTTTCCAAATCCCTCCTCAAATCCCTCAACCAAACACAGCATAAAAGACAAAAGTTTTGCAAAACCGAAAAAAATACATCCAAACAAAATATCACATCCAACCCCATAATCATTTCACTTTTTCTCTCACAAACATCACATCCAACCACATAAAAACTCAACTATCTTCCCAAACACTAAAAATTTTTTATCTCATAAAAACCTACATCTAATAAAATCTACATAAAAACTCACTTCCCAAACACCCACTCACTAAAAAAAATTTGATTGAGATTAGCCAACAAACAAACTTGGACTCACTTTCATGTTCCAGTCTAATGCGAATACCGATCCTTAATTATGAGTAAGGTCTCGTTTGGGAATAAGTTAATTTAGTAATTTTTTGACTAAAATATGAGTTAAAAAAACTAGTATGTTTAGGATGATTTTTTAGTTTTTTACGAAAAGATGTGCAAAAAGTAAAGAGAAAAGAGAATATTTGATTTTTTAATATGGGTTGTTGGCTTTTTAATTTTTTTAGTGATTTTTTGACTAAACCAGTCACTCTCCAAACGAGGCCAAAATTTAAAAATTTTAAATAATGAGTCTCTAATATTTATGTTTTATGATATATTTATATATTTATTTGTCAAGTTGTTGGGAATATTTATTGATATTGTTAGCCGCGCATACAATGCATTTGAAAACACATGCGAATGCGTGGTTTTACTCAGTCGCGAGATAATGCTGTGGGACCGCACAGTGTCGTCCATCATGTTTATTATTTATGTGCAAAATGCTACATAAAATTACAAAAATGATCCGGATCCCTTTTCCTCCCACCTTCATGTCCATGTCCACAACCCCTCTTGAATTGATTGGTCAGATTTTTTTTTTTTCTCTTCCTCCAATCACCAATCCTAACATATATGTGACGTAATAAGGATTGATGATTGAGGGTCTCAATAACATCTCATAAAATTAACCTCCGTGACTTGGCTTCCAATAAATAAATACTCGTAACTATTCAATCAGACATCACTTTAAAGGTGGACCCTAAAAAGACTACAAAATTATTGTAAAGAGAACAATTCATCGTTTTGGATTTTGCATTTAACAAACAAACAAACAAAACAAACGTTCATCGCTATCATGGACCGACTCGTAGCTAACTTGCAGTCCAAAACTCTCCATCTATCAAGTGACGTCACTTCTTACGATTGTTTTTATTGGCCTTCTCGGATTTTTAGTTGATGATGCATGCATGGAACAAGAAGATGTCAATGTGTATATATATATTTTTAGATAGGACGTCAATGTATATCAATAAATATAATTACACACAATTATGTCAAGTTTAGCATATTGTAAAAAAGTTAAAAAATTAAAAAGTTACTCAAAAAGTTAAAAAGTTAACACTATTCACAAAAAATCAACAATTACGGCTACAAAACTCCTAATCCTAATTTTTCCCTACAAATCAATTTTTATAATTTTTTATTTCATATTTTTCCATAAAAAGTCAAAAAGTTAACCTAAACATCCATATTTTCTTCCTCAATTTTTTAGTCCAAAAAGACAAAAAGTGCACTTATTTAGGACACCCCAAACAATCCACTTTAAAGGTGACAAAATTTATAAATTTATAGAAAAAATTGCAATTAAAGTGAGAGTAAGGCCAAGTTTGACAACTCAAAAATAATCCATCTTTTTATCTTTTTTCTATCATATCACCTCTCTACTTTTCTGCATATCTTTTCGTAAAAAGACAAAAAGTACACTTATTTAGATCATCCCAAATAACTACTTAAATTAAAGTACCTCCATTTTTATGGAAGTGTAAGTCCGTATACAAGTAATTATTTTTTTTAGAGCTTCTAATTTACCCATCCCACATTCTTTTAATACACTATTTAAAAATAAAATAAAAATTGATTTACAATTTCATTTCTTAAATAAATTACTCATTTGAACAAAATATTAAAACATAATCTATTTATACACATCATCTATCACTACTATCATCTTTGTGTACACACTACACCATCGCCACCGCTATGACCTCTCTCAACTTATTCAACTTCAATCCTCCTCTTCATCTTCTTTTTTCTTTCTTATCGCACCTCCCACTTTCCTTTTTTTCTTATTTTTTATTTTTTATTTTTAGATATAACAAAGTTGGAGGTTGGTAATAAGAAGGCGGGCCAAGGCAACAAAAGGGGGCTATGACAAGAGGGAATGGTGACCAATGGTCGTTAATGTTATGATTTAAAAGTTAGAGTAGATAAAGGTATTTTGATATGATTTAAAAATTAATGTTGCCCAATGTGGGGAAACCTTTTTTTAGGGTGGGACATGACAATGGGATGAATATGAAGTGAAATTGTAAAATTTAAAGTAAATTATAAATACATTTTCGAAGGTTTATTTAAATTATAAATTATTTTTTGTGATTTTAGAAATTATATTATTATGTCTCATAAAGTTTATAATTTCATAACAAATAAATCATTTTATTAATAAATCATCATGTTAATTAACAGTTTTTAATAATATTAATATTTTATTTCAATTAATAATTCATATAATTTTATTATTGAGTGAATAGTTAAATATTTCACTTTTTAAATTAATTCTGTTAAATAAAAAATTCTGATAAGGAGATATTTGTAATTTTCTAAACCACATGGGACAATTCATATGCTAAGTAAATCTCAGAAGTGTATTTGTAATTTATCCTAAAATTTAAGAATTTGGTATATATTATATATATATATATTTTTAAAAAGAAACTAATTTAGGAAGCTTTTAAATAAATTCGTATTATATTTATTTATTTTTTCAATTTATAATATTAATTTTTAAATCATATCTTCTTTTTTAAACAAACCTAAATTAATCTATATATATATTAACCTCTCAAATTTCACGATTCCACTCCCAACCCATTCCATTATCATGTCCCATACTGAAAAAAAGATTTCCCCCATTCAGCAACATTAATCACCTTGTTTGTTTTCACTTTTTAAAAAAATTTACTTTCTTATTTTTCGTATTTTTTTATTTTTACTGAATTTTTAAAAATATTTTAAGCAATTTTTTTACTTTTTAGACACACCTAACATAAATACACATAAAAAGTAAAAAAAATTGTAAAAAAAATGTTTAAAAAATTCACTAAATACTAAAAATATAAAAAAATACAAAAATTCAGTACATTTTTTATATTTTTATGTATTTATTAATTTTTTAAAATATTTTTTCATAAATTTTTTACTTTTTAGATACATCTAAGTAAGGTGTATCTTAAAAATAAAAAAAATGTTTAAAATTTAAAAAATATTCACTAAAAATAAAAAAACACAAAAACAAAAAAAATTAATTTTAAAAAAATTTAATCCAAAAAATTCAAACCAAACGAAATGAATGATTTCAAAATCAAGATCACATATGAATTGTGTAGATTAGACCAGTAACAATCCTCCACATCTCTTCCTCAATCATCATCCTCATGTGACCTCATGGATGATGAATCCCCTCTAGAAGCGGCTACTTTTCTTTTTAAAAGAGACATATATTCTCATTATTATTGCGGAATTTTTTTAAAGATTCATGACATTAAGATTTTAAGAAAATTAGTAAAACATTTTTGTTTAATTTTATGCAGTAGGAGAGATTTAAAATATTTTTTATTAGTTAAGATTACTCAATATTTTCACAGAAAAAATTCGACTTAGAGAAATTTCAATCTTGACTCAGAAAAATTTCAAAATTTCTCCAGTATGATCACAGAAAAATTTTGAAATTTCTTTGTGAGAATTGAAATTTATCTGAGTCGGGGCGAAATTTCTCTGAGTTGAATTTTCTCTGTAAAAATATTGAGGAACCTTAACAATTATGGAAATATTATATGCCTTTATTTTATAAAATCATAATAGCAGGAATCTTAAAAAAATTCCCCAAAGATTTTATAAGATAAATGATATACAACATTTTTATAATAATTAAGGTCTCTTAACATTTTTACAGAGAAAATTCAACTCGGATAAATTTTGCCGATTCAGAGAAATTTTTCAATTTTTATAGAGAAATTTCTCTAAGTCGGAGCCGAAATTTCTCTGAGTCGAGTGAAATTTCTCTAAGTCAAATTTTTTATGTGAAAATGTTAAGAGACATTAGTTAATAAAAAAAAAATTTTAGACATCGCCTACTATACAAAATTAGAGAAAAATGTTTCCTATCATTTTCCCTTATTATAATTGCACAAAATGCAACTATGCATTGAACTTGACCTGATTTAATTGGTCACAATAATTAAAACAGTTAAAAAAATATAATTGGTCACATTTAAAATAAATTTTAATTATTTAAATTTTACATGATCACTTTTGTACTTTTATTTTGTATTCTTAGCATTATAATTAACTTTTTTATGGTTTAGAAAAATACATCAAGCTTCATAAATATATTGTACTCACTTAATTGTTTTATTCATATATATTTTGTTTAATTTTGATTAGTAATTCATTAATAATAAAATAATAATATTATCATATTTTTTACAATAAAAAATATATATTGTTATTGATTATTCTTGTATCTACACATTACTTATATAATTCCATTTGCTTTAGTTATTCTAAAAAATAAAGATCAATATAAATCATGCTAAGTTTGCAATTTCCTTTACTGATTCCCATCCAATTTATCTCTCACACACACACACATACACACCCCAAAAAAAAAAAAAAAAAAAAAAAAACTAACTAATTTGGGTAGATTTACATTTTTATTGGTCTAACTTGGCAAGAACAACAATGAAATGAAATATACCAGTACTGGCTGACATTTATGTTATCTTTGAATTATGAGTTTAAGTAAGAATTTTGAATGAAAAAAAAATGTATATGAAATGTAATAATATTTCATTCATATTTCACTTACTTTTTTTTATTTTTCTTTCAAAATACTTACCTAAATTCATTATCTAAATACAATTTATGTATAAATTAAATTTACTTAATTAATGAGATATATTTATCGAGAAATGTTTTTTAGCACTAAAAATTTGAGCACTAATGCCCCTAAATTTCCAATTTTGGTAATTCTGGTTTTTTTTTTTTTTTTTTTTGCCTTGTGTTTTTTTTTTTTTTTGCCTTTTTTGGATTTTCGGGGCATTAGTGCCCCCAAATTCGGGGCACCAATCAAGACTGTTATTTATCAATAGTGCACCCAACAATCACTGACAAATGCAAGCAACATATTTCAATTGTTAGCATTTGTTAAAAATATTGTTTAATGGGATCGTCCAAAGGAAGTGAATGACGCAGTTGTTACTCTTTTAACAATCTAGCAAGAAACAAATTGACCCAAAAAGAAGAAAAGATTTTAACAAAAACAAAAAACAGTAGCGGGACCACCATCATTTTATTTTTTGGCATTGTTGTCAAAAGCCAGGATCTCAAGTGCGACTGGCTGAGAGGATTTTGCCTATCACATGATAGGATCATAATTGCAAGATTTTGCTTTCATAAATTATAAAAATAAAAATAAAATAAAACAATCACCAATTACAGTGATGTTTGTTTGTTAAAATAAGGTGAAAATCTACCTTTTCCCAACAACCATCTGATTGGTAATTCTATATAATCTAATTGTGATCCTACCAATTTTATTTACAATTATACTATAATATTTATTTTACAGCTACTCAAATCGTTTAAGCAATCTAAGGTTGAGAATGTAATTTTGCTAATTGAGAAGAATTTTATGGTGAATCATGATAGCATATATGAAATACACTAGAAAAGTGCTATGCGTTACGTGTGCGAAATATACTTACATCAAATTATTTTTTATAGTTATCTTTTTATTAAATATTTTTATTTTTATTTTTTCTTATCTTCTATTCATTCTTAATTTTTCTCTTACTAATTTACTTTTTACCGTATTTTTTAGGGGTAATTGCACCCCAGTTGGATTTTGGAAATAATTATAAATTTGTGAAAAAATTATAATTACAATTATTAATATTTATAAAATTTCTTACTAATTTATAATAATTTTTACAAAATTACACTATTTTGATATTTCTCATAGTTTTTATTGAGAGCTTTTTTGATAAATCCTTTTTTTAAGAGTTTTATTTCATCCAACTCATATTTTTTTTTTACTATTCCATTAGGTCCTATTTGAGGTAAGAACATCAAAACACCCTAAATCTCTTATGCCCCCATTAATGTTGATGTTGATTGTCATTATATTTTCACTCCAAAAAAATGCATTAACTATACACTACTATTTAATGTTGATATATATTATTGCACACAAAAAATTAAACATGTTTGGTAATCATTTGGTTTTCAGTTTATATTTACAAAAATTAAAAAAACTGTCATAAAAACTTATTTGATAATTATTTTGGTTTATAAATGGTTGTCTCAGTTTATAAATTTGAGGAAAAAATATAAACTCAAAAAATGAGTTTATATTGGTTTTTAAACAGAAATTTAAAAATTTGACTAACAAATTTTTTTTTCAATTATTTTTTTTCAAATAAATTTTTTTTCAAATAATTTTTTTTCCAATTAATTTTTTTTTATTTTTTCAATTATAATGTGTATGATCCCATTGTCATAAATAATAAAAAATAAATATAAATATTTTAGACCTAAACAAATATATTGTTTAGTCTATGTTTTTAAAATTTTTCAAACATTTTGTTCAAACCAAACGCATTTGTAGTTTATGTTTTTCTAAAAATAAACAAAAACCAGTTAATAAAATTTTTGTAAATATAAACAAAAAACATAAACATTACCAAACGCTACCTTATTGATTGTCATTGTATTTTGGTAGTTCCCATGTATCATTAATTGTCATTATGTTTTGGTAGTTCCCATGCATCCAAATGTTGACTGTACGTGATGACGTAAATGTGAATGTTCACATCAAATGACGTTGTGATAAAAGTGATATTAAGGTTTACATCAACATTGCATCAAATTACACAACCACAAGCCTCAACTTTCATTTGAATATAAACATGACGTGAATGTTCACATTAAAACATATGAATGTGAATGTTTACATAAATTCTGGAATATAGATATTAATATTATGAACATTAACATTTGTATTCACATTCATATGTTTTAGTGTGAACATTTACGTCATTTGATGTAAACATTCACATTCACGTCATCACGTACAGTCAACATTTGGATACATGAGAATTACTAAAACATAATGACAATCAATAAAGAACCATATTTAATTTTTTTGTGTATAATGTATATCAATATTAAATAGTGGTGTTAGTTAATGCATATCAACATTAAATAGTGATGTTAGTTAATGCATATCAACATTAAATATAATGGTATAAGAGTCTAAGAAAATAGTATAAATTAAGAAAAAAGATGGAATAAATGTATAAATACATGAGACTAAGTGAGTTATAAATTTCTTTTATGAACTTCTTAGGCTAAAACACTCCTAAATAGGATTTATCAATAAAAACCCATTTTTTATTGAAATTTTTATTGATAAATCCATTTTAGAGTTGTTGTAACCCATTAGGTCTGCAATGGATTAGTATAGTTTGATTTGTCCCATGTATTTATCTTTTTATTCCATGAGATCCTTTTTCCTCATTTTATTATTTTTAATGGACTATTATGCCCTTATATATATATATATTGTTGATACACATAACAGTTATAGACGTTTGTTCATTCTGTTTTGATAGGTTGCTGTTGTTGGAACAATCTTCTGTGTAAAAATAAATAAATTGAAACAAATCAAACAAATAAAATTAAATTACTTACAAAATTTATTTTACCAAAATGAATAAGTACAAAATTAGATCAAATCGAGTGTGTGACACTCTGTCTTTAAGACAGATTTGCTCTGCTTCGGTGCTTACGGATGAATTGCGTCTATCTCCCAGGATACAATGATCTATACAAATTGTAGTAGTACTCCAAACAATTTGTACGGCGAACCAAACCTGTGTTCTATACTCTCAGAATTTTTTCCTAAAATAATATGAAGAATATATCTATGCAAGAGAGCAAAAGGAAGGCAAGAAGATGATTTTCAGAATAAAAAAATTGCTGGAACAGATCTAGTATTTATAGGGCCGAACAGGTCTGAAATTCAAACTGAACAGGTAGGTTTTTGAATTCAACAGGCGCAAACCAGTTTTGGATAGGTAACTGTTGGGTAGTTTCAAATCTGTTTGAATAGATAACTGCTTGGGCAGTTTCAAACCTGTCTAGAAAAAATTGACTCTGTCCGAAACTGCTAGGCAGTTTAGAGAAGTTTAAATAGTTGGAAATTGGACTAGAAGAGGCACAGTTTTGGACAGAAAAAATTAAATTAATTTTGTTTAGAAATTTAAATAATTTTCCCCAAGACTTTTTGAAAAAATTTAAATAAGTTTTGTCTAAAAAATTAATCTCAGAACTGATCCAACCTACAACCCACACCCGTGCCTGGCATAGCTCGGCCGGCCGGTCTGACGGACGGCGGCGGCGGCGTGCGTGCGTGTGTAGTGATTTGAGCCAAAGGTAACTTTGTCCATAACTCATCCCTTCTACAAACTTAGGGTGCCCTTTGGGGCCCAACCTAAGTGTTCCCATCTAGAGCTTATAAACACATACAAGCTCTCTTCAAGTTTCAATGTGGGACAACCCAATTCAAGGAAACCTATGTCTTATTCTTTAATTGTCCACTCCACGAACCCAAAAACGATGTCAAGTTCCCATTCACTCATAAATGGTTTTGAAGAACTGTCTTCACCGTGTGACTTGCCATGCGGTAAGGAACACGTCACCTTTTTGGACCCACCTCAAAAGACGTGTGGGACCCACTCAATTTTGGGCTCAAAGTTTACCCAAAATAAGCCTATAAAAACCATAATTCCAACAATCCCCCATATAAATGGAATTTGACGGAGAGCAAATGCAATAACATGATCTAATTACAGAGAGTACATAAATTGGAAATATTCTGCAAAGGATAGGTAGCTTTTGGCTTTGCACCTTTCCTTGTGAGACACTATCGGATTTACTAGCTAACTAGTGAACATAATGTCTTGAATTGTTCAGCCATTTATATAAACTAAGACAATAGAACTTACACAGTATATCACCAGACATAGTTTAGTTCTCACTATTGTGTTCATTTTGGCCCTGAACAACCTAGTCTTTCATGAGTGCTCTAAAGAATTGTAGCCCTTCACAAATCTCATAGAACAGACCCAGTTCACATTCATATATGTGATTCTTATAAAGAGTATCATGCCATACTCCACTAGGTATTCCTAGATATAAGAATCATTAAAAGTATTACTTAACCTAAAATGCTGCAGACATCACTATTTCATCATAGAAATGGGTAGGAGTTTGACTCCTTAGTGATCCTTATGAGTCATACACAGCTCGGTTGTCCGTTTGAATTTAGATCTTGGGATCTCTAGTCAACTAGGTTGGGTTGCCATTGTGGTAATTCTTATTTAATAGGCTTAAGTCTTATTCCCCTTGATAAATTCTCAACTAACTCTCTTGCTAACCATTTGGTTAGTGGATCCGCTATGTTGTCTTTAGACTTCACATATTCAATAGAAATAATTCCATTAGAGAGTAGTTGTCTTACGATATTATGTCGACGACGAATGTGTCATAACTTACCATTATACATATGACTCTGTGCTCTATTTATTGCTGATTGACTATCACAATGTATGCAAATAGTAGGCGCCGGTTTTGGCCACATTGGAATATCTTCAAGGAAGTGGTGAATCCATTCTGTCTTTTCCCCAGCTTTATCTAAAGTTATGAATTCTGATTCCATAGTAGACTTAGCAATGCAAGTCTGTTTGGAAGATTTCCAATATACAGCCGCCCCACCAAGAGTAAAGACATACCCATTAGTGGTTTTTGAGTCTCTAGTATCTGATATCCAATTTGCATCACAATATTCTTCAAGTACTGCTGGATATCTAGTATAATTAAGCTCAATGTTACAAGTAAATCAGAGATATCTTAGAACTCTTATAATTGCTTTTTAGTGTTCTACTCCTGGATTACTTGTATATCTACTTAATTTACTTACTACATAGGCTATGTCTGGGTGAGTGTAGTTCATCAAGTACATTAAGCTTCCAATAATTTGGGTATACTCTAATTAAGAAATACTTTCCTGTACATTCTTAGAAAGAAACAAATTAACATCCACAGGTGTTCTAGCAAGATGATCATCATCTTTGCTGAATTTGTCAGGTATTTTCTCAATGTAATGAGATTGTGACAAAGCATAACTTTCTGATGTTTTGGTAATTTTTATACCAAGTATTACATCAGTAATCCCCATGTCTTTTATGTCAAAATGTTTATTCAATATTTTCTTGGTAATTTTAATCATATCATTATTACTACCTATGATGAGCATATCATCCACATAAAGATATACTATAACATAACCTTGGTTTGTGTTTTTAATTTAAACACATTTGTCACATTCATTAATTTTGAATCCATTTGACATCATTGCTTTGTCAAATTTTTCATGTCATTGCTTTGGCACTTGTTTTAAACCATATAATGACTTAACCAATTTACACACTTTCTTTTCTTTTCCTGGAACAGAAAATCCTTTTGGTTGTTCCATGTAAATTTCTTCATTTAACTCACCATTTAAGAAAACGGTTTTCACATCTATTTGATGAATTTCTAGATTGTACAGAGATGCAATGACAATTAGCATTCTAATAGATGTTATTTTAGTAACTGGTGAGTATGTGTCAAAGTAATCAAGATCTTCTTTTTGTCTATATCATTTGACCACAAGTCTTGTTTTGTATTTGTCAATTGATCCATTCATTTTCATTTTTCTTTTGAAAATCCACTTGTACCCAAGAGATTTACAACCTGGTGGCAAATCCACCAATTCTCAAGTGTGATTTTGTAGGATGGATTCAATTTTGCTGTTTACATCTTCTTTCCATAAAGGAGCTTCAGGACTGGACATAGCTTCTTGAAAAGTTAAAGGCTCATTTTCTAAAAAAAATGTTAGAAAATCTAGACCAAAAGATTTTGAAGTTCTAACACATTTCCTACGCCTAAGTTCCTCTTCCTCATTTTGTTCTATCTCTTACTCTTGTTCTTAATCTTGTCCTTGATTATGGCTAGTAATAGTATCATAAGATCTTTTATTAGTACTAGTCTCTTGTCCAGTCTTATTTGGAAATATATGTTCAAAGAACGATGCATTCCGAGATTCAATAATAGTATTTACATGCATTTCAGAATGTTTTGATTTATAAATAAAAAACCAATATGCACTACTATTCATGGCATAACCAATGAAAATGCAATCTATAGTTTTAGGACCTATCTTAGTCTTTTTAGGACTAGAAATAGCCATTTTAGCCAAACACTCCCATACTTTTAAGTATTTGTAGAATGGTACTCTCTCATGCCACATTTCTTAAGGTGTTTGATTCACTTTCTTTCGGGATACTTTATTAAGAACATAATTAGCCGAAAGTATTGCTTCCCCCCATAAGTTTGAGGTAATCCAGAACTGATTAACATGGCATTCATCATTTCTTTTAAAGTCCTATTTTTCCTTTCAACAATTCCATTTTGCTGAGGTGAGTAAGGAGCGGTGGTTTGATGAATTATTCTATGTTCTTTACAAAACTCACCAAAAGGTGATTTATATTCACCACCTCTATTACTTCTTAATTTTTTAAATTTTTTTACCAAGTTGATTTTCAACTTCATTCTTAAATTGAAAGAAAGTTTCTAAAGTTTCATCCTTGGTTCGAATTAAATAAACATAACTATATCTAGTATAGTCATCTATGAAAGTGATAAAATATTTTTTCCCACCTTTGGTTTGAATTGATTTAAAATCACAAATGTCACTATGAATTAATTCAAGTGGTTCTGTACTTCTTTCAATTGAGTGAAAATGAGTTTTAGTTAATTTTGCCTCAACGCAAATTTCACATTTATAATTTAAATCAACGTCAAATTTAGGTGAACATTCTATATTAACTAATTTATGCAAAGATCCATAATTAACATGTCCTAGTCTACCATGCCACAAATTTGAAGACTCAAGCAAGTAAGAAGAAGATGTATTTTTATTAATAATAGAGGGTATAACAGTCATTACATTCATTTTGAAAAGGCCATCAGACATGTAACATTTTCCTACATACATCCCGTTTTTGATAAGTACAAATTTGTCACTTTCAAAAACTAGACTAAACTCATTTGTACTCAACAAAGATTCGGAGACTAGATTCTTGTGAATGTCCGGTACATGCAGCACATTATTGAGAGTGAGTTCCTTTCCAGATGTCATCTTCAGAATAATCTTTCCTTGTCCTTCAACTTTAGAGGTCGAGGAGTTGCCCATAAAAAGATGTTCACCATTGTCCACCATAGAATAAAATGTGAACATCTTTTTGTCAGCATAGATGTGGCGAGTAGCACCAGTGTCCATCCACTATTTTTTAGGATTTTCGACAAAGTTTTCCCCGGAAACAACTGCAGAAAGATTTATGTCCTCAACACTATTGGAAGTTTTGTCAATTACGGTCATATTGGCTTGAGCAGGCTTCTTGCTTGATCTTCTTTTACCTTTGCCTTTGCTACGACAATCTTTGGTCCGATATCTCTCTTTGTTGTAACATTTGCCATTAAACTTGAACTTCTTAGTTTTCCCTCCTTTAGAGCCTTTTGAGGAACTTTCTCCAAAAAAATTTCGTTTCTTTGCTTTTGGAGCATGTTCCACCACATTTTTCTTAGACTCCATGTGATGCTTACTAGCCCGCTTCTCAGAATTGCGGTTGTTCTCCTCAATCCTCAAATGCACAAGCAATTCTTCCAAAGTCATTTCTTTGTACTTGTGTTTGAGGTAGTTCTTGAATTCCTTCCAGCCTTGTGGTAATTTCTTAATTAAGGCAGCAATCTGGAAGGATTCACTGGAGACATGCCTTTTGCATGAATGTCATGCAAAATGAGTTGGAGATCTTGAACTTAGATGATCACAGTCTTAGAATCAACCATCACAAAATCTAGGAATTTGCCAACCACGAATTTCTTCGAGCCAGCATCTTCTATTTTGTACTTTTTCTCCAAAGACTCCCAAAGTTCCTTTGTCGTGTTGATAGGACTGTAGACGTTGTATAATGTGTTGTCAAGTTCGTTCAAGATGTAGTTTCGGCAAAGGAAATCAGCATGTTTCCAAGCATTGACTGCAGCAACCACTTGCCGGTCGGTTTCATCCTTTTTCAGAGTAGGAGCATCCTCACGAAGAAAACGTGCCAGGTTGAGAGTAGTAAGATAGAACAACATTTTCTATTGTCATCTTTTAAAATCAGTTCCTAAGAACTTCTTTGGCTTTTCACCATAATTGACTGGCACAATCACAACAAGAGAGGGGGTTGGAGCAATTGCAGCTACCATACCAGTACTAGTTTGAGCATTAGTTTCAGTAGCCATGAATCCTAAATTATATAACAAAATTATAATTAGAATTTTATACTATACATAAAATTTTAACCAAAACCACAGAATTAAATTCTATAAAAATAAAAGAAACAAAATTGTAACTTTTATTTCCAATTAATTTGAAAATAAAATAAAATTTTATTTAAACAAATTAATTCCACACAGAAAAATATTTCTATAACACTTTAAAAGTTAAAATACTGAAAAAGAATTTTAATCAATGAAAACTCAGAAATTATTTCTGAAAATTAAAATTAATTTCTGACCAACTTTACAAATAAATATTCTGAATTATTAATGACTACCAGTATGTTACTACTAGTTGTCAAAGAAAATAAAAAGTATATTACTACTATTTGTTTTTCCAACCAAAATATTATTTTGTAAAACCACAGAAAATAATTTATGTAAGAAGAAGAAAAGAAGAAAGGACAATGAAAAATTCTGTTTAAACAGAATAATTCGAATTTGATTTAAGATTGTTGGAACAATCTTCTATGTAAAAATAAATAAATTGAAACAAATCAAACACATAAAATTAAATTACTTACAGAATTTATTTTACCGAAATGAATAAGTACATAATTAGATCAAGTCGAGTGTGTGACACTCTGTCCTTAAGACAGATTCGCCTTGCTTCAGTGTTTACGGATGAATGGCGTCTATCTCTCAAGATACAATGATCTACACAAATTGTAGTAATACTCTAAACAATTTGTACGACGAACCAAACTTGTGTTCTATACTCTCAGAATTTTTTCTTAGAATAATATGAAGAATAAATCTATGCAAGAAAGCAAAAGGAATGCAAGAAGAAGATTTTCAGAATGAAAAAATTGCTGGAATAGATCTGGTATTTATAGGGCCGAACAGGTCTGAAATTTAAACCAAACAGGTAGGTTTTTGAATTCAACAGGTGCAAACCAGTTTTGGACAGATAACTGCTGGGCAGTTTCAAATCTATTTGAACAGATAGCTGCCTGGGCAGTTTCAAACCTGTCTGGAAGAAACTAACTATGTCTGGAACTACTGGGTAGTTTAGAGCAGTTTAAACAATTGGAAATTGGACCAGAAGAGGCACAGTTTTGGATAGAAAAAATTAAATTAATTTTGTTTAGAAATTTAAATAATTTTTTGTAAGAATTTTTTAAAAAATTCAAATAAATTTTGTCCAAAAAATTAATCTTAGAACCGACCCGACCTACACCCGCGCTCGGCACGGCTCAGTCGGTTGAATGGACGGTGGTGGCGGTGGCAACGACAGCGGCAACGCGCGCGCGTGTGTTTGAGCCAAATGTCACTTTGTCCATAACTTCTCCCTTCTACAAACTTGGGGTGCCCCTTGGGGCCCAACCCAAGTGTTCCTATCTAGAGCTTATAAACACATACAAGCTCTCTTCAAGTTTCAATGTGGGGCAACCTAATTCAAGGAAACCACGTCTTACTCTTTAATTGTCCATTCCACGAACCCGAAAATGACATCAAGTTCCCATTCACTCATAGATGGTTTTGACGAATTGTCTTCACCGTGTGATATGCCATGCGGTAAAGAACACGTCACCTCTTTGGACCCACTCCAAAAGATGTGTGAGACCCACTCAATTTTGGGCTCAAAATTTGCCAAAAATAAGCCTATAAAAACCATAATTCCAACAGTTGTATTCACGTTTTTCGTTCTGATTCTGATTCGGTTGAATACGTTTCAATTTTGCTGGCTTGTTTAAAGGCTGGTATGTGCTAGGGTTTCAGTGCTGTTGTTGTGGCTCTTTCGAACGGTGTTTGGTTATGACATTGTTTGAAGTATAACTGGTTCAAATTAGTCATTTTCGAGGTAGAGGACAAGTGCAGGATTCGATGATCAAGGTTAGTATCATTATGGTGGTGAATGCATGTTCAGTTTATGTTTTGATTTATGTGATGGATTGGATGCTATGGTGTTTGAAGTATGTAGATCGGATGCTCTGTTTTTTTATTTATTTATATGCATTTTGCGTGGCTCTGTGATGGGGAGTAATTTGGATTAAGTGAACAATGTGGATGTTCACATTTTATTGGTAATGATGGTGGTGATATTTTGAGTTTGGATTTAGCAGTGCAAAATGTACATATAGGCATATACATTGTGTATGAATGTATGTTCGTTTTATGTTATGTTTTGATATATGTGGTAATGGAAGTGCTTTTTTGATATTTTTTGATGCGTGCTTAATGTGGATGTTCACATCTTATTAATATGAGGTTATGGAGGGTTGTATACATGTTGTATACTATGACATCATTCTGGTGGTGTGATTTTGAACTTGTAAAATATTTTATGTTGTGCAAGGATGGTGGTGGTAGTTTTCATTATGGATTTAGCAGTGAAACTGTACGTATAGGCATTTAGTTTGCATAATGTGAATGTTTATATAGTATGGATTCTTATATGTATTGTTGTTTGTATGGTTGTTACGTGGTTGTTGACTTTTGTTTTGTTGTGTTTTTACAAGATATGGATACCTTTATGATGTTGGTGTGCTCAACTGTAATAAATGTGGTTTGCGCATTATGTTATTCGCGTTTGGTGGAGTGTTTGTGTGAGAAATGGAACGAGTTGTCTGCTTGTTCTGTTTCATTGTTCTATTGACTACCTGGGATTAATAGGTGTGATTTGGACAATGACGAAGAATTTTAGAACATGTTATTGCTTGCCAAATTAATGGGGTTACACCATGTAGAGGTTGTCGTTGATTTGAAAAGTGATATTGGTCAGTCTAGTAGCTCTGGATCGCTGCATGTGGGGGGTGAAGAAGAAATTGATGCACTCTGAAGATGTTGCCATCATAAGGAGAAGATGTTGTTGTCAGCTCCTTGGGCAAATGGTATTACGCATGTAGGACAATGGTTTGTAAGAGGAGCATAAGAATTTCATGATGTTTTATGTAAGTATGCAATCCAATGCGGGTTTCAGTTTTTGTATGTCAAGAACGAGACAATAAGGGTTACTGCGGTGTGTGCGATGCACGAGGAAAGAGGTTGCTTGTGGGCTATACATTGTAGAGCACAACAAGCAAATGGTTTTTTCTACATCAAGAGGTTCAGTGATGTGCATAGTTGTGGTACGGATGTCCGAACATCGAAGAATCCAAGAGTTATTTCTGATTTGGTGTCGAGTACTATATCTGAAATTGTGAGGGACAAGCCGTTGACTTGGCTGTGTGAGGTGATGACTATTTTGAAGAAGGATTATGGGCTAGATGTGAGTTACCACGTGGTATGGTTGGGTGTAGAGAAAGCAAAGGCTATTATTCATGGAGATCACTCATTATTGTTTGACCAACTACTGTGGTATTTGGATGCTGTGATGTGTTACAATCCGGGGAGTTATATCAATATTGACTATGATGCGAGTAGTTAACAGTTTTGTCGTTTCTTTGGATCATTTGCTGTGCGTATTTCTGGGTACAATTCTTGTCGGCCTTTGTTATTCCTGGATAGAACATTCCTCAAAGGAAAGTACAAAGGTTAGTTACTTGCGGCAACGGCAAAAGACGGAAACAATGGTTAGTATTTTTTTTAGCTGTGTAGCCATGTAAATATTCACATTGAGTGGCATAGTGTGGATATATGACTGACCATTATACAGTGTGAACATTCACATGCCCTGTTTGCTTTATAGTGTTTTTGTAAACTACTTGTGTTAATATTCACATTAGAATATCGTGATCAGTTGTTTAATGGTGTTGTGTTGTAGGCTTGTTCCCTGTTGCATTTGCGATTATTGATTTAGAGACCACGGCCAATTGGTCGTGGTTCTTAAAAGAACTTGCGAAGGTTGTTGATGGTAAGCGTCAGATTATTTTTATTTCGGACCGTAATCTTGGTCTGTTAGAAGCGATGCCGAAGGTGTTCCTATCGGCTCACCACGGTAATTGCTTATAACACTTGAAGAATAATTTAAGAGACCGGATGAAAGGAATTGATAATGGATTTAGGGACCACCTGGTTAGTAGTTTGGGTGACTGTGCTTACGAGCTAACTGTGGTAGGGTTCCATGATAAGCTTGAGAAATTAAAAGAAGAGGGTAAGCAACGAGCGCATAATTTTTTCAAGGAGTTAACACCTAAGCACAGGGCGAATTCATACTTTAGGTAATAGCAGTTTCCTAATGTATCCCATTTGTCAAGTTTAGAATGGTGGTAATGTGAAATTTCAGTTATGTTTTGTGGTGATGTGAAATTTCATATTCAATTTTGAAGAAATTAAATTTAGTATTGTATAATGTTTGTGATGTTGTGTAGGGGCATGCGTTATGGGGAGATAATATCCAATGCGGTGGAGTCATTTAATAATTGGATTAAAGAAGTACACAATCTTCCTATCGCTCAGATGGTAATCTTTCTATCACTCAGATGGTGGACACAATTCGTACTCAGTTGATGTGGCAAATGTCTACGCGGCGTGACCAAACAAACAAGTGGAATGAGCTTATTTGTCCTACATTCGAAACAATGCTTCTTGATTCGTTCAACGACAACTTGACAGATTAGCAAAGCCAATGAGGATGTGTTTGAGGTGTATTCGATACCATCTGTTACAGTTAATATTGCAAGGCACGTGTTCTTGCTTCAAATGGCAAATCAATGGATTCCCATGTGACCATGTTGTTATTGCTATTCAGAAGAGCCTCTACAATCTCAATGATTGTGTGGAACATTATTTTCATGTAGACGTATTGTGCAGCCTATTCGGGTGCCATATTTCCTATACCGTCAGTGGAAAAGCCGTTTTTTGATCTCATGAACTTCACTATACACCCATCAACTATGAAAAGAGCACCCGACAGGCCGAAAAATAATAGAATTCCATCAATGGGTGAGAAACTGAAGCAAATAAGGTGCGAGAAATGTGATAAGTTAGGAAGTCACAATAAAAAATCATGCAATGAGCCAATATAGGGTGTACATTTTTTATTTTAACATTGTGTTTTACATGAGATTCTTATATTGATTTTTGAAATAAGATTGTGTTGTGTTGGCAAACATTATGTTGCAATAAGATCACGTTGTGTTGGCAAACATAATAATGCATTGGCAAAATTAGTATTTGATTTTTTTTTTTCAGTAGCAAACTAACATTTTGTTGGTGTGTTAATGATGAATACATGATGTGAACATTCACACTTGTGTAAAATAATTACATTACATGAATACTCGCACATGGGTTAAACTTTTAACATTATTGTTGTCAACGTTAACATGAATATAATCTGGGATGTGAATTGTCACATGCATACAGATTGACATGGTGTGAACATTCACAACTGTTGTGAATGAGAACAAATGTGAATATTCACACCTGTGTATGTCATTCGTAATGATGTCGTATAGACAATGTTAACATTCTTGCATAAAATATAACGTTTGGAATAAGATTACGTTTTGTGTGGTAACATGTATAAAGTGTGTTTGAATAACATTCATGTATTTGCCAAACATAATACTGTGTTGTTTTTAATTTCCGTAGTATTGATTAGTTTATCTTTTTGGTTTGTAGTATTTAAAACAGTGGCATTGTGAGTGGGTTTGGTTAGCAAAATGAGATTTTGTTGTGTATATTGTGATGCATGTATGTGTGTGATATGAATATTCATATCATCAAATTATTTGTTGTGAATATTGACTTATGTGTTAAGAAATATCATATTCACACCTGTCATATTGTGTTATAATAATACTTTAAGTAATATTCACATCCATGGAGTGGGGCTTTAAACATAAGAATGTGTCTAATCCTTTCATAATGTGGAAATTCACATCATGTCGTGTGTCAAAAAATAAATACAATCTCAATGTGAATGATCAACACGAAATAGGCCTCAAAATGCATATACATATATTGAATGAAAAATATCAATACAAGCAATGATATAGAATTGGTTTACAATCAAGCTAGTCTGCTCCAATATATCAAAGCTATTGATACTAAATTGTCTTAAATGTGGATAACAGTTATAGGTGGACACCTCTCACCTATAGGTTTTCATATTGCACTGTCTTTCTGTGATTAAGAAAAAGATGTACTAAGTGCATCTCCAATGCATTGTTAAAACAGTTGCCAAAGTCATTATATGGCAGCTTAAGCAAAAATAACTTCTCCAATGGCATACTATAGTAGCTGCCAAATTTGGCACCAACTTTGGCAGTTGCCAAATGTGCCAACTTACCAAAAATCAACCGTTTTTCTTCATTCCCCCCCTCATCCTTCCTAGCAAAACAGAGTTAATTTTTTGTAAAACCAAATTCACCAATTTTTTTCAAATAGAAATTATTTAAAACAAAAAAAATTTTAAAACATAAATTATTTCAAAAACCAAACCCTTCAAAAAAAAAAAAAAAAAAAAAAAAATCATAGACAACAACAACCATGGTACAGAACAGAACAGAAATATTATACCAAGAGTATAAGGGACACGAAATAACCATAGATAGTTAATTAAGCCAAAACATTTAAGATAACTTAGTCGGAACAAATAATCCTTTAAGTAGCAAAACTGAGATTATGTAAATAAATAACCATAACCACGGTAATTTGGTAAACAAATCATTTAAGTGGCAGAAACTGAAATACAAAAATTATGTAAGTAAATGACCATAACCATGGTACAGAACAGAGGTCACAGAAGTGACAGTCAGAACAGAGGTACGGATTCAAGAGGTGGCTCGTACGGATTCTAGAGGTGGCTCCCACAATAGTGTAGCACTTAGCTCCGCACAGCACTTTGCTCCGCACAAAACAGAGGTCAATGGATCCATGACAAATAGAGGACCACAAAGTGGTCAAACAGAGGCCAATGGTTATTTAAGTTCCCCAAGGCGTGGGACTCTTGTGGTGGTACTTACAAAACATAATTGTTTATAAGGTTATAGTCAAATATCCTTTAAAATATAAACAAACATATCCATGTGTTTCACTTTGGCAAATAGGATTTAGAAAATAATCCACGTAACTGAAATCTTTATAAAACATAACTTTTATAAATATACTAATAAAACATAACTTGTATAAAACTGATTTTGGTAAGTCAAAACATACGTAAAATACTTTATGGTAACTCAAGGTATAATATAACTCACCTTAACTTTAATACCTTACTCTTTCTTTCCACTATCAAAGACCCTCTCAACTTCCACTATTTTTTCTTCATTTCATTTCTTTCTTTCTCTCTTCCTTTCTTTCTTCTTTCCTTCCTTTCTTTTTTTTCTTTCTTCTTTCTTTTCTTCTCCAGGTGTGACACGCCTCCTTTTTATAGAGGATAAGGCGCATACATGGCAGATTCAATAATAAATTCACAGATTCGTTCTTATCTTATATAAATATTTAAGATAATTACACTTTGATCCAATATTTTAATATAATTATATAAATAAATTAATTCCTAATTAAATTACACTATATCTTATACTAACAAAAAATTATTTATTTATTTTACTGCTACATCCATTATTATTTATACTTTGACCTCTCAATTTTTAATAATTATATTGTTTTATAAAATTACACATAATAATATATAATATATTATATATTTTCCCAACTGTGATTAAATAATATTAGTATAAATTCTACAGAATAATTAAAAATCTTGATTGTTACATAATCACTTACTCATCACCGTCGTTTTTGTGCAGATTTTGGACCTTTTGCTAGTTGAGTTTGCTCATGTTGGCCCAAACCTTCAGTTTATTGGTCAATGTTAACTTCTTGTATTTTGTTAGATGCTTTGTTTGTGGATGTTTGTCTACATCTTGTACAATATAGACTGTATAGGATTACTCTTCAGCTCCTTTTTTCTCTTTCTTTTGGCCCAAGCAAGTTGGGGTATTGAAAGTCGTCCAAGCGGTCCTTGCCTTCTGCTTGATGCGCTTTACCCTAGATGGTGGGCTGAGAATGCCTTTCAATGCTACAATAAGATGTTTCTTAAGGCTGTCATAAACCTTTTGTGCTTCGGCTTGCGTGATAATGTGGACGGACTGATCATCGTAAAGGTCTTGAAGAATCATTTTTTTCGCATTCTAGGTTGATAACCAATTTTGTCAACCGCTGAATTTTTGTATCCTTCCGCTCCATGAAATTCTCGATCTCCATGTCCATATTGGATAGGCCTAATTGGTCGAATAATTTGGTTTCAAGTGTAGTGATCACCCTTGCCCTTAACTTCCATAATTCTTCCAACTGTTTGTATTTTGCTTCCCATTGTCGTACGAGACCCCAAGCTTTTTGGTTTTCTTTTATAAGTATATCCACAATGTTCGGTTCACTTGGTTGTGCTAACGATGATACCTCTCTCATCATTGGGGTTGTTAAAGCTGGTGTTGATGTCATCTTTAACATCATTCAGGTCAATTGAATCCCTAGAAATTCCATTGCTTTTGTCACTGCCTTTATTGTCTTTGCTTTCATTGTCGTTGCTTTCATCTTGCTTTGGTGGTGCACTCGACGAAACCTCATGTTTGGGCTCCACATTGAAATTGGTGTGATGGTATATCTTTGCTTCTGTTAGGGATACCATCAGCTCGCCACCATATACCTGGAGTTGGAAACATTATGTTAGTTACATAGTTCCTTGTCTCAGTATATGAATGTTTACAACATTTTTGGGTGTACTTTTACCTCATTAAACCAAGCTTTGACAAAGATATGGACTTCATGTTGGTATCTAAGGTTGTGAGGTCTCACTTCACATACCGTAGAATGGCATTAGGTTTGCGGGGTTGTAAGATGGTTGTGTGCTCACACAACCAATACTGAAACAAATAACAAACATCAATGTTGATTTCAGTATATTTAACACAACCGTAAATGTTCACATCAGTAAGCACTGTTGTCAATGTTCACGTGAGCAGCATACTAATGTGAATGTTCACACCAATGTCTACTAATGTGACCTTTTTCATCAATAAACAGTGATATGAATGTTCAAATCATTGATGTCAACTTCCACACCATTGTCTAGTAATGTGTGTTCCACATTTCTTTTGGTGCCAACATGAGCAAAACACTGGTGTCAATGTTTACATCAGTACACACTGATGTGAATGTTCCTAACATTCCACACTGTCGTGAACATTCACATCAGTATGTACTTATGCCAACCTTGCCACCAGTGTGTACTGATGTGTGTGTCACATTTGTTTTGCTGCCACCATGAGTGGACAGACCTTGTGAATGTTCATATTAAATATAGAATAAGATTTATGGGATTTACCATTAACAACATAACATATCCGGTGACTCGTCCTGATTTTCCCCCAGTTTTGGCCTACTAACCCCATCAAGGTTGCCCAGATGCTCTCAGCACAGTCATACTCGATCATGTTGTCTAATGGGTCCATGTATGAATAGAATGCCCATCCAATTATTTCTCCAGACATAGAAAAGAACAGTTTCATGCATGCATACATGTAAACTAATCTTGCAATCTCTTCATTGTCTTGTTTTTTTGTGCCCTTTAATGCTTCATTCAAAATTTCACGCATTTTTGTTGCACTTGACATCCTTGCACGTTTGGTGTATGATGCTGGTCGTTGGTTTTGCACCATAAGAGAGGTCCATTGGTTTGGTGCCGCAGTCTACCCCAAAAATAAGTGATACATCACTTCTAAAAATCTGAATGCTTTTGTCCCCGATGTAAAACCTTCCACTGGATGGCTTGAATGTCTGCACTATATGTATAATGACATCATCATATTTCATGCAATGGTTGAGATCGACTTTATTATTGATTAAACAATCAAATAAGGGCCAAAACAGTGTTTTCCTAAGGCATTTCAATTGACCATTTATAAATTTTGTAGCCTTCAATAGCTTCACCAATCCAGTGATATTAGATTGATAGTTGACCTTTTTCATGTTCACTTGTTCAGGACTAACTGTTTGATTTGCCTTCGACGTGGGATTCCTCTCTCTTTCTTTTGCCATCAAATCTACGGGAAGACCTGTTTATTCAAATACAAACAAATTTAATATTACTGTTCACAAATGAATAGTGATAATAAATGTAAATTATTATATGCCATGTGAAAAGGTGATAGCATGTGAATAGTGGAATGGTGATGGTGAAATAGTATGTGAATAGCTGGTGTAAATGTTCACATGAAGATTATCGCACATGACAAACCAACATTGACATAAAGAGGTGAGAACAGTCACATATTACAACAACAAACTTGAAAGAACAAAACATGATGTAAATGTCTGTGATGTTTACGGTCTTGTGTTGTTAATATTATCATCGGTTTGGAGTTATTACTAATATGTAACAATCTGATATAAATATTGACATTATGTATAATAGAATTCATATTGAACCAAAAGATGTTACAATGTGAATATTAGCATTATGTTCAAAATGTAATTATTGACATTATATTCAAAATGTGCATATTGACATTGATGTCACTCAATAACATGTGAAACAATAAGATGTTATTATTTACAACATGCCTACAAGAATTCACATGTAACTAAAATAGGGTTGACAACCATCCAAAATTTGGTCTATAATTATTTCATGATTATCAATAACCAACAACACCAACAAGTTTGACATTGACACAAGCGAGGAGATAAGGAGTGTTTTTCAAAATAATAACACATGACAATTTAAGGCAAATAAGTCATTACCAATATTTGACAGTCTGATGCGAATATTGACATTATGTATAATAGGATTCACATTGAACCAAAAGAGGGTTGACAACCATTAAAGATTAGGGGCTCTAATTTTTTCATAACCATCAACAAGCAACAATACCAACAGTTCCGTAAATATTTACATCATATTCCATTGATGTCAGAAGGTGAATATTGACATTATGTTCATAATGTGAATATTGCCATTGATGTCACAATGTGAATATTGATATTATGTACAGAATGTGCATATTGGCATTGATGTTAATCAATAACAAGTGACACAATATGATATTATTATTTACAACATGCCTACAAGAATTCACACGTAACCAAAATAGGGTTGGTAACCATCCAACATTTGAACTGTAATTATTTCATGACCATCAATAACCGACAACACCAACAAGTCTGACATTGACACAAGGGAGCAGATAAGGAGTATATTACAAAACAATAATACATAACAATTTAAGATAAACAAGTCATTACCAATATTAAACAATCTGATGTAAATATTGACATTATGTATAATGGAATTCACATTGACTCAAAAGAGGATTGATAACCATAATGTGAATATTGCTATTGATGTTCATAATGTGAATATTGCCATTGATGTCACAATGTGAATATTTACATCATATTCCATCATATTTTTGGATGATGAATGGGGGTTCTATGGACATCAACAATCAGCAATATCAGCATTGATAAAGGGAAAAAACCAGAGAGTTCATTACCAAATCTCAACCACAAACAATATTAATAGCAAAATGAATTTAATATTCAACAAAAAAATTCAATATCACCAACATGGACAAAGAGTGAAAATAGGAGTTCATTTCAAAATCAAATCCAAAAACAATAATAATAATAGGGCAATGTAAATATATACATTGGTAATTACATTATGTTATCATTGACTGAAAAATAGAGGGTGAAAAGGAATGTAAATTGTACATTTGTTTCTTAATATTATTCATATTCAACAAAAAAATCAACATCACCAACACGGACAAAGAGTGAAAATAGGGAGTTCATTATAAAATCAAATCCAAAAATAACAATAATAATAGGGCAATGTAAATATATACATTGGTGATTATATTATATTATCATTGATGGAAAAACAGAGGGTGGAATGATGGTGTTTACTTTTGCTCCTTAATGTGGATGAGTATGGAAATCGACGGACCACATTCAGTCGACTGACGGGAAACACAGAAGAATGAACCACCCTCCTTCCAATGTAAACCTTCGCACCGGTGAGATAAAGTGGGATAGCAATGGTCGATGACAATGGGTGGTGGAGGACGACGGTGGTGAGGCGACGTGAATCTAGGGTTATGGTTTGGGAGTTTTTGGGGGCCAACGATGAGTTTTTTTTTGGAAAATTAGTGTTTTGTGGAGTAAAGAGATGGAATAAGAATGGTTTGTTTTCAAAATAGAGTATGCGCGGGAGAAATGGAAGGAGGGTAGTTTGGTCTTACTACACTGAATGAGACCTAATGGCATAATAAAAAATGATTTGGGTTTTATGCTATAAAATTGTTAGGAATGGAACTTATAAAAAAGGCTCTCTTTTTTTATTCAGTGCAAAGTGCTGGAGAAAGTGGACTTATTATTTAGACAATTAACCTTTTGCCAATGGTAAGTTTAAATTTATCTCTATAATTAATAAATAAGCTCTAAGACATTGTGTTTGGCCCCTACATAAATTTATGAACCAAATACAGCGTAACTGTCTAGATATATAATATAGTGTAGATAGATATATATGGTTCGTTTGGAAAGAATTTTTTTAGTTTAACTTTTTATTTTTTTAGCTAATTTAGCCTCACTAAATTAGTTTCGTTTGGGAATAACTTTCTGAATTTTTTTAACCTTTTTACTTTTTTGTGAGAAAAAAAAAAAAATTATGATTTGAATATAATATTTTATCTTATTAACTTATTTAACCTATTTTATTTTTTATATTTTTTTAATTCCAACCTAAACCCGACCCACTTGTCAAACGACAGCATACAAGAAGATGAGTAATATTATGGCGATTATTGGCCCGGACCAGATATTAAAAAAAAAAAAATTAGAATGATTATATTTAGAAACTAAATTTGAATATTATATGATGTGGTGCATGGTGCCTCATATGTCATAACTATATATATAGAGTACGGATTTTTCAACATAAAAGTGCAACTTCTCCAATAATATTTATCCAATAATATGGTATCACGTTAAATAATTATTTAAATATAGGGTTGGTTTGAAAATAATTTTTTTAGTAATTTTTTTTTTTCGGAATAAAATCATTTTTTCAAAGATAGTAGAATAAAATCACTATTAAAAAAGTTAATACATTTGATAAATGTTAAAAGAATCATTTTTTTTTTTTTTTTTAGTGAGAGAGTTGAATGAAACCTTAATTTTCTTCATAATTTTTTTGTAGTCAACTATTTTTTTTTACCTAACTAATTAGAAAATTGAAACTTGTTGGGACGTATTTTTAGGATTGCCCCACGTGACCCAGGTGTCACGTGGACGAATTGTGATGCCGAGATTGTTGTGATATTACCGAGATATGGTGTGGTAAATTCAAAATCCGAGATATTCAGATAGAGGATAAGAGTCCTAAATGATGACAGATTTTTTATTTAGATAAGGTTAGACTCTTGAGAGGGTTGATCTTAATCCAAATATGAGGAGTCTTGGATAATTAATATCATTGTAAATGATAGAATCCTATGAAGTAAGACTTTTAGAGGACGAGGGTACTGTTTGCTATAAAGTAAGGCACTTTCATTGGTCTAAAGTATGCTTTTACTTGTGTACTGAGTATTTGTTTAATATCTCCGAGAGACAAATTTACTGACTTGATTGTTGGAGTGCCTCAAGTCAACGAGCTACTGTGATAACGAGCTACCGTTGTATTCTTGTTTTCTTGTTAACAGGTGTTTAGTTTAGTTTATTCTGTCACATATTCTCTAACTAAATTCTCTGTTTAGTTGTGAGGTTAGAAATTAATATCTACAAAACCAAATTGAATTTTATTTGTAATCAAAATATGACTATTCTAGTAAGGTTGGCTTGAAAATTATTTTTTTAACATTTTTTTAATTTGTTTATAAAAAAAATTTAAAAAATAAATTAAGTTTTTTATAACCAGTTTTTAACTAAAATCTCGTCTTTCCAAAGGCATGGTACGCGTGGATAATTTCGAGAACTGTGATCCATAACAATCATTAAGGTAAGAGCCTCATGAATCAAAAAAAATAAATTAAAGTAAGACCCTTTTTTCTTTTTTAATTTCTTTCTTTATTCTTTTTAGAACATTGATGGCATAGAAAAACGAGGAAGGAGAAATAATTCAATACTGTTAGTTAGGACTTGGGCACAGCAGTTCATACTGTCAGCGCCAGTTTAGGTATGAGAGTTTATTTGGAATAATTTAGATAAGTGTTTTTTTTTTAATTTTTTATAAAAAGATATATAGAAAAATAAAGAGGTGGTGTGACTAAAAAGATAAAAACTATACTTATATAGTGTACTCAAAATTATTTTTGTGTTAGAGCTTTATGAGATAAAGTGTTAAGTATTAATCTGTAAATAGAATATAGTATTACTCCAAAAATATTGAATAATTTTTCGCAAGAAAGACACTAAAGAATCTCAAATGAGTAAAAAAGCACTAACATCATAGAGTAATTGACATAGTCATTGTTTACGTTTATGACAAATTTATATAACTTCTGTAGGATATATTTTGTGAATGACAACACGTGACTAAGGTGATGCCGAAGTGTCAGCCGAGGTGCCACATGACCTGATCTTGATACCGAGGTGATCTCGATTAGGCCGAGATTATCTACGAAGATACCGGAATCCGAGGTAAGCAGATAAGAGACAAGAGTCTTAGAACTGGAGAGGATCTCAGTCTGAATAAAGATAAAACTCTTAGAGAGTTTATCCCTATCTAGTTAAGAGTCCAAGATGAGTATTGAGCCTGAGTCCACTGAAGTGAGACTTCTACAAGGATCAGGTCAGTGCTGGTTATAAAAGAAAGGCATCCTCATGGGTCTAAGAGAGGCTTTTTTATGTTCTGTCTACTAAGTTAAGTACTATTTGTTATCTTTGAGAGATATTCGATTACTGACTTGATCGTCGGAGTGCCCCTAGGTGGATGAACCACCGCCGGATTCTCATCTTTTTTTGCAGGTTGTTGGGCTTAATCTATTCTGCCGGTGCTCTCTAACTGAGTTCTCCTTTTGGTTGTGTGGTCAAAAATCAACACCCACAATTTGACACTGTCTGTGGGAACGTAAGGAGAATAAATGGCCAACGACGGACAGAAATGGAAGATTGGGGACGACATCCCTAGTGAGAATGGTAAACATGTCGATCCTAACATAGAGGAGAACCCTAATGAAGGACCACGGGATCAAAATCCCGAGGAGAAGGACGTTGGCCAAGAGGAAGACCCACTGAAGAAAGCAGGCGGAGACGAGTACTATAATGAAAGCGACCTTCAGGTATGGAAAGATAGATGCCTGAAGAGGGATGGCGAGATGAAGGGAATGGCAAATAAGTTGGCAGATCTATAATCGGTTGTCAACTTCATGATGTAGAACAATGTCATGCAACCACCGTTTCCATTAAAGGACACACCGATTCCAGCAGCCAAGAACGACGCCCAGAAATGGGGGCAGAAAACAATCCCAGCAGTCCCTCAGCATGACAAGGTGAAAGAACACTCACATCGGTCTTTACGGGATGCCGGGCGAGCAGAGTCAAGAAGAGGAGAGTCTCAGAGGACACCTTAGACTAAGGGAACTTATGTTAAAGAACATCGATGTAGACGCGCCCTTGGGCCTCACTACAGTTCGGACTCAATTTGTGTCACGGTCCTGTATCTAATCTCACAGAGTGCAATGCAAGACCGATGAATCATCAAAGAGTCCAAATCCGGCAAATCGTTTTGGAAAACAGATTTTTTTTAGAAAGAAGTGCCAAACATGGACTGCTTTGCCAAATACAGAGTCGCCACCTAAATATTTATTTTGGGGGAATTTAGGAAACCCTGACTCATTGCCTAAGGCCACGTGTCCGTCATCACCAAAGTTGCCTCGGCTCGGGAACTTGGGTACGATTGGAGAAGGTCACTTCGTGAGCACCCCCGCTCGCCCGATCAAAGATCGGCCTCTACTAACCATGATATCTAGTTTTGAAAACATTATGCGTTCTTATTCCGATTATTAGCCTAGATCTACTATGTGATGCGCACAGCATACAAGTATAGACTGGATCGCCTGAATTGGAACAAAACATTTCATGTTGGTTTTTGAAAGAGGTTTGCTACTCGCAAGTAGGCTTAAAATGCAGATTTTGCCACCCTCGGGTGGGCTTAGAAAAGATGGTTTTGCCACTATCTAGTGGGCTTAAAACTCACAGTCAATGCATTATTCCAATTCAAATAACCCAACCTTCACCCACAGGCATTCGGGCAGTTATATCATATAAGCACATAGCCTCATGGTAAAGCATGCTATCATGGCAGTCACTCACACGCATGCAAGGATGCTAAAGCATAACCACTTACCGAGTACTCCTAACCAAAACAGAAGCTAATTAGAAATCCATGCATGATCCTAACTATACAGAAATGCCTAATGCAACACATGCAAAAATGCAACTAAGATAGGCTTGGCTATTCTAAAGATGGCATATGAGATGCTTCAGATAACATGTATTCAACTTGGAATTGAAGTACAATGCAATTAGTATAGTGCGCCGAGCTCGGTGCATGCAAGACATATGAATGGATGCAAACATGCGAGCATAAGTATGCTAATTGAAACATGCCCTAATCTAACCATCATAAGCTGGTAAATAAAAGGGAGAAAGACGTGGGGTTGGAAGACATACATCACACGCACGCACACTTATTACAATTGTGCCCTCGCTTGAAGGGTCCGAATAAATAATATACAGTCCGAAAGTAATACAGTCCGAATGAGTAACGAATTACAATTAATTATTACACAACCACTAACTAATTAACAAATTAGTTAAGTAAGCAAATAAATTAAATGAATGTGACTGCCTCGGCTCTGTTTTGGATGATAATGGATGCATGCATGCTCGATGCGCTTTGTCGGTAAATTCCATCGCGATGCCTCGTCTTGCCTTTGTTTGCAGCTGATTTCAGAAACTTACACAAAGCTCCAGAAGGCTGAAACTCCACCTTGGGAAAGCCACCGACCAGGTATTGGCTTGGAAAACCCTTGTCGACCACCCCTTATGGTGGAAACCAAAAAAGGTGGTCGGCCTACCAGGAAACCTGGTCGGCCGACCACTTTCTGCCCCTGGACTCTGTTTTTTCTGCAACAAAAGGCAAGAAGGAGAGAAAGCAAGGTATTTTCAACATATGTGTGCGCGACCACTCCTCCCCGTCCTTGCACAAGCTCTAGGGAGTGTGGCCTTCGGTCCTCGGGCCATCAACCACGCATCTCAATGCATGATGGCCGAGGAGTCGAATTGCACGTTTTAATGTGACATGAATGCACAAATACACACTTAAGGCCTAAACTCCATCATGGGAAATCCGGAATGTTGGCGACCGAGAATCGAGGCACGTTTCGTCACTTGGAGTATGAAACATCCCTCGTTTCCCGTGCTTGGACTAAACCCTACTCCAAGCACAATGCAACAAGCAATGCATGGCACGTGCAAATGCGACTAGCATGCAATCCTAAGTGTAATGCAACCAAGTGATGCAAGCATGCAAGGGATAAAATGCAAACATGCACCTAGCATATACAATGCTAACACTACATGGCATGCGCAATGCTCGTGAACTAAGGCATACTCAATGCGACTATCAACCTAGCATACACAATGCGAGGAATGACATATCATGGCATGCACAACGCTCCTAACAACCTAGCATACGCAATGCAAAGGCTAAACATGCAACAACATGAACTACATGGCATGCTCGATGCAAGGAATGACATATCATGCGAGGAATGACATATCAAGGTGGACCTCAGCCACACTCACATCAGTGGCCATGTGATGAAAATGAGAGAATCGAAATGCATGCACACATGCACGAATGCCAAGGACCGAACCTAAGGCGTGAAATACCACTCTACTAAAGCATGGCAAGGGATGAAAGATGGCATACAAACATGCAATTTACAGCTCTGAAATATGATGCTCAATGGTCCCGAATCATGCAAACATGGCACACAATGCAAGCTAGGGGGCCCGGATACCGAAACTAGTGAAGTGCGTTACACTAGAGGTACCCAAAGTAATGCACCAAAGGCAAAACCAACCCCAAACAGACCCTAGGCAGGTCTGAAACAGTGGAATATTGGCCTAAAATGATGGCTCAACAAGCATGAAAATGAAGCTCATTCAATGGTCGGTAAACAAGGCATTCGAGCCCGACTCTCAAGCACACTTAAAGAGATGAAAACATGGCAATATGGCATTCATATAGGCTCTGAAATGTGATGTAAAATGGCCTCAAAACATGAACACACCTCAGCACATGCATGCAATGGACCTCAAATCTCAAAGTTAAGCATGGATATTGAACTACAAGCATGCAAAACAAACATCATTCAATCATGAGACCCAAAAACAGAGCTAGGGCAGTCCAAAATAAGCACAATATCAGTTTATGACATGGCCAAAAAGTGCTAAAATCAAGGGCCCACAAAGCATGCAAAGAAAGCTAGTGAACCATGAGTTGTTCTACAACTATATGAAGCATATGAAAGCTCATTAAACCAGCCAAAAACAGATGTATGCCATGCTAAAATATGCCCAAATAACTACTGAAACTCAGTCAATGCATGCAAAAATGATGAGCTCCTTTGGAAGGCCATGCAAGGGGTTACTCTACCCCTATATGATGGACACATAAAAGGTCAAAACCACCTCTGGAAATGAGTTATGACAACCTTAAAACTCACCAAATAGGCCCTGGAACCAGTCTAGGAAACATGCAAAGAAAGGTCCCTTTGAAAGGCCTTGAATGGGATTGCTCTACACATGCATCATAGACATAAAATATGGCAAAATGGGCTCTTGACAGAGCTAAGGCAGACCTTAAAACTCACAAAATGAGGCCTGAAACATGACTTCAATGCATGCAAAATAGAGTCCCTTTGGAAGGCCAACAATGCTAGTGAAGAGAACAAGGGGTGAGAGGGTCACCCCTCTTTGATTTTGGAGCTCAAAGACACATCAAAGCCACTGAAAATCCACTGGATTTCAGTGGCTAAGAGGCCAAAACAAGGCCAATGCAAATGCTCAAATGCATGGCTCAAAACATGAGGGAATAAAGCATGCAAGGAAGCATATGACCTCAAACAGAAAAATGCCCTTAAACAAACATCAAGAGGGGCTCAAAATAAGACTTTTTCCAGTTTATAGCAAATCTCGAAAATGTTCACAAGTAAGGCTAAAATAGGATGCAAAAATAGCCTTAAAAGAGAGATTGAGCAAACAAGGAAGTAGATGACCTCAAACAGAAAAGTGTCCTTAAACAAAGTTGAATAGGGGCTCAAAATAAGACACTTTACAGTTCAGGTCGAAGCCCAGAAATGCTTTCAAGTATGGCAAAAATAAGGAGCAAAATAAAGACCAAAAGAGGGAAAGAGTATGTTACCCTTGTAGCCAAGAACTCCAGCAGCAAAAAGGGTCCAAACTCTGAGCTAAAACCAGATTTTGGAGCTCAAAATGATCCTCAAAGAACCTCAGCCCAATGGTAGTTGAGTTTGATCAAGGGTGCCTAGGCAAAGGAGAGGTATATCTCCAAGTATAGCTCTTGCTATGCACACCAAGGCAAGAGAAGGAGAGAGAGGCTAAGATTTGGCTCTGGAATTTCTAGAGAGAGAGGGATTTTTTTAGAGTGAGAAGCTCCCAAAACTTGCTTAGGAAGATTGTCTTTGAAAAATGAGAGATATAACTCATATATGGCAAACCTCAGAGTTGGCTCGAAAATATCTCATTTAAGGACAGCTGGAGGTTGTGGAAGATAGCTAAAAGGAGAATATCTACCAATTTTGGGCTTTCTGGGCATAAGTGGTCGGCCGACCACCTTTTATGGTCGGCCTGCTACTTTTTCTGGTTTTTTAGGACAAAAAATGGGTCTGCCGGAAAGAAAGGTGGTCGACCAGTGATTGGGAAGTCCAAAGGTGGTCGACCAGGTGTCCAAATTGAAGCCCCGGAAGTTATCTTTCCAATGGCGCAAACCTTACATTAAAATTCCTCCTATGAAAAAAGTTATGCCTGTTTTGGTGAAGCCGCGCAGATTCGGTCCAACCGAAGTGATGCCCTACTTCAACCAACCATATCTCCCCCATCCGGAATTGGCTTTAGGAGATTCTTGAGTGAAAAATGAAGCCCCAGAAGTCTTCTTTCCAACGGTGGTGGCCTCATAGATGGATTCCAAGTATGCAAATGAAGAGGCCCGATTCAGCGAGGGCTGCTCGACTCTCTCTTAACAATTCATGTCCATTTTCTCCCCTAACTGGGTTTCTTCCCTCTTCTCTTCTTTTCTTCAACTCCAAACCCTTAAGTATGGTGTTTTGAAAGATTTTTCAAAGATTTCATCTCTCTTTCATTCATTTCTACTCTGTCCTGACTCGGTTTACCGAAAAGCACAACATTTAACGAAATGTGAGCGTCGGAACATTGTAGAAACTTTATTTCAAAAATGTTTTGAAAGAAAGGGTTTTAAGGTCTAAAAACCATTCAAAATGGCTTTCGTCCAAAATGGGGTGTAAGGTTGGGATTTGACTCTCCTCTTGCTGAAGAAATTGAACCCTTGCCCTGCACACCTTTCTCCACTATGTAATCCATCAGTCGCGTCCAGGTCTTAAGAGCGGTCAAAAATGGGGTGCCTACAGTTGCCCCTCTTTGACAGAACTCGGAAGTCAAGAAGTGACGGGAGTGAATGTCAAAGCCCAGAGACGACCCATTTTTGACAAGGCCGAAGACTTGGACAAACAAACAAAATACAGATGTAGTTGGTTGAACCCTCAGGCTGCTTATGTATCCCTTTGTATGGAATCAAACCAGCGTAGTTCAGGGGCGGGATGCAAAATGTTATGCAGGAAGATTTTGATAATTGGACTTATACGCTACTCGAAGCCGGTTTGAAAATTCAGGATTTATGCAATGCACTGTAATGTAATAACTAAAATGCAATGTAATAGCTAGGAAGTGAAGGTACCTTACAGCAGCACTTGGCAATGACGTACCTCATGCTGCTGGGGATCTCTTGCTTCTTCTTGATTGAACCACAGGTACTACTTTTCTCCCTGACTATGGTCGCAGCTTTCCCTATTCTCCAACAGGGTGACAGACTAGGTTGATTCGGTACCCAGAATTGAGGCGCATACACATGCTATCTCAATCTATGGGGCTGCCATACAGATTTCAAGCCGAGGATATATCCCTGAGTATTTAAACCAGACTTTAGTCTCGGAAATCCCGAACCTTTGCATTCTAGGCATGAGCCATTCGAACTCTAGTTTCCATCGTCTCAGTTGGTCTCCTAGGAACTCACCGCAAACATAGGCAGGCTGCTATACCAGACCACTGGAAGTCGTTCGGGCACGACAAACACCAAAGGAATTGCACCTTTAGAGGATTTAAGGTCTCCTAGACTGGGGAGTGCACAAGACAGTGCGAATAAAGATGCAGGATTTAAGGTCTCCTAGACCAGAGGATTTAAGGTCTTCTAGACCAGACAATAAAACAGATACGATGCAATGGATGTAATAGATGTGATGCAACAGAGAGTACAATAGATGCAAAATGGTGACATACGCCAACCACACTGGACTCGTGAGTGGAGGAAGAACAAAGAAAATCAATCAGGAGCGCGTTACACGCAACCTAAGATAAATTCCAAACACGCTGAAAATTGTGTGAGGAAGGGGAGGCTCCAATCACGCTGAAATCGTGAGAAGAGGTAAACAAATTCCAAACAAGCTGAAATCGTGTGAGGCAAGGAGACACTCTAACCACGCTGAAATCGTGAGAAGAGGTGCGAAAACAACCGCTTGGGCTCGCGCTTCACGCGTCCCGAGATAAATTCCAAACACGTTGGAATCGCGTAAGGAACGGGACACTCAAACCACGCTGAAATCGTGAGAGGAGGTCCAACAATCCATCCAGCGCGTCTACAACGCAACCTGGGATAAATTCCAAACACGCTGAAATCGCGTAAGGAACGGGACACTCAAACCACGCTAAAATCGTGAGAGGAGGCCTGAAAACAACCGCCTAGGTGCGTACACAACGCAACCTGAGATAAATTCTAAACACGTTGAAATCATGTAAGGAACGGGACACTCAAACCACGCTGAAATCGTGAGAGGAGGTCCAATAACCCGCCCAGCGCGTTTACAACGCAACTAGGGATAAATTTCAAACACGCTGAAATCGCGTAAGGAAAGGAACACTCTAACCATGCTGAAATCGTGAGAAGAGGTCCGAAAACAACCGCTCAAGTGCGTGCACAACGCAACCTGAGATAAAATCCAAACACGCTGGTGTAGACACCCCATTTTTGACTGCCCTTAAGACTTGGGCGTTACTGATGGTTTGCTTGGTGGAGAAAGGTGTGCAGGGCACAGGTTCAGTTTCCTCGGCAATGAGAGAGACAAATCTCAACTTCACACCCCATTTTGGACCAAAATTATTTTGGATGGTTTTTAGACCTTAAAACCCTCTCTTTCAAAACATTTTTGAAATAAAAATTCCCACGATGTTCCGACGCTCGCATTTCGGTAAATGTTGCGCTTTTCGGTAAACCGAGCAAGGACAAAGTGGGGATGAATGAAAGAGAGATGAAATCTTTGAAAAATATTTCAAAACACCTTACTTAGGGGTTCGAAGTTGAGGAGAAGAGGAAAGGAGAGGAGAAAACTAGTCTGGGAGAAGTTCGGCATGAATCCGGGTAGGAGAGAATCGAGCAGCCCTCGCTGAATCGGGCTTATTCAATTGCATACTTGGAGTTAAGCTATGAGGCCACCATCGTTGGAAAGAAGACTTCCGGGGCTTCACTTTTTACTCAAGAATCTCCCAAAGCCAAGTCCGGGTGGAGGAGATATGATTGGTTGAAGCTGGGCATCACCCCGTTTGGATCGAGTCTGCGCGGCTTCACCAAAAAGGGCATAACTTTCTGCACAGGAGGAATTTTGATGCAAGGTTTGTGCCATTGGAAAGCTAACTTCCGGGGCTTCAATTTGCATACCCACTGGCCGTTTTTTGACCTTGGAATCATCTATCAACAATCTATTTTTCCGACCGGCAAAATATTATGCCGACCGGCACTTTATTTTGGCCGACGACCAAATTTTCTGGCCGGTTTGCACCCTTTGCACCCTCCAAGCCTGGTGCATCCCAGCTGTGCCAGTTGGAATGCACCAGCACACTTCCCCGTGCATATATGTTGCTATTTTGAGCCCTTGACCACCTTTGGACCCCTCTTTTGCACCCTTTGCTCAAAGCTTCTTGAGGAAGCCTTGACCCCTTGTCTTGGCTTCCTCAAGAAGCCTACCAGCTGTCCAAGCTTCTCCAATAAGCCTTGACCTCCCCTTAGACCCCTTTGACCCTTTGAAGCTTGTCTTAGAAGCTTAGCATTGCCTATATAAGAGAGGTCCCTTCTCCTTTGTTTGGGTTGGAGATTTTGGAGCAAAAAAACCAGAGGGAAGAGATATATATCTGATATACATACATACACCCTCTATATCTATCTTATCCAAGCCTCCAAACACCTTTGTTCTTGCACCATTTGCCCTACAACACCTAGCACAACACCTCCATCCTCCATTCCAGCACTTGGTAGGCCATTTGCAGAGGTTAGAAGCTTAGAAACTTGGACCAAGGGCTGCTGGTTTGCTGCTCTTCAAGGGTAAGCATCCATTTCCCTTAAACTTGCATTTTTTAACTTCATTGGTCAGCCTTATTTACAAGTATTTTTGAGCTTCGATGTAAACTGTAAAGAGGCTTATTTTGAGCCCTTCTTCAACATTGAAGAAGGGCTCAACACTGTTGGGGACCTCCATGTATGACTTGCTTCATTACCCCTCTTTGGTCCCCATTTTTGCATGTTTGTTTAGCTTATTTTGCTTATGTTTTTCGGCCATGATCAGAACTGAGAGTAGCCATATTTTGACCCCCTTGACATGTTTTATTAAGGGTCTTTGGCTGTTTGATGCATTTTTTGTATACTTCATGTTATAGCCCTCTTGTGGCCTTAATCTTGCATTGCATTTTAAGGGTGTTTGTATATTGATTTGGGGGCTGTCATAAACTGTGAGTAGTCATATTTTTGGCCCCTCTTCAGTGTTTTCGAAGGGTCTTTTTCAGTTTGGGCTTTGCATCTACCACTTGCTTCATTACCTAGCTTGAGGGCCCGTTTTTGCATGCTGTTTTTGCCCTATCTATGCTCACTGTTTGGCCATGCTTTGAACTGAAAAAATGCTTGTTTTGGGGCTGCCTTGCTTCTGTTTTCATGCTTCATGTCCAGATTATGCATGTTTGATATAGCTATAGGTCATTTCATGAGCCTAATCTTGCATTTCGGGTCCATTTCATGCACTTAGTGTCATTTCGCTATGTTTTGGGACCATTTGGCATCATGTTCCAGCGCTGAAATTCACATGCTTGTATGCCATCTCGCATCCCTTGCCATGCTTTGGTAGAGTTGCATTTTCATGCCTTAGGTTTGATTAATGCATTGTGCATGCATCCCATGTATTGTGTTGCCTCACTTGCCTCATTATGGCCACTGATTTTGGCATGCTTGCGAGCTATCTATGTTAGTTTAAGTCCATCGTTGCATGTTGTTGCATACCATGTTTGTTTACATGTTTAGGTTGCGCGCCTAGCATACATTGTTCATTTGCATGTTCATGTTGCATACTTAGCCTCTATGCCTAGGTTGCATTTCATTGAGCATGCATCCCTTGCCTCTTGATCAATCATGATGGAGGTTGGGGCTCTTTGATGTGTTTTGTGCTTGCATTTCATTTGATATCAAAGTTGCTAACTTGGCTTTTGGGCCATCATGTATTGAAATGCGTGATTGATGGCCCGGGGGTCGAGGGCCATGCTCCCTTGAGTCCATTGCATGATAGAGAGTGTGTCCATGCACACATTTGCTTGAAATTCCATGCCATACACTGTCTGTCCTTGTTGCTGTCAAAAACCAGATTCTGCAGGAATTGTTTGCCGACCGGCAGTAAAGAGTGCCGACCGGCAACGTATTGGTGGCAGACAACATCATAAGCAGCCGACAGGCATTTTACATGGCCGGTGGCCATTTCATCCAGCCGGTGGTGTCCCACAGTACTCAAAGAAGGTACCCTGGGACTTTGGCAGTCTTCAGAGGGGCAGGACAGTGAAAACAGAGGCAGCAGTGGTATGGTGCGGGTTTTCCGGGCAAGACGGATCGAGCATGCATTATTCACGCATCCCGAGGCAGACGACTGTGGCCACTTTTCTTTTGCATTTAATTTGTTAATTAGATTAGAAGTTGTGTAATAATTAATTAGCTAGGATAGTTGATTCATTATGCGGACTGTATTATTCTTTTGGTCCTTCCAAGCGAGGGCAAATTTGTAATAAGTGTAGGTGAGTGTGTGCATGTCTTCCAACCCCCACTTCTTTCTCCCTTTTATTTACCTGCTTATGATGGTAGATTAGGGCATATTTAAATTAGCATGCCTTATGCTATGCATGCGTGCATTCATACATTTGTCTTGCATGCACCGGGCTCGGCGCATCATGCTAACTGCATTGTATTTCAATTCCAAATTGAATACATGTTATCTGTTGCATTTCACATGCCATGTTTAGGATAGTCGAGCCTGCCTAGATTGCATTTTTGCATGTGTTGCATTAGCCATCTTAACATGAACTAGGATCATGCATATGATTACTAACTAGTTTCTGTTTTGGCTTGGAGTACTAGGTGAGTTTTTATGCTTTAGCATACCGCATGCGTGTGAGTGTTGCCATAATTGCATGATTACGATGAGGCTAGCTGCTTATGTGATATAACTGCTTGAATGCCCATGGATGGAGGTTGAATTACCTAAATTGGAATAATGCATTAAAACTGTGAGTTTTAAGTCCACTTGATAGTGGCAAAACCATCTTTTCTAAAGCCCACTTGAGGGTGGCAAAACCTACATTTTAGCCTACTTGCGAGTAGCAAACCATTTTCAAAACAAACATGCAATGTTTTGTTCCAATTTAGGCGATTTGGTCTATACTTGTTTACTGTGCGCATAATATAGTAATTCTAGGCTAATAACCGGAATAAGAACGCATAATGTTTTCAAAATCGGATATCACGGTTAGTAGAGGCCGATCTTTGATCGGGCGAGAGGGGGTGCTCATAGCTGACCTTCCCCAATCGTACCCAAGCTCCCGAACCGAGGCAACCTTGGTGATGACGGACACGTGGCCTTTGGCACCGAGTCAGGGTTTCCTAAATTTCCCAAAATAAAATATTTAGGTGGCGGCTCTGTATCTGGCAAAGCAGTCCATGTTTGGCACTTCTTTCAAAATCTGTTTTCTCAAAACGATTTGCCAGATTTGGACTCTTTGGTTCAGATTAAGAACCGTGACAATTTGAGTCCTGAACTGTAGTAGACCCATAAACGAACCGAACGGGAGTCATCCTCCCGGGGCGTTCGGGGACGTCTACAGTTTCTGGCGACTCTGCTGGGGATTTTTAGAGAGCTTGACTTGAACTCGTGATATCCTGTTTTGACTACACTTATGTGTTTCTTTGCATTGCATGTGCATTGGTGCGCCTAGGACACCGTGTTGGCCATCTGCTATTCCTGAGAGGACGTCCAAAAACAGCCCACCCAGCGCGTCTACAACGCAACCTGGGATAAATTCCAAACACGCTGAAATCGTGAGAGGAGGTCCGAAAACAACCGCTCAAGTGCGCGCACAACGCAACCTGAGAAAGTCCCGGAGGACAACAATCCCAAATGCTGCTCAGCGTAAAAGGATAAATGGTAGAAGATAACACAAGATGCAAATAAATGCAAGTAAGGTGTGCATGACAATACAACAAGTGTGCGTGACAACGCAAGTAAAGGTGTGCATGACAGTACCAGTGGAAGAATGCATAACAATGCGGGTGGAAGGGTGCATAACTTTGAAGCAGGCTTGATCTTGCGCTTGAGGTAGAGGCACACTCATACTTCGGAGCATTGACAAGGCTTGAAAAGGTACATTCGGAATACAATCACGGAATTTTTTGAAGTTGAAGCACACTCCGATGCTTCGACTTTCCCTTTTTTTCTTTTGCTTTGCAGTCTGGAACCCACATAGCTTCAGATAGGTCCTTGTTTTACTGTTCGCACTTATCGGGGGTGGACCCTGCAGTTTTATGAAAGAACAAATACTGTTTTGCACAAATGTGGAGAATGGCATAGCACTCTGAGCACAAGATGATTTTTTTTTGAAATTGAGAAATGAGTTCTCGACCAGTTATTGAGCGTACAACTGAATACAGCGAAAAAGACTCAATAACGGAAAACAAAAAGGTAAACAACCTAAACACATCAAGACACACTCGGAACGACTCAAAGCAAGAATCGAGACAAACAAAACAAAAGACATGACACACAGACGTGTTACAAAGACGAGAGACCTCTCAGTGCACGAGGAGCCATTTTCTCCGGGTATTATTTCCCACCCTTTCTCATTTGTGGTTCTCACATCACTCGGCCCTCAGGCTCTGTTTTTCTGAAAAACCCTTTTCTTACTTTTTCTCTCAACGCACATCTCTCTATTCTTTAATCTCTCATTTTTTATCCCTCCCCTGGGTGGTTGATGGGATGAACAAGAAATTGCGGGCTCTTGCCCCTAGCATGCTGCTAGATCCTTCTTCTTCTACGCGCAACTAGTGAGTTCCTCCCACAGAGGGGTTGTGCTACAACTGGGTGTGTAGCGAATCTGCAGCTGACATCGGTTGACGATGCTCTGCCGGGGAGATTGTACGCGATCAGATATGTCCAGATGAGGAAGTGGAACATCTTGATCCATTCCAGTTTGGTGCTTCACACTTGGCTTGATACCTCGTTGCTCAGAGGATGTGAGAGCTTTTCGGCCCTTTTGTTGTCGCCTTCAGTTATGCCTTTTCTGGCAGGTAGAGTGCCCTTCTTGGCAAGTATGGTGCCCTCCCTTTCTGGCAAGTATGTTGACAATGAGGAAAAGACAGAACACCTGACTCAACTGTGCCCCTAGTTCATCATTTCGACCATTTTTTGTTTTTGGCTTTCTACTAAAACAATTTTGACCAAAATGAGAGTTAGATTAACATGCTTGTTCAATTTTCGGATTTAAAATCATGCAAGTCAAGTTATGAGCACTGAAAATTTTCCTTTTTTGGGTCCAAGAAATGGTCCAGTTTTGAAAAATGGAATACTTTTCGAGAAGATTAGTCAACCTCAGTAAAAATTCTCAAAAACTATTTCGCAAACGGCCACTGCTGAACGAGCACGGAACCTACTCTTGAGATGCACAACCTCAGATCCGAAGGAAAATTGTCCCTTTCCTAAAGGACACTGCATGGCAACAGAAAGTTGCCCCTTGTTTGAATGGCACCGCAGCACATTGTAGTCAGTCCTCAGAGTAACGAACACAACCAAATCCTCAGATACAGAGAAGACAAAGATGACCAGAACCATCGCATGGACACAGTCGAATTTGAAGTATTTTATGGCTGGACTTCAGAACGAAGTTGCCTACGTATCCCAAAGATGGGAATCAAGCCTTACGTAGTTCGGGGTTAAGGTACACTCGGGTATTAACCCCTCCTTTTGCGCTCTAACTTTTGCCAAGGCCGCCCTTTCGGGTTTTCAACCTTGCGAGCTTTGTTCTTCTTTTCTTTTGAATTCTTTTCATTTCATTTCTTCTCTTTTCTTCATTTTTTCATTTCATTTCTTTTTCTCTTTTTTTTTTATTCCTTGCATTTTTTTTTTTTGTTCTTTTCCTTCTTTTTCTTGCTCTAATTTTTGCCTGGGTCGCCCTTCCGGGTTTTCGGCCCAACGAGCCTCTCAAGGGTAAAAGTGTAGCTTTTGTCCATGTGGAATGATTTGAGATCTCGAAGCCATCTGAATCCAAGAGAATGGCTGTTGTTCGCTGATGATGTAGGAGTCCATCCAATGGGGGGCTGAATTTGCCCCTAGTGTTGTGGATAGGAACTTGGTCGTCCTTCACCAATACTTCCTTCTTTTCTCCCTTCTAGGATTTGGCATTCTCGCTGATCTTCATCTTTGACTCTTTGAGCACATTTGAAATTCTTTTGCCCCTAGTTCGAGGGGTGCTCCTGATCTAGCTTCGCAAGCTTCTTGATCTGACTTTGTCGCCGCTAATTCACGGGCTGCTTTTGATCTGGCCACACAGGCCTTACATTGTAGTTGACCGTTGAACATTTTGAATCCAAGTTCAAGTTTTGAAATCAAGAGGGGTGGAGTCTCGAGGCTGAGAGCGATCCTAGGCTGCACAATCTCAAGAGTGATTCCACACAGGTCTTCGCAAGACCACGCAAAACATTTTTTTGAAATCTTTTTAGAAAGCGACCAGTCGCTCGAACTGAAGACAGTGTAGAACCAATCTAGATCAAGCCAGGATCCTTCCCAGTACTCACACTAACAAGCATGATTTCATTCATTAAGGGCTTAGCATGCCTCTCTTTCTCTCAATTGATCAAATTTTTGAAAAACCCGAGGAATTCCTTGCTGTTCGTTTTCACCGCAGTGTTCAAAAAAAGTTTTGAAAAACTTAGGTCAATGCAATAATTTCAAGGCACAAGAGAGCAGGTGGAATACACTGCCGTTTTATTCAAATCCCGGCACAACTAGCACACGGCAGAAGCAAACACAAGAGTGCGAAAATTACTGCTGTTTTATTTCAGATCTGTTCTCATTACTGGCTCCAAGGCAGAAACAAACTCGAAAGAAAACGAAAAGACAAACACAAAACAAGCAAGTGATGTCCGAGGTAACACCCCCGAAATCACCCGACTCCAACAAAATAGGACTGACTCGGTACCACAAGACAGACCTAACTAACTCAGTAAGAAAAGATTGACTCTGTACAAAACAACAAGACTGACCCAATACCAAAGTCAGAAAGTACAAATTAACAACATTCACAAATGTGCTCAAAACAGTGCATGCCATCCACCATATCTGAAGTAAATTGAGCGCCGCCCATAGGTGGTTCATTCCCCTATCACATCACATTATCCCCCAAGTTCACTGATCCAGTGCCGATAGACTTTGCAGAGCTCGGCGCGGCAATGACCCTGCTGTCAATCAAATCTTGCACTTCGTGGTGAAGACAAAAGCAAGTCAGTGCCATGACTGGTTTGTTGATGGAAGGTGCAGTACTTGGCCGGATCATGGGAGGGAGGAAGTTTATCTGGCAGTGGCCGCGGCTCCATGGGTTTCAGATCCCCCTTTCTAATCAGGACCCTCAAGGCCGCTGATAGAGACATGTACAATGGGGTGAACACCCTTTGGCCTCGGGGTGGGTATTTGGCAGGTTGTGAGCTGGTTGTGTTGGATGTACCAGCGAAAGGGTCGGCAGGTGCTGACTTTTGATGATCTCTTCCGAGTGCAGGATTGGAGCTGAAAGGGGTGTTTCTGGTACGACATCCCTTGTCTCGGCTTGCCCCTTGATTCAGACTGCCCCTAACTTGAGTGGCGAAAGTGTCATCCACAGTCTTTGCAACAACTGCGAGCACTTGTTGTTTGTTCAGCCCTCCGGCTTTCAAGGCCTCAACAGCCTGCAAAAGGTGTTCATTGGGGACTAATGCTTGCCCCTGCCTTATTCTTATCACTGGCCTCCACTTTGCTAAGAGATTGGCCTTCTTCCAACGGAGCCCGTCCCAAGGTTGGAGAGCCTTTTGACATGAACTCCCTGGTATGTGATGTGGTTGATGACGGAGCCAAGACTCCAAAGGCCAGATCTGCCACAGTTCTCTGAAGATCTTTGATCATCCTCATCAGCTCAGAAGTAGTGGGGTTCATGGGTTTGGGATGATTGGGGTTCAGATGCACCAATCATGCATAAGTCCATGCTTTCCGGGATAAACACCTCAAGCTTGGGTAGATGGGCCGGGATGATATATACGCTGGGGTCGTAGGTGGATGGCAGTATATGGATGAGGTTGAGATGTAGAGGTGACGGGTCAGTACTAACCTGAGGTCCTTTTGGTGGAGCTAGGGTCTCTTCGTCAATAAGATCCTGAATCTTATGACGGAGGCGGATGCAACGGTTTGTATCATGACCGTGCTGTTAATGATAGGCACAGTATTTAACTGGGTCATATCTTGGTGGAAGAGGGTTTGAAAGGGGTTGGGGTTCTAGAAGTTCTAGGTGCCCTTCTTCTCGTAGCTTTTTCAAAGCTTGAGAGAGACTCATGTAAAGAGGATGGAATTTTCGGGCTTGGGGCCGAGTTGAAGTGGTTGGTTTTTGGCCATTGAGGGAAGTGGTGATAGTGTCTACTTCTGAGCATTTCGCAGCTGTGCTACCATCAGTAGTAGCATTGAAACTGCGAGCAACATTCCTCTGCAAAGGCTCATTATCTTCTGCAAAGATCCCTTGTCTGATGGCATCCTCGATTTGAACCCCCATTTCATGAAGGGCTGGAAAGGTAAACAGAGGTAGAACGACCATCTTTTGCAGTAACTTGCCATGCAGATTCCGAACAATCATCCTGATCTGATCTTTGTCGGAAGGTTTTGTAGTCATCATTGAGGCCTTTGCTCTCCATCTCGTCACGAACTCTGAGAAACCCTCCTTTGGCTCTTGGCGGGTGACTTCAAGATCACGAGTTGTGACCTCAATCTGCGTGTTGTAGGAGTATTGAGCAATGAAGGCCTCAGCCAGCTCTTCCCAGTTCTGTTTCACAGGGTTCTCCAATTTTGCATACCAGATTGCGGCTATCCCAGACAGGGTTCGGCCGAATAGTGACAATTTCTGGGTTATGGTCAAACCTATTGGCCTCAGGATATTAGAAAACAGTTGGAGGTGTACCATTGGGCCTTCAGAGCCATCGAATCGATCGATATGCAGCATGTTAAACCGCTCCGGCAAGGTCACCACTGAGTTGGTATAACCACCCTCTATATCAGGAATAGAGTGGGCCCCTTGAGACTTTTTGAACAATTTCTCAAGCTTGCTCACTTTCAATGCTGTGGCGTCCGTCTCGAACTCAGAGGGGGAGTCTGGTAGGTTGGTGGGTGTTTTAGATAGCTGGGGTAGAACCGGGGGCAGAGCTGGCCCGCCTAGAATGTCTGTATCATCCTGGACGTGGGTTGCCTCCCCGAGTATGGGGAGTCTTGGTGGGGGAGGAGCCTGGTGTAAAGTAGATACTCCAGTTTGCTGCTCTAACCTGGCAATTGTCTCTGCCTGTTGGGCTATGACCACGGCCTGTTGCTTGGCGAATTCCGCTTGACAGACAGTGTCTTGCTGCATGGCTTTCATACTATCCTGGAGCTGGCGCACCATCTCTTCTAAGCCTGACATACTGTCTTGATCTGATTGAACCACCAGTATATCTATCTCTGCAATAGACTCGGAAATCTCAACCTGGCTGTTCAAAGACCACTGAGCTGGTAGCTGCTGTACTGGTGGTCTGTGCCTGACCGACCTTTTCACCCTGCCTCTGGTAAAAGAACACTGATTGCCCTTGAACTGAATCTCTGACCCGACAAAGTCTATCAACACAAGTTCGGTGTACCCGGGGGATATTGGAGCCTTCTGAAGCTATGGTTCTAAGACTACCTAGCAAAAGAGAAAACAGACAGCATCTCAGCCTGATTTCACCTGAACAGATATGAGCATAGTTGAATGAGTGTGCTCTCTACTGAATTCTGCCCAAAATTCTGCCGGTAAACTGATACCCTCAGGTAAAACTGATTCTTCCAAATACTGATGCCCGCAGGCCTGATACCCAGACTTGCAAACTGACACATACAACCTGTAGAGACACACTCTGACAGCACGTATCAAGCAAGTAAGAGCCAAAACACCCCTATGGAGGGGTAGGGTTTCCCTATCCTATTTTGTCAGAAGCTAGGGTTTCACTACGCACACAGCAGTTTTAAACAACCTACAATCGGGTAAGCAACATGTCCTAGCTTGGAATGGTCACTACGGATTCCGAATATGCACTAGGTCGAATGGTCAAAAAGGGTGCCCTGGTAAAACCGGGGTTTGTGTTCCCGTCGTGGCAGAGCCCCCAACCGGTCAGCCTTATGGCCCGCTTCTCGAAGCGAGCCTCCGGTAAACCGTTCAGGAATAACATACGGCAAACACGGTGTCCTAGGCACACCAATGCAAATGCAATGCAAAGAAACACATAAGTGCAATCAAAACAAGATATCATGAGTTCGAGTCAAGTTCTCTAAATCCCCGGCAGAGTCGCCAGAAACTGTAGACGTGCCCTTGGGCCTCACTACAGTTCGGACTCAATTTGTGTCACGGTCCTGTATCTAATCTCACAGAGTGCAATGCAAGACCGATGAATCGTCAAAGAGTCCAAATCCGGCAAATCGTTTTGGAAACAGATTTTTTTTAAAAAGAAGTGCCAAAGATGGACTGCTTTGCCAGATACAGAGTCGCCACCTAAATATTTATTTTGGGGGAATTTAGGAAACCCTGACTCATTGCCTAAGGCCACGTGTCTGTCATCACCAAAGTTGCCTCGGCTCGGGAACTTGGGTACGATTGGGGAAGGTCACTTCGTGAGCACCCCCGCTCGCCCGATCAAAGATCGGCCTCTACTAACCATGATATCTAGTTTTGAAAACATTATGCGTTCTTATTCCGGTTATTAGCCTAGATTTACTATGTGATGCGCACAGCATACAAGTATAGACTGGATCGCCTGAATTGGAACAAAACATTTCATGTTGGTTTTTGAAAGAGGTTTGCTACTCGCAAGTAGGCTTAAAATGCAGATTTTGCCACCCTCGGGTGGGCTTAGAAAAGATGGTTTTGCCACTATCTAGTTGGCTTAAAACTCACAGTCAATGCATTATTCCAATTCAAATAACCCAACATTCACCCACAGGCATTCGGGCAGTTATATCATATAAGCACATAGCCTCATGGTAAAGCATGCTATCATGGCAGTCACTCACACGCATGCAAGGATGCTAAAGCATAACCACTTACCGAGTACTCCCAGCCAAAACAGAAGCTAATTAGAAATCCATGCATGATCCTAACTATACAGAAATGCCTAATGCAACACATGCAAAAATGCAACTAAGATAGGCTTGGCTATTCTAAAGATGGCATATGAGATGCTTCAGATAACATGTATTCAATTTGGAATTGAAGTACAATGCAATTAGTATAATGCGCCGAGCCCGGTGCATGCAAAACATATGAATGGATGCAAACATGCGAGCATAAGTATGCTAATTGAAACATGCCCTAATCTAACCATCATAAGCCGGTAAATAAAAGGGAGAAAGACGTGGGGTTGGAAGACATACATCACACGCACGCACACTTATTACAATTGTGTCATCGCTTGGAGGGTCCGAATAAATAATATACAGTCCGAAAGTAATACAGTCCGAATGAGTAACGACTTACAATTAATTATTACACAACCACTAACTAATTAACAAATTAGCTAAGTAAGCAAATAAATTAAATGAATGTGACTGCCTCGGCTTTGTTTTGGATGATAATGGATGCATGCATGCTCGATGCGCTTTGTCGGTAAATTCCATCGCGATGCCTCGTCTTGCCTTTGTTTGCAACTGATTTCAGAAACTTACACAAAGCTCCAGAAGGCTGAAACTCCACCTTGGGAAAGCCACCGACCAGGTATTGGCTTGGAAAACCCTTGCCGACCACCCCTTATGGTGGAAACCAAAAAAGGTGGTCGGCCTACCAGGAAACCTGACCAGCCGACCACTTTCTGCCCCTGGACTCTGGTTTTTCTGCAACAAAGGCAAGAAGGAGAGAAAGCAAGGTATTTTCAACATATGTGTGCGCGACCACTCCTCCCCGTCCTTGCACAAGCTCTAGGGAGTGTGGCCCTCGGTCCTCGGGCCATCAACCATGCATCTCAATGCATGATGGCCGAGGAGTCGAATTGCACGTTTTAATGTGACATGAATGCACAAATACACACTTAAGGCCTAAACTCCATCATGGGAAATCCGGAATGTTGGCGACCGAGAATCGAGGCACGTTTCGTCACTTGAAGTACGAAACGTCCCTCGTTTCTCGTGCTTGGACTAAACCCTACTCCAAGCACAATGCAACAAGCAATGCATGGCACGTGCAAATGCGACTAGCATGCAATCCTAAGTGTAATGCAACCAAGTGATGCAAGCATGCAAGGGATAAAATGCAAACATGCACCTAGCATATACAATGCTAACACTACATGGCATGCGCAATGCTCGTGAACTAAGGCATACTCAATGCGACTATCAACCTAGCATACACAATGCGAGGAATGACATATCATGGCATGCACAACGCTCCTAACAACCTAGCATACGCAATGCAAAGGCTAAACATGCAACAACATGAACTACATGGCATGCTCGATGCAAGGAATGACATATCAAGGTGGACCTCAGCCACACTCACATCAGTGGCCATGTGATGAAAATGAGAGAATCGAAATGCATGCACACATGCACGAATGCCAAGGACCGAACCTAAGACGTGAAATGCCACTCTACCAAAGCATGGCAAGGGATGAAAGATGGCATACCAACATGCAATTTACAGCTCTGAAATATGATGCTCAATGGTCCCGAATCATGCAAACATGGCACACAATGCAAGCTAGGGGGCCCGGGTACCGAAACTAGTGAAGTGCGTTACACTAGAGGTACCCAAAGTAATGCACCAAAGGCAAAACCAACCCTAAACAGACCCTAGGCAGGTCTGAAACAGTGGAATATTGGCCTAAAATGATGGCTCAACAAGCATGAAAATGAAGCTCATTCAATGGTCGGTAAACAAGGCATTCGAGCCCGACTCTCAAGCACACTTAAAGAGATGAAAACATGGCAATATGGCATTCATATAGGCTCTGAAATGTGATGTAAAATGGCCTCAAAACATGAACACACCTCAGCACATGCATGCAATGGACCTCAAATCTCAAAGTTAAGCATGGGTATTGAACTACAAGCATGCAAAACAAACATCATTCAATCATGAGACCCAAAAACAGAGCTAGGGTAGTCTAAAATAAGCACAATATCAGTTTATGACATGGCCAAAAAGTGCTAAAATCAAGGGCCCACAAAGCATGCAAAGAAAGCTAGTGAACCATGAGTTGTTCTACAACTATATGAAGCATATGAAAGCTCATTAAACCAGCCAAAAACAGATGTATGCCATGCTAAAATATGCCCAAATAACCACTGAAACTCAGTCAATGCATGCAAAAATGATGGACACATAAAAGGTCAAAACCACCTCTGGAAATGAGTTATGACAACCTTAAAACTCACCACATAGGCCCTGGAATCAGTCTAGGAAACATGCAAAGAAAGGTCCCTTTGAAAGGCCTTGAATGGGATTGCTCTACACATGCATCATAGACATAAAATATGGCAAAATGGGCTCTTGACAGAGCTAAGGCAGACCTTAAAACTCACAAAATGAGGCCTGAAACATGACTTCAATGCATGCAAAATAGAGTCCCTTTGGAAGGCCAACAATGCTAGTGAAGAGAACAAGGGGTGAGAGGGTCACCCCTCTCTGATTTTGGAGCTCAAAGACACATCAAAGCCACTGAAAATCCACTGAATTTCAGTGGCTAAGAGGCCAAACCAAGGCCAATGCAAATGCTCAAATGCATGGCTCAAAACATGAGGGAATAAAGCATGCAAGGAAGCATATGACCTCAAACATAAAAATGCCCTTAAACAAATATCAAGAGGGGCTCAAAAGAAGACTTTTTCTAGTTTATAGCAAATCTCGAAAATGTTCACAAGTAAGGCTAAAATAGGATGCAAAAATAGCCTTAAAAGAGAGATTGAGCAAACAAGGAAGTAGATGATCTCAAACAGAAAAGTGCCCTTAAACAAAGTTGAATAGGGGCTTAAAATAAGACACTTTACAGTTTAGGTCGAAGCCCAGAAATGGTTTCAAGTATGGAAAAAATAAGGAGCAAAATGAAGACCAAAAGAGGGAAAGAGTATGTTACCCTTGTAGCCAAGAACTCCAGCAGCAAAAGGGGTCCAAACTCTGAGCTAAAACCAGATTTTGGAGCTCAAAATGATCCTCAAAGAACCTTAGCCCAATGGTAGTTAAGTTTGATCAAGGGTGCCTAGGCAAAGGAGAGGTATATCTCCAAGTATATCTCTTGCTATGCACACCAATGCAAGAGAAGGAGAGAGAGGCTGAGATTTGGCTCTGGAATTTCTAGAGAGAGGGGGGTTTTTTTAGAGTGAGAAGCTCCCAAAACTTGCTTAGGAAGATTGTCTTTGAAAAATGAGAGATATAACTTATATATGGCAAACCTCAGAGTTGGCTCGAAAATATCTTATTTAAGGACAGCTGGAGGTTGTGGAAGATAGCTAAAAGGAGAATATCTATCAATTTTGGGCTTTCTGGGCTTAAGTGGTCGGCCGACCACCTTTTATGGTCGGCCTGCTACTTTTTCTGGTTTTTTAGGACAAAAAATGGGTCTGCCGGAAAGAAAGGTGGTCGGCCAATGATTGGGAAGTCCAAAGGTGGTCAGCCAGGCAGCCAAATTGATGCCCCGGAAGTTATCTTTCGAATGGCATAAACCTTGCTTTAAAATTCCTCATGTGCAAAAAGTTATGCCTGTTTTGGTGAAGCCGCGCAGATTCGGTCCAACCGAAGTGATGCCCTACTTCAACCAACCATATCTCCCCCATCCGGAATTGGCTTTAGGAGATTCTTGAGTGCAAAATGAAGCCCCGGAAGTCTTCTTTCCAACGGTGGTGGCCTCATAGATGGATTCCAAGTATGCAAATGAATAGGCCCGATTCAGCAAGGGCTGCTCGACTCTCTCTTAACAATTCATGTCCATTTTCTCCCCTAACTGCTTCCCTCTTCTCTTCAACTCCAAACCCCTAAGTATGGTGTTTTGAAAGATTTTTCAAAGATTTCATCTCTCTTTCATTCATTTCTACTCTGTCCTGACTCGGTTTACCGAAAAGCACAACATTTAACGAAATGTGAGCCTCGGAACATTGTAGAAACTTTATTTCAAAAATGTTTTGAAAGAGGGGGTTTTAAGGTCTAAAAACCATTCAAAATAGCTTTGGTCCAAAATGGGGTGTAAGGTTGGGATTTGACTCTCCTCTTGCCGAAGAAATTGAACGTTTGCCCTGCACACCTTTCTCCACTATGTAATCCATCAGTCGCGTCCAGGTCTTAAGAGCGGTCAAAAATGGGGTGTCTACAATCGGCATGTTCAGGGGAAGGAACTTTATTTTGACACAGTGAATGAAGAGAAGTCCAAGAGGACTCGTAACGACGCCGAGAGCAGCGCACCAAAAAGGCTGAAATCCATTGACAGCCAAGCTCCTGGTCGGACTAAAGAGGATTTGAGGGACTACCTCCAGAGGAAGCGACAGAATACCGAGGTCACATCTCCGGTCAAGCTGAGAACACCATTCTCATTGGAGTTGGATAAGTTCGAGGCCCTAAAAAAGTTTCATTTGCCGAGGTTCCAAATACATGACGGTAAGTCCGATCCAAAATTTCACGTCAACTTATATTTGAATTCAATGGCACTGTTACCGGGAACGAACCGTTGCTCTGCAAGGTGTTCCCCTCATCCTTTGGGGAAATTGCATCAGATTGGTTTCATAAGTTGCCGAAAGGAACTGTGAAGAGTTGGAAAGACTTGGCCGAGATGTTTGTGGCCAGGTTTGTTACAAACAAATTGCAGCCGTTGAGGGTAGACTCCCTAATGGCTCTGAAAATTGGCGAAGGTGAAAGCTTCAGGGCTTATGCCAAAAGGTATTACGAGATGCTCAACCGAATACCGGGATGCAACCAGGAGTTAGCGGTCGTGTCTTTTAAGAACGACCTGGAGGATGACTGCATGCTTCGAAAGTCACTAACAAAGACTTTGCCAAAGAGCATGGAGGAGCTCATGACAAGGATCGAGAAATATGCCAGAGCAGAGGAGGATACACGGGGAGCAAAGACACCGAAACAGGAAAAGAGAAACGGCTCGCCGAAGCGAGGTCGAGGTAATACTGGATTTAATAGACAAGAAATAGGACTAAGGGCTGCACAGGCAGTCACCACTGTGTTCCGGATTCCGGTTTATAAAGTTCTAGAAAGGATCAGGAACCAGCCGTATTACAGAGCGCCAGAGAGGATGCCTGGCGAGTTTATTAGGAGAAGCCTAGGAAAGAACTGTGCTTACCACAATGAAAATGGACACCTGACACAGGGTTGTAGAGCCCTAAAACCGCATTTGGAAGATCTGGTTAGACAAGGTCACTTAAGGGACCTAGTAAATGAAGCTAGAACGAGGGAAGAACAGACAAGGCTGCCCCAGGCACCGACAGCACCATCTCCACCAGCACCACAACCGCAAGCAGAAGGACCTTGGGTGATCAATGTGATTCACTCAAGGGTCAATGAGAACGAGGTATGTAGGGAGATTTAGATGGTGAAGCACTTACAGCATATGTATCAGGTCCAGTAAAAGAGGCCTAAGACGGACGAGTACTAGGGACCAATGGTGTCCTTTACTGAAGCAGACCTGGACATGGTGCAGCATCCACACAACGATGCTCTGGTAGTAACCCTCAAGATTGGAGAATGTCAAGTAAAGCGTATTCTGATCGACCAAGGCAACTCTTGTGACATCATGTATGTCAGATGTTACAAGGAGCTCGGCCTACACTGAGATGATCTGGAACAGTCCAACAACCCAATGGTCGGGTTCAATGGAACGCCGACCTAGCTGTTGGGAGCAATAAATTTGAAGGTGCAGGCAGGCACCAAGAAGGTAAACACAGAGTTCACAGTAATTGGCACCCCCTCCCCTCATAATGTTATTTTGGGAAGGCCATGGTTACATGCAATGAGGGCTGTTCCCTCAACACTGCACCAGCTGTTGCGGTTTCCAACAGAGCATGGAATTGAGAAGGTCAAAGGGGATCAGGTGCAGGCAAAGAATTGCTCCATGGCAGTAATGAAATCAACTTACAACGTGCGAGAGGTAGAAACAGTAGAAATTGAGGACGAGGACATGGAGGTCCTGGATGATGTCGGCAAAGAGCCGACCGAAAAAAGCGAGGAAGCCTTAAAGAAAATTCTGGTCTAACAAGGTGATGAAGATCACTTCTTCCTTCTCGGCTCAGGACTGGCCGAGGAGGAAAAAAGGGAGTTAGAGTCATTCTTGCGAGCAAACATAGAGGTGTTTTCCTGGATGCCATACGAGATGTCTGGCATTGATCCCGATGTCACTTGCCATAAACTAAATGTAGACAGGTCGGCTAAACCTGTCATTTAGCAAGCACGGAGGCCGACGTTGGTTCATGTGGAGACAGTAGAGGAGGAAGTGGACAAATTGTTAAAGGCCAGAGCTATTCGAGAGGTAAACTACCCAACTTGGTTGTCAAATATAGTTGTTGCGAAAAAGAAGACTAGGAAGTGGAGGGTCTGCGTGGACTTCATCAGCTTGAATAAAGCTTGTCCTAAAGACAGTTTCCCACTACCCAAGATTGATCAATTAGTAGATGCCACTTCAGGGCATGGAAGGATGAGCTTCCTAGATGCTTATAGAGGATACCACCAGATAGCAATGTACCCCTCTGATGAGGAGAAGGCTGCATTTATCACACCAAAAGGGTTGTATTGCTACAAAGTGATGCCTTTCGGGTTAAAAAATGCAGGAGCAACCTACTAGAGGTTGGTGACCAAGATGTTTAGATATCTGATTGGCAAAACAGTGGAAGTATACATTAATAACATGGTCGTGAAGACCAACGAACCTAAGAATCACTTGGCCAACTTGAAGGCAGTTTGTGATATCCTTAAAACATATCGGCTCCACTCAATGCTTCAAAATGTGCATTTGGAGTTGGGTCTGATAAGTTCCTGGGATACTTGGTTACTAGAAGGGGCATTGAGGTAAGCCCAGATCAAATCAAGGCTATTCTGGACTGGAAAAGCCCGGCATCGGCAAAACAAGTGTAGATGTTGGCTAAAAGGGCCGCAGCCCTGAACAGATTTATAAGCAGAAGTTCAGATAAGTGTAAACCATTTTTCAGTTTATTGAAAAAGGCCACAGATTTCTTGTGGACAGAGGAACGTGAAGTCGCCTTGGCTAACTTGAAAAAGTATCTGACAACAGCTCAAGTTCTGTCAAATCCAGTACTTGGAGAGGAACTATTTTTATACTTGGCCGTTTCAGAATATGCAGCGAGTGCAGTGATAATTAGAGAAGAGAAGGAAGAACAAAGGGCAGTATATTATGTGAGTAAAACCCTAGCAAACGCAGAAACTAGGTACTTGTCCCTGGAGAAATTGACACTGGCGTTAGTGATAGCTTCCAAAAAGTTGAATCATTATTTCTAAGCCCACAAGATTGTGGTGTTGACTGAGCATCCCTTGAAGTCCCTGTTACAACAAGGAGATCTGGCAAGCAGGGTAGCCAAGTAGGTAGTGGTATTGGGCCAATATGACTTAGAGTTTAGGTCCAGAACGGAAATCAAAGGCCAGGTTCTGGCCGACTTTGTGGCCGAGTTCACACCTGGTGCCATTCCACATCAGGCTCCGGTGAGCCACGGCTTAGGGTGTCCAGGGGAATAAGAAGAGACCTAGCTGAGAATGAAAAACCCCACAATAGAGCAGAAGAAAGAAGAAAAACTGAAGCCCTACGATATCTACATTGGTGACTCATTCCACCTGTTTGTTGATGGGAGTTCAAATCATCAAGGAACGCGGCAGGAGTGGTGTTGGTATCACCAGATGGGCAAATGTTGGAACAGTCTATCCGTTTGGGGTTCAAAGCCTCAAACAATGAAGCAGAATATGAGGCACTAATCGCAGGGTTGAAATTAGCAGCAGCAATGGAAGCCGACAAGGTGGTAGTCTTCTGTGACTCCTAACTTATTGTGAAGCAGGCAACATCCGAGTACATAGCCCGAGATGAAAGAATGATAGCCTATGTCAAAGAGGTTGTTAGACTGCTAGCCTTGTTTCAGGATTGCCGACTACAGCAGGTTAGCCGAGATGACAACAGCTATGCCGATGCCTTGGCTAACCTAGCTAGTGCAATGAAATCAGGAAAGGCAAGAACAATAATGGTTGACTATTTGTCAGGCCGAAGTGTGGAACCACTAATCACAAAGTATGAAGCAATGTGTGTGGAGATGGGTCCAAGTTGGATGGATGCAATAGTGATGTTTCTTAGGGACGGCAAGTTACCGGATGATCGCAAAGAGGCACACAAGACCAGACTGAAGTCGGCAAGGTTTAGCCTAACAGCAGAAGGACATCTCTATAGAAGGTCTTTTACTGGCCCCGTTTTGAGGTGTGTGCATCCCTCCCAGGTTGAAGACTTTTTGTATGAAATACATGAAGGGGTATGTGGTAGCCATGCTGGGGACAAATCACTTGCTCATAGGGCCATTACTCAGGGGTATTGGTGGCCCTACATGTAGAAAGATGCTGAAGCCTACGTCAGAAAGTGCGAGAAGTGTCAGAGGTTTGCACCTTTGATACATCAACCAGCCACAGATTTGAACCCAGTAACCAACCCTTGGCCATTTGCCTAGTGGGGCATGGACCTAGTCGGACAACTGCCCCAAGCAACGGGGCAAAGGAAGTTTCTACTGGTAGCAACTGATTACTTCACAAAGTGGGTAGAAGCCGAACCCCTTGCGAAGATTCTAGATATTGATGTGAAGAACTTCATATAGAAGAACATCATCACCAGGTTTAGGATCCCAAGGGCAATAATAGCAGACAATGGTACACAGTTTGACAGTAAGCTAATTAAAAGCTTCTATGCAAAGTACAAAATCAAGAATTACTACTCTACTCCAAGTTTCGCTCAGAGTAATGGTCAGGCAGAAGCATCCAATAAGACTATCTTGGATGGGATCAAAAAGAGGTTGGAAGTAGCAAAGGGAAAATGGGTGGAAGAGTTGCCCAATGTACTTTGGGAATATCGGACTACGCTGAGAAGATCAATTGGGGAGTCTTCATTTGCCATGACTTATGGCACTGAAGCAGTTATCCCACTAGAAGTCGGCATTCTAGGGATCAGAACACAGGGAGTGGAAAATGGTACTAATGAGACATTTCTAGCCCGAGATCTAGACCTATTGGAGGAGAAAAGAGAAAGAGCAGCAGTTTGGCTGGGGGCATACCAGCAACAACTTGCTAGGGCTTACAAGAAGAATGTCAACCCAAGAGAGTTCAAAGTTGGGGATCTTGTGCTGAGGAAAGTAGTCGGCAACAAGAAGGATCCTAGGGAGGGCAAGCTAAGCCCTGTAGCTTGACTTTTTTGCGCCCCCTTTTGGAAGCTCGAAATAAGCCCTATAGTTCGGACTCCCACGGTTCTAAATCTAATCTCACAAGTGCAATGTGAAATTGATAAACACCAAAGAGTCCAAATCCAGCAAATCGTTTGAAATTTTGATTTTGAATCAAATTGCCAAAAATGGACTGCTTTTCCAGATACAGAGTTGCCACCTAAATATTTTTTGAGAAATTTAGGAAACCCATGACTCGTGCCAAAGGCCACGTGTCCATCATCACCAAAATTGTCTCGGCTCGGGAACTTAAGTACGAGAGAGGAAGGTCATGAATTGAGCACCCCCGCTCGCCCGACCAAAGATCAGCCTCTACTAATCATGATATGATTTTTATAAACATCATATACTCTTGTTCCGGTTTATTAGGCTAGCATTTACTATGTGATGTGCACACACAGAAGTATAGACTAGTTTGCTCAAATTTGAACAATTCAATTTCATGTTTGTTTTTTCGAAAAGGATTTGGTTTTGCCACTTAACAAAGTGGACTTAAAGCTTTGTGACTTTGCCACTTGACAAAGTGGGCTTAAATGTACATTCATTGAATCATTCCTCAGCAAGACTACCTAATATACCTCTCATACCTAACACCGAGAAGTGAAAGGAAGATCAAACAGTACAGCGGTAGTCCAGATCCAAGGGTTGTGTTCCCATTATGGTAGAGCCTGTGACCGGTCAGCCTTTTGGCAAGCTTTTAGGCAAGCCTCCGGCAAACCGTCTAGGAATAGCAGATGGCGAACACAGTGACTTAAACGCACCAATGCAAATTGTGACAACCCTCACCACTGATTAGTGCTAATCTATGATTAAGCATGTTGACTGACTGATTGACTGAAATTCTGAACTGATTGATTTAGTGTATTAGTTTAAATGCATTTCTATCTGTTGACCGTTAAATGATCTGTTCATGTTTTATGTTTTGAACTGCAAATTGAAGGCCTTATCGGCGGCCAAATCTGAAATTGATTAATGCTTTGTGTTAATTAGAATTAATGTGATTTTATGGTATATTTAATTGAAAATTGATTTGGTATGACTAAATTAGGTTAAATAATGATAAATTACAGTAGTTGGGCTTATTTACCTTAGTGCCATGTTAGTGGGCCACTTATCAATTCATGTTTGAAGCGTATTACATATTTGATGCATCAATTGTTCTCTATTTTCTGAGCCTAAACCGACTAGAGGGAGAGAGAGCTAGGAGAAACTTGAGTTCATCAAAAATTGCTTGGAGACTTAAGAGAAATTGAAGGAGTCTTGCATAATTGAGCTTCTACACCTGAAATTCAAGGTCTAAGGCAGGAGAACCATCTTCTTGAGCTTGCATTTGAGTTATATCTTGCATGATTCTTGGAAGTTTAGTGAGTTGAGTCTAGAATTGGCTTAATGAGTTGAATTGAGGCTTAAATCATACATGCATGTGCATATCTTGAAGTTTAGAGTTGTTTTCATGGAAATTATTGCATGCACGTCCATATTATTGTTATAATCCATGAATTCACCATGTTTTTGGAAGGATTGACTTTTTTGGTCATGTATTTGAAGCTTTGAATTTGGTTGAACACATGCATGTTTCATACACTTTGTGTTCTTGAAGTTTATTTGAAAATGGTGTTTAATTGAACTACCTTTAGGCTTTGATTTCTCAAATTGATCTTTAAAACATGTAATATTATGGGTTTTGAAGGGTTTTCCAGAAAATTAGCCCAAAAGGATTGAATTTGATGCCTTAAAAGTTGGTTTTGAGCTTGAGATTCAAATCTGGAAATTCCAAATTTTGGACTCACGCTCGAGTGGGGAACTCCACGCTCGAGCGTACACACTGAATTCATGCAGTCTGCTCGAGCGGGGAAAGTGACGCTCGAGCGGGACATGCGTGTATCCAGTACTTTCATGTGTTTTACAGTCCGCTCGAGCGAGGAAATGCACACTCGAGGGAGGACTTGTGTCTCACGCTCGAGCGAGGGTTGAGCGCCCGTCAAGCATGAATTTCATGCATCCAGTACTATTGCCATGCTTTACAGTCCGCTCGAGCGAAGAAAGTGACGCTCGAGCGGGGAACCTTTGTTTGCATGTCTGCTTGAGCATAGAAAGCCACGCTCGAGCGTGACCCCTGTTTTCTGAAAATTTTGTGAAGTGTTTAAAAGTGCATCTTTGCATCCTCTTTCCATCCTAGGCATTCCTAGGGCATGTTTAAGGCATCTTAAGGAGGATATTGATATAGAACCACACCGAGGCAAATTAGGGATTAAGTTATTATTTTCCCAACTGTGTAGCTTAGTGTGTGTTCGTTCTGTAACTGTGTAGGGTTGGCATCCGAGGACACTCTAGCTGCTTATAGCCCAGTGCTCTGTGAGTAACAATGTTGTAAAGATATGTTCAATCATCAATATTTCTGAATGAACAACTGTACAGCTCTCTGAAATGATATTTCTTACTGAATGAATGTTTGTCCTATTTGTGAACTGTATTTATGGCATCCATAGCAATTTACTGTTACTGTACTGTACTGCTACTGTCACAGAGATCTCCGTCGGTTCCCATGTTTGGAACCACTACTATTTACTGATACGATGACCATCAATTGACTGTTCGGTCTGTTAAGACCTGTTGTACTGTTTTGCTATTGGATGTACCACATATGACTATTATAGTTTCTGAATGACTGATATACTGATAAATGACTGTTTTCAATACTGAAAGGACATTCATTCTTAACCTCTTTACGCATGTGTTATTCACTGGGCTTTAGCTCACTGCTCATATATATGTAGGTGTACAGGCACCGGACCGTTGCTAGAAGCGTCGGGCTAAGCTCCTGTTTTGTCAAGCCAACCTTCGTGCCTCACTGCGAAGTTCCAGATCTGTTCAAGCTAAGGCTGCCTAGGGGTGTTTTAGATTTCCCCCTTTGTATTTGTTTTTGTAATACTGTATAGACTATACCTATACTGTACTGTTATGGTAAGCATTCGGTCCCTAACCGAATATCTGTATATGATGTATGTACATGCTGTTTTGTTTCGAATGTGAATATGTTATAAAAAGTCTTTTTGCATACAGACTGCCACAGCTCATTGGACATCTTTTATTACTGTTTTGGCTTCCGCCAGCCCCTACACTCTGTACTACTATTATTACTGTTAAGCAGGCCTTCGGTAATCACGGATTACTGGCCGGTTACGGTGCTAAACCCATAAGAGTGGGTTTGGGTTGTGACACAAATACAATGCAAAGAAACATCTAAGTGTAGATAAAATTTCATATCATGAATTTCAAGTCAAGTTCTCTAATTCCCCAACAAAGTCGCCAGAAACTGCAGCTCGACTTTTTCGCGCCCCCTTTCGGAAGCTCGAAATAAGCCCTACAATTCGAACTCTTGCGGTTCTGAATCTAATCTCACAAGTGCAATGTGAAATTGATAAACACCAAAGAGTCCAAATCCAGCAAATCGTTTAGAAAATTGATTTTGAATCAAATTGCCAAAAATGGAATGCTTTGCCAGATACAGAGTCGCCACCTAAATATTTTTTGGGAAATTTAGGAAACCCATGACTCGTGCCAAAGGCCACGTGTCCGTCATCACCAAAATTGTTTCCGCTCGGGAACTTAGGTACGAGAGGGGAAGGTCATGAATTGAGCATCCCCGCTCGCCCGATCAAAGATCGGCCTCTATTAATCATGATATGATTTTTATAAACATTATATGCTCTTGTTCCGGTTTATTAGGCTAGCATTTACTATGTGATGTGCACACACACAAGTATAGACTAGTTTGCTCAAATTGGAATAATTCAATTTCATGTTTGTTTTTTTCGAAAAGGATTTGATTTTGCCACTTAACAAAGTGGACTTAAAGCTTTGTGAATTTGCCACTTGACAAAGTGGGCTTAAACGTACATTCATTGAATCATTCCAATTCAAGCAACAAGCCTTCATCCACAAGTACTCAAACAGTTTAACAAGTAAGCACTTAGCCTCATGGCAAGCATGCTAGTCATGACAGTCACTCACACTCATACAAGTATGCTAAAGTATTAAAAACTCACCTAGTACTCCAAGCTAAGATAAAACAAAAGAGTTAGAAAAATATGCATGATTCCTAACTATACAAGATAGCTAATGCAACGCATGCAATAATGCAACTAAATAGGCTCGGCTACTTAACATGTTATTTGCAACAATTTCATAGCATGCGTTTTAAACACGTATTTAACGAGGTAATAAACGACAATGCAAGTTTGAATGATGAACCGAGCCTCGGTGCACGCAACACAAATGAATGGATGCAAACATGCGATATGCTAATTGAAATGTGATGCCCCTAATCTAAGCATCAAAAGCGGATAAATAAAAAGGAGAAAGACGTGGGGTTAGAAGACATACACATTATTACATTACGCTCTCACGAAGGAGAGTCCGAATGAATAAACTAGCTAAGCTAAACTACTTAACTAATTATTACAAAACTTGAATAATTAACTACCCCTAAGCTAATTAATTAAGAATTTAACTAGGCTAAGTGTAGACACCCCATTTTTGATCGACCTTAAGACTCTGACGTCATCGTTTGTGCACGTGATGATTGCGCATGTTTGTGCTTGTTTCGAGTGCCCGAAGTTCTCGGCTGAGTGCCTCGTCTTTGAGCCTATTAACACTTTGTGTTTTGGCCTTGGTTTTTTGGCCAAACCTTGTTGCCTTTTGCCTGAGGGAGGGGAAGGGCTGCCGGCCACTTGTGGTACTTGCCGACCACTTTTCTCCCTTGTAGGCCACTTGGAATGGTCGGCTGGCTAGAGGAGGTGGCCGGCTGGCCATCTTAACTGGCTGGCGGCCAATTTTTCTCATTTCTAGATATTTTCAGATCTTTTGAGCCAGTTGTGGCTCACTGAACTCATCCTCCATACACGTGTATGGGGGGATGGAAACAAGCTTTAAGCTTGTCAAGCAAGCTTTTGCTTGCATTGCTCTATATAAGGGGAGCTTCCTCCCCCTATTTGGGGTGGACAATTTTCAGAGCAAAAATATCCCTCTCTCTTTAGAATTCTCATCCTCTCTCTATATTTGTGCTATATTGAGTCTAAAAGTGTGTTTTCTTCATACATTTGCACTAAGACACCTAGTCAAATACTTTCACTTTGGAGCTGAGATCCCTTGGAGCTTGGTTTGAGGTCTTAGGACTAGTTTTACCACAGAGAAGTTGCTGTCTTGCTATTGTTCTTCAAGGGTCTTCAAGGGTAAGCATATACCCCTTTTAAGCTTTGTTTTGATTAATAGCTTAACCACCTTTGCATGCTACTTTAAGGCTGGTTTTAGCCTCTTAAAAACTCTAATTTTAAGGCTTTAAAATGTTGGTTTGAATCTTGTATGGTTAGGGGCTGGTTCTCCCCCTTTGGCTCTTTGGCTTGTAAAGCCTTTTGAGCCACCTTCCTTAGCTTTTGAATCACCCCTTGCTTGGCCTTTTAACCACTGAAATTCAAAGAAATTTTAGTGGTAAAAAGCTGGTTTTGAGGGTCAAATAGGAGGGGGTGGTCCACTCTCTTTTTGTCTTGCTTGCATTCCTTGTTGGCCTCATATTTGAGCATGCTTTTCTACTATTTTGTGACTTAGTTCAAGCATGATTTTGTGACTTTTTGGACCTGCCATAACTCTGTTTTTGGTTGATTTGGTCATTGGTTGCTTGCATCTTATACTTGTAGTGTAATCCTACTTGTTGGTCTAACATGCTCCATGCTTTATGCCTATCATCCTAGCTTGTGTTAGCTCTATCTCAGCATGTATTTGCCATTATTTTAGCATGCCTTAGCTCTTTTTTGAGTGGTCTTGGCCATGTGAGACTTGTTATGCATGGTTGTAGTGTAAAGGCCTTGACTAGCTTTGAGTTTCAAAGCCTCTAGCATGCTTTGCTTGAGTTATTTGTATGTCTTAACCTCATTTCATACATGATTTCAGTGTGTATAGTGTAGTCACACTCTCACATGTTCTACTCTTTCAATGCTTTTGAGAAATGTGCCTCATGCCTTGCTTATAAGCCAACTTGTATACATGTTTGTCTAAGCTTTTGGGCTATCATTTCAGCATGTTTTGGCCTTTGATTTGGCATGATTGAGCTCTGTCCAGAGCTGGTTTGGTTGTTTAGGCTATGTATTGTATGCCTCTTGTGTAAAGCCCTTGACTAGCTTTGAGTTCTAAGGACCCTAACATGCTATACTTGTGTTGTTTGAATGATATGTCATCATTTGGCATATGATTTTAGTGCTCATACCTCTGTCATGCTCTCATATATATCACTCTTTCAATGTGTTTGAAAGTTAAGCTTTGTGCCTTGCTTGCTAGCGAATGAATGAGCATGCATTTCTTGCTTTTTATGCCTAAGTTTTAGTGTGTTTTGGCCACTGTTTTGGAGTATCTTAGGTATGTCCATGGCTGGTTTGACCATTTGAGATTGATAGTGCATGCCTCATGTGTAATGTTCTTCACTTACTTTAGTGCTCTTGGCCCCCTTTAACATGTCTTGCATGCATTGCTTACATGATTAAGTCTTGTGCATGCCGCTTTAGCATTGAAAGATAAGTATGTTGTTTGCATTGCATTGTGTTTAAATCGGACGTTAATCCAAACACAAGAAATGTGGCACAATTCATACTCAAAGTGGTGAAACGTGTTATGTTTCTCGGTCGTCGACACCCTTGATCATGCATGATAGGGTGGAGGCTCTTCAAGTCCTGTTTTTGCATTCACTAACATTGTGCAAGCTTGGCTCTTTGGCCATCATGCATTGAGATGCGTGATTGGTGGCTTGAGAGCCGAGTACTACGCTCCTTTGAGCTTGATAAATGATAAGGAGAGTAGTTGCACACTGTAGACGCGCCCTTGGGCTTCACTCTACAGTTCGGACTCCCTTTTGTTGTCGGTTCTTAATCTGACCCAAAGAGTCCAAATCCGGCAAATCGTTTTGAGAAAAACAGATTTTTTTGAAAGAAGTGCCAAACATGGACTGCTTTGCCAGATACAGAGTCGTCACCTAAATATTTTATTTTGGGAAATTTAGGAAACCCTGACTCGGTGCCAAAGGCCACGTGTCCGTCATCACCAAAGTTGCCTCGGCTCGGGAACTTGGGTACGAATGGGGAAGGTCAGCTATGAGCACCCCCTCTCGCCCGATCCGAAGATCGGCCTCTACTAACCATGATATCCGATTTTGAAAACGTTATGTGTTCTTATTCCAGTTATTAGCCTAGAATTACTATGTTATGCGCACAGCAAACAAGTATAGACCAAATCGCCTAGATTGGAACAAAACATTGCATATCCGTTTGTTTGGAAACGTTTTGAAATTTGCTACTCGCAAGTAGGCTAAAACACGGATTTCAACGAGTTGTTCCAACTTAAACAATCCAACCTTCACCCACAGGCATTCAGGCAGTTTATCACATAAGCATCTAGCCACATGGTAAGCATGCTGTCATGGTACCATTCACACACATGTGGTATGCTAAAGCATAAATACTTACAAAGTACTCCATGCCGAAATAAAAAAAAAAATGTTAGCGATCAATTCATGATCCAAGTCCATGTTAAGTGCCTAATGCATCACATGCAAAATGTCACTAGAATAGGCTCGGCTAATCTAAGGATGGCATGTGAGATGCATAGGAAGCATGTATTCAAGTTAAATTTGAAATATAATGCAATTAGCATGATGCGCCGAGCCCGGTGCATGCAATACTAACGAATGATGCACGCATGCATAATATGAGGTGTGCTAAAGTAAACATGTCCTAATACTAACCATCAAAGCAGGTAAGTAAAAGGGAGAAAGAAGTGGGGGTTGGAAGACATTCACACACTCACCCATACTTATTACAAACTTGCCCTCGCTCGGAAGGACCGAAAGAATAATACAGACTGAATAAATAATCAACTATCCTAGCTAATTACTTATCACAGACCAACTAAATTAATTAAGCAAATTAATTAATCTAATTTAAGCAATAAACAGTCCCGGGATGAAGACCCAATGCAGTGCGCACTCGGTTTTGCTCGGAAATCCGCCACCATGCACAAGATGCCTCTGTTTTCCCTGTTCTGCTCCTCTGAAGACTGCCAAAGCCTCAGGGTTTACTCTCTGGATGCTGAGAAACACCACCGGCTGAAGGAGAACACCACCGGCCATGTAGAATGGTCACCGGCCATGAATTTAATCCACCGGCCAAAAATGATAGCCGGTCGGCACTGTATTTAGCCAACCGGACAAAAATTCCTGCAAAATCTGGTTTGACAGCAGCAGAGGGCAATACTTGGCATGGCAATGTATTTCAAGCAATGTATGCACCAATCACACCCCATATCATGTTTATGACTCAAAGGGACATGAACCTTGGTTCTCGGACCACCAAACGCGCATTTCCATGCATGATGGCCCAAGAAGCCAAGTGTGCACATTTAATATGGAATGCAATGCACATGATCAAACCAAGGGGAACTCAACCTCTATCATAAGCAATTCAAGAGGCCAAGTATGCGTGCTAATGCAATGCAACCTAAGCATGTTAGCTAGCATGCAACATGGAGATGCAAAGAAGCATACAAAACACGCAAAGCATGAGACAATGCAACCAATAAGCATGCAAGGTACAATGTGGGTGTTTAAGCATGTGAGCAAGCATGTGACTTTATTCAATCATGTAAGTTCAAACATGCAACACCTCATCAATATGCTACAACATACAAGGAGTACATGCAACAACCAAAGAGGTGGACTTAAACATGGTTTAGGCAGCCCTTACTAGGCCTAAAACAGTGGCCAAGGTGCTCAAAAATGAAGGACTAATAGGCACACAAACATGCATGCAAATGATCTCCAACACTTCAAGCATTAAAGAGCAATTCTCAAGCACACTCAAGAGGATGCAAACATGGACATATGGCATGCACTAAGCTCTAAAATCATGTTATAAGATGATGCCAAATCAATTTAAACAAGACAAGCAAAACATGCCACAATGGCCCAAGTGTTTAAGACAAGCCAAGGAGGCTTAAACCAAGGTCAAGTCCACCAAACCTCACAAGGCTAAGGGGACTTAAAACAAGTCAAATGCAGACTTAAACAAAGCCAAGGGTGCACTTAGATGGCATCTAAGTGGTCTAAAAGTGCAAGCATACTCCGAGGCCTAAACAAAGGGCATAAGGTAACAACCTTTAAACACATTGAAGGAGGATTAAATGCAAGCATATAGGCATGTTATAAGGACTGAAATAACATGTTAAGCGGTTCCAAACTATTGAAATGATACAAACAAGGCATGCTACACACTTACATACTTAAGCCAACAAGCCCAAAATGCAAAGGGGGCATGCAATGCAAGCTATGGTCGACCAAAACAGTCAAGGACAGACCTTAAACATGGCAAAATAAACATGAAAGCTTCACAAAGCTAGGCCTAAAGCATGCTTGAACAAGGGTTAAAACCTAGATGTATGTTAAGGCAACAAAATAGCATTACAAGGCATGTATGCTAAGCAAGCATGGTGTACCAAAACCAACTCAACTCAATGCTATTTCATGGCATAATAAGCATAAAAATCAGTTAAGGCATGGCCAACATGAACCTAAACTAGGTGCTCCCTCAAGAGGCAAAAAGTGCCCTTTTCAAGGACAACAAGGAGAGGGGGTGGCCCTCTCCTTCCTAGGACCTCAAGGCACCATCCTCACCTCTGAAATCCCTCAAGATTTCAGTGGTGAGGAGGCCCAAACATTATGGTCCCGGAGCTCACACAAAATGGCACAAAACAAGGGCCAAACAAGGCTTAAGAGGGGTCAAACAACCCCAAAGCTTAAAACACTCTTAACAAACTATTTAGAGGCCTTAAAAATAGAACTTTTACGTATTATATGAAAAGCCAAAAAACAGTTGCAAGATAGGTGAAAGTAGTGTGCAAAAATGGGGAATAAAAGGGAAAAGTGATTACCCTTGTAGACCTTCTTCAACAATGGAGCTCCAGTAGCTTCTTTAGGTTGAAATCAACTTCAAAACTCTAAAAACAACCCTCAAGGGCCTCAGCTCCAAGGAAAGGTGTGGTGGTGTGTGTTTGTGTGCAAATCTAAGCCTAAACACACACAAGAGAGAGAGATAGGGAGATGGGAGATGAACAAACCCTAACCCTAGAACTCAAACCCTAAAAATGTTGCCCAAAATTGTCTAACCCCTGACCAAGAGAAGAAGCCCTCTCTTATAGGCAACTCCCTCTTGTAAGGCTTCCAAAACAAGCCATCCAAGAGGGAAATCCCTCCATACACGTGTATGGAGAGGAATAGAATGGGTGCCAGCTATCACAGCTGGCACAAAATATCTGCTAAAAGTAGATGAACAGTGGTCGGCCAGCCAAAAGTGACTTTGGCCAAAACTTATGGCCGGTCGGCCAAAAATAGTGCCGGTCGGCCAAACATTTGGCCGATGGCAACAAAAGACAGCCGGTGGCCTCAAGCCATGGCCGGTGGTGTGTGGGGATGCCTCAAAAGGCATTCCCTGCCCCTCAAAGACAAAATGCAAGTGTTTGGTGCCAAACCAAGCACAAAATAGTCGAGTCGAGAGGTCCTGAGACGAGGCGCGTTGCCAAGGCCTCCGGGAACTCAAGACGAACACAAACATGGATGATCACCGAGTGTTCAAGCGGTGACGTCCAAGTCTTGAGGACGGTCAAAAATGGGGTGTCTACACACACACATTTCCACGCAAATGCATTGTTATGCCTTTGTTGATCTCTGTTGCAGCAAAGTTGGGATTCTGGAAAGGGAAGTGGCCGGCCGGCCACTTGCACTAGCCGACCGACCACATGCACTGATTGGCCGGCCAGTTGAGGTAGCCTACCGACCAGTCGGAGGTAAAATTTTCCAAAATGCTCCTGTTTTGGGGCAGATGCAATCTGAAAGTGTGTTTGATGCTCTGAGGTCACTGCAAGTGCAAACAGAGACAACTCATGGCAAGGGAATGCATTTCTGGGCGAAGTAAACCGAGCATGCATGTCTCCCTCCTCTCGAGGCCATTTTAACTGCTTTACTTAGTAAATTTACCAGTTTTGTAATTAATGGGTTGATGTGCTTGGCTTATTTAATTCATCTTTGTAATATTCTAATTAGCTTAGATTAGCTAGTCATTCAATTTCAATTGTGTTGTAATAATTAATTAGCTTAGTGTAGTTAATTAATTGGTTTGTAATAAGTAGCTTGGCTTAGTGTAGCTTATCCTATTTATTCGGACCCTCCGTCGAGAGGGCAAATGTTGTAATAAGGGTGCGTGTGTGTATGCATGTTTTCCAACCCCATTTCTTTCTCCCTTTTACTTATCGCTTTCGATGGTTAGTTTAGGGCATATTTCAATTAGCATACCTTATGCTTGTATGTGTGCATCCATTCATTTGTATTGCATGCACCGGGCTCGGCGCATCATTCAAACTGCATTGTATTTCAATACACTTACTTGAATACGTGTTCCAAAACATGTTATCAAGTGTTGCATTCATATGTCATCTTAGATAGCCGAGCCTAAATAGTTGCACTTTTGCATGTGTTGCATTAGGCATTTTAACATAGTTAGGATCATGCATTGATTTCTAACTAGTTTTCTGTTTTGGCTCAGAGTACACTGTAAGTGTTTACGCCTTAGCATACTTGCATGAGTGTGAGTGTTGCCATGTTTAGCATGCTTTCTATGAGGGTATTTGCTTAAGTGTTTAACTGCATGAATGCCTGTGGATGAAGGCTTTATTGCTTGAATTGGAACAATTCATCAAATGTGAGTTTTAAGCCCACTTTGTGGAGTGGCAAATCATGTTGTTTTAAGCCCACTTGAGGGTGGCAAATCCGCGTTTTAGCCTACTTGCGAGTAGCACTTCCAAACCATTTTCGAAAAACGAACATGAGATGTTTTGTTCCAAATCGAGTGATTTAGTCTATACTTGTATGCTGTGCGCATCACATAGTAAGGTTAGCTAATAAACCGGAATAAGAACACATGTGTTTTCAAAATAACATATCATGTTTAGTAGAGGCCGATCCTTTGATCGGGTGAGCGGGGGTGCTCATTTCAGGACCTTCCCCTCTCGTACCCAAGTTCTTGAGCCGAGGCAACTTTGGTGATGACGGACATGTGGCCTTAGGCACGAGTTAGGGTTTCCTAAATTTTCCAAAATAAAATATTTAGGTGGTGACTCTGAAATTTGGCAAAGCAGTCTATGTTTGGCGCTTTTGATTCAAAATTGATTTTGTCAAAACCAATTGTCGGATTTGGACTCTTTGGTGATTCATCAATCTTACATTGCACTTTGTGAGATTAGACTTAGAACCGTGACATGGGTCCAAACTGTAGTAGCTAGAACCCAATTCACGCCCTCTCCGAAAGGGGGGTGCGCGGAGAGAGTTCGGGGCGGTCTACAGTTTCTGGCGACTCTGCTAGGGATTTAGAGAACTTGACTCGAATTCATGATATGTTGTTTTGTCTACACTTATGTGTTTCTTTGCATTGCATTTGCATTGGCGCGCTTAAGTCACAGTGTTTGCCATCTGCTATTCCTGAACGGTTTGTTGGAGGCTTACTTGGAAAAGCGTGCCATAAGGCTAACTGGTTATGGGCTCTGCCACGATAGAAACACAAACCTCAATTTTTACCGAGGCACCCTTTTTGACCATTTGACCTAGTCGCATATTGGAAGCCATAGAGACCATTCCAAACTAGGACAGGTTGCTTACCCGAATATAGGTTGTTTGAAACCGCATGCGTGCGTAGTGAAACTCTAGCTCCTGACGAAACTAGGACAGGGAAACCCTACCCCACCATAGGGGTGTTTTGGCTCTCACTTGCTTACTATGTGCTGTTAGGGTGTGTCTCTACAGGGAATGCATGTATCAGTTTCCAAGTCTGGGTATCAGTCTGAGGACATCAGTGTTTGAGTATGTATCAGTTTTGAGGCAGAAAATTTTAAGGTAGAATTCAATAGAGAGTGCAGTTATTCAGTTTTGCTCATATTTATTCTGGTGAAATCAGGCTGAGATGCTGTCTGTTTTCTTCTTTTTCAAGGTAGTTCTGGAACTATAGCTTCAGAAGACTCCAATATCCCCCAGGTACATTGGACTTGTGTTGATAGACTTTGTCAGGTCAGAGATTCTATTCAAGGGCAACCAGTGTTTCCTTCGCCAGTGGCAAGGCAAAGAAAGGCCAGTCAGGGCTCACTGGTTCAACTGATCCGACAATCACCAGTTACATCACCTTTGTTCAAACTCAGCAGATCGTGATGGCACAGGGTACGGAAGAAGTTATGGCCGTGATAACGGCATTAAACTAGGGAATCGTCGGGCAGGATGAGACCAATGCCGAAATACAACACCCATCTGGGGCACTTACCACACATCCAGTCTCGGAACCCCAATCATCTCAAACCCATGAACCCACTACTTCTGAGTTGATGAGAATGATTGAAGATCTTCAGAGAACAGTGGCAGATCTGGCCTTTGGGATATTGGCTCCATCATCACCCACATCACATACCAGAAGTTTCGCGCCAAAAGGCTCCCCAATCTTGGGACGGGTTGCATTGGAAGAAGGCCAATCCCTTGGCAAAGTGAAGGCAAGTGGTAAGAACAAGGTAGGGGCAGACATTGGTCCCCATGAACACCTTCAGTGGGACGTTGAGGCTTTGAAAGCCGAAGGGCTGAACAAACAGTAAGTGATTGCAGTTGTTGCAAAGATTGTGGATGGCACTTTTGCCACTCGGGATGAGAGCAGTTTGAATCAAGGGGCAAGCCGGGAGAAGGGCCGTCGTACCAGAAACGTTCATTTCAACTCTAATCCTACACTCGAAAGAGATCAGCAAACCCAGTCAGTGCCTATCAATCCCTTTGCTGGTGCATCCAGCAAAACTCTACAAACCTCGAAGTACCAACCCCGAGGTCGGAGGATCTTCCACCCTCTTTATATGCCTTTGTCCAAAGCTTTCCAAATCCTCATTGGACAAGGCCATCTCAAACCCCTTGAGCCTCGGCCTCTCTCGAATCCCCTTTCAGCTAAGCATGATGTTGCCAAGTACTGTGCCTTCTATCAACAAATCAGTCATGACATTGAACTTTGTTTTCGTCTTCGCCACAAAATACAAGATCTGATTGACAACGAGATCATCGTCACACCAGGTCCTGCAAAGTCTATCGGCACCAGATCAGTGAACTTGGGGGATAATGTGATTATGTGATTGGGAGATGAACCACCTGCTGATGGCGCACATTTTTACTCCAGATGTAACGGATGACACGCACTGTTTTGAGCATTATGCAAGTGCTGTTTATTTTTACTTTCTGACTTGGGTGTTGGGTCAGTCTTGTTGTGTTGTGTTGAGTCAGTCTTCTTGTACTAAGCCAGTTGAGTTTGTCTTGTTGTATCCAGTCAGTCCTGTTGTGTCGGAGGTTGATGATTCCGGGTGTGTTAACTCGGGCATTACCTTCTTGTTTTGTGTTTGTCTTTTACACTTTTTCTTTTGAGTCTGTTCCTGCCTTGGAGCCAGTTGTGCCAGAAGATCTGAATGAAACGGCAGTGCTTTTCACCTACTTTTCTGTGCCTTTAAGTCATTGCATTGACCTAAGTTTTTAAAAAAATTTCGAACATTGTGATGAAAACAAAGAGGGAGGAATTCCTTTGGATTTGCAAAATTTGATCAACTGAGAGAAAGAGAGGCATGCTAAGCCCTTAATGAATGAGATCATGTTTGTTAATATGAGTACTGGCACTACAAGAAATGTCACTTTTAGCTACCAAAATATTGGTCGCCAAAAGTCACATTTTTAGTCGCCGAAACGATTTAGCGACCATAATATTTTGTCGCTAAACTTGTCGCCTTTACCCTGTCGGCGATAGTATTGGCGACTAAAAATGTTTTGGTCGCCGAAAGTACTACATTTGGCTACTAACTTATGTTTAGTCGGCAAAAGGTACCTTTTGGCCACTAATGTATTAGTCGCGGAATGATGCTGTTTGGCTACTAACTTCTTGTGGTCGGGAAAAGTATCACTTTTAGCTACTAAAGAATTCGTAGCCGAAAGTACACATTTGGCTACTAACTTATGTTTAGTCGGCAAAAGGTACCTTTCGGCCACTAATGTATTAGTCGCGGAATGATGCTATTTGGCTACTAACTTCTTGTGGTCGGGGAAAGTATCACTTTTAGCTACTAAAGAATTCGTAGCCGAAAGTACACATTTAGCTACCAACTTGTGTTTAGTCGGCAAAAGGTACCTTTCGGCCACTAATGTATTAGTCGCGGAATGATGCTATTTGGCTACTAACTTCTTGTGGTCGGGGAAAGTATAACTTTTAGCTACTAAAGAATTCGTAGCCGAAAGTACACATTTAGCTACCAACTTGTGTTTAGTCGGCAAAAGGTACCTTTCGGCCACTAATGTATAGACCAAAATATTTGGTGGCCAAATAATTTGAGAATAACTATTATGTATTTAGCTACCAAAATATTTGGTGGCCAAATACTTTAACGTGCTTTTTTTTTTTTTAAATAAAATTTTCTATAAACAACCTGTACAAATTAATCCATCACTAAATCCATTATTAATACAACCTGTACCCTGTATAAACAATATAATCCATCAACGGTAAATATGTTATCAAGCATTCAACAACGTGCACACATTTCAGTTCCAACCATCCAAAAAATTAATATTGAACGTCCACTTATATATATATTACAAATTTCATAAGAACCATGTCTAATCTCACGTCAAGCATTTAATTCCATACATAATACTGGAATAACCAAATTAATTGTACACCTTGAACTTCTGAACCACAACAAAAATTATATTCTGTACTGCCACAAAACTATTTTGTACCATGTGCTATGTTCATTTCTACCAAATTAGCTGATATTTACAAACCACTATATATACGGATAGAGATATAAAAACAATGTCCTCCCGTACTTGTCAACAAAAACATATCCACATTTGTATGTCCAAAAACATCTGCAAAAAAGGGGAAAAAAAATCATTAGTTTAGTGCGTGTAGAGGCACTTCTGGACGACATATATATATCGTAATAATTTCAAACATTAAAAGACAAAGACAGTAATATCTATTAACTAATGCAAGACATCCAAAACATGGACCCATCATAACACCATTTAATTGTGACATTTTCAACTGTAAGTCCCAATGTAGGTGTCCTATTTACGTACCGTCCGTCCCTACATGTCACATTTGTCACCGGGAAGCTTCCCGTTACGTAAAAACACTGGTTCGGGGGCTGTTTTGCATTTTCGCCCCCCAAACCCCTTTTTCTGACTAAGTTTGTGACATTTTCAACTCTAACTCCCAACGTAGGTGTCCTATTTACGTACCGTCTGTCCCTACATGTCACATTTGTCACCAGGAAGCTTCCCGTTACGTAAAAACAGTGGTTCGGAGGCTGTTTTGCATTTTCGCCCTCCAAACCCCTTTTTCCGACTAAGTTTATGACATTTTCAACTCTAACTCCCAACGTTGGTGTCATAACTCGCACCTCTAATACAAATCCAAATCCCAATTTAATAATATATATTTTATATTATGTAGCATTGACATTTTCTATTTAATTTTGAACATAAGTTAGTTTTAGGAGTAAATTGAAAATAAACTGAAACATGAAGGGCCAAAGCTATATATACGAGACAATTAGCCTCATTGCAGGCATAGGAACACAGGTACTTCCTCTACTCTCAAGGTATAACATGAGTCTATGAACACAGAAACCAAATACAAAATCAAACACAGAAAACACATTTGCATGAGTTGTTGGTTTCTGTGTTTCTAACCCTTTTACTATTGAATGGTTTTGTAGGCATATGCAAGGTCACAGACTTTGCAAAGTATCATTCTATTATGCACTGGGACTAATAAAGATGGAGGGTACTTAGCTCCAAAATTGCTGTTCTTATGTATGTATGTGGGTCTTAATGTCATTTGGGCATTCCTCAACACATTTGCATTAGAAGTCATTGCTTTTATTGATATCATTTCAATATGGTGGCAGGTATGCTGTTTTTGGCTCTCTACCTTGCTTTCAATTGCTTACCTTGAGAGTAGAGGAAGTACTTGTGTTCCTATTTACGTACCGTATGTATGATTGAAGGCACAAAGCTATATATGTCAAATCACTGTGTAATATTAATTTCATTTCGACATTATGTATGATTGAAGGCACAAAATCTATATGTTTCAAATAACTATATAATATTATCAGATTTCGACATTATGTATGCTTGAAGACAAAAGCATCTAGTTTAAGAACATAGTTTATGTGCAAGATATTACTATCTAGTTACATGCCGATATGTATCCCTATAAATTCACCCACATTTCTTCCTCTAAATACTCCAAAAAAGGCCAAAAGTAAAGTTGCATACAAGTATTAGTTATTATGTTCCCATTATTGATGTTGGAAAATACTTATAGTTGAACTTCAGGCAAATACATACAGAATAAACATAGACATACAGAGTCTATATAAACAAAAATTATAGAATATTTTTACTACCAATGAATAACATCACATAAACAGAAAAAAAAAATTACAATGTGTACACAGACCACAACTAAGCCCATACCTTTGGTTTTACATATGGAAAGTTGTTTCAATATGTATTAATAAAGACTAGTGAATCTCAGGTGCTTAATTTATGATTTAATCCAATTAATAAATAAACCAAGCATGGCAAATATAAATACATAAATGAACCAATTAACACACCAATTAACACACCAAACCAAGCATGGCAACATTTTGTATACCCCCAGCAAACTTATTATCTTGATCACTTCAAGTAGATGGTTTGATTCAATTCAATTCTCAATCACAAACATAATGCTTCTCTTTTTCCCAAACAAAAAGGTAATTTATTCAAGGGGAAATATAACCAGGGTAAACATCAGGCACATTTAGTGTTTAATTAAGAATGGATCATCCTAGCATAAGCTTCATGTCACTAATACAAAGCAATTATCGAAGCTCCAACTTCCCCAAGTTAATGACATTCTAGTAGATGATGGTGACTAGTTTTGTTACCAAGCCATATGAGTAAAGGACTAGAACATAGCAGACAAGCAAATAAACTCAAAATGGACAATTGAACTACACTACAAAGGCAGGTGACTCCAAAACAGCCCAGAAAAATTAACCCAACAAGTTTGAGGTATCTTCACCACAAGAATCTCATATAAATATGCACAGCACTGAGGTATCTTCACCAAAACAGCTGATAATAAAATGATGTAACAAAGATATGCCGATTTCCAGTATCGCAGCATTACTGTATTCCGTAAGGTAAGGCATCAAGATAATTTGAAAGATGGATTAGAAACTGGGAAAAATAAAAGAGCAAGATTCAGAGCATGGCAGTATCTACTCAATCTGGACAAATTGTAAAGCATGTTTCGAATCCATCACTTTCTAGTATAGTAGTAAAGTACACAAATTGTAAAGCATGGGTTCATCGAATTGAAATATTTGAATATCGATAATTGTGCATGCCATAGGTAAATTAAAATTTGTTGAACTTTGGTTTGTAAAATCGAAAAGGAAACTATCCAAGAGGAAGCTATCCAAGCTCATCATATAAATCAAATAATTAAAAATAAAATAAGTGAGATCACTTAAAGAACACATTTTTGAGATAGTGGGACACTTACTTTCATGGTAATGTATGAATTTGAAAGTGGGAAACGCAAATTAGTTAGATAACATAAATTTTACAAAAAGCACTCCATAAACTTAATTATTAAAAAAATATTTTGCAAAAGGAGAGTGAGAAACATTGTATTGAATGAAAGCACCTGAGTCCATGAGTATGGGTAATATTCCAATGTTGGCGTACCTCCCTCATACTCTGTTATGTTGCTCATTTCTTATCCGTAGCCTACACCAAAAACTCACAAAGATAATTTCCCTAACAATGCAAGCTTGCGTATTCAAAGATTAGAAATTACCTTCACAAAGAGCAAGATTAACCTTCCTTCCCTTGCAATGTTTGAAAGCAAAAAGCTCGTATATATCAATCTCTGCTATGTGATTCATGGAACCTACGTGACTGTGAATCAGAAATGCATCCCCATTATCACATTAAAATGCTTATGAAATCTAAAGAACAAATCATGAATGTTCGTGGAATATTTTTTTTCTTTTTTAATTGGTAGAAAAATATGAAAAGAATTACATTCGGAATTATAGTCCAATAGTTGTAAAAACTCTAAAAACCAATCTAATAACTAACCAAGTTAAGAAAGAACACCATAATGGGGATATAATAAACAATACAACAAAGACTATCATAATTATTAAATTTAACATTAAATAGAATGAAAGTTTGACTTAAGCTTCATATCCAAGGACATCAGTACGTTGTTTTGATACAACAGGGAATTGGTTACTTATTGTAAGTGTTGAGCTGAACACACACATGAGAAGAAGTTAAAAGAAAAAAGAACACACACATCATCATAACCATCTAAAACCTCGAGCTTAACTCTTCTAGTGTAAGTACCTCGAGTATTTTCTCCCAATATGTACCATATTGGTTACTTAAAATTTGACCCGCCTTGACAATAAACTGAGGCAGTTCTTTAAAGAAATCCACAATGCTGTAAAAAGCAGGGGGGGAAAAAAGCTCAAGCAGAATTGCAGCAGAAAATTTACTAAAAGCTGATAATGAGGGGGGATTCAGAAAACGTACTTGAGCTTTGCAACTCTCAATATCTGGCATAACGTGAATCCATCTCCACCAGTTCCCTGACTGGAATCATCGGCATTGGTCTCACTTAATCTTTTCACAGAATACAAAACGAATGCAAACCAGTCGCGTTCTGCTTCTTCCGGCTGATAGAACAAAGCAGTTTAGGTATTAATGTACTACAGTTTCTGCGAAACAAGATCATTGGTTTGGAAAATCCTTCATCTCATGCAAAAAAGTTACATTAATCAAGTGATTTAATTTTAAGGGAATATAAAAAAGGAAGAGCAAAAGGGAGCACTTTTTAACTACAGGTCCTTCTCAAAATCACCCTAAAAAAAGTTCAAAACACAAGTTCATTCTATTCTGTGGATGGAATAAATAAAGAATCAAACAATCAATATCACATAGACATGAGTTAAAACTACATATTTTTACTATGTAAAGAATCAAACAATATTATGACTTATAGACATGACTTTTATTTTTTTTTTAGCAAAACAGACATGACTTATATATATTATACAGACATGACATGACTGTATAATAAAACTACATATTTGATGGAATAAAACAGTCATGTCAAACAAATAAAGAATGAATGAGTTAAAACTGACATTAAAACTACATTCTTTATTTGTTTAATATATAGAATAAATCTATATATTAAAACTACATATTTGATTCTTTATTTATTCTTTATTTAATACAGACATGACTTATATTTTCACATAGACATTGATTGTTTGATTCTTTATACTAAAACTACATGAGTTAAAAAATTGCCTAATATATGAACTGCATTCTAGCTAACAGTACATAAAACTCAATACCTGGATTAAAATAACTAGAGCTTTGATATTATACATCAACATATCCTCATTGTTCACAAATTCATTGGTTCTTGCACTGTATTTGCAACCTGCAATAAAGATTAGTGTCAATAGGCTACTCATATGGCAAATTGAGAATAGTGTCTGTGAAATGAAGATTAGTAAATGTTCAGCACCGCCAACATACACATCAACAGGGCTCCAATACCTGCACATGAAAGATGCTAAATAGAACTCTGCGTCGCATATAATCATCTTAGTAGTAAATGACATATACATAAAACAGATCCCCTGTAAGAGACCAATGTAGCGTCAAACTATAGAGATTAGTGTTAGCAAAAGTGGCACTTACATTTCTTTCATCTTATCAACCAACTCTTCGGAATTGTTAGGGTCCATAAATCTCAAATAGTACCTGGACATGAGCAGAATGTAAGATGACTAAGAATCTAATTTAAAAAAATAAAAAAATAAAAAAAAAATGAGTGTAACTAAAATGAGAATGTTGAGAAAGATGAACAATGCTATGAGAAAAAATAAAATAAGACATAAATGCATTAGGGAAAACATAGAAGTGACACCATAAAATGAGCAAAAGTTGTTTGAAATGAAATGGCCATGTACAATTTAGACCAATTAACAGTCAACCAAAATTTTTAGGATAAATCTCAATTTAACTTGAGGAGCCATTGAACTATATATAAATCATTGTCAGAGGTAGAATACCAAGTATCTGTCATTTTCATAAATAAATAAACAAATAACTGGGAAAGAGAAAACAAACCATCATCATTTAACGACCCATCACCACTTGAAGCCTCATAAAGTGCAACGCAATTCTTGCCCAAGTCCTCCTTTGCATTCTTTAAATCCCTAAATTTTCAAATCAAAAGAGCAGAGGTCTGAAAGACACAACAGTGTCCTTTCTCCCTTCCAATAGACACACGAGATTAGAGGGTTTTACCTGAAAAACACAACAGGGCCAACCTCCTCGCAGATTTGTATTAGCTGCTCTTCAGTGGCATCATAGGGTATATTGCCAACTACCACAAAATTGAACCAAACAAACATCAGGAAATAAGTTAGGGTTTAATTGGTGGTGGCAAGAATAAAAAGGATGCTTTTTTTCTTACGATTTCTCACTAACCAAACAGGAGATTCACTGATTAATCTATGAATGAATCAGAAATAAAGAGAAATAGGAGGTGAGTTTGGGGAGAACGAACCAAAAACGCAGCGATGCTGAGAAGTGGCCATGAATTAATCAGAAGAAGGTGAAGCTCAGAGTCAGCTTCATCTTCTTCCTCCTCTGCATCGTTCTCTTCTTTACTTGTTCTTTATAGGGGAAGGGAGAAACCCTAGATAAAGTGTGAGAAATGGGAAAATAGGGGAAGGGAGAAAGAGAGAGGGAGAAACAGAGAGAGAGAGACCCAGATCTGAAAGAGAGAGAGAGACCAGAGATCAAATTAGAGCTGAGAGAGAGAGGACTTACACGGTCTCTTGAAGGACCCCTTGGTAAATACAACCCGACCAAATGCCGGTGACGCAAAAGGCGAGCACCAGAACATGCCGTAGTCCGGCGCCGTGAGACTCCATTTGCAAAGTCCGCCGGAATCACCAGATTGGGATTGACAGATTCAGACCGCGAGAGAGAGAGAACATCTGTAAAGGCTAGGGCAAATATAAGGAAAAGGAGAAAAATTAATTTTTTATTAAAACATTTGCCGACTAAAGGATTAGTAGCCAAATGTATACCTACAGCGACTAAAAGAATTTTTGTCGCTGAAAATCCAGCTTTGCCGACTAAATGTTTAGTCGCCAAAGACAAAAATTAATTTTTTATTAAAACATTTGCCGACTAAAGCATTTGGTAGCCAAATGTATACATACGGCGACTAAAAGATTTTTGTCGCTGAAAACAAACTTTTGGCTACCAAAATTTTGGTAGCCAAAAGTAAAAAATAATTTTTTTATTTTTTGAAAAATTATAATTTTTTTCTAAAATTTCAAAAAAAATTCAATAAAGATAAAAATTAACAAAAAAATAAAATATTTGTTGCTTATTTTGAATTTTGAATTTCTTAGATTCGCTCGATAAAATGAATTGAAAAAATAAATTATCTTAAAATAGGTGTTTTTTTAAATGTTGCCCAATGGTTCATGTGATACAAAAATAAAATTTTAAATATTAATTTATTATCTTAAAAGAAAATAGAAGTAAATGTTACAAAGTTTCTATACAGATTCAAACCAAGTTTATCTTAAATATTTGTCCTAATATGTTTTTTTACTGAAAAATATAATAATATATTTTAAAATATTATATTCTTATATTTTATATTCTTATATTTTCTTATATTCTTGTATTTTTAAATTTTATGACAGATAATAATATATTCTTATATATTTTAATATTTTATAAGAATATATTTTAAAATATTATATTCTTATATTTGCTTATATTCTTATATTTTAAAAATTTTCTTATATTCTTATATTGTAAAATATAGTTAATTTTTTTTTGGGACTCCTGCATGACTAATTAGTGAATTTCAAATTAGAGAGGGAATTTCAAATTAAGATAAAATTTTGTGAAAATATTTGCTGCTAATTTTGTGAAAATATACACTTAACCCTCGTTTTGATAATGAAATTTTTTAAAGACTTTTTAAATATATGTTTTGTGTCTGTGAAATGATTATTTATTTAAATATGAAATCTGAAGCCAATGAAGCACAATTTCCCTCCGAAGTTTCCCTCCGAAGTCTGAAGCACAATTTTTAAATTTTGTAATTATAATCGCCGACTAAAATTTAGTCGGTAAAAAATAAAATAAAAAAATATATTAAAAGTAACAAAAAAATATAAATTATTTTAAAAAAATTTAAATAAAAGTAATGGTAGTAGTAATGGTGGTGGTGATGGTGATGGCGAAAGAGATTAGTGGTGAAGTTGTGGTAGTGGTAGTGTAAATGGAGTGGCAGGGGTGAAAGAGAGGTAATGGTAGTAGTAGTAGCAGTAGTAGTAGTGGTGGTAGTAGAGTGGTAGCGATAGTAGTAGTAATGGTAGTCGTAGAGGTGAAGTAGCGACAGTAGAAGTAATAGTGGTGGTGGAATGGTGTTTGCAGTAGTGGTGAAGGTGGTAGAGGAGATGGGTGGTGAGAGAGAGTGATAGACAGAAAAGAAACATAGAGAGAAGAGAGCTGGACGAGAGAGACAGAGAGAGATAGCGAGAAGAGAAATGAGCAAGAGAGACATAAAGAGAAAGAGAGATGAACGAGAGAGACAGAAAGAAAGATAGAGAGAAGAGAGATGAGCGAGAGAGATAAAGAGAAGAGAGATGAGTGAGAGACACAGAGAGACACACAGATGAGGGAGAAAGTGAGCAATGTGAACACAATGGGGGAGAGAGATAAACAGACAGATAAACACCTAGAAAGAAAGAGAGAGAGAGAGAAGAGTGAGAGACAGACAAACAGACACAGAGAGAGAAAGAAAGAGAGAGAGAGAAGAGTGAGAGACAGACAAACAGACACAGAGAGAGAAAGAAAGAGAGAAGAGTGATAAGTGAGAGAGAGATAAAGAGAGAAAGAGATATAGAGAGAGAGACAGACAGAGAGACAGAGAGATAAAGAGATGTGAAAAATATATCAGGCTTGTTAAATTAATATTTTTTAATTTTATTTATTGTTTATACTTTTTACTTTATTGGAGTTTTATGACTCAGTTTATGAAAAAAAAATTACAAAATTTAGAAATAGAGAGACAGAGATAAAGACAGAGACATAGTAGAAAAGAGAAAGAGATAGAGACAGAGACAGAGAGAAACAAGATATGAGTAAGAGATAGACAAAGAGAGAGAAAGAGAGCGAAAAAAGATGATCAAGAGAAAAACATAGAAAGAGATAGAGAGAGATGAGAGAGAGAAAGAAAAAGAGAGAGAGAGAGAGAAAAAGAGAGAGAGAGAGAGAAAAAGAGAGAAAGAGATAGAGAGTGAGAGACAGAAAAAGAGACAGAGAGCGAAAAGAGATGATCGAGAGAAAGACATAGAAAAAGAGAGAGATAAAGAGAGAAGAGAGAGAGAGAGCGAGAGAAGAGAGATGAGCAAGAGAGATAGAGACAAGAGAGATGAACGAAAGAGACAGAAAGAGATAGAGAAAGGAGAGAAGAGACAGATGTGTGAGAGACACAGAGAGAGAGACAGACAGACAGACAGATAGACAAACAGATAGACAGATAGATGAGTGAAGGCCTTGAATGCCCAGCCCCCTGCTTTGCTCGCCACTCCCATCTCCAGTCTCTCTGTCTCTCTCTCTTAATATACAAAATCAAGAAAATACAACCCTAGAGAGTGAGAGACAGAAAAACTAAAATCTGAAATCTGAAGCCAATGAAAATAATGTTTCCCTCCCAAGTTTCCCTCCGAAGTCTGAAGCATAATTTTTAAATTTTGTAATTATAATCGGCGACTAAAATTTAGTCGGTAAAAAATATATTAAAAGTAACAAAAAAAAATTCAGTATTTAAAAAAAAAATTAAATAAAAGTAACAAATATATTAAAATGATATTTAAATAAAAATATAAGTAATAAAATTATAAATTAAAAATATTAAATTATCTTAAATATTTATCCTAATATTTTTTTTACTGAAAAATATAATCACAAATTGAGCTTTTAATTTTATATATAAGAATATATATATATATATATAATAAGAAAGAAAAGAAAAAAAGAAAATTAAAAAAAAGAAGGAAAAATTTTTTAAATAAAATTCTGAGCCAGTTGAACCCGTGTTTTAAAATTTTTTGATGTTTTATTTAATTTAATTTCATTATTTAAATTCTGCCACAAAATATTTAAATTTTATTGATGTTTTATTTTATTTAATTATTAATATTTTTTAAAATAAATTTATTTAAAATTTTAATTAAAAAATAACATATATTTTTATTGATATTTTATTTATTTAATTAAAAAAATAGATTTATTTAATTGCGTAAAAAATCAAATAAAATAAAAGAAAAGCAACTTTTGGCGACTAAATGTTTAGTCGCCAAAGACAAAAATTAATTTTTTATCAAAACATTTTCCGACTAAAGGATTTAGTAGCCGAATGTGTACCTACGGCGACTAAAAGCATTTTTGTCGCTGAAAATCAACTTTTGGCGACTAAATGTTTAGTCGCCAAAGACAAAAATTAATTTTTTGTTAAAACATTTGCCGACTAAAGGATTTGGTAGCCAAATGTATACCTACGGCGACTAAAAGATTTTTTGTCGCTGAAACTTGACATTTGGCGACCAAAAGTTTGGTCGGGAAAGATTAAAAATTAATTTTTTTATTTTCATTCGGCTACCAAACAATTTAGTAGCTAAAGGTACCTCTACGGCTACTAAATTTTTATTTAGTCGCCAATTGTGATATGTTTAGCTACTAAAAATTGTTTTAGTCGCCAATTGTAATATCTTTAGCTACTAAATTTTTTTTGGTAGCCAATAATCAACATTCCCCTACTAAAAAATATTAGTAGCTAAAAAGTTGACTTTTGGCGACTAAAATTATTTTTGGTAGCCAATTCCGTGACTTTTGGCGACTAAATTGGTTTTAGTAGCTAAAAGTGGTCGGCAAAAATGCTTTTTCTTGTAGTGTGGGAAGGGTCCTGGCTTGATCCAGATTGGTTTTGCGTTGTCTTCAGCGTGAGCGACTAGTCGCTTTCTTAAAAAAATTTCAACAAATGTTTTGCGTGGTCCTGCGAAGACATGCGTGGAATCACTCTCGAGATTGTACAGCATAGGATCACTCTCAGCCTCGAGACTCGACCCCTTTGCTTTCAAACCTTGAACTTGGATTCAGAATGTTCGACGGTCAACCACAATGTAAGGCTTGTATGGCCAGATTTAAAGCAGCCTATGAACTAAGGGCAATAAGGTCGTATGACATCAAAGGAGTCCTGCTAGGCTAGATTTGAAGCAACCCTCAAACTAGGGGCAAGAAAAGTCAGATCAAGAAGATTAGATGTGATCAAAAGAAGCTTGCAAAGCTAGATCAGAAGTAGCCCGTGAACTAGGGGCAAAAATGTCAGATGTGCTCAAAGATTCAAAAGATGAGTCATTCCGCAAACCAATGAAGACTGGCAAGAAAGCCAAATCCCAGAATGGACAAAGTTACACTTTTTTTCTATCCTTGAGAGGCTCGCTGGGTCGAAAACCCGGAAGGGCAACCCAGGCAAAAGTTAGAGTAAATGAAAAAAAAATGATGAAGAAAAAAGAGCAAAAATGAAAAAATGAAAGAAAAGAAAAAGTAATGAAAACAGAAGAAACAAAAGAAAAGATGAAAAGAAAAGAAAAACAGAGCTCATAAGGTTGAAAACCCAGAAAGGGCGGCCTTGGCAAAAGGTAGACCGTAAAAGGAGAGGTTAATACCCGAGTGTACCTTGACCCGGAACTACATCAGGCCTGATTCCCATGTTTGGGATACATAGACAACTTCATCCTGAAGTTCAGCCCCAATCATTTTCAGCGTGCTTGGCTCATCCATGTTGATTAGTTTATCCTTGTTCAACTCGGCTATCTCATCCATGTGCAAATTGGCTCGTCTTCGTTCAAAATTGGATTGTCCTATTCCGTTGGAAGATTCAGCTGCAAGGCAATTCAAGTTCAGATCTGAGGTTGTGCATCTCATGGGCAAATCCTGCGTGGGTCGAGCAATGGCCATTTGCAAAAATAGTTTTTGGAGAATTTTTACTGAGGTTGACTAATTCTCTAAAAAATTATTCATTTTTTCCAAAATTGGACCATTTCTTGGACCCAAAAAAGAAAAATTTTCAGTGCTCACAACCTGAATTGCATGATTTCAAATCAAAAAATCGAACGAGTGCGTTAATCTAACTCTCATATTGATTAAAATTTGTTTTAGTAGAAAGCCAAAAACAAAAAATGGTCAAAATGATGAACTAGGGGCACAGTTGAGTCAGGTTTTCTGTCTTTTTCTCGTTGTCAACATACTTGCCAGAAAGGGCACCTTGTTCGCCAAAAAAGGGCACAACTAAAGCTAACAGCAAAGGGCTGAAAGCTCTCACATCCTCCAAGTAGCGAGGTATCAAGCCAAGTGCGAAGCACGAACTGGAGCTGGATATTCGGTTCCCTCATCTAGGATGATCACGCTCAAACTGGCGTCTGACCTAGAATGGGGACGTAGAAAATGCAATGTGTGAGGCCAATCAATTGTATACCTGGCGAGTGGGTCGATCATGCTAAGCTAGGGCATCGTCAACCAATGTCAGTTGCAAATCTGCTGCACGTCCAATCGCGTCACAACCCCTCTGTGGGAGAAGCTCACTGTTGTGAGCGGAAGAATGAGAATGTAGTAGAATACTAGGGGTAAGAGCCCACAACTTCCTACTTATCCATCAACCACGCAGGGGAGGGATAAAAAAAATAAGAGAGATTGAAGAATAGAGAGATGTGCGCTGAGAGAAAAAGTGAGAAAAGGGCTTTTTCAGAAAATAGAGATTGAGTGCCAAAGTGATGTGAGAATCACAAATGAGAAAGGGTGGGAAACAATACCCGAAGAAACAGGCTCCCCGTGAACCGAGAGGTCTCTTATTATTGGAATACGTCTGAGTGCTGTGTGGGTGTTTGTGTTTGTCTCGATTCTTGTTTTGAGTCGTTTCGAGTGTCAATAGATGTGTTTAGGTTGTTTTACCTTTTGTTTTCATTTCTTGAGTTGTGGTGCGCTGTGTTCAGTCATAGGCTCAATACCCAGTTAAGAACTTGTTTCTCAATTTCAATTTGAAAAATAAATCGTTTTGTGCTTAGAGTGCTGTGTCATTCTCCACATTTGTGCAAAACAGGATTTGTTCTTTCATGAAACTGCAGGGTTCAACCCAGGTCATGCAAGAATAGTGGAACCAGGACCTATCTGAAGCTATATAGGTTCCAGACTGCAAAGCAAAAGAAAGGAGGGAAAATCGAAGCATCTGAGTTTGTTTCAACTTCAGAAAGTTCTGAGATTGCGCTCCGGATGTACCTCCCCAGGCCTTGTCAATGCTCCGAAGTATGAGTGTACCTCTACCTCAAGCTCAAGCTTGCTTCAAGCCAGAATGGAAATCAGAAGTGCTCTCCCTAAGCACCATTTCCCTGCCAGAGACATCTTGGCTGTGTTTGCAATGAGTTCCTAGGAGACCAACTGCAACGATGGAAACTAGAGTTCGAATGGCCGATGCTTAGAACGCAAAGGTTCGGGATTTCTGAGACTAAAGTCTGGTTTAAATACCCAGGGGTGTATCCCCGGCTTGAAATCTATATGGAAGCCCCATAGGTTGAGGTAGCGTGTATGCACCTTAATTCTGGATACTGAACCAACCTAGTCTGTCACCCCGTTGGAGAATAGGGAAAGTTGTGAATGTGATCAGGACGAAAAGCGGCATCCGTGGCTTCTACATGTAGAGGTTACCTCTTGTCAGCATTTCAGAACCTTTGAACTGTGAGTTAAAGGTAAGAGTTCGAAGAACACGAATGGGAGATCCCCGTCAGAGCAGAGCAGTTCATCGCCACTCACCCCATGAGGTGTTTTTTAAAGCACCGCTTTGTTTGTTTATTGCATTTCCTAAACATCATACATTGATTGTATCGTATCATTGCATGTATTGCATTTATTTGCATCTTGTGCTATCTTGTATCTTTTATCCTTTTACGCTGAGCAGCGTTTAGGATCGTTGTCCCCCGGGACTTATCTCAGGTTGCGTCGAGTGAGCCCCTGAGCGGTTATTTTCGAACCTTTTCTCACGATTTCAGCGTGGTTAGAGTGTTCTTTTCCTCACACGATTTCAGCCTGTTTGGAATTTATCTCAAGTTGCGTCGAGTGCGCCCCTGAGTAGTTGTTTTCTAACCTCTTCTCATGATTTCAACGTGGTTAGAGTGTTCCTTTCCTCACATCATTTCAGCGTATTTGGAATTTATCTCAGGATGCGTGGAGTGTGCTCCTGATTTTTTGCTTTCGGACCTCTTCTCACAATTTCAGTGTGGTTAGAGTGCTCTTTTCCTCACACGATTTCAGCGTGTTTGGAATTTATCTCAGGTTGCGCCGAGTGCGGTCCTGATTGTTTGCTTTCGGACCTCTTCTCACGATTTCAGCGTGGTTAAAGTGTTCTTTTCCTCACACGATTTTAGTGTGTTTGGAATTTATCTCAGGTTGCGTCGAGTGCACCCCTGAGCGGTTGTTTTCGAACCTTTTCTCACGATTTCAGTGTGGTTAGTGTTCTTTTCCTCATACAATTTCAGCGTGTTTGGAATTTATCTCAGGTTGCGTCGAGTGCGCCCCTGAGCGGTTGTTTTCGAACCTCTTCTCACGATTTCAGCGTGGTTAGAGTGTTCCTTTTTCTCACACGATTTCAACATGTTTGGAATTTATCTCAGGTTGCGTCGAGTGCGCCCCTGAGCGGTTGTTTTCGAACCTCTTCTCATGATTTCAGCGTGGTTAGAGTGTTCATTTCCTCACACGAATTCAGCGTGTTTGGAATTTATCTCAGGTTGCGTCAAGTGCGCCCCTGAGCGGTTATTTTCGAACCTCTTCTCACGATTTTAGCATAGTTAGAGTGTTCCTTTTCCTCACACGATTTCAGCGTATTTGGAATTTATCTTAGGTTGCGTCGAGTGTGCTCCTGATTGTTTGCTTTCAGACCTCTTCTCACGATTTCAGCGTGATTAGAATGTTTCTTTCCTCACACGATTTCAGCGTGTTCGGAATTTATCTCAGGATGCGTGGAGTGCGTTCCTGATTGTTTGCTTTCGGACCTCTTCTCACGATTTTAGCGTGGTTAGAGTGTTTTTTTCCTCACACGATTTCAGCGTGTTTGGAATTTATCTCAAGATGCGTGGAACGCGCTCCTAATTGGTTTTTCTTTGGACCTCTTTTCACGATTTCAACGTAGTTTGAGTGTCCCTTTCCTCACACGATTTCGGTATGTTTGGAATCTTTTCTTCCTCCTCTCATAATTTCAGCATGGTTGGAGTATGTCACCCTTTTGCATCTATTGCATCTATCTGTTACATCTGTTACATCTTATCTATTTTATTGCCTGCATCCTTTCCATGTTAAGCTTAGTCTGGCATGTGCTTATACATTTCTTTCGTTGAAGCATGGTGCTGTGTTAATGTGTACGCGCCTATTCCACTAAGAGAATTATGGTCTGAGGGTGTTGGCACCTTTTTCGTGGTAGACGTGGTCTGTTTTCTGTTCATGCCCTTTCTAGGCAAGATATGGTTTGGCCGTGTGCCTTATTCATTGCATCCATCTCATTCATTGCATTGTATTTTGTTTTGTTGCATTCAGCACTTAGGGTCACGTTCTTTCCTCAGCAGATCATTCCTAGCATATATCATGCCACCCAATTACTTGTATTCTTTCTGCGAAACACACAGTTCTGCCTATGCACACACCAATCCCACTAAGAGAATTGTGATTTGAGGGTTCCGGCACCTTTTCTGTGTTAAACGTAGTTTGATTTTGCATCTCCATCCCTTTATGATATTTGTGTGGTTTTGCACTGTTTGTGGTTTGATTATTTCGTTACACTGTATATCATTTACACTATTTTGTTATATTGTGTATCATTTTGCATTCTGCCTCTGAACTATTCCTTGCAAAGGGATACGTAGGCAGCCTGCGGGCGTAACCATTTATTTATCTGTATTTTGTTTGTTTGTCCAAGTCTTCGGCCTTGTCAAAAATGGATCGTCTCTGGGCTTTGACATTCACTCACATTATTTCATGACTTCGAGTTCTGTCAAAGAGGGGCAACTGTAGACGCCCCATTTTTGATCGACCTTAAGACTTTGACGTCATCGTTTGTGCACGCGATGATTGCGCATGTTTGTGCTTGTTTCAAGTGCCTGAAGTTCTCGTTTGAGTGCCTCGTCTTTAAGCCTCTTAACACTTTGTGTTTTGGCCTTGGTTTTTTGGCCAAACCTTGTTGCCTCTTGCCTGAGGGAGGGGAGCCTGGGAGGTATGCTTTACATCACTACTTTACATTTTCTATCTTCTATTTTTGTGCTTTCTGCTTTGCACTTTCTGTACACTGTATACTGCATTCTTTACATCTATACACTGTGCACATCCTATAACCTCTGCATCTATACACTGTATGCTCACTGTTGCTTTCTGCATTCTACATTCTTTGTATCTGTACTTTGTATACTCACTGTTGCTTTTTTTCCTTACAACTTTGGGTATATGCATATTTCCTGACCCTTGCTCCAGAGCCGGAGGTGGAGATTCCTCCCGTTGTGCCGTACTCTCATCGGTATGATGGTAGATGCCTACGTAGGACCTGAAAGACCTTCTCATTCTTTCGCCGGTACTTCGACATAGTGACTGCGGGAGAGGTAACCCAAAATTCATAGTTATTTTTGCTTTACCAACAACTGATGACGACTAACAATCTGCATATTCCCTGTTTACAAATCGCTTGGCAGCCTTGGGCATCGATGTCGATTGGGGTTAGAGACCAGTACGCCAGAGCCTGGGGGGCCTCCTGTTTTCGGCTTCTGCTGGAGGGCCCAGTTTGCCGAGCTTGGATTCTAGGCGAGCGATTCGTGCGCCAAACTATGGGTTTACCTAAGCCGATAGTTCCCACGACGCCTCCAGCATTTATGAGGGCTACGGAGAGCCTCTCATTCCAGGAGATGATCCAATTCACGGATGGCTTGGATGCCAACTACTTCCGCGGGGAGGGAGATTATTCGACATTCATCTAGACACATCTCATGCCTCCTTTGATGGGTGCTCGTGTAGGCAGAGCAGTAGGTGCCCCAATGGCAGATAGGACTCGAACGACAAGGGCCAGGACTGGAGGGGTTCCTCCTGCTGGACAGGCTATCGGTTGGCCAAAGATCCCGACTATGTTGACATGCTGGAGGTCGGCCAGGACATTCTACCAGATTCTGATCGAGCCAGCAAAGGCCGGGCATAGATACGTCCAAGCTTGCGATGCACCTCCGATATGTACCACATTTTCTCCAGCTTTCCATTTTCTTTTCAATATTTGTTCCTTCCGTATACTGATCATTCCCAATACATTTACAGGCACCCCCGGAGTACACTGAGGGACTGCTGGAGCTACTGGCTTCGTTCGAGAGCATGATATTGAGGAGGGAGGCACTGCTCAGTCTCCACGGTATCTAGGTATTCTACCCTATTTTCTGTCCGCATTTCAGCATTTTCCACACTTTTGTTCACATCATTCTCACTGAAGCATTGATACTTAAATCACAACATGCATTTTGCCCCTTGTCACATCACACGGATATGATGTACTGACACACTGCACTGTATTTGTACTGTATCTGGCTCATTGCATTCCACCACTTTCATCATACTGTATTTAAAACTATACATTACATCTAATATACCAATATTGTATCTTTTCAGGTTCCAGCCGTACCGAGAGCACCAGCGGCGGCGACTGCGCCCGCACCATCACCACCTCCTCCAGCAGCAGAGGGGAGGGAGAGATGGGCCCCAGCACGTAGCCAAGAGGAGCGTCGTGGTCGAGGCTGAAGGAGCCCCTCGGAGCCAATGTTGAGTGACGACGATGCTGAGACCAGTGACTCTAGGGAGGTAGTGAGTCCGCAGTCTAAGTCCTCCGAGAGTAGAGATGATGGTGACTCGAGATCTGGAGGTGATGCTAAGTCAAGCTCTGGAGCAGAGAGCGGTGACGATTCTGGTTCTGGATCGGCATCTGAATTAGACAACGGCGTTGATGGTGACAACTCTGAGTCTTCACCTAGGAAGAGGACGAAGAGTGCCTCTCGAGCCTGAGATGACTGGCGCTGGTTTATTTATACTTTTGCTTAGTTTTTTTTTGTTAGTAACATTAGCATATGTATAGCTTTAGATAAGTTTCATTTTGCTTTAAAACTTGTACTCCTCTTTTGTAAAAAAAGCCATGATCGGAATAAAATCGGCAGCTTTATGAAAAATGTGTTGTCATTTTTGCATCATGAGCGCCATATACGCATGAAATGGACACGGAATTGAATTGAATTGGCCACGAGCCCTTGATTGAAACAAAATGCTTAATCGGGTAATGAACTGACTAATAACCAAAATACAAAATGCAATATACAACTCGATAAACAACACAACAACAACTCGATAAACAAAACAACTCAGCAAACTTGCTAAAACCAAAAGGACTCAAAATAAGACCTTAAAACACACAAAGAGCAGAACAAAACACATGCTTCCAGCACTGTTCAGCACAAAGATGGACAGCAAATTTGAGAGGAAGGGTGCCGGCCAGAATAGGAATTGGCCGGCCACCTGCCAGCCATAAGAAATAGCCTGCCGGCCATCAGTAGTGGCCTACCGGCCACCAATGTGCAGAACCTCTAGATTTTTGATAGTTGGCTTCCACTCATTGCCTTATCTTCTACAAAAGGTTCACCTTCATCATTTCTTCTCCAGAACTTATTCTAGCTGCTATTTTTGCCACAAATGGAACCATTTCTTGCCCAAAACCTCGCGGATTGGATTGCGATTTTGGACGGCTCGGAAAAGGTGAATTTTTGAGGTTTCGGCATAAATGCACTTTTTTCGTTGAATCGGACTCCACTTTGTTTTCCGTTCCTTCATGCCGCGGCTAGACGCTAGAACCCAATTACACACGTCATTAGCTTCGGGGGACAAGAAATATGCCCGATAATCGAAGAATTTCAGGCGTTAATGGAATCCCGGTGCGATGAGGAAATTATGCCTCAGCCCCATTTTGGCCACGCCCAAGCTCTAAAATGGATGTGCAGACTCACTATGCATAAAGCTCGATCTCTGATCCACAATGGAGAACTAGATATTCCCAGTCTGATTCATCGATTTTCTGACATCGGTGGCCGAGGCGACCTTCTTTGGCAGGGTTTTAGGCAACACGCCCTTTACTTGTGTATGCTAGGACATTTTCTTCTTGTCCCAAATTTCAGCGGGTCTAGCATTCGGCTGATTGAAGTGGCCCAAGGTTTGAAAGAGGGCAAGAGTTGCATTGGCTTGGTGCTGGCCGAAACTCTGATGGGCTCAGACACCTTCTATCGGCGAGAGACTACCAAATTCGCCGGAAGTCCATAACTTCTGCAAGTATTGTTTCCTACCCTTTCTCATATGTGTTTCTCACATCACTCGACACTCATGCTCTGTTTTTCTCTCAAAGCCCTTTTCTATCAACGTATATCTCTCTATTTTTTAATCTCTCTTTTCTTTCATCCCTTTCCAGGTTTGGTTAATGGACAAGCTAAAGGTAGTGGACTCTTGCCTTGCATACTTAGCTCGAGCATACTTCTTCCACCACCGACTAATGGATTTCCCAAATGAGGGGTGGTGGTGCCACTGGATATGCAACAGGTTTGCTATTGACCTTGCTTGGCGTTGCCCCTGGCTTAATCTAACTGAAATGAGCTACAGCATGACTCGGCAACCTAGCATTCAGCTGATCAGCGTTATACACTGTGTATTCTACTTTCCGTTCCGGTTCAGACGTCAATTCGGGCATGACCAGACCCACCCGGAGGAGGAAGTAGAGTACCCGGTTTCATTCCCCATCCGAGGTTCACATTTGGCTAGGTACCTCACTGCTTGGAGGACAAGAGAGCTTTTGGGGCTTGCCCCTAGTTTCAATTGCGCCCTTTCTAGTGAGTGTCTGCCTTGGCTCGAAGATGAGGCACAAACCGGGCCCACTTTGGCATCAAAAGCTTCCACGAGCACGAGCGAAAGACGCAGGAGCACCTGACTGATCTATGCCCCTAGTTTATTGCTTTGATCTTTCTTTTCAAGTTTTTTGAATGTAATAAAAGTAACTTTGATTTGTATCGAGAGTTGGAGAACTTTGTATTGAAATCAATGAAATTAAAGTTGTGAGCACTGAAAGTTTTCCTTTTGATCAAAAAATGGTCTAAGTTGTAAAAGGTAAAATTTGAACAAAATCAACTTTTATTAAAACTTTTTAAAACCATTTTCGAAAAGGATTGTCACTTGACACGCACGGAATCAATCCTCAGGATGTACAACTCTGAACCCAAAGATCACAAATTGCCCATTGATTGAATAGCACTGCTCAGCATTGTAACCAGCTCTTCTCTCAGAGTAAAGATCACAACCAAACCTTCAGGCAAATAACAGACAAAGATGACCTGATCAAACACATGGACAGGACAGTTGAGTTGGAGGTGTTTACGGCCGAACTTTAGGATGAAGTTGCCTACATATCCCAAAGATGGGAATCAGGCCTTACGTAATTCGGTTCAGGTTCAATCAAATATTAACTCTCTCCTTTTGCGCTCTAACTTTTACCAAGGCCGCCCTTTAAGGTTTTCAACCTTGAGAGCTCAGTTTTTCTTTATTTCTAATTTTTTGTGCTCTAACTTTTGCCTAGGTCGCCCTTCCGGGTTTTCGACCTAGTGAGCCTTTTAGGGATAGTATTTCTTCAACTTGTCCATGTTGATCGGTTTGGGAAAATTCTAGGCCATCCAGGTCCATGAGAATAACAGCTCCACCCGACTAGATAGTTTTGATGATGTAAGGACCGGTCCAATTGGGTCTGAACATGCCCTAGGGTCATGGATGAGAGCTCGATTGCCTTTCAACACCAAATCCCTTTCTTTGAGATTCTGGGACTTAACCTTCTTGTTAAAAGCCCTAGCAATCCTGCGTTGATAACCCTAAACATGGTACAATGCTTTTAGCCTTCTCTTATCAAACAACAACAGTTCTTCAAACCTGTTATACTGCCAATCTGCCTCTGCTATTTGACACTCAGGTATAACTCGCAACAACGGGACTTTTATTTCGATTGGCAGAACAGCTTCCATCCCATAGACAAGAGAATAAGGAGTTGCCCCCGTAGATGTCCGGATTGAAATTCTGTAGCCTCAAAGTGCAAATGGCAATTTATCTGGCCAGTCCCTGTCGGTCTCTACCATCTTCTGCAGAATATGCTTAATGTTCGTGTTGGTGGCCTCAACAGCTCCGTTGGTTTGCGGCAGGTATGTAGATGACTTATGGAAAGCCATTATTTGAAATGATGTTGTTTCGGATGAACTTAGCCATATGCGCTGCTTTCAACACTGCGTAAGACTGAGCTTCTACCCACTTTGTGAAGTAATCAATTGCCACCAGAATGTATTCATGCCCATTCGATCCTTTTGGTGTGACCGTGCGGTGTGACCGTGCCGATGCCGTCAATTCCCCAGACTGAGAAAGGCCATGTTGAAGTCATGTTGTATAGTTTTGATGGCGGGATATTCATGCAATTGGCATGAATTTGGCATTTATGGCATCGTCGAACAAAATCGATGCAATCCTTCTCCATGGTAGACCAGTAGTAACCCTGCTTAAGAATCTTCCAGGCTAACATTACTCCGTTCATGTGCGCTCCGCACTCTCCCCTATGGATGGCCTCCATCAGGCGCTTCGATTCCTCTGCTTCGACACACAACTTGTGCATTCCCAGATGTCCTCTCTTCGACACACAACAGCCATCCGCCGTATTGCCCTCTTATCTTTGGCGTTTATCCATTGGATAAACCTCCTTTTCCAAGAAGTTCCAGATATCATAGTACCAAGGGTTTTGATCTTGCGCTTCATCTATTGTGGTGATAGTCTCATAGGCCGGCGTGTATCTTTGCTCAATGATGATTGGACGCATCCGGACTCCAAACGGAATGTCTATCATGGAAGATAGAGTTGATAAAGCATCAACGAACTTGTTGTTCTCTCTTAGTAGATGCGTGAAAGTTAGCTTTTCAAACCTAGGAATCAGAATGTCCAGGGTCTGGTGATAAATCTTCATCTTTTCTTCTTTGACCTTCCAGTCTCCATTGGCTTGAGAAACAACTAGGTTCGAGTCCCCGACAACGTCCAACCTTTTTGCCCCTAGTTCCAAGGCCGCTTCCAAACCAGCGATACATGCCTCGTACTTTGCTTCGTTATTGGATACCTTGAACCTGAGTTTGAAGGCTAAAGGTCTATGGGAATTGTCAGGTGCTATCAACAATACACCTATCCCATAACCGTATTGATTAGACGCTTCGTCAAAGTACATTGTCTAAATCTCTTCCTCAACTTGCAGAATGGCTTCATCTGGGAATAGGTATTCTACCACTTCATCCCCTTCCACTGGGTGATCTGCCAGGAACTCCGCTACTGCTCTCCCCTTGACCGACTTGCGAGTGACATACTTCAAATCAAATTCGGAGAGAAGAAGCAACCAAAGAGCTAGCCTACCTGTAAGCGCTAGTTTCTCAAAGAGATATTTGATGGGATCTAATCTCAAAACTAGAATTACAGAGTGGGCTAACAAGTAGTGCCTCAACTTCCTGGTAGCCCATACCAAGGCTAAGCAAGCTTTCTCCAGCCGAGTGTAACGGGTCTCATAATCCAGCATTTTCTTGCTCAAATAATAGATGCCTTGCTCCACCCTATCCTCGGATTCCTGAGCAAGCATGCATCACATTGTTGTGTCCATTACTGACAGATACAAAATCAAAGGCTTATCCGGCTCTAGCGGCGACAACACAGGTGAATTCTGAAGATACTGCTTGATTTGATCAAAAGCAAATTGACATCGATCATCCCATCGGAATTTATTTCCTTTCTTTAGGAGACCAAATAGTGATTCACAAGTCAAGGTTAATTTAGAAATAAACCGTTTTATGAATTGCACTTTATCCAGCAAGCCTCGCACCTTCTTTTTCAGTCCTTGGTAGTGGCATTTCTAAGATGACCTTGATTTTGGAAGGATCTACCTCGATGCCCTCTGTGTGATCAAGAAACCCAGCATTTTTCTTGCTGTTACGCCGAAAGTACACTTCTGCGGATTCAACCTCAGTCTGTATTCTCTGATCCGTTGAAAGAATTTCTTCAAGGCTGTGTAGTGGCCCTCTCTTTCTTTGGACCTTGACAATCATGTCGTCTACGTACACCTCGACCTCTTTATGAATCATATCGTGCAGAATTGTGGTTGCAGCCCTTGATGGGTACCCTCGACATTCTTCAGCCTAAACGGCATCACCCGATAGTAGTAGGTTCTCCACGCGTAGTGAATACAGTTTTCTCTCTATCCTCGGGCGCCATCAAATCTGGTTATACTCGAAAAATACATCAATGAAGAGAGCAATGCATGGCCCGCAGTGAAATCCACAAATTCATCGATGTGCAGCAGGGGAAAGTCGTCCTTTGAACTGGCTCTGTTCAAATCTCTGAAGTCCGCACACACTGGAATTCTACCATCTTTCTTCAGCACTGGAACGATGTTGGCCAACCAAGTTGGATACTCAGATACTAGTAAGAACCTTGCCTTAATCTGTTTGGTAACTTTTTCTTTAATCTTCAAAGCCCAATCTAGGCATATTCTCCATAACTTTTGTTTGACGGGTTGGGCCTTGGGGTCGAGAGGGATCCAATACAGTACAATCTTAGGATCGATTCTAGGCATGTCTTCGTAGGACCACGTGAAAACATCTTTGAAATCTTTTAATAAAGCGACTAAGCGCTCGCGCTCCTCCGAAGACAACGTGGACCCGATCTGGACCAGACGTAGATCCTTCTCAGTGCCCACATTAAAAGCAATGATTTTATCAGCAAGGGGTTTTGCAAACCTCTCCTCTTCTCATTAATCAAAACTTTCAAAACCAGAGAAATTCCTTTCTCTTCATTTTCATTAAAATTTTGAAAATCCTGATCAATGTAATGAATAAGCGGCACAGAGAAATACTCAAAATCTGCAGTGGCATTCTCATTCATAAGGTCTAGCTCATCCAGGTCTTCGATTACAACCGACTCAAAAGCAAAAGAAAAGGGCGACCTGGACAAGACCTTGGCATCCGAGTTATCACCCCCAAGAATACTAGACTCCAACTTAGAAGAATCGGAATCTGATTCCGACTCCACAGACTCTGTGGAATCAGATTCTGGCTCACTACCTGACTCAGAACTACTAGACATGTAGCCCTCCTCTAGTTGCTAAATGAGAGATAGTGTGTTAGATACATCCAAAATGCTGCTAAAAGGGTTCACATCCGGTTGGTCCCCTATCATGGAGATGGTCAGGTTATCCCCCAAGCTCTCTGAGTTAGTCGGAAGATCTGAAAGGAGACATGCCAGTGCTGCTCCTACTCCCAGCTTGCTGCTGTCCAAGTTGCTGTCCATGCTCTGTCCGGCTTCAGTAGTCAGTTCAGCCTTTTTCTCTGTATCATTGTCTTGCAGCTGCAAGTCAAAGAAAATTTCAAAGCCAGGAACACACTGTTTCTCAGAATTCAACCAGGGCTCGGGGAAGCCGCAAAATGGGAAGTCTTTCCTTCCCAACAAAATGGTTGTTCAGTATTCCCCGGATCAGCCTGTGAACAAGCTCATAGTGTTTCCCGGATTGCTTGGCTCTAGCTCTGCCTGCCATCTCTTCTCTCTTTCTGACCTAATCCTCTTTGGTAGGCGTATAGCCAAGACCAAAGGCATGTGGATTATGTGGCACATCGGCCAATGTTGTGACACATTTCGGCCACTTCTTCCAGTCCTATTCCTGGCACATGTTGGAGCTTGTTCATGAAATAGATTGATTGGGCATTGACATACAAGCCCTCATCAGCTGCAAAGATGGTTTGCACTACTCGGGCCTCGACTAGAGTAAACCCTGAAAGAAATATATCCTCCTCGCCATGGTTGATTTCCAACACTAGTGTAGTTACCTCTGGCGAAGGATGTATAGACGAATTCTCGAACATAATAGCCACTCTTTTTCTATAAGGGTATTTCAGCATTTGGTGGAGGGTAGAAGTGACTGCTTTCACCTAGTGCAACCAAGGTCTCCCTAGCAGTAGATTGAAATTGGCCGGCACAGCACATCCAGGACATGAAACTCAATATCCTGTTAAGTTGGGCCCACTTGAACTCTGATTTGTACCGTGCCCATAACCTCTCTGTTGGTATTATCGTACGCCCGAATCACCTGGGCTATAGGTACGAAATTTGCCGGTTTCAGGCCGATGGCAGAAGCTGTGCGACGGACAGACATTGATAGCCGACCCAGTATCGACCAACACCACTAGCACCCACTTTTCTCTGCACTCAACTGATATGTACAGAGGTTTATTGTGTACTGAGCCTTCGACAGTAGTTCCTTGTCCAAGAAGGTTAAAGTTGGCGTAGTGCCTCCTGGGAAGACCAGTCCCACAAGCTGTTCAGGAGTCGTATCAATGGACAATTTGGCCCTGTCTATTGCTAATAGTACAGCCTGTCGATGCACTCGAGAAGCCATGAGCAGGCCCCAGATGAAATATCGGCTTAAATTTTCTTTAGCTGTTTCAACACCGCCTCTTCTTCTAACTGTTTTCCTTCTGCTTCTCAATCTCTTTATCTTTCCCGAAGGCTTCAGCTTGGTCCAAGTGCAGTGGCTTGAAATACCGCCCACTTCTCGTCATATGGTCAATCTTTTCAGTGTACCAGGTGTTGTCTGGCAGGTCTTCACCCCAGTCTTCATCGGTGTGGGCCAGATGTAGATCATCATCCTCCATCATACACCTCCGGCAACTAACAAACAATTGTCTGGCTCCGTTCTGATCATTTTTACATCAAAAATATCCCCCACAGGGTGTTGGGCTTTTCTAACTTTCTGTTTGTCTTGATCCCTTTCTTGCACAAACTGTTTTAACTCGGCTTCCTGTTCTGTATCCGCGGTACTCACGGCGCCCAGTTCCTGAGCTAAATTCTTAATACGGTGCTCTCTGGCAGTTTTCCCTTTTCCTCGGCCATTCCGGCCACTACAGCTATTCTTGCTTCATTTTCTTCAGGTTTTGGTTCAGTTCCTTCCTCCTTGTTAGGCTCGTCACTAAGCCACCTGGAGTTGTCTGTCGATCCATTCAGATCAAACTAATCAATCTGCACGTCCCTCTGATCTTGTTCGTCATAGAACTGCAGATTGTCTAAGTCCTCCTCCAGCTCTGCTGGATCATCCAGTCCCTGACTTGGGCCATCCTCTCTAACCACATTGACCTCCACTGCTGTTGGCAATACCACTTCGGGCTTGGCTTGATCAACGGGCACAATGTATTGGCACGGATCATACTCTCCCTCGGTCAAATCCTCAGAGCACTCGGGTAACGGACTCATACTCTCCTCTAAGGCCAACTTCCTTCCTTCTACCATTGTCACCACCACGGGTTCAGGTTGAAGTGTGGATGTGTCTATCATGCACAAATTTGTGCTTTCAAGAATGAACACGACCGTTTGGGTGGGTGGGAGGGGTCATAGGGGATGGCCAGTGTATGCATTAAATTTAGGTTCCGAGGTGGGGGAACTTGGTTATTGGTTGGGAGAGGGTTGGTGGTTACATTTGGCTTTTGGGGTGGTGCTATCACTTTGTTGTCAATGAGATCTTGAATCTCATGACGTAGCCTGAAGCATTGGTCGGTGTCGTGACTGTGCTGTTGGTGAAAAGCACAATCTTTGGCTGGGTTGTGTTTTGGTGGGAGAGGGTCCAGTAGTCGGCGAGACTCTAACAGCTTGAGGTGCCACTTCTTGATCAACATCCTCAGGGCTTATGATAAAGGCATATAGAGTGAGATAAAGACCCTTTGAGATAGGGCCTGGTTGTTTGAGGTTTGCGGGGTTGTACTGGCGAAAGGGTTTGTGGTCTTGACTGTAGTGGCTGTAGTGCTTCCACTAGTGGTTGCATTGGAATTGCGCGTAAAAGGCCTCTTGGCCTGCTCCTTCTCATCGGTTATCAACCCCTGTTTCATTGCATCTTCAATCTGAACCCCTATCTCATGGAGCTCAGTAAATGTGAACAACAGTAAGACGATCATCTTCTGTAATAATTTCCCCTACAGATTGCGGACCACCATCCTGATTTGATCTTTTTGGATAGCCTAGTAGTCATCATCGAAGTCTTGGCCCTCTACCTTGTTACAAAGTCTGAGAAGCCTTTCTTTGGCTCCTGACGGGTTGCCTCAAGATCACGGGTTGTGACCTCGATATGCATGTTGTATGAGTATTGTGTGACGAAGGCCTCGGCCATTTCCTCCCAGCTCTGCTTCACAGAGTCCTCCAGCTTTGCATACCAGATAGCTGCTATACCCGACAAGGTCTGGCCGAAAAGCGACAGCTTTTGAAGTCTGGTGAGGCCCATCGGTCGCAAGATATCAGGGAACAATCGCAGATGAACCATGGGATCTCCAGAGCCATCGAATCGATCTATGTGTGGCATTTTAAACTGGTCTAGTAGGGTTACTACAGAGTCAGTATATCCATCTTCGATGTCGGGGATAGAGTTTACGGCTTGTGCCCGCTTGAAAAACTTCTCCAGCTTGTTGACCTTAAGTACAATCGAATCAACTTCGAATTCAAACAGAGGCTCAGTTTGGTACACTGGTGCCTTAGAGGCTTGTGGTGGGATAGGGTCTACTGGATTGCTCAGATTCTCTTGGGCATTGATAGTGATTCCGGGTGCTAAGATATCCGCAGGAGGTGTATGAAAAGCAGAAGCCACTACTGGCTGTGGTTGTTATTGCTGCAGCCTGTTTATCACTTCCGCTTGGTGGGCTGTAATTCAATTTAGCGGGCAGTATCTTGCTGCATGGTTTCCACTGTTTGTTAAAGATGACGAATCAAGTCCTCCATACTGGCTGTAGGGTACTGAGTCATTTGAATAAGCGAATGATCTCTTGCTGGCCTAGATGTGGGAGATTGAGCCTGACTAGATGTATGTGATGTAAAGGGTGTCTGCTGGACTGGTGAATTATGCCTAACTCTTTTTCATCTGGCAACCGGTGGGAGTGAAGCAAACATAGGTTGTCCCCTAACAAGATCTCCGGATTGGTAAAGCCTCCTAACACGGGTCCAGAGTGCTCAGAGGATATCCGAACTGCTCGAAGCAATTGTGATAAATTGCCTAACAAAAAGAAATAAAGCAAAAGGAAAGTAAAAATCAGAAACTGTACAGCACCTTAGCTCAGATGTTAACCATACACAATTGTAATCAAAAGCTGTAGAACTGCCCTCAACACTGACTTCTGCCCCCAAATCTGATACCCAAACTTGCAACTGATACGCACATTCCTTTAGAGTTTCACTCTAAAAACACATACCAGTTAAGTGAGAACCAAAACACCTCTATGAAGGGGTAGGGTTACCCTGTCCTAGTTTCGTTAAGAACTAGGGTTCACTATTAAGGAAAGTGGTTTCACACAATCTTGCATTCGGGTGAGCATCATGTCCTAGTTTGGAACAGTCTCTACGGCTTTCAATATGCAACTAGGCCAAATGGTCAAAAAGGGTACCTCAGCAAGACTACCTAATATACCTCTCACACCTAACACCGAGAAGTGAAAGGAGGATCAAACGGTACAGCGGTAGTCCAGATCTAAGGGTTATGTTCCTATCGTGGTAGAGCCCGTGATCGGTCAGCCTTTTGGCAAGCTTTTAGGCAAGCCTCCGGCAAACCGTCTAGGAATAGTAGATGACGAACACAGTGACTTAAACTCACTAATGCAAATGCAAGGCAAAGAAATATCTAAGTGTAGATAAAATTTCATATCATGAATTTCAAATCAAGTTCTCTAATTCCCCAATAGAGTCTCCAGAAACTGCAGCTCGACTTTTTCGCGCCCCCTTTCGGAAGCTCGAAATAAGCCTTATAATTTGAACTCCCGCGATTTTGAATCTAATCTCACAAGTGCAATGTGAAATTGATAAACACCAAAGAGTCCAAATCCGGCAAATCGTTTAGAAAATTGATTTTGAATTAAATTGTTAAAAATGGACTGCTTTACCAGATACAAAGTCGCCACCTAAATATTTTTTGGAAAATTTAGGAAACCTATGACTCATGCCAAAGGCCACGTGTCCGTCATCACCAAAATTGTCTCGGCTCGAGAACTTAGGTATGAGAGGGGAAGGTCATGAATTGAGCATCTCCGCTCGCCCAATCAAAGATCGGCCTCTACTAATCATGATATGATTTTTATAAACATTATATGTTCTTGTTCCGGTTTATTAGGCTAGCATTTACCATGTGATGTGCACACACACAAGTATAGACTAGTTTGCTCAAATTGGAACAATTCAATTTCATGTTTGTTTTTTCGAAAAGGATTTGATTTTGCCACTTAACAAAGTGGACTTAAAGCTTTGTGAATTTGCCACTTGACAAAGTGGGCTTAAACGTACATTCATTGAATCATTCCAATTCAAGCAACAAGCCTTCGTCCACAGGTACTCAAACAGCTTAACAAGTAAGCACTTAGCCTTATGACAAGCATTCTAGTCATGACAATCACTCACACTCATGCAAGTATGCTAAAACACTAAAAACTCACCCAGTACTCCAATCTAAGATAAAACAAAAGAGTTAGAAAAATATGCATGATTCCTAACTATACAAGATGGCTAATGCAACGCATGCAATAATGCAACTAAATAGGCTCGGCTACTTACCATGTTATTTGCAACAATTTCATAGCATGCGTTTTAAACACGTATTCAACGAGGTAATAAACGACAATGCAAGTTTGAATGATGAACCGAGCCTCGGTGCATGCAAGACAAATGAATGGATGCAAACATGCGATATGCTAATTGAAATGTGATGCCCCTAATCTAAGCATCAAAAGCGGATAAATAAAGGGAGAAAGACGTGGGGTTGAAAGACATACACATTATTACATTATACTATCACGAAGGAGAGTCTGAATGAATAAACTAGCTAAGCTAAACTACTTAACTAATTATTACAAAACTTGAATAATTAACTAACCTAAGCTAATTAATTAAGAATTTAACTAGGCTAAGCTAATTAAATATTACAACACAAACTAATTTATTTAATCAATCTAAACTAATTAAATAAGTACAAAACAAACTAATTAGCTACAACTAATTAATTATAACAAATAAATGATTAATTGCTAATTAAACTAATTAACTAGTCTCGAGAAACGAGGGAGGCCCATGCGTGCTTGGTTTCCACCCAAAGAACGTCCACTATTTGCTCTTGAAAGCTTCTGTTGCACAACCCTTGCATTGTTTTCCTCTTCCAGATTAACTTTATTATGCTTCACAAACATTCTGCTCAAAATTCACTGGTGGCTGGCAGGCCAGAAGTGGTGGCCAGTCGGCCACCAGTAGGGGGTTGCCGTCCAACAATGATGGCCTGCTAGCCAGAAATAGTGGCCGGCCGGCTACTGATGATGCACCATTTCTTGCTACAACAGAGAGCAAACAGAGCAAAAAGAGGGTATTCTCACAGGTTGTTTGTACTGTGTATCCCTTCTTATCATCAAAACAAGCTCAAATGAGTGATACACTTGGTTCCAAAGACCATCAATCAAGCAATTTCATGGCATGATAGCTAAAGAACCAAGGTTTACAAGTTTAATAAATGTGCAAACAAGACTCACAACCTTCACCCTATCATGCATGATCAAGGGCAATTGAGAGCTTAGAAAAATTGGCACATTTCATCACTTTGAGTATGAAATGCCCCAATTCTCCTTGTGTTCAAATTAACGTCCAATTTGAACACACAAAACAAAACAATTCTTATCTTTCAAAATTTTAACTTCCAATTTTGTTTACTCATTTTACCTTACCAACCATTCTTTAACCAGTTAAGTCCATTGGTGAATTGAGTCCTCTAAAAGAGAAGAAAGTGTCAAATAAGGGGTAGTTTAAAGCAAGAGCGAGGTGTCATGCCATTGATAATGAATCCCCAAAAGAGGATTAAACCATTAAGCATGGAACTTAATCTCAAGCTTAAACAATCCCAAGATTGAAACAACCCTCAAAGCAAACAAAGAGTGAAGAAATGAGGGAGGTTGCAGAGATTATGCTTGCTGAAAATAAGTGAGAAAAGCACTAAAACAATACAATCAACTCAAACAAGTGGTGTCTAAAGGCCTAAAACACTAAACTTGTGAGGACACTTACATTACAAGCATGCAATACAAGACTCAAATGACTTAACCAACCCAAAACAGTGTTAAAACAGTCCAAAATAGAGGTTAAAACATGCTAGAATTAAGCTATAAATGGCTAGAAAAATAAGCTAACATATAGAGCTATCTAGGCTAACAAACAAGGCACAAGGAGGGGAGGCTAACCCCTCCAAATTTAGACTTCAAAACATGATTTTCCCTACTGAAATTACTCTAAAATTCAGTGCTCAAGAGCCCAAAAAGATGGTTTGAAAGTGGGAAACAAAGGTGGAAAGGCTTTACAAACAAGGAATAAAGAAGGGTGAGCCACCCCCTAACCTTAAAAAGCCTAAAACCACCAATTTCAGCCCATAAAAATAGAGTTTTTTATAGCCCAAAACAGCCCAAAATCAGTGGGAAAAAGATAGAATAACAAGTATGCAAAACAAGTTAAAAAGGCAAGTATTATACCTCTTGAAGCAAAGATCAACTTTAGGCAACAATTCAATCCAAAACCACATTCAAGAGCTCCAAGAAGACTTCAACGAATCTCAGCTCAAAGATGAACAACTTTGGTTAAGGAGGTGTAGGCAAAAGTGTAGTGTATGTAGGCTAATGTGCACAAATTTGCAAGAGAGAGAGAGAGAGATAATTTTTGTTCCAAAAATTCTAACCCTCAAAAATAGGGGAGGAGACCCCTTATATATAGAAAAACATGCATTTGGCTGAGATAAATCCCTCCATACACGTGTAGGGAGATGTAACCAATTATGGTTACAACTGAAACAACTGTCAACAAAATATCTGCAAAAAAGATACTGATGGCTGGTAGGCCACACCATTGGCCGGCAAGGCACAAGGGTGGCCGACAGGGCACAATTCGTGGCCGGCAGTCCACCAGAGGAGGCCTGCAGGTCCCAAGGTCTTGAGGTTTGAAGCACTAAGGTTTTAGGCTTCAAACACTAAGGTTTTGGTCCAAAACAAGGCATAAAATGGATAGGGTTTTAAGGCTTAAAGATAGGGCATTCCGCCGAAGACTTCGAGCACTAAAATGAGCACATGCAATCATAATCATCGAGTGCACAAGCGATGACGTTCAAGTCTGGAGGACAGTAAAAAATGGGGTGTCTACAGTCCCAAATTGGGAGGGGCCTTATAGAATCATCTCGGTCGCCGGCAATAGAGCATATCGGTTTAAGGATAGTGATGGCAAAGAGTTGCTAAGACCCTGGAGCACTTGCAACCTGAAGTTTTTGTATCATTAGATTTTTGTCTTTCGAAGTTTATGTCATTAGCCGAAGTAAAAATAAAATTTTAGTTTGATTTTTGGGAATTTGAAAATTTATGTGATAAGACTAACCAGTCCTACGGCGATGTTTCTGAATGAAACATGACGAATAACTTAGACTTATTATATGGCAGAGTCGAATTATTCTTGCATATAATAGAGTTAAACTAAGTTGGCGATGTTTCTGAATGAAACATAACGAATAACTTAGACTTATTATATGACAGAGTTGAATTATACTTGCATATAATAAAGTTGAACTAAGTTAGCGATGTTTCTGAATGAAACATGACGAATAACTTAAACTTATTATATAGCAGAGTTGAATTATACTTGCATATAATAGAGTTGAACTAAGTTGGCAATGTTTCTGAATGAAACAAGACGAATAACTTAGACTTATTATATGGCAGAGTTGAATTATACTTGCATATAATAGAGTTGAACTAAGTTGGCGATGTTTCTGAATGAAACATGACGAATAACTTAGACTCATTATATGGTAGAGTTGAATTATACTTGCATAAAATGGAGTTGAACTAAGTTGAATTAACCTGGACTTGCCATATTAGCAGAGTCAAACTCAGAATGGAACTAAGTTCATTAACAGAGAAACCAAGGTTGAAACACCTCGGGAAGCCTTTGTTTGAATCTGACTTCGGCGAAAGACCATAGTCACATGCTTAATGTGAACTTAAGTGGAACTTAGGTTCACAGGGGCAGGGAGCTGGAGTGATGAACAAACTTAAGAGTTTGACACTTGTTGAAATTTTCAGAAATGGGCTAACACTTGTTGAAATTTTGGAGAAATTTACAAGTTAGAGTTAGCCAAGGTAATTATGAATAAAGTATCCGAGATACATGTTACCCGAGGTGACTAACCAGGTTGTCAAAACTTGGAAAATGATGAAGTCTTAATAGAAAATAGCATATGGAGGTAAAAAAGTAATACTAAATAACACTTGTAAAAATATTTTTATTTTTAAAGTGTTAGCCAAGGTATGAAAATGGTTGACCGAGGCAAACAATCAAGGTTTATCCAAGGTACTATATCTCGGAGTTATTATACAGTTAAAGTATACTTTGAAGAAATGCAAAAATATTCTAAGTTTGGAAGCATGAAAAGCATGAAAGAAAGCAGTAAACATGCATAGAAGAAAAGAAGGCATACATTCAACACTTGGAAGAAAATATAAGACTTGCATTCAGAAAAGAAACTTGTTCGAATACAAAAAGGCACTTCAGCCTGGCATAAGAGATTACTTGTTCATCTACAAAGACAAAAGGGGCACATCGGCCAAATATAAAGCTAACATTGTTTAAACAAAAGATTACAACTGTCCAAAAGTAAGAAGGAAAAGTACAAAAGGGAGGAAAAAACCAAAGTTCATGCATTTTCCACTGTCTGCCTTGCCTTGGCAATTGGCGTTGTGTCAGCCTCAGCAGACAGCTAGGCAAACCTTTCAGCCTGGACCTCGGCATCGATCTCACGCAGTGTGTCATCTAGGCTCTTGTTGGCAGTCTCAGCCTCGGCCTCAGAAGTGGTCTTTTGAACCTTATCCTCCTCATCCTGAGTCAAGTCAAGGACTTGCTCATTCAGAGTTGGGGATTTGGCCACAGCAGAACCTTTGCCACCAGTCTCAACTTCAGCTTCTTTGTCCCCCTCAGCCTCATCCTTAGACTGGCTTGGAGCGGGAGGGAACGGCATAACAAGTCGGCTTTCGTCCCTGAGGAGCGAGCCGTTGGGAATAGAAAGCTCCTTCAAAGCAGCCATCCAACCAAAGGTGTAATCCCTGTTGCATGCCTGTTTGACTTGTTTCTTGTATTCATCACGGACATCGGCTGCCCCCTCGGCGTAGGCCTTCTCATCAGCCACTTTGATTTTAGCCGCCTTTGTAGCCAGTGCTGTTTGGAGCTCGGTTTGGGCCTAGGCCTCTTTCTCCTTGGCCTCTTTTGCCTCGGCCTGAGCAACCCCGGCAATATTTTTAGCACCCTCGGCACGGTCCTCAATTTTCTTCAAGGCTGACTCAGTAGCCTTGGCCTGATCCAGAAGACCTCAGATACGGGCCTCGGCTTTGTTTAGTGAGGAAAGGAGTTTGGCTTCCTTCTTTGTTTTTTCGGTTAGTTCTTTCTTGAACTCATTGGTCTTGACTGCAAGGGAGTGACCCTGCTGGATAGCCTGCAAGAGTGCAAAGAAAGTTCGTTAAGTATGAAAACCAAAGTTAAAATTAGATCAAAAATTACAAGTGTTGAGACTTACCAAGATTCAATGCTGCATCATAATCGCGTAATTTTCATGCTCCGAAAGCTCGGCCGTCCGATTGATGTCAGTTGGGAGTAAAACGGCGATAGAAATGGCGGCACCAACTTCTAGACTGTCGAGCGCGCTGTCCCCAGCTAGAAGAGGTCGGTCTCCAGCCATGACAGATGGAGTCTCGGGAGCGTCGGCGCGAAATCGAGAGGGCTCAAAAGAACCACCAGACCTCGGCTTTTTTGGTTGGGGTTGGTCGGATGCCTCGGCCTTGGCAGACTTCTCTACTTCAGCCAATTTTGAAATTGGCACTATGTCCTCTGACTCCACCTTAGCAGCGCTAGGCTTGGCCGTGGCCATTTTAACCCTTTTTGCCTTGGGTTTTGGCTGTGATTGGGAAGGAGAGGAGGAGTGGACTGACACCACCCCCAGGATGTCGGCAAGGAGGTCATTCAGAATGATCTTTGCACGGCCCATTTCTTCGGCGGTGGCGGCAACAGTGATCTTGGTGCCAAAACAAATTGCTAGAAGGGCTATGGGAGGACTGGTTGGATCAAAGGCCGATGCTTCCAATTCTCGACGTCGGCGGCTACGAGTTCTGCCTGTAGGAGCAGAAAGTGGAGCTCGGTATCGGCATTGGCGCTGGGATGGAAGTATCAACTGAGGGGCAAAAGTGGATGGCTGGTCAACTGGGTCAGAGGTGGAGGCCTGATTTGGCCTTGGAGATGAGGCTGTTGGAGGAGTTAATGAAGAAGGTGGAGTTTTGCTTTTTTTGGAGACGTCGAGCAGAGGACTCCTATACGTCGGAATGAAGTTGAGGAGGACTGGGGCCTTACGCACTTCAATGGGCAAACAAATAAGGCACACCAGATCCTTGCTTGGCACGTAGTATTAGCGGAAGTCCTTCTCAAGCTGAGGAAGGGCTGTAAAAACACAAAAGAGAACACTAGAAACTGAAAGATAGTTAAGTAAAGCTACAGAGAAAGGGACTTTGGGAGGGGACTAGGTCATTACCCTTGTCATCCCTAAAAACTTCACGGCACAAAGAGAAGAGGTGGAGTTCATTATCTAGCGCAAACTCCCAATTGCCCAAGACAATTAGGTAGTCGTTTGCCGCGCCTTTATTAGAATCTGGGATATCGGCTATCAGCTTGTATTGCGTAGATCTCAGCTTGAGGTAATAGGTGTAACCTTTGGGTTTTTTTAAGCTACACATGGTGTAGCAGTATTGTAAACACCCCATTTTTGACCGCCCTTAAGACTTGGGCACTACTAATGGTTTATTTGGTGATGAAAGATGTGCAGGGCAAAGGGTCGATTTCTTCAGCAAGGAGAGAGTCAAATCCCAACTTCACACCCCTTTTTGGACCAAAACTATTTTGAATGGTTTTTAGACCTTAAAACCCTCTCTTTCAAAACATTTTGAAAATAGGTTCCTATGATGTCCCGACGCTCGTATTTTGTTAAATGTCGCGCCTTTCGGTAAACCGAGCAAGGACAAAGTGGAAATGAATGAAGGAGAGATGAAATCTTTTGAAAAATCTTTTAAAACACCTTGTTTAGGGGTTTGGAGTTGAAGAAAAGAGGAGAGGAGAGGAGAGGAGAAAACAAGTTTGGGAGAAGTTCGGCATGAATCCGGGTAGGATCGAAACTGAGCGGCTTCACCAAAGTAGGCATAACTTTTTTTATAGTTGGAATTTTGATGCAAGGCTGCCACCATTGGAAAGATTACTTCCGGGGCTTCAATTTGGACACAAGAATGACCTAAAAATGAGTCTAGATGAAGGAGATATGCCCGTTTCAAGTAGGATCTACAGAGCAGATTTTCTTTGCCGGCCACTGGTGAAGGGTACCGGCCATGGATGATGTAGTGCCGGCCACCAGTGATGGCCGGCCGGCCAACAATGTCAAAATCAGATTTTTTGCAGATCTTTTACCTCTAACTGTTATGCACAAGCCCCCAGCTCAGATATTTCAACCAAAAGCTTTGAATTGCTATATATGAAGCCAAATATCTCATATTCAAAAAAAAGGAACTTCTTGAGCAAGTTTTGAGAGCTCCTCTCACTAAAACTCCCTCTCTCTCTACAATTTTCAGAGTTTGATCTCTGCCTCTCTCTCTAAAGCCTCTCCCTCTTGCCTTTTGCGCATGCAAGTAGAGAAATACCTCTCTTTTGCCTAGACATCCTTGGTGAAAGTGGTCCATCTTTGGGAGGAGGTTGCTTGAAGCTTACTTGGGACTTTGTTGGAGCTCCAAAAGGTGTTTTGGCTTAGATTTTGGGCTGATTTTGCAGCTGTGCATCAAGGGTAACATCTCTCTCCCTTTAAGCTTGTTTTACACATTTGCTTGGCCATCTTTCCACACTACTTTGGGGCTATTTTTGGGGGTGGTGTTGAACTACAAAAACCTCTATTTTTCCTCTATTTTTCAGTCCTAAAAGTCTTGGTTTGTGCCTTGGTTGGCTAGGGGGTTGTCCTCCCTTTTGCTCCTTGGCTTGTAAGGCCTTGTGAGCTAACCTTCAAACTTTTCAAACAACTTCTTTTTGGCCTTAGAACCACTGAAATCCAGAGGATTTTCAGTGGTAGAAACCCTATTTTGAGGGCCCAAATAGTAGAGGGTGGTCCCCTCTCCTCTTGTCTTGCTTGCTAGTGTTGATGGCCAACCAAATGAGCATGTGTTTTTACTTCTTTATAGCTTTGTTTAGGCTCATTTTTGTGACTTATCAGACCTGCCATAACTCTGTTTTTGGCTGTCTTGGTCACCTCTTGCATGCTTATTGCACTTGTAGTGTAAATCCTCTTGCTTACCTTGTTAGCCTTACAAAGTAGCATGCTTTTGTGGCTTGTGTTAGCTCTTTTCAAGCATGTTTTTGTGACTTTTAGGACATGTTATAACTCTGATTTTGATTGGTGGGCTCACTCCTTGCATGGTTTATACGCTTGTAGTGTATTTCTCACAAACTAGCCTTGTGTGCTTCATAAAGTAGCATGTCATTCTAGCTTGATTTGAGTCCATTTCAACATGTTCTTGGTGTTGTTTTACCATGTCACACCTCTTTTAGGGTTTGGTTTAATAGCTCCTTGCATGCTCCATGCACTTGTAGTGCATTTCCATAAAATAGCCTAATATGCATCATGCTTTGACATGTCATTTTAGCATGCTTTTGGCTTAGCTCTGAGAGGACTTTGTTCATGTTTTAGCATGTTTAGGGTCTGATTTATGTTGTCTTGGTCATGCATGACTTGTTTTGTATAGCCTTGTTCAATCTAGCTTGTTAGCTTTGTGTATTGAGTCTTCTAGCATGCATTACTTGGACTATTTTAATGATTTGGAATCATTCATAATGTGATTTCAGTTCATGTTTCATGTCCATGTATTCACATTTGTCACTCATTCAATGCTTTGGAGGGTTTCCCCCTTTATACCTTAACATGAATCATTGTGTATGCCTTCATGCCTTAGCTTGCGAGCCATCATTTCAGTGCTTATTTGGGGTTATTTTGCCATGATATAACTTTGATTTTTGTTGGTGAAGTCATCTCATGCTTGGTTTTGGTAGGTGTAGTGTAATCCTCCATATTGGCCTTATATACTCCATGCTTCATGCCTTCATGCTAGCTTGTTTTGGGTCTGGTCCATACATGTTTTAGCATCATTTTGACATGCTCTAGGACTGTTTTGGGTTGCCTTGATCACATGCTTTAGGTTTTGCATAATTGTAGTACAAGTGCCTATGCTAGCTTCAAGCTTCGGGCATCATAGCATGCTTCATTTGTGTTGTGTACATGATTTGGCATCATCTAACATGTTATTTCAGAGCTTTTAGCATTGCCATATTAGCACTTCATTTACTCTTTAAGTGCCTTTGAGTGTTATGCATTATTGCCTTATTTGTGGCCTAGCTTGTATGCTTGCATACCTTGACCTTTGAGCCTTTATCTCAGCATGTTTTTGGTCTTTGTTAAGACCTATTTGAGCTCTCTCCATGCTTGGTTCATGCATATGTGCCATGCATTGCATGTCTCCTTTGTAATCCTATTTGCTAGCTTTAATGCTTAAGGACCATTGCATACTTTACTTGTGTTGATTAAATGATTTGGCATCATTTCTTACCTCATTTCAGTGCACTTAGTGTTGCTACACTTCCACTTTTGTCACTCTTTGAGCACTCTCGAGAGTTGTGCTCTTAGGCCTCTTTGATAGGCCATTGCATTGTGCATGCAGGCCTTGTCTTTTGGTGCCTTTGTTTTGGTATTATGGCCACTGATTTGGGCATGACTGAGGTCTATCCTTTTGGTTTAAGTCCAGTGAATATGCTATGTATATTGCATTGAGTATGCCATAATGTTCATTGCATGTAGTATGCCATCCTACATTGCATTGTGCATGCCACGTGGTTATTTGCATTGTGTATGCCAAGTTATTTTGCCTTGCATTGAGTATGCATGTCCCTAACATTGCTAATTTGTCCTTGTAGCATTGCATTGTGTATGTATGCATTAGCATTGTTCGCATATCATTAGCTTTGTTAAATTAATCATATCACATAGCATTGAGTATGCCATGTAGTTACATGTTTGCGTGCTTAAGTCATATTGCATGTTTGCCATGCTTGTGTTGCATTGTTGTTTGGATTAAGTATTAATCCGAGCACGAGAAACGAGGGACGTTTCATACTTCAAGTGATGAAACGTGCCTCAATTCTCGGTCGCTGACGCTCTTGACGATGCATGATAGAGTTCTAGGCATTTATGTGTTTTTGTGCATTCATTCTACATTGATTTGCACAAGTTGGATCTTTGGCCATCATGCATCGGGATGCGTGATTGATGGTCTTGGATCCGATTATGCCTCTCCCTTGATGTTTTGAGGTGATATGGGGTGGCATAGTGCGTACATATCCTTGGAAGACCATCCATTTCCTCTGTTTTGTGCTCTGCTGCAACTTGGTGTCACAGCAGACCAGTGGCCGGCACCCCCTTATTGTTGGCCGATAGCTCTTCACCTTTGGCCGGCAGTGCCTACTATTGGCTGGCAGGGAGGTCGGCAGTAGCTTCTCATGGCCGGCAGGCCACTGGTGCACTCCTCAGCATGGTTTTGGTAAGATCCAGCAGCAAGTTCTTAAGGACACCCTGCAGACAGAGCCTCAAGAAAGCAACTGGAGAGCTTTTCGGGACGGCAACCGAGCATGCATCCTCTTCTCCTTCAATTAGCGCTGGAACAGCATTGTTTATTGCTTACTTGTTAGTTAGCATTTGGATTTGTAATTTAATTAGTTAATCTGTTAATTAATTAAGTTTTGTAATAATTAGTTGTAGCTAGTTATTCAATTTGGTTTGTAATAATTAGACTAATTAGATTATTAGATTAGTTAGAATAGCTTAGCGTAGCTAGCTTAACGTATTCATTCGGACCCTCCGTCGAGAGGGCGAACTTTGTAATAAGTGTGCGTGTGTGTGATGCATGTCTTCCAACCCCACGTCTTTCTTCCTTTTATTTACCAGCTTTTGATGGTTAGTTTTAGGGCATGTTTCAATTAGCATACTTATGCTTGCATGCGTGCATCCATTCATCTGTCTTGCATGCATCGGGCTCGGCACATCATACAAACTGCATTGTATTTCAATTCCTATTTGAATACATGTATCAATTGTTGCATTCTTATGCCATCTTAGAATAGCCGAGCCTATTTCTAGTTGCATTTTGCATGTGTTGCATTAGCCATCTTAACATGAACTAGGATCATGCATGATTTCTAACTAGTTCTTTGTTTTGGCTCGGAGTACACTGTGAGTGTTTATGCTTCAGCATACTGTATGTGTGTTATTGATTGCCATGATAGCATGCTTGACATGAGACTAACTGCTTAGTTGATATAACTGCCTGAATGCCTGTGGGTGAAGGTTGGATTACTTGAATTGGAACAATTCATCAAATCCTTGTTTTAGCCTACTTGCGAGTAGCGAACCTCAAACCATTTTCAAAAAAACGGATATGCAATGTTTTGTTCCAACCTAGGCGATCTAGTCTATATTTGTGTGCTGTGCGTATCACATAGTAATTCTAGGTTAATAACCGGAATAAGAACCCATGTGTTTTCAAAAATAAAATATCATGTTAGTAAAGGCCGATCTTTGATCGGGCGAGCGGGGGTGCTTATTGCATGACCTTCCCCTCTCGTACCCAAGTTCCCGAGCCGAGGCAACTTTGGTGATGACGGACACGTGGCCTTAGGCACGAGTCAGGGTTTCCTAAATTCCCCCAAAACAAAATATTTAGGTGGCGACTCTGTATCTGGCAAAGTAGTCCATGTTTGGCACTTCTTTACAAAAATCAATTTTTCAAAACGATTTGCCGGATTTGGACTCTTTGGTGATTTATCGGTCTTGCATTGCACTTTGCGAGATCAGATTCAGAACCATGACATTGAGTCCGAACTGTAGTAAGCCCAAATGAACAAAATGGGATTTCGCGCCATATTTCGCGCGTGGAGCTCGTGACTTTCGGGCGGTCCACAAGTATTGGATATTAGAGAGTGATTTTGGAATTTTACCGACGTGCCAGTTCAGCAATACCATTGATGATCCTAAAGGAGTTAACGGCCAGCTGTATGGGATTGAGTTTATAATAATGGAGGACTTCCCTAAAGAGGATATCTAGGGGAAACCTAACTCCTCCTTTAACAATAGAGATGACTGGGAATGGCATGTAATCCTGGCCAGGCATAATTGAGTCGTCTTTCCCAGCTAACCTTAGATGGACGTCGGCTGAAATGAAAAACTCTTGCCTAAAGTACTCCAACTTGGCAGGGGTGTCTACTCTCCACTTAAACATTCCCATAATGTCGGCTTAGTGAAGATTGGTGCAAAATTTCAGAAAGGAATATTTGGTATGGGTTCAAATACCTTGGCTATACCCTAAAATGGTACCGGAGCTAGGGTTTTTTTAGATCTGAGGGGGGTTTTTGTTTCAGTTTTTCCTAAGTATTTGGTTTCTAAACAAATCCAAGCCTATGGTCTATGCAAGTGAACAAAAAATTCAAAGGCAGAATCTGGATACAGAACAAGAAGACCAGACAAGAAATATAATTCAGAAATCAAGATTGAAACAAGAAACAAGAGCAAGAATCTGAAAGACTGACAAAGCAAACAGAAATAGAACGAAGTTCAGGGCCAAGAAGGATTCAAAGGCAAAATTCAAGAATCACAAATGTAGAATCCCAAATCTACAAAACACTGAGTGAGTGTGTGGAGGCAGTCCACGCAAATCACAAATGTGATTGATAGTCAAAAGACATAGTGACAAACTTCAAAACATAAACCAAATTCAAGGAATCGACTCATGATACAACGAGTGCGAGATTTAACAAACAACAATGCAATAAAAAGAGCATATGGCGAGTTCATGAAAGAAACATATTCGGAATAGTGGAAGACTGAGATTTGAAAAGACAGAAATTGAGAACTTACCAAATAGAGTCGAGGAAACGAGACTGGAAAGAAATTCGCCGAAGTCCAACGATGGTATTGTCTAGAGCCCGATGGTAAAAAGTTTGCCGAAGAAGATGAATGAAACGGTTGCAGAGCTTTGAAAAAACAGTAATGGCAGTTCGAGAGTGGAAGTTTAGAGAGAGAAAATTTGTGAAATGAGGGAGATTGTTTTTTGCAAAAGTGAAGAGATGAAGAGAAAGGGAGAAGTTTTGTCAAAATTGTGAAAAGGCAGGAAACCATAATGATGTGCCTTGGATGACGTGTTTCGCAATGGCGTGTGCAAAAGCAACGCGTCTTGATAGCACATGTCAGGCACGAACTAATGAGAGAAGGACGCGTGACGGAAACGATTGAGAAAACCGTGTGTGACAGTTCATGAGCAGATAAAACTCTTGGAGTTCTTGATTTAATGAAGCAAAAACCTCAGCTAGAGGAACGATTTTAGTTAAGATACTTAATGAACTTGGTTCTTGGTTCTTGATCCCTGATAAAAATGGACAGTTAAGTACTAGGTACTTGAAGCCGACGAGTCATGATCTCGGTCGAAGGAAAGAATGAATTTTAACCGACATAATATATGAATAAGCAATGTAGGTTCCATCACCTCAAGTTGCCAAGGTAATAGCACCTAGGGGAAATTATGGGAACATATTTTGTGAATGACAGCACGTGGCTAAGGGGACGCCGAAGTGTTAGCCGAGATGCCACGTGGCCTAGTCTTGATGCCGAGGTGATCTCGGTCCTAGAACTGAGGAGGATCTCAGTCTGGATAAAGATAAAACTCTTAGGGAGTTTATCCCTATCTAGCTGAGAGTCTAGGATGAGTATTAAGCCTGAGTCTACTGAAGTGAGACTTCTACAGGGATCAAGTCAGTGCTGGTTATAAAAGCAGGGCATCCTCGTGGGTCTAAGAAAGGTTTTTTTATGTTCTGTCTAGTGAGTTAAGCACTATTTGTTATCTTTGAGAGATATTCGATTACTGACTTGATCGTCGAAATGCCCCTGGGTGGACGAACCACCACCGGATTCTCATCTTCTTTTGCAGGTTGTTGGGCTTAATCTATTATGCCGGTGCTCTCCAGCTGAGCTCTCTTTTTGGTCTGTTGGTCAAAAATCAACACCCACAACTTCTATGTTGACATAAAATTTGTTTAGCCTTAACCATTGTTATATGCTCTTAGAAATTTGGCATGAGTTTTTTTTTTTTTTTTTTGGCTTTTTAGCTATGATAATGCAATATGGTTGGTGAGGTGTGGGTCGGATTGATCCACGTACTCCACGGGTCTACTAGTTTTCGTCTTCTTGGTGCACGTCTGCACAAGGTCCAATGGGAAGGTACCAATACTGAAGTGGTTCCTCCCTGTGGACTCTCTGATAGTTAAGTTAGACATGAAGTGGTCGAAAAAGAGAGATTAGAGAAAGTTGAGGGTTTTGAGAGAAGAGAGAGAGAGAGTATTACTTGCCACCAAACGTTCTTCAGAAGTTTTCTTATATCCCTCACTAATCATTTCTTTGTCCCTTTGTGCTGTCTCATTGGCCGAAAGCCTATAGTCTACTTGCCGCCGACCGTGACAGCTTCACCATGCCTAGAAACGAGAGGTCTTGTTACATTTAATGCCCTAACAGCCTCATTTAATGCCTGGTATATGGACTCAATAACTCTGTAAGATCTTTGTCTGCCACGTAACTAACTCCCTGATTGACAAGTGTTTAAATGTCACAGGGCCTGAACCAATATAAGTTCTTCAGTGAACCTCTTGTTGAGCTTCGCCTACTGGGCTACAACTAAATGACCATTCGGGCTACCCGTGATGCCTGTGGGTTGGGCCTTCTTGGGCTGTGTGGGCCATGCCTATCAAGCTATAAAAAGACAAAATAAGCTAAAAAGCCAATAAGACAAAATGTCACATTCAAATTATAATCATTTTATTATTTCTCTTACAAAAGTCAAAAAACCAAAAAGTTCATTCTAAACGAGACTTTTTAGCTATAGATTAAAATTAAAAAGTTAAAAAATCAACCCATATTCCAAACGAAGACTTTGTTAAAGATGAAGTTTGAGTAGAATAAAAACAAAGAAAGGATTGAGTATTTATACCTTTTTATGAGGCTTTTTGTTAAGTTATTTATTTGTCTTGTTATTTTTTTTTTTAATATTGATTATTGAATTTCTAGATTATTATTTTGTTATTAGACTATCATTATTTAATTGGATGTAATTATATTTATAAAATATTATTTTGTTAATGGGAGTAATTACTCCCACCATCCATTGATGGCTCACTAGTGGTAGGGTTGCAACTCGGGCGGGTTCGGTCGGGTTGGGGGTCTGCCCAAGTCCGACCCGAATTGCCCAGAGCAGTGCCCAAGCCCCGCCCAAGCCCGAACATGAACCCGAGTTTTACTGCCCAAGCCTGGCCCAAGCTTTGTATTTTGAACTCGGGTTAGACCGAATTGCCCAGAAACTTGTAGGTAGATTTGTTTTGAAACCTGTAGGTAGAATTGATAATTAACAAAGAATTGAGAATTATTCAAAGTTATTTTCTGGTCACCAAAAAATAAAAATTAAAAATTAAGACTAACTCTTTTACTTAATTTATATATATTATATAATTTATTAAATTATATATATATTATATATTATATAATTTATATAATATATTAAATTCAATTCGGGTTCGGGTTGCTCGGGTTGGCCATTGGTTCTGCCCAAGCCCGGCCCGAATTACAATTCGGGTATCAAAAATCTGCCCAGGCCCGTCCAGATTACAAGATATAGTTGACCAAGCCCTAAAAAAACTCGGGCTGGGCTCGAGTTGCTCGGGTTGAGCCCCGAGCCCGCCCGAGTTGCACCCTAACTAGTAGTCCTAATTGAATACTTGTGAGCGAATTTTTTTAAAATTTTAAAATTTTTAAATGTGATAGCTTGTGATATTGTCGACGCATGCACTGCGTTTGATACCTAAGTATATGCTCCTACATCATTAACTCATTATATATATATATATATTATTAAAAATAATATATATATATTTTTTTATTTTTCTAAGAGAGCAGGTCAGTATGTATTTTTTTTAATTATAAATAAAATTATACATAAACTCAAATATAATTTAAATTATACTAATTTTACTTATTTTATATAAATTTTATTTGACAAATATTTATTTTTCATATATTTTTCATAATAAATTGAGATAATCCACAAACCTAATGCCAATTTTGCGTTTCACGTTTTTTTTTTTCCTTAATTCTTTCAAGCGTATTAGGATTTTTTTTTAATGCTAAATTATTTTTTTTCTTCTTATTTTTCTGTGTATTGTTCTATAACCAATACCAATTCTATATTATTATATATTATGGATTTGTCATTTAAATTTTATAATGATTCTATATATGAAATTATATTTCATTTCTTACATTATTTTATATAATCATAACTCATATGAAGAAAATTCTACACAACAATAATATTCTCGAGGAATCTCTAAAGTTTAGATTTATTACTTGAGTTACTTTTTAAATTGTTGAACAGTAATTTCTTTTATGTTTTGATATCATATTACAGATGATTAATCATTTCACACACTGAAATATATATACATCGTTTGGATGTTTTCATTATTTATTTTTTTGGATTTAGATGTTATGTGATTCTTTCTTGGTTAGTTGTTGTTGAATTTCTTTTATATAGTTGATATTTTAATTTAATTAAGAATGTTTATTTTACAATCTTATAATTTAATACATATCATATAAAATCATTAATCCAACTACAACATATTTATATTTAATTTTTTTAATAAATTTTATATAATTTCCTTTTCTGCATATTTTTATCTTCCAAATGAATATAAAAGAAAAATAAATAGTTCGAATTACTTGTTTGGGAGCTTTTTTGATAAATTCACTTTCTAAGAGTTTTATTCCATCCAACCCATATTCTTTTTAACTATTCCATTAAGTCTTATATGAGGTAAGAAGACCAAAACACCCTCAATCTCTCATGCCTCTATTAATGTTGATTGTCATTATGTTTTGGTAGTTCCCATAGATCAGGATATTAACTATCATTATATTCACATTAATTTGAAAATGAATTTTTGTCTTTGTTACATGATGTGAATATTCAGTAATAAACATAATGAATGTGAATATTCACATGAATTCTAGAATATAGATAAAAGACACCATGATCATGGTGACGTGTGTGAAAGTTTACAATTGGAGGCAAAAAATTGGACAATATTAAATAGAAATATATACTTTTCAATGACAATCTTCGTGTTATATCCACATACAAATGTTAATGTTCACAATGTTATATCAATATGATCATAGTAACATGTGTGAAAGTTCGTATTGGGGCACAAAAAATGGACAATATTAAGTAGGAATAAATACTTTTCAATGGTAATCTTTCATATTATATCCACATACAAATGTTAATGTCCACAATAGTAATGTGAGGTTCCCATTAACAACCTCTGTTTTGAATATAAGAATGATGTTAATGTTTACATTGTAGCTTACAAAGTACAAAAATATGACAGTATCAACAATACATTAACCACACACCACTATTTTTTTAGGTAATCAAACATGATGTGAATAAGAATGTACAAATGATGTGAATGTTCACCAGTAGCAACACACATAGACAATAATATATCAAACCACCATTTCATTATTTTTTGAAAAAAAAAAAAAAAAAACAACAACAATAACAAAATATAGAGGGTTCACATCCTTTGAACACATCAACACTAACAGCAACCACAATCACAAAAAGGGTAAAAATAACATATTATCACTGCTTAAAAATAAGAATGTTCACATGTTGTGAACGTTCACATCACTACATTAGATGAAATATAATTTTCTGAAAAAGGTGTTGTGAACGTTCACATCAAATAAGAGAGAAAGTACAAAAACATGACAGCATCAACAATGCATTAACCACACACCATTATTTTTTTGGGTAATCAAACATGATGTGAATAAAAATGTACAGATGATATAAATGTTCACATCACAACACTAGCTATACACATAGACAATAATATATCAAACCATTATTTCATTATTTTTTGAAAAAAAAAAAAGAAAAAAAAAGAGGGTTCACATCCTTTGAATACCATCAACACCAATAACAAAAAGAGGGAAAATAACATACTATCACTACTTAAAAAGAAGAATGTTCACATGTTGTGAACGTTCATATCACTACATTAGATGAGAGAGAATTTTCCAGAAAGGTGTTGTGAACGTTTACATCAGATAAGAAGAAATTCTCAGGGCATTGAAGCCATTAAAGAACTTTCTGGAAAAGTGTTCATTTTATAAGATTATCAAATTTTTTGGCAAGTTTAATGAAAATGGAGCTTTTTTGGTTTAGGGTTTAGGGATATTAAATATCAACATTAAAGTTTGATGAAAATGGAGCTTTTTTGATTTAGGGTTTAGACACATTAAATATCAACATTAAATATAAGGGTGTAAGAGCCTAAGAAAATAGTGTAAATCAAGAAAATGATTTTATGGAATAAAAGTACACATACATGGGATTAAATGGGTTAAAAAATTCCTTCATATACTTCTTGGGTTAGAACACTTCTAAATAGGATTCATCAATAAAAATCCATACTTTGGGTTTTAAGTCTATTTTACTAATTCTTCTTTTAATTTAACTGTTATTTTTAATATCAAAAAGAGTATTTACTTTATTATTTTATAATTTAATATATATCATATAAAATTAGTATATGATAATAACCCTTTCATAATACGATAGAACTAAAATTAATATATATAAGTATTCAAGTACAATTTTATAAAACGATAGCACCAATATTATCAAAATAAATAATTAAAATCATATTTTAATTTTAATTTTAAATTAAAATTAAAATTATTTTTAATAACACGCATTATACCATCAAATATTGAAAAAAACATAAAAATGCATGCATTGTACGGGTGAACGGCTAGTTTGTTATATATTTGTTAGACATTTGTTGGTGTTGAAGTTGTGAGACATTATTTATAGAGCATTGCTATTGAAGATTAAAAAAAATTAGATTTAAATTTCAAATTTAATGTGACAGTCAATTATGATATTAAATTCAACACTCTTTTTTATATTTTCTCTAATCATCTGCCAATCATATCATTTGCACATCATTTGGTCTAGAAAATGAGTATACAAAGTGGTTTATATATCATTTTCTTATTTATAAGGTAAATTATACTAATCTCAAAGTGAAAAAATATATATAATAAGTTTTAAAATTTTAATATAATTATATTAAGATTTTATAGAGTTGTAATTCATTAATTATGTAGTTAGAAAAATGATATTTTTATTTGTTTTATACCAAAATATATATTTTATCTTTTTTTTTTTCTTACATCATCTGCATTAATTTTAATTATTTTAATTTTATTAAAGAAAAACCAATAAAATTCTGTCAAAATTGTAAAACTAATATATCCTCTCTAATTTTGAAGAGAAGTTAATGCAACTTTCCATTATTATCATCATTACATATATGTCATAAATATATCAACTTGGATTTTGATTATTCTTAGGCTTTGGCTCTTCTCTTTGACTAAAAAATATAAAAATAAATATTTAATTATGTTAAAAAGTTTAACACGACACTTAACCACCAAATTTACAAGTTTAACAACTACAAATATAAAGTCCACTCATCATTATAGAGATTCAAATTTAATATCTCAAAAACAAAGTAAATGATATTATAAATCAAATATTACTGAGCCACATCAATATCAATAAGTATTGTGATTGATTTTTTAAATTTAAGATTTCAGAGTTTATCAATATATTAAGGCCTCGTTGGGTAATTACACATTATAATCTAAAAATCAAAAAAGAGTTTAAAAGATCAACAAATACCAAAAAATTAAATATTCATTTTCATTCACTTTACTTCTTTTTTTTCACGTATGCTCATAAAAAAATTAAAAACTCATCCAAAATATATTAATTTTTTTCATCTTATAATTTAGTTAAAAAAATTATTAAAAAAAGTTATTTCCAAATGATCCTTAAATTTAAGATTTCAAAAGCAACACAAATGAAATTATAAATCAAATATCAGCGACCCACATCAACATGGACATATAATACTGTGACTGATCTTTCTCTACATATATAAAAAAAGTGATATATAGTTGAATAATTTAATTCCTTTGAGGCCCCGTGTTTGTCAAGTGGGTTGGGGCTAAAATAGCCACAAAAGACAAAACAGGCTTATTTTAGTCCCAAAAAAACAAAACATCACATCCAACCCATAATCATTACACTATTCTCTCACAAAAAAACTCAAAAAAGCCAAAAAGTCAAAAAAGCTCTTCCCAAATCAAGCTTTTAAGCCCAGGCTAAAATAGCCAAAAAATCAAAAAGCCAAAAAGCCAACCCACTTCCCAAACCCACCTTGAATAATGTGATTTTTGACAAGTGATAACAACAACAACAAACAAGATGTTTGAAGCAGTGTGTTCCACAGATTCAACCAAACAATGATAATAATAGTATAATACTAAGGTCAAGTTTGAGAAGGTTAAATAAGTGTACTTTTTGACTTTTTGTGAAATATGGATTGGATTTGGGTTAGGTTTGAAGTGATGTGTTGAGAGGTGATGTAACTTAAATAAGACGATGTGACTTAAATAGGATAGTGACTTTTTAACTTTTTGAATTTTTTTAAAAATGTCAAACTTGACCTAAAACACTTGACAAGGAATCGCCAATTTTGAATTAATTTGAATAAATAAAAAATATTATATTAAACTAAGAGAATGAATTGGATACCAAATGATTATCATTATCGCCATGGACAAATCCATCAATTTATGTACAGAAAAAACAGAGGAATCTTCTTCGTTAATCTGCTACGGCTTCGACTACACAGTCAACCACCACGATGGTTGCTGGCGCCCACCACGTGCGTTCCCCCACTTTGTAAAACTTACTTTTTTGTTCAGTTTTTAAAAATAATTTTTAAAATTTCAATTCTTATTTGTTTTATTTTTGGTAAATTGTTTAAATATTTTAATCAATATTTTTCTTTTTAAATCCACTTTTAATATAATTTTTTTTCAACAATAATAGAGACCACTAATTTGGTGGCTCTAAACCCACCAATAATGAGGTGGAAAAGCTCAAAAAAAATTAAAAAAAAAGACACAACACATACTGTGGCAGTGGGTGAGACCCACTGCCACATCATTAGTGTAACTCTAATTAGAGTTCCCACTCATTTTTTTTTTTTTTTTCTTGAGATAGCATTAGTATGTTGGTAGATTACCATTGAAGGCCCGCCATTGTGATATCAACTTGAACCATTGACCTCACAGTCATTATACCCTAAGGTATAGCTACTAAACCATTGGGCCACAGCCCAATGTCTAATATTAATTAATTTAAAAAGTATAAAATTTATATAACAAAAAAACTTTTAAAATTCACTAAATACTACAAAATACACCAAAAAAAAAATGATAGTATATATTTTTGTATTTACTTTTTGAGCATATTTAAATTAGATGGATCTAAAAATACAAAATAAAAAATTAACCAAAATATTAAAAAAATTCATTAAAAATAAAAAAAATATATATGAATTGAAAATTCAAAACCAAACAAAGTACTCACTAATTTTAAAACAGTTTTCATTGATTTTAATCTTTTGTTTTTAAATTTTTCATAATTTGTATACAAATTTTAATATTAAATAATATCTTAAGAATACTCATTAACATTTGCTAACTCATTTCATAATATGAGTTTGCCTAAAGTAAGAGGAGATTTTCAATTTTGGACAAATTACGCCTTTAGTTCTTTTGGTTCCTATAATTTTAATTAGTTCAATTTTAATCATAAATTTATGATTTTATCTCAATTTAATCCAATTGATTAAACTGTTAGTATTTTTTGATGGAAAATGAGCACATGAATGAGATGTGTTATGCTTGTATAAATAAAATTGTAAAATTATTCAATTTAGTGAGTTAATTTTAATTAATTCAATGAATATTTTCTTTTAAAAATCTTAATCGACGTCACCAATTAAACTAAATTCATAAAAATCTTAAATTAATGCTTAAAGTCGAACTGGTTAAAATTATATGAGCCAAAATGATAAAAGGAATAAAATACAGGATTACTCATATAATTTGTCCTTCAATTTTAAAAAAATCTTGTTAAGCTTTTAGAGCATATAGATTTTATACGTTTTTTGGGTTAGATATAATTGTTTTTAATACATATAAAGGATTTTTTTGACAATAGGTTAAAATAATAAAACAATCACTATTGAAAAAAAAAAAATCAACTATTCTATCTTTTTTTTTTTGGTGTGTATATTTCTTAATAATAATGTGTCAAAAAATTAATTAAAATAATTAATTTATAAAACAACCAAAAACATATAATCTTTCAAAAAAAAAAAATGTTACAAGAAAGCTAGGTTCCAAGAAGTTGTGATCTAGAATTTATCTAGAAATGGAAATGTATGCTGGAGATTTATTAATTGATAAAGTATGAGATTCACATGTAAAATAAATTTGAGTCATTAATGTGAAAATCTAAGATAATTTTTAAGTTTTTATGTCTGGAACTGTACAAGTCCAAAAATTAAATCAAATTTTTAAGTACACTAATGTAGCAATTAATTAGGATATTTAAAATAGCACACTCTCTCATATTTTCTCAATTATCAATCAATTATTTCACTTACACATTATTAAATCTAAAAAATAGGTATAAGAAGTAGACTTATTATGGGTTTGTTTGGGATATGTATTGATTTTTTAACTATTAACTTGGGATTAAAAAACCTTATTTGAAATAAATTTTTTGATTTTTTTAATTTTTATGAGAGAAAAAATAAAATAATTATAGATTAAATGTGATATTTTATTTTATTTAACTAAAATAATTTATTTTATATTATCTAACTATTTTAGCCTAAACACCCATTTCAAACTAGACATTACTAAAAATGTTAACATGGGGAAGATCCTAGTTGTTAGTATTTGTCCCGAGTAAATAAATGTGCAGCAAATTAGGTAACCACTCCTCTACTTGTGTCCCCGAGGCTTACCATATCTCCACGTCTTTCCCTACATACGCTTTTAATTTCTGTCCGAGACCACACAATTATTACATTTATTTCAGATTTTTTTTTTTTTTTTTTTTTTTGAAAAATAGGGTTCGTTTGGGGTGGATTCTTTTTAATTAATTTTTTGATTATTTTAATTTAGAATTTTAAAAAAATATATTTGAAAAGGATTTTTTTAAATTTTTGTGAAAAAAATATATAATGATTATGAGTTAGATGTAATATTTTATCTTCTTAAATTAAAAAAATTATTTTGTTTTTTTTTTACTAAAATAATCCCAAACTCAACCCAATCCTTCTTCTTAAACGAAGCCTTAATTAATTTAATTGATTTTATAATTAAAAAAATAAATAAAAGAAATTAATTTTTTAATAATGACTTCTTAATTTTTAATTTTTAATTTTTTTTAATATGTTCCAAACATACCCATTTCTCTGTATCTCTCTCTTCTCTCCCCATTTTTGGAAAAAGTTAATTAATTTTCGTCAGTCGTTGGAAACAGCAGTGAACAATTTTCTTATAAGTTATATATACAAGTAAAGTCTATTCTAAAAAAATTTGTTTGTGTGCTGCGAAGCTCAATACTTGGCTTTTTGGCTTTCTGTGTTTTCACTTTTTGTGAAGGTGAGTCTTTGATTCCTTTCTCTCACGGGTCTTTCTTGTTTTGCTCGTTTTAGTCCTTCCCAGTTTGCATGTGTTTTTTGTTGACAAAACACAAATTTTATTTGATGGCCCATTTCTGAAAATGATGAGGGATTTTTGAGCTTTTTATTGATTTTGTTTTTTAAAAACACGAAAAACAAAAACAAATTAAACAGCCCTCGTCTTCTTTGCACCAATCTTTTTTCAGGATCTTTGTTTCTGCATTTCATTTGCAGTCTTAAAACTTGCAGGGGTATGATGATTTACTTACAACTTTTTTACATTTTTTTTTGTCCCCTTTCCTAGTTTTTTTTAATTTTTTTTTTTTTAATTACTGGTACTAATGCAAATCATATGTTATTTTCTTTTGAAATCTCGGCATCATTTGAGTTTTTGAGGTGGGTATGAGTCAACTTATATTCTGCTGAAAAGCCCAAGACCTTTGAATCTACAATACCCTTTTTTTTTTGTTGCCGATATTTGATTCCCTTTCCTTTTTGTGTTATTAAAGTTGAAGCTGTACATGATTGTGTATATCTCCTTCAAAAGTGTGTGTGGATCTTAGTATCTCCAGCAAAGCAGGTGTCATAATTTGGTTTGGTCATTCTCTCTCTCTCTCTCTCTCTCTCAATGTCGCTTTTTGTTTTTGCTGTTGATGTTTTTAAATGTCCTTTTAAAGTCATTAATTTTGTATTAATTGTTTAGTTTCTGCATATTTGATTCAGGGTTTTGTTCATGCTAAATGGTGATTGTCTGTGTTTGTGAATTGTATTTCAACAAGTTTTACTCATAAAATAAGAAGAAAAGAAATGAAAGAAAAAAATTGAATTTTAACTCTAATAAAGTGCTGCTTTCGTTTTTCATTTTCATTTTTCGTGTTTTTGGAAGCAAAATAATAAAAAGTTAAAATAACCTAGAATTTCCATGTTGTTTTTGTTTTTGTGAGAAAATAATTTTTGAAAAATGAAAACAATTTTTTATTACTTCCTAAAAAGTTGGGTGTTTTTTCGAAATTTCCTTGAAAATAGTTTTCTGTGTTTTGGGGAATATTAAAACAGAAAATCAAAACACAATCAAACAGGCTATCCCTTTTAGTACAATTTTACAGTATTTTTGTGGAAAGATATTTATATTTATTTCAATTTCCCCCCTTTGCAGAACTAGGCAATGAAGATTGGAGAGAGTGAAGCATAGAAGAAAGTACATTTTGTGTGGTGGTTTGGCATAAGTTTGTGAACATGTCTTCTGCCTCTTGGATCACTTCCTTTTCATGCTCAAGCTCTGTGATTCAATCTGTAGAGGACACATCTATTTTACCCATTTTTCAATGGCTAAGATTCATCTTCCTCTCACCATGTCCTCAAAGGATTGTCCTATCTTCTGTCGATATCCTGTTTTTGTTAGCCGTCCTGTTGTTTTCAATTCATAAGCTCTATTCTAGATTCGTTTCCAATAGCCGCCCTGATCCTGACATAAGCAAGCCTCTTGTTAGAAACAATAGAGCTGTTCTTGGAACTAATCTGTGGTTTAAGCTGTCTCTGATTGTGACAGTTCTATTGGCATTTTCCTACACTGTTTTATCCATTCTAGCCTTTTGTAGAAATGCTCAGTTGCCAGAGAAGCTAGTGGATGGAATATTTTGGTTAATTCAAGCAATAACTCATGCGGTGATTACTATATTGATTGTTCATGAGAAGAGGTTCCAAGTCATCACTCATCCATTGTTGCTTAGAGTTTACTGGGTTGCAAACTTCATCGTCATTACTTTGTTCACCGTTTCTGGGATTGTTCGTCTAATCTCTGTTGGCGAACCTGATCCTGTTTTGTTGCTGGATGATGTAATTTCATTCATTAGTTTGCCTTTATCGATTGTACTTCTTATTGTTGCCATAAGAGGATCAACTGGAATTATTGTGAGAAGAGAATCAGATTCAGAAATGGATGTAGAAGACAAATTGTACGAACCCCTATTGGACAAATCGAAAATAACTGGCTTTGCCAATGCTTCTATCATCTCCAAAGCGTTTCTTCTTTGGATGAATCCTTTATTACGTAAAGGTTATAAATCTCCCCTGAAGGCTGATGATATCCCAACACTTTCACCGGCCCATAGAGCTGAACGAATGTCTCAGTTCTTTGAATTGAATTGGCCAAAGCCTCATGAAAAATCAAACCACCCTGTACGAATCACATTGCTTCGGTGCTTCTGGAAGGAAATTGCCTTCACTGCCTTCCTTGCAATTGTCCGGCTTTGTGTCATGTTCGTGGGGCCTGTTCTCATCCAAGGATTCGTTGATTTCACCTCTGGGAAAGGGAACTCCCCCTATGAAGGATACTACCTTGTAATTACTCTCCTCGTTGCCAAATTTGTGGAAGTTTTGACCTCACACCAATTCAACTTCAATTCTCAAAAGCTTGGAATGCTCATTCGATCCACCCTTGTGACTTCTTTATACCAGAAGGGCTTGAGGCTGTCATGTTCGGCTAGACAGGCTCATGGGGTTGGACAGATTGTGAATTATATGGCTGTAGATGCTCAGCAGCTCTCTGATATGATGCTGCAGCTACATGCCATATGGCTTATGCCATTGCAAGTTACTGTCGCTTTAATACTTCTATCTCGTTATCTTGGTTCAGCAACAATTACAACTCTGGTCGGAATTATAGCAGTTTTGTTGTTTGTATTGTTGGGCACAAGACGAAACAACAGATTCCAACACAATGTGATGAAAAATCGGGATTCAAGAATGAAGGCCACGAATGAGATGCTTAATTACATGCGTGTAATCAAGTTCCAGGCTTGGGAAGAACACTTTAACAAGAGAATTCAAACTTTCCGTGAATCAGAATTCGGGTGGCTATCCAAGTTTATGTACTCGATATCTGGCAATATCGTTGTTATGTGGAGCACCCCAGTACTTGTATCTGCCATCACCTTTGGTACTGCAATTTTGATAGGGATTCCTCTTGATGCAGGGACTGTTTTCACTGCAACAACAATCTTTAGGATTCTTCAGGAACCAATCAGGACATTCCCGCAGTCTATGATCTCAATCTCACAAGCAATGATCTCACTGGATAGGTTGGACAAGTTTATGACAAGTAAGGAGCTGGTTGAAAAGTCGGTGGAGAGAGAGGAAGGTTGTGGTGGTAGGATTGCAGTGGAGGTGAAAAATGGGAATTTTAGCTGGGACGATGAAGGTGGGGAAACAATGGTAAAAAATTTGAATTTGGAGATCAAAAAAGGGGAGCTTGCAGCTATCGTTGGGACTGTCGGATCAGGGAAGTCTTCCCTCCTGTCCTCAATTCTTGGCGAGATGCACAAAATATCGGGAAAGGTATGAATTTTGACGTTGAAATTTTTGGTGTTCATCTTTCATTGCTTTACATAAATGAAGTTTTTGTAGTTAGTTGTCATCACTATTCTATGCGGTGTGTTTCTTTATCTTCTAATGTTTTATATGTTTTTCTGCATAAAATATTTGAAGAATGTATAAATTCTATGCCCTTATGTAGATATCTTCAATTCCAAAAGTTTCAATATTTATTTGGCCCCCAAAAGATTTATATTGAGAGGATAATTTCGTAACTCTATAGCTGCTTTTACTCTTTAACAGGTCAAGGTTTGTGGCACCACTGCCTATGTTGCGCAAACATCATGGATTCAAAATGGGACAATTCAAGAGAACATCTTGTTTGGTTTACCAATGGATAGAGAGAGGTACAGGGAAGCCGTTAGGGTCTGCTGCTTGGAGAAAGACTTGGAAATGATGGAGTTTGGAGATCAGACTGAAATTGGAGAGCGTGGCATCAACCTCAGTGGTGGCCAGAAGCAGCGGATACAACTTGCTAGAGCTGTTTATCAGGATTGTGATATCTATCTTCTTGATGATGTATTCAGTGCGGTTGATGCTCACACTGGATCTGAAATATTCAAGGTGACAATATTGTTTACAGCATTTCTGAGAAAAACCATATATTGTCTTTCTAGTTTAAGCATTCTATTGAGATGACACGATTCATTTTGATACAAATTTGGTTGTGGAGATAGTTTCATCTTTGAAAGCGATGTCATTGGCAAAAGCTGTTGATAATTAGATACTATCATAAGAAACCTGAAAGACTTGAAAAAAGTTTGAAAACTATGAAATCTATTGCTAAATTCTATTTTGTTTCATTTTCGAAAACAATCCCTTGATGCGTGGTAAGTTTTGGATGTGTATCATGTGCCTCTGCTTGCCAATGCTTTTATATGTTCTGTGCCATTAGTGCATGAAAATTCTATTGATTTTGTATAAATATTCTGCTTAATGTCTGTACTCCGCTCAAAATGCTGCTGTTGAAGAAACTTAAAATTTTATCATGCTTGTTTGGCAGGAATGTGTGAGGGGTGCTCTCAAAGACAAGACAATTCTACTTGTGACTCACCAAGTTGACTTCTTGCACAATGTTGATCTTATCTTAGTAAGTAGGATTCATTATTGAAAAAAATATATATATGTATTTTTTTTTTTAGTTTCTGTCTAAAATATTGGCTTTTTAACATTTGAAAACCAGGTCATGCGAGATGGAATGGTTGTGCAATCAGGAAAGTACAATGATCTTCTGGAGTCTGGCTTGGATTTCAAAGCACTGGTAACTGCTCATGAAACCTCCATGGAACTTGTAGACGTGGAAACTAACATGTCCAGTGAAAATTCCCCCCAAACACAAAAAGTTTCCCGGGCATTTTCTGACCACGGGGAAGCAAATGGTGAAGACAATTCCTTGGAACGATCCAATTCCGATAGGGGAACTTCTAAACTCATTAAAGAAGAAGAGAGAGAAACTGGCAAAGTCAGCTTAGATGTTTACAAACAATATTGCACCGAGGCTTATGGGTGGTGGGGTGTAGCAATGGTATTGATAATGTCATTAGTGTGGCAATCTTCTCTAATGGCGAGTGATTATTGGTTGGCATATGAAACTTCAGAAGACCGGTTATTCAACCCATCTCTATTTATTAGCGTCTATTCAATTATTGCGGCAATTTCAATAGTGCTAATAACGATAAGAGCATTTTTGGTTACAATCGTTGGGCTTAAGACTGCTCAAATTTACTTCAAGCAAATTCTTCACAGCATCCTGCATGCTCCTATGTCATTCTTCGACACTACACCTTCTGGAAGAATCTTAAGTCGGGTAAAGATATGAACACCAAATTGAATACTTAAATTTTCATCTATATTTTGTCGTAGAACATATATCGAATTTTACTCCATATTGTGTATTAACAATATTATATTTCATCATGTAGGCATCAACAGATCAGACCAACATTGATCTCTTCCTTCCCTTCTTTTTGAGCATGACTATTGCCATGTACATCACAGTGCTCAGCATCATCATCATCACATGTCAGTATGCTTGGCCAACGATAATCCTTTTATTTCCACTTGGTTGGCTGAATTTCTGGTACCGGGTATGGGCATTAGTTTATCATTGCTGATTTGTTTATTTATTTATTTTTTTGCAATAGATTATTTCTGTAATAACTGTCAATATGATTTGTCACGTACCATATTACCATCACCCAGTCCTGTTAACAGAGACTTAATCTATAGATATTGAAGGAAAATTTGTTAAACCACTGAAAATTTAGTATTAGAGAATATGCAATTGGTGTTCCAAGGTGGGAACAAATTATAAAGTTTTCTTGATGATATCTTGAAATTTGAAAATTTTGAAATCTTAAACTTTGGGGCATGGTAGACTTCCAATAGATCCCGCGTTAAAAACTAAAATATGATAATATGTATATAAGAAATTAATCTTTAGATGCCTTTTTTCAGCGATACTATCTAGCAACATCTCGTGAATTAACTCGACTCGATTCCATTACCAAAGCGCCTGTGATTCATCACTTCTCAGAAAGCATATCTGGTGTTATGACAATTCGCTGTTTCAGGAAGCAAAATATGTTTTTCCAGGAGAATGTCAACAGAGTGAATGCAAATTTACGAATGGATTTCCACAATAATGGATCCAACGAGTGGTTGGGCTTTCGTTTGGAACTGATTGGAAGCTTCATCCTATGTGTTTCTGCAATGTTCTTGATCTTGTTGCCTAGCAATATTATAAGGCCAGGTAGTCATGTACTAAAATGGTTGGTGGTTTGATTTTCACGAGCCAATTACAATTTGATAAATCATGTTGAGCTTGTAATTAGATCACATGTGATGTTAGTGACTGTGTTTGTTTTTGTTTTTTGTTTTTTTGGCCTTTTTTAAAAGGTTACTTGATTGTCGAGTGTAGGAAACTGACTTGTATTGTATTGTGCAGAGAATGTTGGATTAACTCTCTCGTATGGCATGTCTCTCAACGGCATACTATTCTGGGCCATATATATGAGCTGCTTTGTGGAAAATAGAATGGTTTCTGTTGAAAGAATAAAACAGTTCATAAATATTCCCTCAGAAGCTGAATGGGGGAAACCAGATTGTCTGCCCCCTCATAATTGGCCTACCCATGGCAATGTTGAGCTCAAGGATTTGCAGGTAACTTGCCTCGGACCCATTTTCATTCATGTTTGTTAAGTTTGTTTCAATAAGCGTTTATTAGCATGATTTTGAGCTACATTATTAGCCCTTTCTGATAGAGATACTATATTGAACATGGTGAACAGGTTAGGTATCGGCCAAATACCCCTCTGGTTATTAAAGGCATTACTCTTAACATTCAAGGTGGAGAGAAGATTGGTGTAGTTGGTCGAACAGGGAGTGGAAAGTCAACTCTAATTCAGGTTTTCTTTAGGCTTGTGGAGCCTTCGGGAGGGAGAATAATCATTGATGGCATTGACATTTCCGTGCTAGGGCTTCATGATCTTAGGTCTCGCTTTGGGATCATTCCTCAAGAACCTGTCCTTTTTGAAGGAACTGTGAGAAGCAACATCGACCCAATTGGACTGTATTCAGATGAAGAGATATGGAAGGTAAACATTCCATACCAAAGCATAGACTTTTCCTTGTGATTTAACTGATTTGAGATTGATTTTTGTAGAGCCTTGAGCATTGCCAACTTAAAGACGTGGTGGCTGCAAAACCTGGAAAACTAGATTCACCAGGTAAAATTATTTGTGTTTCATGAAAAATCTGCACCTGAACTTGCTTCGCTTTGAGTTTCCTTTTACGGGTGAAGATAAATGTTTTATTTCTTTTTGGCTACTTCTTAGTTGTTGATAGTGGTGATAATTGGAGTGTGGGGCAGAGGCAGCTTCTCTGTTTGGGACGGGTAATGCTAAAGCATAGCCGGCTTTTGTTCATGGATGAGGCAACGGCTTCTGTTGATTCACAAACTGATGCTGTAATTCAAAAGATCATCCGAGAGGATTTTGCAGCCTGCACAATCATCAGCATTGCCCACAGAATACCAACTGTCATGGACTGTGATAGGGTTTTAGTTATAGATGCAGGTAAGTGTTCCTATCTTGCTTTCCTTATCCTCCATATATATATATATTTAAAAAAAAAAAAAAACCCATCCTCATTGTAAATTTGTCTGCAACTTGGCAAAGTGAGACGAAATAGATTTTCATTAGTAATGGTCGATTACATGAGTTTCATATCTGATGTTCATTTGCACTCTCTTTTACAGGATGGGCGAAAGAGTATGACAAACCATCTCACTTGCTTGAGAGGCCCTCATTATTTGGGGCATTGGTTCAGGAGTATGCAAACCGCTCGTCGGGACTATGAGATATAAAAAAACCCATACCGGCTTTTCCCTAAATTGCCTCGTGTGATTTTTGCTGCTCTGCTAATTTAGGAAATCTTCCTCACTGACAATAAAAGTCATACATTGCTTGTAGCAAAATTTCACAAATGTAGTGATGGAAACTATTCTTCCTTGTAGGTTGTATTTCTTCCATAATCACATTAAACATGCACATTAATCAGCAACCCCTGTTTAATGTTGTATATGATGCTGAGCATTATATCAAACTTTTGTTCTTGCGTTAGATTTCTGAAGTTTTTTTTTTTCCTTTGAAGCTAGTGATATGGGAGTTATGAATGTGATCATTTGTTAATCTGTCCTTAAATGCTCTAAGTTCTTGTGAAAAAATTGGGCAACTTTTTGTTTTGTTTGTTTGTTTGTTTTTTTTTTAATTTTAAAAAAATTTAAAATTTATGTGAAACTTTGTTGCTCCAGTGTAAAATTTGAAGATTTAAGGGAGCGTTTGGTAGAGTTTTGTAAATGTGATTTGAGAGTATGAGTTGTATTTTGAGTTTGTGTGTTGTGGAATTATGATTTGAGTGTATAAAATTTGTTTGGTAAAGAGTTTTGAAAATAGTTTTGAAAAGGATTTTGATTTGAGTGGGGAATTATTGATGTGATATTTGATATGTGATACAAAAATTTACAACTCATAACTAAACATACAACTCAAAATTATTTTAAAGCACATAAAAAATTTTAAAAATTTCAGAAAATGTTTTTTTCGATTATATAAATCAATTGCAAAAAAAAAAAAAAAAAATCACTATTCCGGTCAACCGGCCGGACGTCCCGTCAGGCAAATTTTTTTTTAAAAAAAAACGCTGAAATGCGCGGCTGAGACAGAGCAGAGACAGAGCTCTCTTCAGAGCGTTTGAAACGTGATTCCAAAATACTAAACAAATATCATACTCAAACTATGGTGTAGAATCACGTTTTGAAATTACAACCAAACACAGCCTAAGTGTTCGTTTTTTAAAATGAGTTGTGAACTGTGACTTTCTTGTCACAATAATTGTTGAAAATTGAAGATTATTGTGAAACTTCACTGTATGTAAATTGAAGATTCACTTGTATGTTTTCAAATTTCAATTAAAAAAAATAAAAATTATTATTGTTACTTTTGCAATGAGTTGTGAGCTGTGATTTTCTTTGGTTGAAATATCTTCACCCCTCTCCAATATTGGATTGTTTGTATTTTTATTAATAACAACGAAGTTCTTGTTATCAGAACAGTATTCCCCCCCCCCCCAAAAAAAAAAAAAAAAAAAAAAAAAAAAAAAAACCCTCAGAAGAAAATAAATAAATAAATATTTTTTTGTGTGTAATACCATCGTACAATGTCATAGTGCATGGATTCAAACTCTTATTAGAATCTAAAAAAAACAAAAAATCTAAAACTGTCAAGGACACCTTCTTGCAACAGTCGTAAAATATAAAATAAAAAACCAAAATTTTAATTATTATTATTTTTTAGAGCAAATTATCTACACTTTCCTTGATGTTTAACTAAATTACAGATTCTTTCATGAGGTTTTAGAAATTATATCCCACCCCCAAGGATTATATTCGCATAATAATTTAACACCTATCGTTAACTAAACGTTAAGAATGATTAGTTCACATCACCAAAATATAAATTTATAGGCGATATTGCCCCTACTAAAATCCCTTTGATAAAACAAAATTTACAAAAAGAATTACGTTAGATGGAAAAAAAATTAATTTTTTGGAACCATGTTTGATTTGTTGTTTAGAAAAAAATTTCAAAATTTTAAAAAAAAAATTAATAAAAATAAATATGAAAAAAATATATTTAATTTGTAAAAATTATTTCTAACCACTCAAAAGATAAAATTACATAAAAATAATTATTATTTTTCATTTTTCATTTTTTAACCAAATTAATTTTTATCTTTTTAAAAAAAAATTGAAAATAAATTTCTAAAAATCAAACCAAACATATTCTAAGAATTTTTCTAACAAACCATTTTTTGTGTTTTTAACTTATTTAATTATTTGTTAATTTTATGATATTTTCACAATCTGACACTACAACATATAAAAGTTTTAGTGATCAATTTTTTTGATTTCTAAAAGTAAAAATTTTGTTACAAAAGATATTTAGGGACTAATTTCTATTGTCATGAGGAGAGTCGCTAAAAGGTCGCTATGAAAAGTCAAAAATAAGGATTTTAGCAATAAAATTTTGAAAATATCAATAATAAATAGATTTTTAGGGGCAAAATAATTTGGTCTCAAAATGATTTATTTTTTTAGACAAAAAATTTGATAGCAAAAAGATAAAATTAATCACTAATGTTCAATTTTCGTTGCTAAAAATATAATGACACTTTTAGCAACAAAAATATTTGGTCCCCTCAAAATAATTTTGTCCTTAAATTTTGGTCTTCAAAATCTTAATTTTTTGTAGTGTGATAAATGTTTTTCCATTTTAATTTTGCATTTCATAACTTATTTAAAATGATAATTTAGCTAAATCTGAAGGGGGTGTGGGTAATTTGCCTTATTTGTTAAAAAGACATTTTAGTCAATTTATAATATCAATTAACGGCGTTAATTGTGATGGAACGAGATGTAATTTTTGAAAACTCAAAAAGAATCTATAATTTTGTTTAACCTCAGAGGAGGTGTAGATAATTTGTCTTATTTTTTACGATAAGTGTTTGCAATAATGGTGCTTGATTGGTTGACTATCTATGTCAATTAGTATAATTTACTAAGAAAAAAGGAAATAACAGAAAAATAAATAGTAAAAAATTACTAAACTATTACAAATCGATGAAACATTAAAAACAATTACAATAAAGATGAGAAAATCAAAATTAATGGCAAAATTATAGTGTCGTAATAGATGATCTTGGCATGATAATGGACAACATGATTTAAAACATAGGAAAAAGAGAATGGAAGAGAGAAAAATATAACGGCAAAATAGTAATTTGAAAATTCTAAATTCCATGACTGTGTAATTAGTATCCAACTTTTCACTTGTTTTGCAATTATAATAATAAATAAAAAAGGACATTAATCCTAATTTATGAATTTATATTTCATTAAGTTCTAACTAAAATTTTTTAAATCTTCAAGTCCCATTAAATTTTTAATAGTCGGAATTACCCTTCAAACAATTATTGTTTGTCATTTATGATTATCTATAAAATAATATGATAATTTGACATTTATTTTGGTTTTTAAAATTTTAAAACATCATCTTTCAAATTGAAAAAATAAAAAAATAAAAAATAAAAATTATGTGCAAAAAATATATATATATTATTTTTTTTGTTAAAAAACAGAATTATTTTTTTGTACAAAACTGAAAATTTTGTGTTTATAAAAGAGCATGATGATGGAACATTGATATGCAAAACTAAAAAAAAATGAAAAATGAAAAAACTGGTAATGTTCTTAGTTTTAAAAGTAGAAAAAATTGATAATATTCTCGGTTTTATTGGATATTTGAATCAAACCAATAAGTAGAAAGATAAAACCGTTTAATCTCTCATGCTCTATTTTTTCATTGGTTAGTGAAACAATTATCTGGAACATTATTATGCAAAATTGATAATTTTTTTAATTTTAAAAATTTAAAAAAATTAAAAAAATTAATAATATTCTCAATTTTATTAAATAGGACTTATTGATTTAAAAAATCTTAGATGTGACCAAAGCTACTATAACATTTATAAATAAAATTTTAAGTAATTAACTAAAAAAAGTCACTTTCTAAAAGAAAACCAGGGTTTTTACATTGGGCTGTCATGTTGAAATAAGACAGCCAGTGCCATTAGCCTTTTTTCACCTTAAACCCTAAAACCCCCGAGCCGCTCACCCGTCCTCTTCGTCTCTGATCTTGCGCGAAGAGAGAGAGAGAGAGAGAGAGAGAGATGGGGAGATCGCGAAGGAAGTACAAGAATTCGAGAAAGAAGGTTCAAGTGGGACTACCAAAGAAGAACCCTCGCATATTCAAACCTTCCTTCTCTGTCCCTCCAAAGCTTCGTTCCATGATCGATTCCTCCGATCCCAAATGGGACGACCAAGGCAGCGTTCTCGACAACTACAAATCTTTCGGCGTTGTTTCTAACCCTAACTTCCTCGGCGTCCGATCTCGCACTTCTCACATCATCCAAAGCGAGTCTCTTCAGGTTCCTCCTCCCGCCGCCGATTCCACCGTCTCCGAGTTCGATCCCGTCGATTCCGGCAGCGACCTTGAAGAAGACGGTTACTTCTTCCTCTTCCTCTCTATTGATTCCATTCATTGTGTTTTAAATTCGAATTTAATTTCTTGTTTTATATATTTATGCATTAACTATGGTTCATATCATAATACGTTGGATTAAATGAAAATTGTATGAGTTATGGATTAATACATTAATTTTGTGGTTGTATGCTTAGACAATCACCTAAATTGAAAGGGAAAAAAAAGAGAGGTAAATCTTATGTTTTGTGGTATTTTGGTCTTTGAAAAAATGAAAACTCACCTAAATCATGCGTAATTGTTGTATTGATGGGCTTAGAACATTGGATTAAATGAAAATTGTACAAGTTATGGACAAAATGATGGCCTTAGACAATCATAAATAAATTTTGTGTTTGTATGCTTAGACAATCAACTAAGATTGAAAGAAAAAATTAGTAAATCTTATGTTTTGTTCTATTTTGATCTTTGAATAGATGGAAACTCAACTAAATCATGCATAATTGTTGTATTGATTGGGCTTAGAACAGTGGATGGTCTTGTTTTTTCGGATTCTGAGTTATGAAGTATATAAGGTTGAGCTTGTTTTGTAATTCATTATTGTAACATGATGTAGCATTAGAGGTAATATGTTTTGTAATTCATTATTTGAAAAGAATTTTCTCAATGATATTCATCAGACCAATTCATATACATAAGCATTAGAAGTTTATCAGATTCTTGTTTTGGGAGCCTTAAAGTTAAATATCTGTTTAAAGTTAATTATTGCTCCCAAGTTAATGCTCTGGCTATCCCATGCCAGTTGTATTTGCCCTATTTTCTCATTATCCATCGCAATTCAGTCATATGATGACTTGTATAATAGCTTTGCTATGTCTTGGCATGTCATAAGTTTCCCAGGGACCATTGCAGTCTTATCTTGTGGGTTATTTATCATGCAATTTTCCCTATCGGAATGTTTATGTTGCTACTGGCGTATGCTCTTCTTATTCACCGTCTTTCAAACCCATTTGTATAATACCGCAACAATTCTGCTGTACATTTCATGTAATTTTACTCGAGAATTAGAATTTCCATGAAAAAACCTGACTAATAATATCTTTGGAGGCCATCTACTTGAGGGATATACTCGTATTACAGGGTAATATTGCTTAATTAGACAATTGTGTTGGAGATAATTTTCTTATGTTTAATTTCTAGGAGAAGCCAACGCTATCTAGCTAATTATGGTTTCCTGCCTTGTTTTTCTATGAATGAATAATGCCCATGGTGCATTTTATGAAAATTTCAATGGTTGGCATAGAGAAGATGTTTAGAAAAAAATCACTTGATAATAGAGTTTATAGTCATAGCACATGTACCAAGGAAGTATAGTTTGTTGACTATAGTCAAAAATCCAAACAAGCAACTGTGGCTTTGTGTTGCATCATGCATGCAACTTTGATTACACGATCTTTTGCTGTACTATGCTACTAGATATTAACAAGTGATATGTATTTGGGCTCTTTTGGCTATGTAGACTTAAAATCAGCCCTTGGAAAGAAGCGAAGAGATGGGAAGAGTGCACCTCTGCAACCACTGACAACCATGCAACGAACTCACATTGGCAGACTCATAGAAAAATATGGAGATGATTATCAGGTAAGGAAGGAAGTTTTTTACTTGAGAAACTCCGCAGTTTGTTGGATTTGTCATTTCCTTTTCTCATTAGATTCTTCTTTTGCAGAGCATGTTCATGGATACAAAACTTAACAGGATGCAGCATTCGGTTGGAACTTTGGAGAATTTATGCAAAAGATACCACATGTATAAAGATAAAAATCCCTTGATTGTTGGCTGTTGAGCATGATTCAGCTTGGATTATATCAGGAGATTCTGCAGTTGCAACTGGAATTTTTCTTAAATTTTACTGTAAGGATATAATGATTTTTGGATATCAGAGGTGTTTTTTCCTAGCTCTTTGGGCTTTTATATTGTATGATGATTGCTCCAAGTCCTTACCCTCCAGAGAATGTCCTATATGGAAATTTGGATCTCATACGAAAGTATTAGTCATTTTATGTCGTTTTTGCAAAACTCCTTGTTTCTTTTTTTCTTTTTTGGAATTGTTCTCACACGGCTTCTTAGTCATTGAAGTTACTGAAAAGCATGGTGAACTTCAATCCACTAGTGTTTTCTTGGTTTGTAAGTTTCTTCTTGTAATTGTACCAACCATGTTATGCCTAGTTGTGAAATTTCATTTGACTTAAATTTTAATCAATTAATCATTTCCAGGGGATCAAATATTAGGAAATCATGCTTGACAACTTGGTATCCAACAATAGCAACAGAGAACAGAACAGAATAATGAGTTTTTGTATGGAAATCATGATGTTTTACTAGGCACCTCGTTCAACAATAATAGTGAAATGAAATACAAGTGGGAGAATACCCATATCTTCAAAAAATTTCTGTAGAAAGTGCTTCACCACAGAACTGCAATAAACAAAAATAAAATAAATACAAACATGGCATACCAGGTCTACAAATAATTTTACAAATATGTTACTTACTCCATTTCGGCTAAAGATGGCATATACAAGCCTTGTTGAAATCCCTACATATCAACACAGAAGACACAAAAGCTAATTGATAGCTCAAGGCAAATTCAAGACACGAACATCAGAAGATGTTTGTTAACACAAGTAGTTAATACTACTAGCACCAATAAAAAGAAGAAACAGCCGCTTTAGACGCCCATAAATGCCTGGCACTGGGCCTGCCAGTGCTCCTTAGCCTGCTGAATTCTCTCTACTCTCTCGATTTGAAGCCGCTCCTCCCAATATTTATGACAACTGTTTCAATATGCATATGATTAGAATAAGAAAGTCGATCGCATTGCAACTACCTGTATCTTTTTCATATAACTGGACATGATATAAACAAAATGTACCATCGACTTAACAAGATATTAAGCTCATCCATGTGTACAGCACCTTCAAACACTCCATCCTGAAAACCAACGAAAATAATTCATAAAATGAAAGGTAATTATCCGTTAGACGTGAAACAAAAGCATAGCATTATTGGATTTTTAACATTGAAAATTCTTAGACATGTCAGTTGATGATGAAAATGAAAACTACCTTTCATGATATGTCAACATTGAGTGATAAGTCAAGTCTCTCTGACTTAAAATTAAAACCCATTCTGAGTCTGTTTTTAGATTTATGCGGTAGGTGATTATGCACACTTAGTTGTGAAACCACTATATGCGTTCAATGATAAGTGCTTCATTGCGTTATCAAACAACATAGACACCAATCATTAAGTTGAAACACCTCAATTATTTGGTTAATTAGGAGGAGCTTCTTTAAAAACATGTAGAAATTTATGACAAAACCTACTAAATAATGATAAGTATACTGACTTACATTTCGGCAGAGAGGGCACTTTCCTTTGGAATCTGCAGTATCTAATCCATCCACGATGGTTACTGATGCAGCCTTGCAAGCACACATATAGCAGAAGATATGACCACAGGTCAGAGCTACCGGATCAAATACAGTATCCTGTTACAGAAAAAGTCAAATGCATTGATCAATTGTGGATCTTATTGGAAGAAACCGATAGCAAAGCTATAAATAGCCTAATCAAAGTTTAATACAATGATTGCGGATGATGATAACATGCATAACACACAGAGAGAGTTGGGCTACTGCTAAATCACATCCAAAAAAGTGCTTCCAGTTCCAATCTGAGCTGTCTTACCATGATATTCTGTAATGCATCATACTTTAAGAAAGTACCATAATAAATTTATAATCACTATGATAAACACTCACAATAAATATAATATACTTCAATTATGGTGCTATAGCATTAATGGAGTTTCTCATGCTGCTCTTCCTAATTCTTGACACAAGTTGACTAAACCTTTCAATCAATTGCAGTGTTTCATATATGACATAATTTAAACTTCAAATTTACTTTCCTGTAGACATTTTCAAATTAAGAAACAGTACCAACCTTTAATAATTGTTAATTGTGTATAAATATTGATGAATATAATGTAAGACTTTGAACAGCTAGAAATCAATCAGAACTAGTTCCTAGAAACCTAGGAGAGAAACTGATTTGGATTCCAATAGCTGAAGTCAGTTAAAGCCACTAGATACAGGAGCCAACTATGTTGGAAAGATGCTAAAATGGGAAATTAATGCACAAAGTATTAGAATCCAGGTACTGGGCTCTTTGATATAGAAAATTTTGATTATTTCAAGAGTATCTTGATGATTCACTAAATTTTGGTGAACTGATATTACACAAGACAATGAAAGTAAAGGTTTTGCACAACAACAAATGAATAAATTTGTCAGATCATGTGTTCACTTCATGTTTAAGTGTCCAATATTAAAAAGACTAAAATCTGGAAGACTTACCAAGCATATAGAACAAGTCAAGTCGATATCAAGCTTGATGGAATCAAAGAGTTCGCAAGAGAGTGATGGTTTGTCATCATTAATTACAAGAGAGCAGCCCTCAAAAAACACGGAAGCCTTCCTTTTATGGTCCTTTGTTTCCCTCAAGTTTATGTGGAAAGCCATCAGCTCGCATAGCCATGGTGACTGAAGGATCTCAATGTGCATACTTTGGGCTTGCGATTTGAATGCTTGTCCTTGCTTAGAGTAGTGAATCTAAAGTCAAAATAAATGAATATATAATTAAATAAAAAACACAATAGTTTCTAGTTATGCTCCATTTGATTGCTGAAAGTGGGATTGACATACCTTGTCATACTTCTTTAGTATTTTGCGCATTGCAATGGCGTTGATTATTGCATACATAACCAGATCTTTGCCTTCTTGAGTTAAGGCAACATGGTTACCCTGTAGCTTGTCTTTGAACCAAATGAAGCACTTACGGAACCCTGAAGCCATATGCTGCGCCAGCAATTTCTGTGCCCGCTCATTAAAGCAACCAACTACTGCAGACATTTCCTTGAGCAAGGACGGGAAAAAGGTTCCATCGCAAACTACAAAATAGAGTTACAATCCAACCACAACTAAGGAAGATTAACGAAGAGGAATACAAATCAAACACCACACGTTCATCAAAGTGATGCATGCTCTCTCTCTCTCTCTCTCTCATGAGAGTGTTCAACAGCTAGCGCTTAGAGGATTCATCAAAATTTGTCTTTTCTTGACTACAAGTCAATTACTACCAACCCCTAGTTCTCCATTTTTATTGCTATTTTTACCAAGGTCCTTCCAGGGGATAGTGACCAAAACTGTTGTTATCTAACAAAATTAAGAAGCAAAGTCCGTTTAGTGAGAGCCTATTTTCTTTGACAAAGCTATCACAGACAAACATGTTCACACCTATGTACAAATATGTGTATGTGTGTGTGTGTGTGTGTGTGTGTGTGTGTGTTGGCTCTATCTTTCTACTCATCCAACATGAAGGACCAACTCAAAACACAAATTAAAGACTACTGTAAAAGAAGAAAAGCAAATATACAACTATAACAAACAGGACAAAAAATTTAAAAATAAAAAATAAAAAAGGGAAGAAGAATAAAGATTGTGAACCAGTGAATTACATCAGCTAAAACTTTAAATTTTTGGTGTTGTCGCCTAATTAGTACGCAAAGTAATTTCTGAATATGTCAAATCAATTAATTAATTGAACAAAAGGCTTATAATAAAGAAAATATCGAATTATCATTATACAGCTTCGGCTATGATTGACAAGAACAAATTCTTGAGAGAGAGAGAGAGAGAGAGAGAGAAGGGGCTGTTTAACATCCTCTACAAATCTTCCAGAACATGCAAATGAAAACAAGGAAGAAAACAAAGAACTCAGAACACTAAAACAGATAGATAAAACCCAAAATTCAAAATCAATTAACTCATCAGAAATTTAAAAAAATAAAAATGAAATCAGTTATATAAGTTCGTCAAAGACAAATAGATGCAAATATGTATACATACAGATGAGTGTAAGTACCTGGGCAATGGTGGGGGCAATTGGCAGAGTCATCATGGTGGTGTAGGACCATCTTGTTGTTGTGGGTTTGAAGATCTATTCTACATTTCTTCAAGATCTTCTTCAGTTTCTTGAATCCTACACCTGGAAGTTTCTTCTGATTTTGCCCTTGCATGTACTCCTCATATTTCTTGCAGAACTTCATCTTCTTCTTCTTGCAGAACTTAATCTTAAGCTCTCTTTCTCTCTCTCTAATACAACGATGTTGGTTACCACCTGACGTAAAAATGAGTGATTCTGTTTATATAGAGTCAATTCATCGGTAATGTATCCCCCTCGATAACTTCACCAAACTCTGACTGTCTACTTTTTCATTTTTAAATCTGATTTTTAATTTAATATTTCATTTTTATTTTTTTATTTTTATTTTTTTATTATTTTTTTTTGTGTGAAGGATTATAACTTCTGATTTATTTTTCAAAACTTAACTTTATTTTTAAGGGTAAATTATACATAAATTTTCTAAAATTTGATTAAAATACGAATCATCCCTTATAATTTTGAAAATTATATTATATCTTTTGAAGTTTATAATTTCATAAAAAAATCACCTTTTTATTAATAAATTATCAAGTCAATAAATAGTTTTTAATAATGTTAAAATTATGTTTTAATTAATAATTTAAGTAATTTTATTATTGTATAGGAGAGCAATTATAAATTTCATTTTTTAGTTAATTCTGTTAAATAAAAAATTCTAATAAGGAGTATTTGTAATTTTTCAAATTATAATGGACAATCTGTATTTTAAACAAATCTCAGGGGTATATTTATAATTTACCCTATTTTTAAACTATGATTTGGATATCACAAGTTAACCAAATATGTTTTTAAAGGATAAATTACAAACACACCCTCCGAGGTCTACGTAAATTATAAATTATCTATGTGATTCTAGAAATTACATTATGCCTCTAAGGTTTCTAATTTCATAACAAATAAGTCATTTTATTAATAAATTATCAAGTTAATGAACAGTTTTTAATAATGTTAAAATTTTATTTCAATTAATAATTCAGATAATTTTATTATTGTACAAGTAGACAGTTAAAAATTTTATTTTTTTAATTAATTCTATTAAATAAAAAAATTTGATAGGGAGTTATTTGTAATTTTTCAAATCACATGAGGTAATTTATATTTTTAGTAAACTTTAAGGGGTATATTTGTAATTTACCCATTTAAAAAATATAACCCAAAATTATTTTGAAATTCTTCTTCTTTTTATTATTAATCACTCAATCAATCAATTACTTTTTCTCTCTTATCTCTCCTCTCACATTCTCTTACATTCTATACATCAATAAATCAAAAAAATTTAAAAAAAAATTACATACCATCCTTCAACTATTTTCAAAACTCATAACTAAACAAATTTTTTCTTTTCAAATCATGATTTAAAAACTTAAAACTCAAAACTCAAAATACAGCTCCACATTCAAATCATAATTTTAAATTAAACCAATCTGACCCAATAAATCATGTCACTTGACCAAAAATAATTACAAATACGTGGAGGTGTAATTTTTTCTTAGGTAAAATCCAGAAAGATTTTCACCTCTCATTAATTGATAATTTCCTGTGTTTTTAAAAAATATAGTGAGGTATATATATTATTGCATAAATATGTATAAAATATTAAATAAATAATAAATTATATTTGGCGGGTTAGATTTATCACTTTAGTCGATGATGAGGCACATGATCATTTCATATAGCTTGTATTTGAATGAAAGATTTAAAAAACAAATTGCACAAGAAAGGAAAAAGTGAAGGTCGTATTACATTTAGGGTTTTTTTGGGAAGTAAATTAATAGTTATTTTTTAACTTTAAATTTATTTTAAATCATATTATCTTTCATATTTTTTATATATATTTTTTTAAAAATAAAAAATAAATAAATAAAATTAATTTTTAATCATTTTCTCAAAGCAATCCTTAATAAGTTATATATATATAGGGCCTGGCTTTGGTCCAGTCCTTAATCGGACTGGACGGTGCTGTTGGACTCGTATGGGCCCACCACGGGTCTCGTTTTGAAAATCTGAACCGTTCAATGTGTAGAACTCTTCGAGTACTATATACTTGTGAAAAATCACGTTGATCGGATATCGATAGCTATGTGATCAATTAATTTATTCACCGTCCATTTTTTTATACAAAACTGATTTGATCACATAGCTATCGATATCCGATCAACGTGATTTTTTATAAGCATATAGTACTCGACGAGTTCTACATATTGAACGGTTCAGATTTTCAAAACGGGACCCGTGGTGAGCCCTCACGGGCCCAACAGCACCGTCCAGCCCGATTAAGGACTGGACCAAAGCCAGACCCTATATATATATATGTAATGTAACAGTTGCACAATTCAATTATAGGTTCATAAAATTTCTGTTTAAAAAATTTATAATCTAAATATGGTTGACTTGGATTGGTGATGTGACAAAACACTCGATCTATATACTCTCTCCATTTTAAAATAATGGTTTTTTTTTTTTTTTTTTTTTTTTTTTTTGAAGAATCTAACTTTTTTCTGATAATACAATTATTGTATTTTAAAAAATTTGATTCTCCAAAATTACCCTTTAATGATATATTTTTTGAGAAATATCAATGTCATAATTACTCTTTTTATGTTGTTAATGAATTTAAAAGAATGACAAAATAAGAAATTTATATTATATTTATACTTGATTTTTGAAAATTAACTAATATTTTGAGATAATAAAAAATAGAATAAGAAACTAATATTTTAAGGCAAAATGAATATATTTTTTTCTTTTTAAAATTACTAAGCAATTAACATTATAATATATATATATTACGGTGATGTTAATTGATGCCAAGAGTCATGTGAACATTTTTTTTTGGTTAATGGAGGATGATGATGATTCACGTGAGCTCACTCTAAAATGTAGATAGATAGACAGATAGAATTCGTTTGAAAAATAGGTTAGCTTTTTGATTTTTTAATTATTTTAATTTGGAGTTAAAAAATTTCGTTTGTGATAAATTTTTAAGTTTTTTTGACATTTTGTAAAAAAAAAAAATAATAATTATAAATTAGATATGACATTTTATCTTATTAAATTAAAAAATTTATTTTATCTTTTTATAATTAAAACAGCCTCAAACCTAACCTCACTCAAGTTGCCAAACGAAGACATCATGATATTTATGGAAAGCATAATGTGAAATCTAATCCAAAGTTTCAACTTGTTGTTCAGTTTCAATTTTCAGAATTTATTTTTTTTTTTTCGTATTTATTTTTGTATGTTTTCATTATATTTTTTTAATATTTTAAGTAATTTTTGAATTTCTAGATACACTTAACATAAATACACTTAAAAAGTATAATATTTGTGAAAAAATCTTTAAAAAATTCATTAAATACCAAAAATATAAAAAAAAAATTATAAAAATTTAGTATTTTTTGTGCATTTATTAATTTTTTAAAATATATTTTTTATAAATATTTTATTATTTAGATACATCTAAATAAGATGTATCTAAAAAAATATAAAATAATACTTAAAATTTAAAAAATATTTATTAAAAATAAAAAAAATAAAAAATTCAATATTTAAAAGACTAAGGGTGTGTTTGATTGGACGGACCGGATAAGAGAGGATTAGAATCCATCAGACTTGAGTCCTAGGACTGTGAATCCCCCGGACTATTTGGCTGGATTGGATATGTATCATGTGTTTGTTTTTTCATGAAATTAGATGTCTGGAAATGACTATTTTTAGTGAATCCAACGTTTGGTTGGACGGACTAGATAGGATAAATGAACAAAAGACTATTAAGTAATAGCAATATTAAACATATCTTTAATATTTTAATTGTTTTTAGCTAGATTAAATAAAAATTTATTTTATTTTATTTTTTACACAATTAAATAAATTTATTTTTTTAAAAAATAAATAAATAAAATATCAATAAAAATATATATTATTTTTTTAATTAAAATTTTAAATAAATTTGTTTTTAAAAATAATAATAATCAAATAATGAAATTAAATAAAACATCTATTAAATTTAAATAATGAAATTAAATAAAATATAAACAAAATTTTAAAATAAAACATCAATAAAATATCTATAAAAAATTATTTTAAAAAATTAAATAAATAAAACATCAATAAAAAGTTAAATAAAATTATTTTATTTTTAAATTGAGACATTTAAATTTTATTGAATTTTATTAAATATAATACATAATTAAATAGTAGAGGGTTAAAATGGTCATTTTGACCACCTAATCCCAACAGTGGATAGTCCCCCAAAAACTATCCCATACCCCCCAGGACACAATAGTCCCCTATATGGGGGATAAGGAGTCCGGCCAAACATGGCGTCTGACGGACTAAAAAAAAATCAAACGACAGATAAGAAACACTATTTAAATTACAATCCAAATAGTGGATAATCTCCCTAATCCGACGAATCAAACACGCCCTAAATTTAAAAAACTAAAACCAATCGCAATGAAATTTTCCAAACTAAGGGTTCGTTTGAGATGTCCTAAAAAAGTGTACTTTTTGACTTATTGGTGGGTTTGGGTTGGGTTTTTTGGATTGTGTTAGAGAGGTGATGTGATTTAAATAAGATGATGTGACTTAAATAAGATAGTGACTTTTTGACTTTTTAACTTATTTAGTACATGCCAAACTAGCCCTAAGAGCTGGCAAGATAATGATGAGTGATGTCAGAGCGTATGCTTTCAACTTTATATTAATGCATAGTGACACTACAAGAGAAGGAGGCAAAAAACACGGAAGCTTTTGCGACGGCTCGTTTCCCGTCGCAAAAAAGGACCTTTTGCGACGGTATATTAACCCATCGCTAAAAAAGGTCTTTAGCGACGGCAGTTTTACCGTCGGCAATAAACTATACGGGGAGGGTCATAATACGGGAGTATTAGCGACGACGTGTGCCACCGTCGCAAAAAAATAATTTTTTTGAGACGGCAAAATGTTGCTGTCGCAAATAGGTAGTCATTTGCGACGGCAAAAGTCCGTCGCAAAAAACAAATAATCAAAACGACGCCGGTTTTAGCAATACGTAGTTACCATTTGCGACGGTTTAAAATTTACCGTCGCAAAAAAAGTAATAACAAAACTTTTGCCCCGCTCTCCCTAAATTTTTGGCGCTCGGTCATTTCTGCAGAAATCCCTAATTGTTTGAAATCCCTAAATCTATTTCGATCGATTTCCCCAAACTTTTGCCCCGATTTCCCCAAACTTCTTGGATCGAAATCCCTGACTTCGCCTATCAGCCGCCGCCAGCCATCTTCGACCCAGCTTTCAGAGCTTCTTCTCCGGCGAAGTTCTTCGGCTTCGACGACCCATCGACCCAGCCATCTTCGTTCAACTTCACTTCGTTCAGGTATCTGTTCTTCGGCTTCGGTTGAACTCATTTTTTTTTTTTTTTATATCATGATCCGTTATTGATATGAAGAGAAGATGAAGCTCACTGTATATGTTCTTCGGCTTCATTTCATAATTTTTTTTTCTTTTTTCAAAGTTTCGTTGTTATTTATTTTATTTATTTATTTTTAATTCTTCTTTCTAATACTTTTACTATTCTTTTGATTTTGAATTTTTGTATTTTTTTTTAACTTCAACCTACAGTATGTTCTAAGGGTTGGGTTGTTTCGCCCATTAAAGTGGTGCGTGAGTTTTATTACTCTTTACAGACAATATAAGAAAAATCACAAGAAATCTTTACCAATGGTGTGAATGTATGAAAATCAAAGTATATATGTATATATTCTTTAAATTTACACCTATATATTTTTTGTATGCCATTACACTGAACTTTAAATGAGTAACAGTGACCAATCGGTTGAATGCATTAGACTACATAGATGGGTTTGACTTTTGTTGGTTTCAATATTACTGATTGAGTTTTTATGCCTATATTATTTTTTATTTAAAAATTTTAAAATTAAAGTAGGTATATATATATTTTCCGTATAACATAACACAATTCTAAATGAGTTGTAGGGACGAACTAACTGGATACACATTTAATTGTAACAAGGACATGTTAATAGAGTACATGTGAGAAGTTCTAAATCTGTCGCAAATAGTTAGTAATGATCTTTGAATGTTGTTTATCTGACTTGTATGTATGGAAATGGTGAATGTTTGTATGTTGGGATATGGAGGCCACGTTGAGGCCATAAGGGCATTGATGTTTATTTTGATAGGATACATTTTAACTAATTTTTTTTAATTTTATTTGAGAATTTCCGGTGGGACCCTCTTGTATAATCGTTTACGAATACTTCAAGCTTTTCAAAAGATGATCTATACTAGTACTCTTCTTTAGCTTGTAGCATAGCTCAAAGCTTTGATGTCATTCCCTTGTAAGGTGAATTGGGTGAAAAATATGTCACTAGCACTATTTTATTTTTATTTTTTTCAATGTGATGCCTCATGTCTCGTAATGATGTTGTAATATTTCCATCTAAAATTGAAATTTACATGTAACTCATTTCTGGTGCATTTGCGCAGACATTCTGTTGGAAGACCAGCCCCAGCTAGATCCCTTGATTTGAGATCATCAGCTTTTGATCATCAGATTACTGCCCATTGGTTTTTAGGTTAGCTACAAGATACATATACTTCCATCGTACTTTTCAAAGTTCATTTGCATGTGTCCATGCTTCTCTGTTGGTATTGAAGACATTAAAACTCAAGAAGATCCAATCTTCTTGAGTTGAGCTACAGGATTTTCTCTGTTGGTCTTGAAGACATTAAAGGCCATCTGTAATATCTATGTATTATTTAAGTTCATTTTAAAATTGATTAACATACTTAATTGACTAAGCATAAAAGAAAGTATTATGTAATAGGTAGTTTCAGAACCTAATAAAAAAAAAATGAGTTAATATTTTTTTCCTTAATTGATATTCATATTCCGTCTCAAATCAATTCATTTTAGATCCTTAAAATTTAATGAATAGCTATATTCATTGCTATGGAATGGAAGTGTACTACTTGTTTTGAGAGATGAGGGTGTAATACGTAGGTATTATATTTAGAGTTACTTTGATGAGATATTTTTGTGGATGTGTACAAATGATGGATAAGAGTTGGATCGATTTGCCAAATAGGATGTCGAGCGAATACATTAATGGGATTGATGAATTCCTTGTGTTTGCCTACACCAATAGGGTTGAAGGTGAGATGATCAGTTGTCCGTGTAGGAAGTGTGAGAATCGATACTACTTTGTACGAGAGGGTGTACGGGAGCATCTGATTTTGAATGGTTTTTTAAAAAAATACAAACATTGGATTAATCATGGGGAATCTTACGTATCTCTGCATGGTAATCGAGAGAATGAAACATTAGCTAATTTAGACATTGGGGATGATATGATTGGAATGATACAAGGGGCTATGGGAAATCCACATGCCGGTACAAGTGTTGAGGGTGATGAACCACAGGGGCCTGATCCCCATGCATCTGAACCCCAGCTCGATCCAAATGCAGAGACTGCAAAGTATTTCAAACTGCTTCAAGATGCACAAAGTGAATTGTATCCGGGTTGTCAGAAGTTCACATCTTTGTCATTCATTGTTCGACTTCTACATTTGAAGGTGCTTAATCAGTGGACAGATAAATCTGTTGACATGTTGCTTGAGTTATTGAATGAGGCGTTTCCGTTGGGTGTGAAACTCCCGGACTCATATTATAAAGCTCAAAAGGTCACAACAGATTTGGGCTTCACGTATGAGACGTGGGATGCATGTCCCAACAGTTGCATGTTGTTTCGAAACGAGGACGCCAATCTTGATAAATGTGTCATATGCAACAGTTCTAGATGGAAATCAAATGGTGATGGTGGTTCAAATGGTCCTAACACAGGTGGCAAACAAATAGCTGCAAAACAGATGAGGTATTTTCCTTTAAAGTCAAGGTTGCAGAGGTTGTTTATGTCATCCAAGACGGCCAAGTTAATGAGATGGCATGCAGAGGAACGAACTGATGATGGTGTCTTCAGGCATCCTGCTGACTCCCTTGCATGGAAAGATTTTGACCGTCGGAATATTGACTTTAGTAATGATTGCCGAAGTGTAAGGCTTGGCTTAGCATCTGATGGTTTTAACCCATTCAGGACGATGAACATAGTTCATAGCACTTGGCCTGTTGTGCTCATTCCATACAACTTGCCGCCATGGATGTGCATGAAGCAACCATTTCTAATTTTATCCGTGCTTATTGACGGCCCGAAAGGACCTGGTGACAAGATTGATGTGTATATGCAACCGTTGATTGAGGAGTTGAAAGAACTATGGAATGAGGGTGTGTCAACATTTGATGCATCAACAAATCAAATGTTTCAAATGCATGCAGCTTTACTGTGGACAATTAGTGATTTTCCTGCATACGCAAACTTGTCAGGATGGAGCACTAAAGGAGAATATGCATGTCCTTGTTGCAATAAGGAAACTACATCGTGTTGGTTGAAGCATAGTAGGAAACAATCATACTTGGGTCATCGCAGATTTTTACCTACTGGCCATAAATTCCGAAAGGATAAAGTATCATTTGATGGTAGGCGGGAAGTCAGACTCAAACCAAAATTGTTGTCTGGAACTGAGATGTTGCTACAATTAGAATCTGAGGGTATTTTAACCCAATACAATAGGGATGACCTGAAGGAGAGGCATAGGAGACAGGTAGAGAAGGAGAAAGCTGGACATCGCACCCATAGTTGGAAGAAGAAGAGTATCTTTTATGAATTGCCATATTGGGAGCACAATCTAATAAGACACAACCTCGATGTGATGCATATAGAGAAGAATGTTTGTGACAATGTGTTGTGGACAATATTAGGGGTTGCAGGAAAATCGAAGGATGGTGTTAATGCTCGGCGTGATTTACAAGATATGAATATTAGAAAACCCCTACATTTGCAGTTAAGAGGGTCGAATAAAGCCTATTTACCACCAGCACAATTCACGATGACCAAGGATGAGAAAGATTTGTTCTTGAAAGTGTTGAAGGAAGTAAGAGTTCCCGACGGGTATTCATCCAATATATCACGTCGTGTGCGCTTACATGATAGAAGCATTGGGGGTCTTAAGAGCCACGATAGTCATATTCTGATGCAACAACTTATTCCATTGGCTATTCGCAGATCGTTACCGAAGAATGTAATTGAACCCTTGATTGAATTGAGCAATTTCTTTAGACAATTGTGTTCGAAAGTGAATCGTGCGACGGATTTGCAATATATTAAAGATCGTATCGCTGTAACACTTTGTCATCTAGAGAAAATATTTCCTCCGAGTTTTTTTGATATAATGGAGCACTTGCCTATACATCTAGCTGATGAAGCGTTATTGGGTGGAGCGATTCAGTTTCGATGGATGTATCCAATTGAGAGGTATCTTCTTACTTTGAAGCAATACGTGCGTAATAGAGCTCGTCCTGAAGGATCAATTGCTAAAGGATATCTTATGGAAGAATGCATGAATTTTTGTGCACAATATCTCAGTGATGTGGAAACCAAATCTAGTCGACCCGTGAGGAACTATAGTGGTGCTGATAATTTGGGTCATGCTACTGGTGAAAACACAAGCTTTTATCTTGATAATATTTCTTGGGTACAAGCTCATCGGTACATCTTATGCAATACAAGCGCGGTTCAACCATTCATAAAGTAGGTTAAGTCACTCACTCAATATTTTATTATGTTTTATTGAATTTTCAACTAAATTTTTTGTATGGCTCAAATTTCAATCTACACAGCAAACACCTTGAAGTACTTAAGCTCAAAATGCCTCGTGTCGACGATCATCAACTTCGGCGTGAACATTTTGAAACTTTTCACATTTGGTTCAAGGAACATGTATGTATTTAACTCTATACATTATAGTTCCTTAAATCGATCTACATTTTAAATTTTACATTTTTGTGTTAAATAGGTCCAAACTTTGCGAAGGACTACTGATGTCATACTTTCTGAAGAGATTATTCTATTGGCAAATGGTCCTCATAACCTGGCAAGGAGGTTCAACGGGTATATACTGAATGGGTTTCGGTATCGAGTAAAGGCCATGGATGATCGTCGAGCCACACAAAATTGTGGTGTAGCTTTGAAGGCAGATACCATAAGTTATGCTAGTCGAAAAGACAAGAATCCTCGTCTGGGGTCTGTGTACTATTATGGACAATTGACAGATATTGTTGAGATTCGATATTCCAATGAGAAGAAACATGTGTTGTTTAAGTGTGATTGGATTGACAACATTCACGGAAAGAAAGAAGATGTCTTCAATTTCACGTTGGTGAACTTCAATCATTTGTTGTACCGAGATGATCGAATTACCAATGAACCTTTCATCTTGGCGTCCCAAGCAGAGCAAGTTTGGTATGTTGCAGACCCGTTACAACCAGACTGGCAAGTCGTGGTGAAGATGTCTCAAAGAGGTTTATTTGATATGAGTTCGACTGATCCACAAATCGAGCCATACATGAGCCAACAATTGGAAGAAAATATAATGCTTCGTGATGAAGAAGTTGGTTGGGTGAGGGAAGCCGCAGAAGGGGAAACAGTTGATGTTCAAATAGGCTGATATGTAATCAACATTAGTAATTCAATTAGACCCAAGGTTGTAGTTAATCATCAATTTCTTAGGGAATCTGCAGAAGACGAGAATTCATATACACCACCACCAGAAGATCAGGTATAAAATGTATCTTTGCATTCTAAGCTTAAATGTATCTTTGCATTCTTCACATTCTAAGTTAAGAGACTTGTGGGAGAAACTTGAATTCGAGTGGCCATCGGGCACTTGGCACACACGACCGCCTAGGCACGAGAGACTTGTGGGAGAAGACGGGGCTCGAATCGGGTTCCCGGTTTTGGAGTTAGAGCCGGATTTCACTTTAGGCAAACTACTTCCTTAAGAAACTTGAATTCGAGGAGTTAACGCCCCAAAATAACCAAACGGCGTCGGTTTAGCACGAAACTTGGCACACACGACCTCCTAGGCACGAGAGACTTGTGGGAGAAGACGGGGCTCGAATCGGGTTCCCGGTTTGGGAGTTAGAGCCGGATTTCACTTTAGGCAAATTACTTCCTTAAGAAACTTGAATTCGAGGAGTTAACCCCCCAAAATCACCAAACGGCGTCGGTTTAGCACGAAACCTGGCACACACGACCTCCTAGGCACGAGAGACTTGTGGGAGAAGACGGGGCTCGAATCGGGTTCCCGGTTTGGGAGTTAGAGCCGGATTTCACTTTAGGCAAACTACTTCCTTAAGAAACTTGAATTCGAGGCGTTAACGCCCCAAAATCACCAAACGGCGTCGGTTTAGCACGAAACTTGGCACACACGACCTCCTAGGCACGAGAGACTTGTGGGAGAAGACGGGGCTCGAATCGGGTTCCCGGTTTGGGAGTTAGAGCCGGATTTCACTTTAGGCAAACTACTTCCTTAAGAAACTTGAATTCGAGGAGTTAACCCCCCAAAATCACCAAACGGCGTCGGTTTAGCACGAAACTTGGCACACACGACCTCCTAGGCACGAGAGACTTGTGGGAGAAGACGGGGCTCGAATCGGGTTCCCGGTTTGGGAGTTAGAGCCGGATTTCACTTTAGGCAAATTACTTCATTAAGAAACTTGAATTCGAGGAGTTAACCCCCCAAAATCACCAAACGACGTCGGTTTAGCACGAAACTTGGCACACACGACCTCCTAGGCACGAGAGACTTGTGGGAGAAGACGGGGCTCGAATCGGGTTCCCGGTTTGGGAGTTAGAGCCGGATTTCACTTTAGGCAAACTACTTCCTTAAGAAACTTGAATTCGAGGCGTTAACGCCCCAAAATCACCAAACGGCGTCAGTTGAGCACGAAACTTGGCACACACGACCTCCTAGGCACGAGAGACTTGTGGGAGAAGACGGGGCTCGAATCGGGTTCCCGGTTTGGGAGTTAGAGCCGGATTTCACTTTAGGCAAATTACTTCCTTAAGAAACTTGAATTCGAGGAGTTAACCCCCCAAAATCACCAAACGGCGTCGGTTTAGCACGAAACTTGGCACACACGACCTCCTAGGCACGAGAGACTTGTGGGAGAAGACGGGGCTCGAATCGGGTTCCCGGTTTGGGAGTTAGAGCCGGATTTCACTTTAGGCAAACTACTTCCTTAAGAAACTTGAATTCGAGGCGTTAACGCCCCAAAATCACCAAACGGCGTCGGTTTAGCACGAAACTTGGCACACACGACCGCCTAGGCACGAGAGACTTGTGGGAGAAGACGGGGCTCGAATCGGGTTCCCGGTTTTGGAGTTAGAGCCGGATTTCACTTTAGGCAAACTACTTCCTTAAGAAACTTGAATTCGAGGCGTTAACGCCCCAAAATCACCAAACGGCGTCGGTTTAGCACGAAACTTGGCACACACGACCTCCTAGGCACGAGAGACTTTTGGGAGAAGACGGGGCTCGAATCGGGTTCCCGGTTTGGGAGTTAGAGCCGGATTTCACTTTAGGCAAACTACTTCCTTAAGAAACTTGAATTCGAGGAGTTAACCCCCCGAAATCACCAAACGGCGTCGGTTTAGCACGAAACTTGGTACACACGACCTCCTAGGCATGAGAGACTTGTGGGAGAAGACGGGGCTCGAATCGGGTTCCCGGTTTGGGAGTTAGAGCCGGATTTCACTTTAGGCAAACTACTTCCTTAAGAAACTTGAATTCGAGGCGTTAACGCCCCAAAATCACCAAACGGCGTCGGTTGAGCACGAAACTTGGCACACACGACCTCCTAGGCACGAGAGACTTGTGGGAGAAGACGGGGCTCGAATCGGGTTCCCGGTTTGGGAGTTAGAGCCGGATTTCACTTTAGGCAAACTACTTCCTTAAGAAACTTGAATTCGAGGCGTTAACGCCCCAAAATCACCAAACGGCGTCGGTTGAGCACGAAACTTGGCACACACGACCTCCTAGGCACGAGAGACTTGTGGGAGAAGACGGGGCTCGAATCGGGTTCCCGGTTTGGGAGTTAGAGCCGGATTTCACTTTAGGCAAATTACTTCCTTAAGAAACTTGAATTCGAGGAGTTAACCCCCCAAAATCACCAAACGGCGTCGGTTTAGGACGAAACTTGGCACACACGACCTCCTAGGCACGAGAGACTTGTGGGAGAAGGCGGGGCTCGAATCGGGTTCCCGGTTTGGGAGTTAGAGCCGGATTTCACTTTAGGCAAATTACTTCCTTAAGAAACTTGAATTCGAGGAGTTAACGCCCCAAAATCACCGAACGGCTTCGGTTTAGCACGAAACTTGGCACACACGACCTCCTAGGTACGAGAGACTTGTGGGAGAAGACGGGGCTCGAATCGGGTTCCCGGTTTTGGAGTTAGAGCCGGATTTCACTTTAGGCAAATTACTTCCTTAAGAAACTTGAAGTCGAGGAGTTAATGCCCCAAAATCACCAAACGGCGTTGGTTTAGCACGAAACTTGGCACACACGACCGCTTAGGCACGAGAGACTTGTGGGAGAAGACGGGGCTCGAATCGGGTTCCCGGTTTGGGAGTTAGAGCCGGATTTCACTTTAGGCAAACTACTTTTTTAAGAAACTTGAATTCGAGGCGTTAACGCCCCAAAATCACCAAACGGCGTCGGTTTAGCACGAAACTTGGCACACACGACCGCCTAGGCATGAGAGACTTGTGGGAGAAGACGGGGCTCGAATCGGATTCCCGGTTTGGGAGTTAGAGCCGGATTTTTGTCCAGTCAAAATTATTTACTAAACAATCTTTCTAATTATATAGTAGTCAATTTTTTTTTATATTTTTCTATAATTAAAATATTAACACCATTATATGGTTTTTAATTATGTTTATCTTGTTTTTTTCAGATATTTCCTGAGTAGCAGTTGGCTTCTTCTGGAATGCAGGCGTATCAAGATTATGACCAATTTTTGTTTTTGTAACCCACGAACGAATGAAGACGAAAATTTTAGTTTTGATTTTGATTTATGTTATTTAAATTTGTGAGCAACATTATGTATGTATTATGGGATGTTATGTAGTGGCATAATTTTTATTGTTATGAATTTTTATTTATATATTGTTATGAATGGAACAATATTATTAATTTTCATTATTTGTCAACTTTTGTTTATGTATGTATTTATATTATTCTGTAATTTTTGGATTTTTTTTATAGTTATTTTTTATTTAATACAGGTTATTTTAATTTTTTTAATAATTTTTCAGCAGGTTTTTTTTTTTTTTTTTTTTTGAGACGGGATAAGAACCCGTCGCAAAAACCAAATATAGGCTTTTGCGACGGCACCAAATACAGTCGCAAAAGTTGTGCCATTTGAATGTAGAAGACACCTTTAGCGACGGTAACCTTTGCCGTCGCCAATACTTATATGATGTCATAGTTTTAGCGACGGGATGGTTGCCGTCTCAAAACCTCACTTTTAGCGACGGTAAATACGTGCCGTCGCGAAAACTGATATTTTTTCCCATTATTGGCGACGGGAAAAATGCCGTCGCAAAAAAGAGACCTTACCGTCGCAGAAACTAATGGCGACGGTACGTACCGTCGCTAAAGCGCTTTTGCAACCCCCTTTGTCGCGACCCCTCATTACCGTCGCAAAAAGGCAACTTACCGTCGCAAAAGGCATTAGCGACGGGGTCCGGGAACATTTGCGACAGCTCGGTACCGTCGCAAAAAACGCCTTTTTTTGTAGTGTGAGAAATGGCAAGATTAGGGAGCTGAGCTTACTTCCAGTGATTAGATTAACAACAATGCTACATATCATTAAATTCTTATCACTAACACCACTATTAATAATATGGAAAGCAAAAAAAAAAAAAAAAAAAACAAACAAAACTAAGACACAAAAAAAATGAGTGAGAGCACTAATTAGTGCTATCACTAATGATGTGGTAATAGGCTCCATCATAAATGATTTGATGTTTTGACCTTAGTGTTGTATTTTTTTCTTTTTTTATTGAGTGTCATGTCATTAGTAGTCTTTTTAGAATTCCAAAATTAATGGTCTCTATCATTGTTGAAGACACAAAATATATGTGGCAGTGGGTGAGCCCCACTGCCACATAATTAGAGCAACCACTAATTAGTGGTCTGAATCATTTTTCTTAGATTAAAGGATATTGTTAAGTCTATGAGGGATTATCACGAATTTTGTTTAATAATTTAAATTATTTAATATGTAAAAATTTTCAAGTATTATATATCTATAAAAAATTATATTGATTGGATATGAATAGTTATTTCATCGGATCAAATTTCTGTCAATTATTTATTTTTTCACTGTTCATTTTTTGTACAAAACTGATTTGATCACGTAGCTATCAATATCCGATCAATTTAATTTTTTATAAATATATAATACTTAATGAATTTTATACATTCAATAATTAAAATTATCAAAACGAGACTCGTGATGAGTTTCCACATGCCCAATAATATCCTTCAGGCCGATAGGCGTGAGGGAAGCTAGCCCCATCTGTTAATTAGTTGCATGTCGTTTTATCTTAATAGAGATATATTTTTATTTTGAGCAATGATATTCATATTTTTTAAATTTTTTAACTCCGTTTGGTTTAATTTTTAAAATAAATTTTGAGTTTTGAATTGTATTTTAAAAAAAAGTTATTTAAATAAATTTTGAAAAGTAAAAACTTGTTTGGTTATGAGTTTTGAAAGAATTTTAAAACTAATTTTTCAATTGTATATTTTGAACACTTATTTGGTTATGAGTTTTGAAATTAATTTTTGAGTTGTATATTTTGAAAACTTGTTTGGTTATGAGTTTTGAAACTAACTTTTTTATTTAACTTATTTTTTTGAAACATTTTTTTTCTATTTTTTATTTCTGTAAAAAAATATTTATTTACTTATTTTTATTTTTTGCACAAAATAATTATTTTATTTTTTCTAAATCATTTTAAAAAATTAGTCAAAAGTAAAAAAAATTAATTTTTATTTTAAATATATATTTTTGATTTTAAAAAAATATTTAATTTTTTTTAATTATAAAATTTTTTGGATCACCCATATATATATATCTAAATCATAACAAATTATTTGACCAATATTTAAATAAAAATTAAAAAATATATTTTTTGAAAAAAATAAAAAAATAATAATTTTAAAGAACAAAATAAAAAAAATTGATTTTTTCTTTTTTTTATTTATAAAAAAATAGAGTTTTGAAAACTTGTTTGATTATGAATTTTTTTTAGATAAATTTTTGAAAAAAAATTTCAAAACTTTATTTAATTATAAGTTTTGAAAATCGTTTCAACTATCAAACTGTAATTTAAAAATTAACCACACGCTATCTTTATTTTTTTAAAAAACTTTTAGATAAGAGGCTAAAAGTAAAATCAAACGTAATACCAACTACACATTATTTTGTGTGCCCAGAAGATAGAAATTCAGATCTCCTAAAATTAAAAGTTATACAACACTTTATTACTTGATTCCATAATTTATTGACGGATTTAATTTGAACATTCGAACATAAATTCACCCAAAAAACTTGAACATCAAAAAAATGGAGCATAAATTTTTGGACAATTGAGAACTTTCACAATAATTTTTTTTTATTTTATATTTTAAATAAGTTATTAACTTGCTTATGAATTGAATCACCTCTTCAAAGATATACTTTCTAGTGTAAGAGATATATACTTTTAGAGAATTGTCACATTCCTCCAATTTATCATCCCAATTGTACTTTTAATAAGGTGGCAAATAATACCAATCAATCAATTTTCGTTAAACTCTTCTCCCTTTTTTCAAAATTATTTACCACCTCGTTAGAGGTGTAATTAGGGAGGATGAAATAGGGAAGGTAGCAAAACTCATACTTTTATTATTCACCCAAAAAAGACATACTTTCACTAATAAACACATAAAAGTTTTAGAGACTAACAAGTTTTTTTTTTTTTTTTTCTAAAAGTATAAATTTTGTTACAAAAAATATTTAGGGATTAATTTCAGTTATCGCAACAATAGTCGTTAAAATGTCGTCTGAAAAGTCAAAAATGAGCTTTTAGGAATTAAATTTTAAAAATATCTAATAAATGTACTTTTAAGGACAAAATAACTTAGTTCCAAAAAGGTTTATTTTTTAAGACAAAACTTTTGGTCATAAAAAGTTAGTAATTCATTACTAAATATCTAATTTTGTCGTTAAAAATAAAACAATAACACTTTTGGGGACAAAAATATTTTGTCCCTAAAATGGTTGTCCCTAAATTTTTGTCGCTAGAACTTTAATTTCTTGTAGTGTTTTATTATTTGTTTTATTAATCATGTGTTGATAAATATTAATGATGTTTTATTAAAATAAAAAATAGAAGTACTAAATAATATAATTAGTATCACATAAAGTCACTCCAATTTATGCATGTTACTATATATGTATATGTATGTAGGAAGGATATGTCTTCCATAATAATATTATAAAATCATGTAACATAAATAAAAAAATAATAAATACCATAAATTTAACATTTGTAATTTTAATTATAAATTAACATATTACATTATAAATTTTCATCACATAAAACCTTACCGACGCATTTTTAGGAATTCTAGATTATCAGGCAGTTTATGTTTAGCTTATGAGTCATTTAAAAAGCTTCCACTATCAAATCCGCGATTGTTAAACGAGTGTATATTTAGAGGAGAAATTAAGGTATTGTTTGGGAAAATAATTGGGGTTAAAAAAAGTACAAAATGACAAAATAAGCTAAATAAGTTAATAAGATAAAATATCACTTTCAACTCATAATCATTATATTTTTTCTCTTACAAAAGTAAAAAAAAACTAAAAAAAATTCAAACCAAACGAGGTTAAAAAATCTCAATACAAAAAAGTTAGTTATATTAGTCAATGCTAAACAAAACTTTAAAATAGTCAATTAAAAGATAAAATAGATTAAAATAATTAATAAGATAAAATGTCACATCCAACAAATAATCATTTTACTTTGTTTCTCATAATTATTAAATTAACTAAAAGAAAAACCAACTAACTTCTTAAACACAACTCGTTCAAAAAAAAAAAAAAACTTTCCAAACATAAAATAATGAAAAAGTTAATTAGGGAACTTTCCAAACAAGACCTTATTGTTTAGGATGTGCTATATAAGTATTTTTTGACTTTTTAATTAAAAAGTAGAGAAAAAAAATATGTGTATGTTTGGCTTGAATAACTTTTTAACTTTTTATGAAAAGATATGTAATAAAATATTATAATAAAATCAAAATGACTATTATATCCTTGTTGACTTTTTAATTTTTAACTTTTTCACTTTTGAAATTAAATTCAAAATACAAAATAATAATTTGACCTTCTAAACTTTCCTCAAATAATAGCTTTTTGATTTTTGTTGGTTATCCAAACCAAGCCGAAATATGTTTCATGAGCTGTGAATGAATAAAGCCGCGTGGAAGGTTGTTTGAGGTCTTGCGTGTCACACAATTGGCTGACGACAATTACGAGATTCAAAAATGTTTCGTGCCCCTTTTTTTTCCATCCCTTTTGACCCCTTCTCTCTCTTATTGGTTACATTTTTTTTTTTTTTTTTTTTTTTTCCTACTCCTCCAATCACCACCCGCCACGTATGTGTGGAGTTATAGGAGTGATAATTGAAGGGGGTCTCTATCATGACTGTTACGAGATTTTTGCGTCGTCAAATTCACCGAATAATTTGTCTCGTATTTTTCATTAAAAGTTTTGAATTTTCCTTTAAAAAATAAGTGATGCACTAATGTTTACTTGTCGTTCACGAAAGTGAAAGTAATTGGGCTACTATTGCAGCGTTAAATGATAAGATTTGAGTGCTTTTCATTTTGTTTGACTTTGTTCATGCTAAAAAAAATAGTAGCGTCTATAGTTTTATGTAAAAAGTAATATACTTTTTGAGTATATAGTTTATTATTTTAAGTAAATTAAAATTTATTTACTATTCACACACTTTAAAATTATGTAAATAAATTTATTTTTAACTTTTGCTAGTCCCACAACATTGACGTTTTGAAATCATAATCAATACCATTGAGGGCTGGTTTGAAAAGTGGGTTGGTTTTTTAGTTTTTTTAATTTTTTTGATTATTTTAATCTGAGTTAAAAAGTTTGATTTGGGAAAGACTTTTTGACTTTTTGATTTTTTTGACTTTTTTTGTGAGAGGAGAGTAATAATTATGGGTTAGATGTGATATTTTATTTGTTGTGGCTAAAATAACTTATTTTGTCTTTTGTGACTATTTTAGCCACAAACTATCTTGCCAAACGAACCTTGAGTTATGAAAAACTATATTGATTCATATAATAAAAATTGTACATATATATAAGATTCATAACTTTTATTTTTTAGATATGATTGATATTTGTTGTGTGGATTCTTGTAGTAAGTAAAAAATATATATATTACAACTCTCATTATCTGATGAGACATGGTCTTTATTTATTTTTTTTTATTTCTTTTAAAATAATGGAGACTGCAGGTATGACTTTCTCAATATATCATTGTTTGAATGTTCACATGAATATATATATATATTAGTGAATGAATATTAGTGAATATTTTGAGACTGGTTTGTTAAGTGACTGCTGCTTCTTTGCGCGTCCCTTTATTAGTTTTAAATACAGAGAGCTAAACCTTCCATTCTGATAACAATTAGCGGTTAACCCTTACAATACACGTGTTATATTTTTTTAAAAAAATATTTAATGATACAATATATGTTATAAAAGAATAATTTTGATTTTAATTTAAAATTAAAATTAAAGTATGATTTTAATTATTTATTTTGATAATATTAGCGCTATCATTTTATAAAAGTGTTACTTGAATACTTATATATATATATATTAATTTTAGTTAAATTATTTGTGTATTTTGATAATTTTAGTTCTATCATATTATAAAAGTGTAATTATCATATAATAATTTTGTATGATATATATTAAATTATAAAATAGTAAAATAAACACTCTTTTTTATATTAAAAATAATAGTTAAATTAGAAGAAGAATTAATAACATAAAACTAAAAGTAATTCTAACTATTTAATTTTTGTATATTCATTTGGAAAATAAAAATATGTGAAAATAGAAACTATATAAAATTTATTAAAAAAATTAAATATAAATATGTTATAGTTAGATTATCATATTATGATTTTATAAGATATATATATATTAAATTATAAGATTGTAAAATAAAAAAAGAGCCCTGCTAAATACCCCCAGTGGGGGTCGCACCCCAGTGAGGTGGCGCGCTCCCCCCACTGGCTGACAACCAAAAAAAAAAAAAATAGTTTTTTTCCGTCCAATCACGGGCCTCCACCTCACCTGGGGGTCGACCCCCAGTGGGGGGTATAAAGCATTTTTGATAAAAAAAATTCTCATCTTCTAGCAATGTCCGCTCTTCATTCCTTATCTCTTCTCTCCATTTGATTTTATCTATTCAATTCAATTTGTATCTAGTAGTAAAAAAATTAATAAAAAATCAATTTATGTATTATTTTTTTTAATAAAAATCCTTAAGTCTCTAAAATATCACCTCTAAATTTTCTCTAATGACGTAAGTTGTTACTCAAGTAAAACCCGACCTCTTACCACATTAGCTTACCAAATGAACATGAATAAAATTTATGGATTATATTTTAAGATTTTCAAGCATTACTCTATTTTTTTTTTATAAGAAAAAAAAAAATCATACATAGATCTATTCAAATAATTTTTTTTTTTTAATTTTTATTTTTGATAACATCAATTACAGCTTACTCAACTCATAGTAAGATTAGCAAAGTGTTTATCCACAGATGCAACCTTTAGATTCTGAATCATGAAATACCCACTAAGACAAACCTAATGCTCTGAATTATGAATGTTTGACAAAAAAGAAAAAAACTTTAAATGCCTTCTTGTAATTATATCGTGTTGATCTAAGAATTTCCTTGTTTCAAATACTGAAATTAATTGAATTGAAATGTTATATTTTTTTCCATACAAGTGAGACCAAGACACAGCAATGCCCACTCTGAAAAGCAATTTTGTCCCTCGATGGGTTGGTGTCCCATACATACAATAATAATGTATAAAAAAAATGAAGCCATTTTTGTTGCTTTCAATTCTATCAATTCAGCGATTAAAGAAAGGAAACAACCATATAGATATATAATTTCATCATCCAGTGGAAGATTCATCCATTGAATCTCCACTTTTTACTTCTTTTTCTTTTTTCTTTTCAATATTAATAGAAATATGTTACTTAAAAATGACGAGGACTGTTGCTCTTTAAAGCTACCAATCCAATCAAAATTTCTAAGTGAGCGAGTGGTACCATTGTATGTTAATTTTATCAACTAATGAGAAATTTTATAGTATAATTGTGGTGATATATGATTGAGTTGATGAGGGATTAAGCAGTGTTTCATCTCAATCTAATTTTTGTTGGTATATTAAAGTTGAGAAATAATTGAACTCGTAATTTTCTAATAAAATACAAGAACGGTCACAAGTTCGATTCTCTCTCAACTTCTTGAATTTGTGGTTATAATATGTTTTGATCCTATCAATTCTTCTAAGTGGATAGTTTTGCAATAATGTCCACATTTTTTTGTTATCAACAGTAGTTATATATATTTCTTTATGCGTTGACCCACATGATTTAATTGTGTATCTTAGGTCTAATGATAACATGAAAGCATTGTGAATCAAAAGTTAAGATTCGAATCTCATCAATTATTAAAAAAACTGATACATCTTTATTATTATTATTTTTTAAATTTTATAATAATATAAAGTATATAAAAAATATTTTATTTCTATTAGAGTAGTAGTAGTAGAAAATAATTGAGTTATATGATGATGATATGCATTATAATAGACTGTTAAGTGGGAGCGTTAAGTGAAGGGCTCATTCAACGGATCACCATTGAAATTGCTTGGAATATTTGTCATCATTGTCATTGCATTTGCCAGATAAGAAATTAAATAATCCTTTTTACACTGCTTTTGAAAAGGTTTTACTATAATATATACTACAAGCCAATCCCTAGTGGGGCTGCCACTTTGTGCTCTCTAGCTATCCAAAAAAGCATAATTTGGAGCAAGTGATTTTCCATCTCTAGTTTAATAATATATTATTATGTTTTATCACACTTTTATCATATTTTTATTTAGAGTAAAATTACAATTTTACATTATAGAGTATGATCTATTTCTCATTTTATTAACACTAAGAACACAAAATTAAAACAAAGAATAGGAGTGTAATGGTTGATTGAGATTAATTTTGAATATAAACTCTTTATAATTAAGTTTAATCTCATCCTTTCATTACATTGATTCTCATTTTAGTCTTAAAGAATATATTCTTTCTACTTTGATCACTAGACTATCTAACTATGCAATTGTGATAGATCTAAATGGTAAGTTAAACAAATTGTAATTATCATTACATAAACAATTATTTTTGTTTTTTTATTGATTAACCATACATTACTTATGTTATATTGAAACCCTTTTCTCTCTATACATATTTTAGATCGAACAAAAAGAACACAATAAAAAATCAAAAAGAGTTAGAATTACACTTTCTCATAATTAATTCCCCACCATGGATGGCCTCACCTAATTGGGTGGGATCTTCCTTCAAATCCGAGTGTTTGCAAGAGCAATTAGCACATTGATTTGGCCTCTCTTAAAATGTGCTTGATTTGAATTATTACATCTTTCAAATGAGGAGTTTTGAGTCTTCAACTAGATCCATTGATCCATTAGATTGCACCACTGATTTTCTTTGTATTGTAGCTAATAACATTTTGTGTGGCATTAGATGGAAATGTTTGAAAAGTCTTGGGCCATATTTGTTATTTTTAATGCTTATTTTATAAAATAAAAAATCAGATTCATCAGGATCAAATGCATATCAAGCCAGGTTGGCTTGGTTTTGTCTCCAAATGCAAATGTTTCGGTCAATGGTGGTAACTGGAGATAAGGATAACTATTTTTATAAGAATGTTTATTACGATATAAAATTATATGTCTCACTCTCTTTTTATATTATAATCATTTCATATTTTTTAGCTTTTAATTTTATTAACGTGAAAATATAAAATGAACATAAAACAAGAAATGTGATAGAGAGACAAAAATTATAAAGAGTTAACCACTTGCATACGAATGTTTATAACTTTGGGTTAAATATCAAATGAGACCTCATATTAGTAAGTCTTTGAAAAATTGGAACTTTTAATAATAAACAAAATTTCGACATTTTGTTGTTGGGACTTAGAAGACAAGTTAAGTGGCTTAATAGTTGTACTACTTTTACAGGGCTTAAGTGAGATTTGGACTTCTTATACATCTTGTAAGTTGTTTTATTTATCAAGTTCGTTTTATCTTTAAAAAATGATTATCCCTCACCATCCCTGTATAAAATGATATTCACAATACTGGTTTGTATTGGGCCGTTTTGTACTCTCAATATAAAAAAGTCCATTGGATCTTAATAAGTTTGGGCTTGAAAAGAAGTAAAGAAGATAGGCCCATAGTTTTATAAATCCAATGTAGATCTGCACAATTCCAACTATGGGTGCCTGATCGTGGGCCTCTTTGTTCCTTGTTCTTTGCATGTTTTCTCATGTTAGCCCAAAAGGGAAAAAATAACTCAATTTATTAAATGAAATTAAACCCGAAGTTTTTTTTTTTTTTTTTGAGTGTTGGACTAATTTGTAACTCATAAAAAATTGAATAAGATATTAAAAAAGCCCTTTTGATCCCACTTTTAACTGCCTCTTTATCAACTTTTGAAGACAGTACCCGGATTCTAAATCCTAACTATATTTTGTGTTTTTATTAAGGATAAATATACTTTTGGGGGATTTTTTTTTTAAGATCCCCTGATATTAAGATTTTATAATATAAAGGACACTCAATATTTTCATAATGTCTAAGGTCTCTTAACATTGATCTAAAAAAATTCGATTCAGAGAATTCCTCTGGACAAATCACAAAGAAAATTCCAAAGTTCTCTGGACATATCACAGAGAAAATTTCAATTCCAAATTTCTCTGGTCACATCGCAGTGAAAATTTCAAATTTCTTTGCACACATCATAATGAAAAATTTCAAATTTCAAATTTCTTTGGACACATCACAGAGAAAATTTTACACATCACCGACACCAAATTTCTCTAGACACATCACAGAAAAAAATTTACACGTCACCCACACGAAATTTCTTTAGACACATCACAGAGAAATTTTACACATTTCCAATACCAAATTTCTTTGGTTTCAAACCAGAGAAAATTGAAATTTTTCTGAGTTCAAACTAGAGAAATTTTTTTCCTTTTCCTTTTCTTATTTCAATTTTTGTTTATTAACAATACTGTTGTTGTTAATCGTTACCCCCATATCCAGTTTATGCAACCATTTATGTATAAACCAATATTTCTACAAAACTCTTTACAATGACATTAGAATTAAACATTTAAAAAATACAAAGACCAACCAACATTCCAATTCTTAGTGAGCATTTTGTGTTGTATGATTTTCCTACCTGGCTAGATCTGGATAAACTTGGTCGCTTGATCTCGTACGTCTCTAAACATCGAAAGAAATGAGTTGAACCCTTCAGATGAAGCCCCGCTCAAGATCCACAGTAACAAGTTACTAAACGAATTCATGGTCCTAACTTTGTTCACAAATTTTTTGGCTTTGTTTACATCTGTAGATGCACATCTTCGACCAGACAGATGTTGTGTTTTCTTGACGGGATTTTCTTTCACTTTTGTGCATAACGATCGTTGCTTCTGCTTCGTGTATTGGATTGAATTTCTCTAGTTTGGACTACAGAAATTCTCTGAGTTGGTCTAAAGAAATTCTCTGTTTTGGACTGAATTTTCTATGGTTTGAACTAAATTTTCTCTGGGTTGGTCTAGAGAAATTCTCTAGTTTGGATTGAAATTTCTCTAGATTGATTTGAGAGGCCTTAGACATTCTCTCTTTGGCATTTCATCAAACACTTTCTTTGCTGAATCCATGTCCCCAGCTCCCGAATACATCTTTTTATGTGGATTTCTTCATTAAATGTTGTATGAAGATTTTAAGATTTAGTTTATTGTGATCAACAATAAAGACAATGAAGAAAAAATAAGAAAAAAAGTAAGAGAAGCAATGATGAATATTTTCTAGTTGTGCCTGTGGATATGTAACTGATGCATTTTGTTTCTACTTTCATATCTGCTATAATGCTTTATAAATCTTACTAGAGCTCTGCTTCTTGATATTTGTCCTCCGAGGGTAGTGATATTTGTCGACGGAGGAATCTTCATCGGAGGACTAGTGATCGGAGGAACAACAATGAAGACTAGTGCTCTGCTTCATATAAATCTTGCTATATAAAGCACTATCAGGAATCTTCATATAAATCGACGATTTCCATCGACAAAGCTTTATAAATCTTGCTAGTGCGAATTCCTCCGTTGTAGTCAATGCCAATGAAGCTTTGAATAATGTTGCGGACGAAGAGGAGAGAGAGAGAGAGAGAGAGGGGTTGTTTGGTGCAAGAAGAGAGAGGAGAGAGAATGAAAAAGTGGGTGGGTGTTATATATGGATATGGGTGAGGGACCTTAGACTACAAAAAAATTTATTGTGGACCTCTCCCATTACTAAAAGTTGGAGAGGGATGTTAGACCAATTTTCCCTATACTTGATTCCTTTTATGCTTGATTTTTTTTTTTTTTTTTGTTTAACTCTTAAAATTTGTTTTTTCACTTTAACTATTCATATTAAGTTTTTTTTTTTTTATTTTAATTTACTATTAAAGTTAACTTGTGGTCAAAATCAGACAAAAAATATCACGTTAACTATTATATAACATAAAAAAATTATTATTATAGTAGAATCTAAATTTGTGTCAAATATGTAAGTTATATAAAATAAAATAATTTATGTCATGTGGTTATTAATGTATCATTTTCTCTCTAATTTAGGCATAAATTAAATTTTGAAATAAATTAATAAAAACTTAAAACATGAAATTCAAAGTGAAAAAAAAAATTAAAAGAAAAAAAAAACTAAATATAAAGGACCAAGTTATTTAATTTTTTTATTTAAAAAATGTAGCCATTTCTAACATTATTTATTGCATAGTTTCCAAATTATTCTACACATGATGTAGAGAAAGGTAGGGTAATGTTGTATTTGTCCACCAAGTGAGAAGTTATTTGGTGGTTTAAAAACATTGCTTCACACTATTTATATTTAGACAAGTGTCCAATTATATCTCAATAGAGACAAATATATTAATAATACTATATGCACCAATTAATATACTAATTAGTGTACTAATTGATGATGTGACATAATTTAAGAGGTTTTTGATATTTATAATTTGTATAATGAACACTACAACAAAATTGGATTTTTACGACTTCACATTAATGACATACAGTAAATGCAAGTCGTAATTTCTTAATTTTACGACTTGTTTTTTTTGCATGTCGTAAATAATTTCTCAACCACGACGTATCTATTGCACAGGTCATAAATGCTAATAATAATGATTTTTTTACGGCATGCAATATTAGTCGTAAATAATAAAACTTTCTATGGCATGCATATGGTATGTCGTTAATACATCAACTATACACAACGCGCGTATACCAGCTGTTAAAAATATTGAACATTTCACGTCGCACAAAAAGCCAGCCGTTAAAAATTGCACTTTCCACGACGTACGAAGGCCAGTCGTTTAAAATATTACACTTTCTACGACTTGTAATTATGGTCGTGAAAGGTAAGACTAAAAAAAAAAAGTAGCACCAAAATAAAAATTTTGAGCGCCAAACACCAAAAAAAAAAAAAAAAAAAACAATCGAAAACCCTCTTTAGCCCCAAACCAAAAGCCCCAACTCCTCATATCACAGATTCATATTAGATTTTTTTGCCCCAAACCAAAAACCTAATCTCTCAGTAGCAGCCTCTCTCTTCTGGATCGTTCTTTGATCTCTCATCTCTCTCTCTTTGGTGATCGGTGAGGCCGGTGGTCAAACTTGCAGCAAAACCTCTAGCTACAACACAGTTGTCGTCACTTTTTCACTCTCTCGTACTCGTTCTTTCCTCTCTTCTTTGGAAACACCTCTGGACTGGTTGAGGCTCCACACCGTTGAGGTCAGTCAAATCAAAGACTAACCTATGGAAGATTCTGAAGTTAAGCAATAGACTCACTTGTTCGGTTTAGTGAGTCTTTTTATCATCGTCATGTATGTATCCATATAAGTAGAACCCAGAAAGCAATCAAAAATTCTTTCTTCATTTTCTTCAATTGAGAGAAGCTCTGGAATTGTATTGGGTTTGTGTCCATGGACGATAATGTGGTGCAGCGGGTATTCCAAGAAGGGGGTCGAGATTTCTACCAATAACCCTCTAGTTCTTCATCTTCATCTTCAATCATCCAATCCCTACCTCTTTATGTGGTATGCAAAAATCAAAAATTTCTTTCTTTTAATCATTCTTGTACATGTTCTGCATCTGGGTTTCTTCAAGTTTTTGCAGATGTTTGATTCACTTTTTGTTTTCACTTGAAATCTGAATTTGTTCATCTGGGTTTGCTTGCATATAGTTGGACTTGATTATGTTCTGAATGATGTCTCTGTTAATGTACATATCATGCAATTGGGTTTTGATCTCAATTCGCATATAACATTTTGTTTTAGTAGCCTAAGAAATCTGAAGATGTTTTTGAGATCAATGGTTAACAAGTATATAGAATTGAACAATTGAATTGTTTGTAAAAATGATAATTTAAACTTGACAAGTGAATCCTTTGCTTGTTTGCTTTGTGTACTCTCTAAATGGGCTCAAAATAGTTTTTCTATCACCCTAGTGCTCAGAAAAAAAAAAAAAAAAAAAAAAGGAAAATGAAAATTGTGTGTAGCTTTTTTCATTTTACTTATTTCTTTGCCTTGTATTTCAAGTATGTATTTTTCAAGATTTTCTCCTATCCCAGTGCAGTTTTTAACTTTCTGGTATGTTTACACTATGCAAGATCACTTAGATGTTTATTTGCATATGTGATTTAACTATTGAAATTTTGGGCAAGTATGACTTTTTGCAATGGTGCCATGCTACAGAGTTTGAATGGGCCAACATGCCTTGCCCCTTTTCTATTTTTGATTTGTTGAGGTTCTTATCAATTAACTTCAGTGTCAAAGGTTGAAGTTGAATCACACTCTGCTATCTGCTATGCCTCTACTATATATTTTTGAAGCATAAAATTTGTAAGGTTCTTTTTCTGTTGCTTCAAAAAATAAAATTAATGGACTCTATTGTAAATTTGATTGCTGATGTTGGTTGAAAATCTCAACTATTTTTGATATATGAATAACCATTATGTAGTTCTTATATAATGAATTTTTCTGTAATTGTTTTTATATATGTCATTTGGCCTCAATAAGAGTATGAGCTGCTCTTTTTGCATGTTTGTTTCCTTTTAAAATAGCAAGTCCTCGCAATATGGGAATAAATAAATAAATTTGCTCGTGGAAAAACATACTTATCAACAATCAGCTTGAGTTGACTTGTTTATCTAATATACTGGCTATTTTGTTGTTTGGTTCATAATAAACTTATAAAATCTGTATAAGATAAACTCATTACCTTAGAGCCTCATTATCATGTAATTTTGTACCAGTTGTATAACCATGAAACTTGCTTCCCTATGGATTTTTAGGGTTTATGATAGAAGACTATTGAAAAGAAAACAGACAAAAGGATCCTAAACACAGAAACCAAGAACCAGTTTGACAATTGTTATACCGAAAAGTAGTTACGAAATTATATGAGAAAAGTTATAGCATCTCATCATCTAGATTTGATGCCTGAATTCATCTCAATCTGAGCATCAACTACTCAATTGATATACACAAATTTTATTCATACTATAATTGTTTTGGCCTAAAAACAGATAAGATATGTGTGCTTGGAACCAACCAACCAACCCAAACGCAAATTTACAAGCTCTCCTAAACATCAAACATAGGTTGCTTTCTTATATATGCGTATACTGCAAATGCTTCAAATACAATTCCGCCCCACATATTTATTGAATCAATAAAAAGAAGCCACTTATGTGTTGAAAGAAAACTAGGTACATACCTAGCCTAAGCCTTGCTAATTGAGGAGCAACAATGCATTAAAACACATAATCAAACCAGTCCCGTTCAAAAGAGGAACACAACACTAGTTTTCATGACCACACTCATTATATTAAGAGCAACCAAACCAATTCATTATTGCAAGTTTTGCAACCAAACTCAATAAGCTGAATAGCTCAAGCTCAAATTCATCCACTTATATGCTGCAGTGGTGTTAGCCAGACATAGTTCTTCTATTCTGCTACTATTCTGCTATGCTGGCCTGTGTGTTGGTGCTGCTTAGTGCTACTGCTACGCAGTTGGCCTATGGTTGCTGTTGTCACTGTTTTTTTTTTTTTTTTTTTTTTCTATTTCTATTTTTGTCACGCTGCTAGCTTCTATACAGGCGTACCTTTCCAAGAGTTAAACTTCTGAATTTTGAAGTGACCCCAACAGATGAAGATTGTACAGTTGAGATGTTGTCGTGCAAGGTGAGCTTCAATTTTAATTTGAACATCAGGGATGAGGTTTTTTCTCATTTCTTTCTTTCTTTTCCTTTATTGTTTCTCTTTCTCTCTCTCTTTTTCTTTCTTTATATTGGATAAACCAAATTTCAATACAGTGCTCTGTGAGTGTCAATTCTACTGGGCAAATCCAAAATATTTTTATGTTTCTTCATTGATTTGAGCGCCTGTCTAAGTATGTGGTTTCATTTATGCAAATGTTATCTTTAGTGCAATTGAAAAGGGTGACCACTTTATTTTAGCTCCATTGTTTTCAGATGAATTATATGAGGCAAACTTTGTTTGTTTTTCCTCTAGAAACAGCTATGCTATTAGTGTTATGCTTGTTCTGTTAATTTATGTATCTTGTTAATTTATGCTTTGAGAGCGGGATTCCTATGCTCAATAATAGGCTTCAGGAGCTCCCCGATTCAGATAACATAAGATTTCTTCTTATGACGAAAATCATAAGATAAGCTATCATTTGTTTGGAATTAATTTTTTTGAAAATGAAGTGTCTGTAATTAGTTTTTACTTCTACAAACCAACCTCCTCTGAAAATGAAATGTCTGGTTCAGCAATTACTTGACACCCACCTCCAGAATAGAAGAGTTCTTATACATATTTTAATCATTACTTTATCTTTGCTGCAATTCATTGCTTTCTTCTGGCACCCCTTATTTCCCTGGCATGGAACTGACTTCTAGTCTGCATGTGAAACTTAATTTTGTGGCCTCTTCTTTTTCTTGTTTGAGATAGGTGAAGAATTACATATCACTAGCAGGTCCTCATGCTGGGACAGCTTCTATTCAATTTTGTGGAGTAAGTGATCCTTTTTACACTTGTTGTTTTTGGTCTTGATGCTTTATAATGCTTTATAAAACTTTGTTTGTTTGTGAGTCTCTCTGCTTGTAGCATTTCTCATAAAAAAATTTGTGGGGTACATATATAAATAAATTGACTATGAGTATATCTAGACTCTAAAGCAATATGGTTCAATCCTTGACCCGTATGAGGAGAATAAATACATTCTCTTGAGGTGTATCCAAAGTTCAATTTGAAATTGGAAAATTGGACTGCAATTAACATTTCCTTTTTCCCCTCTTAGTTTTTGGCCTTATATCATATGTATGTTGAGTGTGACAGATCCAAGACTTGATTAAGCTGTCTAATTAGATGTGATGAACACATACTCTTCCAATGCAATGATACTGAAATTTGAACTAATATTACATTTGCTTGAAAAACCGTACAACTTTGGTTAGTCAACAGGGGACCTTAGGCAGTGCCCTTGCTGGAGTGGGCCTGTGCTCCATTGCAAGTGAGCTTTATAATTACGACTTTGGTTAATTTAAAATTGCAACCAAACTTTTTTTTAAGCAAATAAGCTAAATAAGTTGACTTATAAGTGCTACCAAATGAGGCCTACATAGCAGTCTAGGAGTGATGAATTATGTTACAGCATTACTAGGGGCCTCTAATAATGGTTGTAATTATGTGTGATCATTCTCTAAATGGGGCCATCCTTTTTGTGCCCCATCTGTGCAGTGAAATAAGTAAAGCTTAGGATAGGCTTACAGACTTGCTCCAGAATGTTTATAAATGTCATCCTCAGTATCAGGAACTTTTACGAATGGTTATATCAAATGTTGGTCTTGAAGGTGAAGGGGATGTGGGGCAGCGAATTTGAGATTAAATCCTAGTTATCCAGGTCAAAAAAGACCTCTTCTGTATTGTCCAGTATTAAAAATATATATATATATAAACTGAGCTCTCATTATTTTTCTCTTTGAGGGTGAATAACTTTTTGTTCATTGCAGAGAAATAATGATTGCAAGGGTGGAATAATGGAACAATGGCATCAAAAGTTACACAATAACACAAGCCCAGATGATGTTGTGATCTGTCAGGTATGGGAATGCAAATTTGGGTGGACTTCTTCTTTAGTCAATATTATAGAGTTTGTGACATTGAATGTTATTGCAGGCACCAATTGATTATATCAATAATGACTTTGATGTCAGCATTTATTGGAAAACCCTGAATGATAATGGAATAACAAAAGAATGCCTTATAAGTTATGACCATGCAATCTGTTCTGAACCAAATTTCAGAAAAGATCAGAAAGATGGCCTTTTGAGAGATCTAAGAAATCACATGAGAACATTGAAGGTTGACTCCTTAAACTTCCCATCAATGCTTCAATTTTTGTCAAGTTTGCATAGACATCTCTGTATGACATGAGAACTGCAATATGGTGATAAGTGAAATCAAAATGACAAAATGACTGATCAAAATATGATTTTATCTCCAGAATTTTGAAATATCTTTCACCTTCTTTCTTCTCTATCTAGGAACTTTCTTTGTCTCTCTAGATGGATTAAAGGCTCTTAATGACCATTACTAACATATTTGGTTCAACCTCAATTTTTATTTTTTCTACCAAAATTTGAGTGTTTAATGAAGGCCAAATTAGCTTCTATAATATTATTTATTGGCTTCTCAGAAAGGAATTTCCTTTTCTACTTCTCATTCCATGATTTTGTTTATTACTTTTGATAAGAACGAGAATGTTTGGTTAAAAGTTGGTCTAAGAAGGTGGTGCAAGTGTACAGTGAGTTTTGTCTTCTTACTAGTGTGTAGCTCTTCCTGAAGGTCACAGTTTTGTAGTTTCTCAAATGGACAAGTATATGTTAGTAATGGTTCATGTTATTTACATGTTGCTCAATGTGACCTTAGATACATGAAGTACCCGTGCCAATTCATTTGGGAAATCACAAGTTTATGCTATATGTATTTTTTTGTTGTAAAATATTACAACTTTTATAGCTACTATAACTTGCAATGTGATCTGATGATGGTAATGTGTAGGAACCAATTCCTGTCACTCAACTTGTAAGGAAAACTGCTGCTGTTTTGTAGGAGTTCACATAGTCAGGGTAAGTGCTTTCTATTAGTTTACATCTCATATTGTTTATCTTCTTGGCTAGAAATCTTGACTATTGTTAACTTAAATTTCTCAGAATTGTAACATGTGAGGTACATTTGCCTAACAGATGGTTCAGATGATGAGTATGAGCCCAATAGTAGCAGTGACGATGATGGTAGTGATGGCTAGTTTTTGAGGACTTTGATGAATAGATTTCTATAATCTTTGAATAGTTTTGGATTTTGTTTACAAACTTATATATGATACAGTTTTGGATGCTTTTTAACTTTTTGGATAATTTAGAACTTAAGGATAGTCCTTTTGGGTTGTTTTGAACTTACGGTTAATTTTTGGATGTTCGGAATGTATTGACAAATTTTGAATGTTCATAATTTATGGATGTAGTTTATTTTTTATGCTTGAAACAATATTTTGATGGTTGATTGATATTTTGTGAAGTTTGTTTATAATGTTTGTTAGATTATACAAAACAGGTTAAAATAGAACCTATTGAATTAAAAAAAATAAAAAATAATGCACATTCTACGACAAGCAAATTAGGTCATTATATGAAATATTCCACGACATTCCATGTACGTCGTGGTATGTTCTACTTATCTACGGCAGGCTGAGCAAGTCGTTGTATTATATATTTTACGGCGCATAATCAGCGTTGTTGTTTGTCTCACCAATTAACGGCGTGCAAAAGTAGTCGTAGAAAAAGTAACGATGACGCACAAAATCTGCCATTAAATAGTTTTTAACGGCGTACTATAATATGTCGTAGAAAAAGTAACAACGACGCACAAAATCTGTTGTTAAATAGTTTTTAACGGCGTACGAAGCATGTCGTTGAAAGTGAATGACTTTCCATGACTGGTCATAATATGACGTGTGCTTGCACGTCGTAGAAAGGTTTATGTGGCGTGCATTGCGCGCCGTAGAAGCCCTTTTTTATTGTAGTGGAATGGAGTCAATATTGATGTCATAATAGTGGGATTTGGATCCTCTCCAGCAATGTTCTCTCCAGCAATGTCCCGCACTTTCAATAAGATTGTGATGCGTGGCAAAGAAGCAATCTGAGGGTAAAGGATACGCCACGTCGTGGAAATAGAAAATGAACTTATTAAAATGTCGTCGTTTTTGGCGAGAGACCAAAATCAAAGGATTAAACTTTGTTTTGTGAAGTTGGTGAATGAATATAACGGAGTAAAAAATCATCCAACTGCCCCTAAACCCTTTCCTTCGTCCCAACCCATGGTCTTTCGCCTGAAACCCAGTAGCCCACGCCGGAGATACTGCAACCTGGACGCTTGTAGTGTAGTTCCCTCACATTGGCAGTGTCTTATACCTAGTTTAGACTAGGAAGGGATCCACTCTTTCTTCCATCGACGGTTTTCACCCAACACATCCCAAACTAGGCAACACTCCATCATCTCTCCGACAACCCCTCATTCCAAACCTTGGCTGGTTAGTTGAATTTGTTTTTTGTTGAATTGAATGATGATTCAAAGTTTCTATTGAAACTTTCACCTAAGTTGTGTCTCCAAGGTGCTTAGAATCTAAAGGTTTATGCCAAATATCACAAATGTTCAGATTGAAAACCATTGACAAATAAATAAAATAAAATAAGTAATAAAGAAATAGACAAATGAAAGTCATGAACAAAATTCTCAAATCATGAAGTGTCATATATATATAGAACCAACATCATACATTAATACTTTTCTTCCATACAACAGCTAATCATACACTCCAGTCATTACATGCTAACAAAATGTAAAAAGAACAGAGCTTTCTTCTCCACCATCATCAAAAAAATCCCAGTTGAAGCTGCTCTTTATAAGTAGAGAGATTAGAAGCAAGCTTTTCTATGCCGAGCTCTTCTCCACTGCTAGGTTCGGTTTGGTTAAGCAGAAGAACATTTTCGATAGAGCTCTTACCCACAAAGTTCACCTTTGATTTTCCTCATGAATATGTTATTCAGTGTAAGCTGGTCGGCGCAGGGTCTCTCTCTACCGTTGTAGCTTTATTTTTCCCTTCAGATGCTATGGAGGATTGGAAATTTGGGGATCTAAGGCTTGGAGTGAACAGTCGTTTGACAATTGTGGCCTCCGTTACCCCAAAAAGGATGTTGTATCATTTAGTTTCTGGATTATTGGTCAAAATGACGTCACTTTGCACATTCTTTGCCTCTTCCACCGACGTGGACTCTTCTTCATTGCTGGATTTGGCCTGCCCAACATGTCATCATCCTATTCAAACTGTTGGATAGTGCTGGACCAAAGATGGCTAAAGAGGATCATAATCCTAACTAGTGTTGGTACACTAGTTAGTATATTAATTAGTACATATAATACGATCGTAAATAAATAGTGACAGCTACTGTTTCAACCAATAATGGACCTGTTTGGTAGCACTTAAAAGCAGCTTAAATCAACTTTCAGCTTAAATTAAGTTCTTTTGGTGTGTTTGGTAAAACTTAAAGGGATAGATTATAGCTTTCATTAAGCTATTTTGAGCTTAAATTTATAAGCAGCCCTAGGGGTGCTTCTGATTTGAGCTTATGTGGGAAGCTGAAACGAGGGTCGTAAAATGACTTAAATGCCCTTCTCAATTGATGCTAATTACAAGTGTGCCATGTATAAAAACCAAGAACACTCATTTTTTTCTCTCTCACACAAACGACAAAGGCGATTTCCTACGACCAGGGCGATTTTTGGCGAACATGTCGAATCAGGCGACCAAAGCTGTCTCTCTTCTCTCTCTCTCTCTCTCCGGTGTTCTCCGATCGCTCTCCATCGCGATCTGAACCATTGCGATCGACAGCGTGAACCCTAGCTCTCTCTCTCTCTCTCTCTCTCTCTTCGCGATCGACGCTGGCGGTGAGATGAGAAGGAGGAGGAGGAGGAGAAGAAGGGGCTGCTGGCGTGACGACTCTCTCTCTCTATGGATCAATCTGAAACCCTAGCTCTGGTTCGTTGCCGCTGTCCCGCCAGAGCTAGGGTTTTCAATTTTTATTTTTTTTGTGTGTGTGGATGTTTAGTGTTTTTTAATAATAAAAATAATAATTAATGAATAAAAAATAATAATTGATGCTAATTAAGCCATTAATTGAGACTAATTAATTTATAATGAAAAAATGAAAAAAAAAATTATACTAATTGATAATATTAATAATTTTAGTATTAATTGATGCTAATTAAGCCATTAATTGAGACTAATTAATATATAATGAAAATATGAAAAAAAAATTATACTAATTGGTAATATTAATAATTTTAGTATTAATTGATACTAATTAAGCCATTAATTGACACTAATTAATTTAGTATAATATTAGGCATCATGAAAAATATTTCATAAAAATGATCATGAATGAATCTCCATCCTTGTATTACACTTCATAACTTATTGTATATCTAATCTAAAGGTCAAAAATCTTTCATGATTATTTTCATAAAAAAAATTATACTAATTGGTACTATTTAATAATTTTAGTATTAATTGATGCTAATTAAGCCATTAATTGACACTAATTAATTTATAATGAAAAAATAAAAAAATTTATACTAATTGATACTATTAATAAAATGATAATTTTTGTAATATTAATTATATTAACTTTTATTAATGAAATAATTTTTTTAAATTAAAACTAAAAATAATGACAAAATAATCATTTTTATATTATATAAGGGCAAAAAGGATAATTATATATAAAAAGTTATTTTATAGCTTATTAACCAAACATTACTCAGCTGTTTAAATCCATAATCTCACCGCTGCATCAAACATGTTAACCACTTATGTTCACAATTATAAATCATAATCTTTTAAGTTATAATTTATAATCATTTTTTTACAGTTCTATAAAACGGGGCTAAGGCCAAGTTTGGCATCCTCAAAAAAATTCAAAAAGTCAAAAAGTCACTATCCTATTTAAGTCACATCATTTTATTTAAGTCACATCACCTCTCTAACACATCACTTCAAACCCAATCCAAATCCAATCTATATTTCATTAAAAGTCAAAAAGTACACTTATTTAGGCCAAGTTTGGGAAAACTAAATAAGTGTACTTTTTGACTTTTATTGTATTATGTATAAAAAAAATAGAGAGGAGATGTTGATTGATATGACCCAAAAAAAATAAAAAGATGAAATAAATACACTTTTTTAGATTAGCCAAACTTGACCTCAGTGTTTCCAAACTTGGCCTAATATTCAGGTTGGGACACTAACGAGATTTGCCCAACGAGCAAACCATAATTTCTCCACCGAGATAATCGCATTACGGCAGTCGCCCACGTTATTATTTTTATATTATCTCTATCTCCGTCGTTACACTCTGCTTGTTTGTATTCTTCTCTCTTATTGTCCACCGAAATTTCTACACTCACCGTCGAAAATGGCAACACCACCACCACCACCACCACCACCAGTAGAGAAACCGGTTATGGTGGTGGGAATCGACGACAGTGAACAGAGCATCTACGCACCCGAATGGATTCTCGATCACTTCTTCACTCCTAACGCTCCAAACTTTCTCTTCAACCTCTTCATCGTTCACGCTAAACCTTCTCCTACTTCTGCTATCGGATTCGCTGGTCCTGGTATTATCTCCATTCAATCCTCTATATATACAGATTCATGTAGTGAATTGCTTGTTTTGATAACATTTTTTTTTTCCTTCTGAATTGCAGGGGCTGCTGAGGTTTTGCCCTACGTCGAAGCTGATCTGAAGAAGATTGCTGCTAGGGTCATAGAAAAAGCTAAGGAGATCTGTCTCAGTAAGTCGGTATTGTCTATTCTCTCTCTCTCTCTCATAGCTTTTGATTAAGTTATTTTTTTGCGATTCCTTGAAGAATTGGATTCCTTAGGTCTCAATTATTGGAAAATTTTAAAATTTCGATCATGTGATTTTGTTGCTCTTATAAATTTTGTTGTTTTGTGCATTTTTTATTTTATTTTATTTTATTCTGAATTTGATTAGAATTTTGTAGAATCTGTATGAATTGATGATTATGTGAGTAAATTTTTTAATCTTTGTTAAATAGTTTAAGGCTCTGTTTTTTAATTTAAGGGTTTCAAATGAAGTAGATTTGAAATCTGATCTTGAAATCCTTGCGCCCCCCTCGGTTGATCGCATAGCCCAGCCAAACCAGTTCATGGATTTCATTCTTTCATCACTTTCTTAGAAATTCGATTTTTTGTTTGGTCTTTATCTGCTTGATTCTCTTTTTCGTAATTTCCTCCTAAAATTATCTCATCAAATATATATGTGAGTGGAGCTTGCATTATTCTTTCATGGGTGTTCTTGTTTGATTCTCATTTTTTGATGTAGACTTGTATTTTAGTATTCCTTTGAGGAAGTTTGATTGGTAAATTAACAATTCGAGTTCGGAATTCTTCGGCATTTCAGTTTTCCCCTTTATTTGCAAACTTTTGTGTTATGGTTGGTTTATTTGTTCAACTCTTTTCCTTCATCTTTTGTGAACTCAGGACGAGTAAGAGACAATTGAGTAGGTGTTCAAAGTATTAATATACTTATGTATGCACATGTATATTTCAGAAATTCTCTCAAATTTGTCCAAATCTTAACTTTTCATGATTCTTGAATGAGGTGATAAATTAGAGAGCCCTGATTTGGCAGTGTTTCCTTTATTTTTTACCTTCTTTTTTCTCTTCCACTGTTAGGAAGTTATAAACTGCCAATGCCTTTTTATTTCCAAATCCTTATCATTATCTTGATCCAAGCAAAGGAATTAAAACCCATAGACAAATCAAAATCCACATATCCAAACACAACCTAAGTTAATTTAGAGAGGAAACTAGTTTAAATCAAGAATTGCGCCTGGACACTTATGGGCCCGGACACTTATGGGATTCAATGTTTCTGAAACATAAAGTTCTTTTGGTAAATAAGGTGCAGCATTTGTTCAATGTCTAAAACTGGCTTTTAGCTATTTTGGAAGTATATGTATACATGCATTATTTGGAATTGTCTCAAATTCATAACTTAGTGAGTTCCCTTTTTATGGAGTATTATTGGTAGACAAGGAATTTGGTACATAGCTCTAACAAATGGGGTTAGTGGTAGGAATTTGATTTTGCCCAAGAGTGAGGGGCCTTCCCCTCATTGGGAGACGTTGTGGATGGAGAGAATTACATGGTTAATTATCTGAGAATTATGGATCTTTATGTGTTCTTGATTATGTTTTGCGTAGATACCATACCGTTTCCATTCTAAACAGTTTTGATTTGTGAGATTTTTTTTTTTTTTTTTTTTTTTTGCATTTTGGTATTGAATAGATATTTAGTGGGGTTTTTAATCTCATATAATTGTAATCTCCATATTAGAATGAAGTTAGTATTCATCTTCGTAAGTGAACCGTGTAAATCCTTGTATTTCGTCTTTCTGTTTAATTTTGGCATATTATTTTTTCACTATTAATTGCATGAGTGGAATCAAAATGCAAACATGGATTGATGAGCCTAGAGCGTATCATAATGCACATATGTTCCTAGCAGTTTTCCAACCTGAACACTTCAACTGATTGCTGTTCAAAAGAATATATATAGGGTTTCTGACCCTTTAATCTTGCCATTCAGTTGAATCTTACCCAATTTTCTTTCGGTAATATTTCTGTTGAAAATTGTATTACCTCAATTTGGAAATTCAATCCAAGCTGTCAAGTCTGAAGTGTCAGCACTTCTGTAAATTTGCATTGCCCGGCATTCTTTCTGATTTTTACTTTTCTGTACAGGTGACTGGTGTGGTATTGGAAGTTATGGAAGGTGATGCTAGGAATGTTCTCTGTGAGGCTGTGGAGAAACACCATGCTTCCATATTGGTTGTGGGTAATCATGGTTATGGGGCTATAAAAAGGTATGGGATCCATCTCATCCCCAACACACAAGTGAAATTTAGATATTGCAAAAATTTAATGGAATTCATTGGTAAACTATCCAAGCTCTTCTTTTTATGAAAGTATGTTGTTTGGACTTGAGGATCAAAATTATGTGTCCCTCTAAAACTTAATTCTACACGAACATTAGGAGATAATGTAAATCGTAATTCCTTCTCTTGAATGATGAGTTGCTTCATCATCAAGAATACAGGCAGCATAGTTTGCCTCACCAATCATCAATTGTGTTATGAACCACTACAAGAAAAAAACAGTTCTAGCGATGTGTTTTACATGACAAACAACAGATTCTCTATCATGTGCATGTACAGACTTTGACATAATTTGTTTGAATTGCCATTTCATTGAAAACTAACACAATCAAATTCTCTTGCAGGGCTTTTTTGGGAAGTGTAAGCGACTATTGTGCTCATCATGCTCACTGCAGTGTGATGATTGTGAAGAAGCCTAAGATAAAAAACTGAGCTATGGCCGATTTGCTTTGATTAAGTGAACAAATATAGTTTTCCCGCAAGAACTATCATTGTGTATTTGATCAAGTGCTTTGAATTGTGGGAGTGTTAAAACTAAACTATCTTGTGAGCTTGTTAAACTGTAATAATCTGTATCTCTGTTCATCTAGAATATTGAATAAAAATAATTTTAGTTCTCAGTTGATGATTTTACCAGTTTATTAGGTCGTCTAATATGACCTTGTAATTTATTTTTTAGCTGTTTTTAAGTGGATGTGATAGTATCTGACTGTTGAAAATTTGCAGCAAACAAATTTTCATCTTCCTCTCTTTCCTTCGGTAGGGCTGATCCAAAAAACAAATTAATGTGCATTCTCATGCTAAACAAAATTAAATATTTGTTTTGCTCCTTTCATATTGAATGCTTAATTGATGATGGAATTTATCAATAAATTATTGTTTATACCTTTGACTGTTGCTTGAATTTATGAAAGAAAATGGAAATAAAATTATCTATACATAACTAAATCTAAATTTTTCTAGGTACATGACAAAAATTAAATATTGTTGCATTCTCTATTTATTTTTTTCTTATCACCTTTCATTATTTTGTGGATGAAGATTTTAATTTTCATTATCTTATATTGAAACCTTTTCTCTCTGTACATATTTAGATTGAACAAAAAGAACACAATAAAAAATCAAAAAGAGTTACACTTTCTCATAATTAATTCCCACCATATCACCCGCCATGGATGGCCTCACCTAAGATCTTCCTTCAAATCCAAGTGTTTGCAAGAGCATTAGCACATTGATTTGGCCTCTCTTAAAATGTGCTTGATTTGAATTATTACATCTTTCAAATGAGGAGTTCTGAGTCTTCAACTAGATCCATTAGATTGCACCACTGATTTTCTTTGTATTGTAGCTAATAACATTTTGTGGCATTAGATGGAAATGTTTGAAAAGTCTTGGGCCATATTTGTTATTTTTAATGCTTATTTTATAAAATAAAAAATCAGATTCATCGAAAAGGGATCAAATACATGTCAAGCCAGGTTGGCTTGGTTTTGTCTCCAAATGCAATTGTTTTGGTCAATGGGGGTAACTGGAGATAAAGATAACTACTTTTATAAGAATGTTTATTACGATATAAAATTATATGTCTCACTCTCTTTTTATATTATAATCATTTCATATTTTTTAACTTTTAGGGCTGGTTTGGGGTGTACTAAAAAAGTGCACTTTTTGTCTTTTTGGACTAAAAAAGTTGAGAAAAAAATATGGAGGTTTAGGTTAACTTTTTGGATTTTTATGAAAAAATGTGTATTAAAAAATTGTATAAAAAGAGTGTGTAAGAGATGAATAGTGACAGGTGGGCCCCAGCAGTACAAATCGGCAGCTGTGAGGAGGAGTTGGAAATTATTGGCTATTTTTTTTACAAAGCATTGCACGGTTTTGTTTGGTTCGTGGAGGTCATCACGGGTCCCATTTTAATAATCTGAACCGTTCAATGTGTATAACTCGTCGAATACTATGTACCTATAAAAAATCACGTTAATCGGATATCGATAGCTATCTGATCAGATATATTTATTTTTCAATAATTAATTATAACACCATCCATTTTTCGTACATAACTGATCTAATCATATAGTTATCGATATCCGATCAATGTGATTTTTTGTAGACATATAGTACTCGACGAGTTCTACATATTAAACGGTTCAGATTATCAAAACAGGACCCGTGATAGCTCCCACAAACCAAACAACGGTGTGTGTGCCAAGCACACCCAATCTTTTCTTTTTTTCAAAACTGCCGCACACAGCCGCTGCTTTTCAATCAATTCGGTTGTACTTTTTGTTGAAAAAAATTGATTTTTTAATTATTTTTTTTTGGGTGAATAGTAATATCTTTTTGGATTTTGGAGTAACTTTTTGACTTTTTGGCTTATATAGCTTATGCCAAACAAACCCTTAATTTTATTAACATGAAAATATAAAATGAACATAAAATAAGAAATGTGATAGAGAGACAAAAATTATAAAGAATGCTTATTCTTAATCACTCGCATACGAATGTTTATAACTCTGGGTTAAATATCAAATGAGATTTCATCTTAATAAGTTTTTGAAAATTTAGAGCTTTTAATAATAAACAAAATTTCGACATTTTGTTGTTGGGACTTAGACAACAAATTAAGTGGCTTAATAGTTGTACTACTTTTACATGGCTTAAGTGAGATTTGGACTTCTTATACATCTTGTAAGTTGTTTTATTTATTGAGTTTATTTTTATCTTTAAAAATGGTCATCCGTTACCATCCCTGTACAAAATGATATTCACAATACTGATTTGTATTGGGCCGTTTTATACTCTCAACATCAAAAAGTCCATTGGATTCTTAATAAGTTTGGGCTTGAAAAGATGCAAAGAACATAGGCCAAGAGTTCATAAATCCAATGTAGATCTGCACAATTCCAACTATTTTGGGGGTGCCTGATCGTGGGCCTTTTCGCTCCTTGTTCTTTGCATGTTTTCTCATGTTAGCCCAAAAAGGAAAAAATAACTCAATTTATTAAATTATTATTATTATTATTATTTTTTGAGTTATGGACTAATTTGTAACTCATAAAAAATTGAATAAGATATTACAAAAAAAAACTTTTGATCAACTTTTAACTGCCACTTGATCAACTTTTGAAGGATTCTAAATCCTAACTATATTTTTTGTTTTTATTAAGAATAACAATACTTTATTCCTTCTATGTTTGGTTATTTTTTTTACAAAAATATTTGGAACTCTCAAAGTTAGGAATCTCATGACCCCTAAAATGACGTGAACTAATCAAAAAAAAGTTTCCCTTTTATTCTTGGACCAATCACAAGTAAAGATTTGTGAGAGTTGTGTTCTTTAGGGGGTATGTAGCATTGTTTTTTTTTTTTTTTTTTTTAAACTCTTAAAATTTATTTCTTTTCACTTTAACTATTCATATTATTAATTTTTAATTTATTATTAAAACTAACTTATGCTCAAAATCAGACGAAAAATGACATGGTAACTATCATATAACATAAAAAATTTATTCAGTGTGTTTGGTTTGAGTTTTTTGGATTAAGTTTTTTGAAAATTGACTTTTTTTGTTTTCGTGTTTTTTTGTTTTTAGTTAATATTTTTAAAATTTTAAAATTTTTTTTTACTTTTTTAGATGCACCTTACTTAGATGTATCTAAAAAGTAAAAAATTTATGAAAAAATATTTTAAAAAATTAAGAAATACATAAAAATATAAAAAATGTACTGAATTCTTGTATTTTTTTTTGTATTTTTGGTATTTAGTGATTTTTTAAAAGATTTTTTTTATAATTTTTTTACTTTTTAAGTGTATTTATGTTAGGTGTATTCGAAAAGTAAAAAAAATTGCTTAAAATATTTAAAAAATTCAATAAAAACAAAAAAAACCGAAAATAAGAAAGTAAAATTTTTTGAAAAGTATTTTTTTAAAAGTGAAAACAAGCAAGGTGTTACTATTATATTAGAATGTGAGTTTGTGTCGAAATGTGTAAGTTATATATAATGAAATAATTTATGTCACGTGATTATTAGTGTATCATTTTCTCTCTAATTTAAACATAAATTAAATTTTGAAATAAATTAATAAAAACTTGGAACATGAAATTCAAAGTGAAAAAAAAAAAGAAAAATTAAAAAAATAACTAAATATAAAGGACGCAATTTATTTATTAAATAACTAGTCTATCACCCGTGCTATGCACGGGATAATTATAGATATTTATATTTGTTTTAGATTTTTTTTAATATATAAATTATGTTTTTTTAAGATTTTTTTATAAAAATAATTTAACAATCTTATCACTAACCATAGTGTATGAGAGAAGTTGAAAATGGTACTACAGTAATTATACACGGATTGTATCTATAATTATTTGTATGAGGAGATTTTAAATGCTGATTAAGGAATTTTGACCAAATCAATAAATGCATGCATGTGGAAAGACATGTGGATTAAACAAAGTTAATAAATACTGATCAGGGAATAAATATTTATATTTGTTTTAGATTTTTTTTAATATATAAATTATGTTTTTTAAGATTTTTTATAAAAATAATTTAACAATCTTATTACTAATCATAGTGTATGGGAGAAGTTGAAAATGGTACTGCAGTAACTATACACGGATTGTATCTATAATTATTTGTATGAGGGGATTTTAAATACTGATCAGGGGATTTTAAATACTGATTAAGGGATTTTAACTAAATCAATACATGTAGACATGTGGAAAGACATGTGAATTGAAAAAAGTTAATAAATGCTGATCAGGAGATTTTGACCAAATCAATAAATGCTGAGTTTTTTTTTTTTTAAATAAAAAATTTAGAAAATTCAGATTGGGATATAGGAGCTCCTACAGGCCTTAGGGGTTAAAAACCTCGTTTTGCTTAATATATAGTATAGATAAATAGATGGGATAATTATAGATATTTATTTTTGTTTTAGATTTTTTTAATATATAAATTATGTTTTTTTAAAGATTTTTTATAAAAATAATTTAACAACTTTATCACTAACCATAGTGTATGAGAGAAGTTAAAAAGGGTACTGCAATAATTATGCACAAGTTGTATCTATAATTATTTGCATGAGGGGATTTTAAATGCTGATCATGAGATTTTAACCAAATCAATAAATGTAGGCATGTGAAAAGATATGTGGATTGAAATAAGTTAATAAATGCTAATTAGGGGATTTTGACCAAACCAATAAATGCTTAGTTTTTTTTTTTAAATAAAAAATTTAGAAAATTCAGATTGAGATATTGGAGCTTCCACAGACCTTGGGGTTAAAAACCCCATTTTGCTTAATATATAGTATAGGTATAGATAGATAGATAGATAGATATTTTTTTAAGATTTTTTATAAAAATAATTTAACAATCTTATCACTAACCATAGTATATAGGAAAAGTTGTAAAGGGTACTGCAGTAACTATGCACGGGTTGTATCTATAATTATTTGTATGAGGAGATTTTAAATGCTGATAAGGGATGTTGACCAAATCAATAATGGTAAGCATGTAGAAAGACATGTATATTGGAAAAAGTTAATAAATGTTGATTAGGAAATTTTGACCAAATCAATAAATGCTGAGGATTTTTTTTTAAATCAAAAAATTAAGAAATTAGGATTGAGAAATTGGAGCTCTTACAAAACTTGGGGGTTAAAAATCGCCTTTTACTTAATATATAGTATAGATTTATTTATTTAAAAAATGTAGCCACTTCTAACATTATTCATTGCACAGTTTCCAGATTATTCTACACATGATGGACAGATAGATAGGGACTTGTCATATTTGTCCAGCGTGAGAGGTTATTTGGTGGTTTAAAAATTGCTTCACACTAATCATATTTAGACAAGTGTCCAATTATATCCCAATGGAGACAAATAAATAGGGAGACCTGTGTTTCGACCAATAATATTCAGATCAGGACACTAACTAGATTTGCCCAAGGACCAAAGTATAATTTCTCCCACCGAGACAATCCCGTTACGGCAGTCGCACACATTATTTTTGTACTCTCTCTCTCCGTCGTTACACTCTGCTTGTTTGTATTCTTCTCTATTATTGTCCAGAGAAAGAAATTTCTACGCTCACCGTCGAAAATGGCGACAACAACACCGGTAATACCACCAGCAGTAGAGAAACCGGTTATGGTGGTGGGAATAGACGACAGTGAACAAAGCATCTACGCACTCGAATGGATTCTCGATCACTTCTTTACTCCTAACGCTCCAAACTTTCTCTTCAACCTCTGCATCGTTCACGCTAAACCTTCTCCTACTTCTGCTATCGGACTCGCTGGTCCTGGTATTATCTCCATTCAATCCTCTAAATATACAGATTCATGTACTGAATTGATTTTTTTGACATTTTTTTTTTTTTTTCTGAATTGCAGGGGCTGCTGATGTTTTGCCCTACGTCGAAGCCGATCTGAAGAAGATTGCTGCTAGGGTTATAGAAAAAGCTAAGGAGATCTGTCTTAGTAAGTCGGTATGTTTATTCTATCTCTCTCTTTTTCTTTTTTCTTTTTTCTTTTTTGCTTTTGATTAAGTTGATTTTTGCGATTCCCTGAAGAACTGGATTCGTTGTTACTTCTTATTCAACTAGGTCTGAATTATTGGACAATTTTACAATTTCAAACGTATTGCTCTTATAAATTTTGTTGTTTTGTACTTTTTTTTATTATTTTGTTCTGAATTTGATTAGAATTTTGTAGAATCTGTATGAATTGTTGAATATTTGTCTAAAGTAATTATGTGAGTAAATTTTTAATCTTTGTTAATTAGTTTAAGGCTCTGTTTTTAATTTAAGGATTTCAAATGAAGTAGATTTGAAATCTGATCTTGAAATCCTTGCGCCCCACTCGGTTGATCACATGACATGTGGATTTCAAATCCAGCCAAATCAGTCCATGGATTTCATTCTTTCATCACTTTGTTAGAAATTTTCATTTTTTGTTTGGTCTTTATCTGCTTGATTCTCTTTTTTGTAATTTCCTCCCAAAATTATCTCATCAAATATATAAGTGAGAGGAGCTGGCATTATTCTTTCATGGATGTTCTTGTTTGATTCTCATTTGTTGATGTAGACTTGTATTTTATTATTCCCTTGAGGAAGTTTGATTGGTAAATTAACAATTCGAGTTGGGCAATTCTTCGGCGTTTTCAGTTTTTCCGTTTACTTGCAAACTTTTGTGTTATGGTTGGTTTATTTGTTTAACTCTTTTCTTTCATCTTATGTGAGAAGGTGTTCAATGTATTAACATACATATGTACATACACATATTTGAGAAATTCTCTTCAAATTTGTCTAGATCTTAACTTTTCATGATTCTTGAATTAGGTGATAAATCAGAAGAACCCTGATTTGGCAGTGTTTCCTTCATTTTTTCTTTTTTCTTTTCTCTTCCACTGTTAGGAATTTCTATTTCCAAATCCTTATCATTATTTTGATCCAAACAAAGGAATTAAAATCCATGGACAAATCAAAATCCACATATCCAAACACAACCTGAGTTAATTTTGAGAGGAAACTAATTTAAACCAAGAATTGGGCTTGGACATTTAGTATGGGATTCAGTGCTTTTGAAACATAAAGTACTTTTGGTAAATAAGGTGCGGCATTTGTTCCATGTCTAATACTGACTATAAGCTATTTTGGGAGTATGTGTATACATGCATTATTTGGAATTGTCTCAAATAATTCATAACTTAGTGAGTTTCCTTTTTCTGGAGTATGTTGGTAGTCTGGTAGACAAGGAATTTGGTACGGAGGTCTAGCAAAAGGGTTAGTGGTAGGAATTTGATTTTCCCCAAGGTTATGGTTTGCCCAAGAGTGAGGGGCCTTCCCCTCGTTGGGAGATGTTGCTGATGGAGAGAATTACATGGTTAATTATCTGAGAATTATAGATCTTTATGCATTCTTGATGATGTTTTGCCTAGTTACCAAACCATGATTCAAACCCTGGGTAAACAAAAGCTTACATAGCAGTTCCAATGCTACGCCCAAGCGGGTTCAAGTGCTTGAAGAGCATATTTCCATTCTAAAGGATTTTGATTTGTGATTTTTTTGGGGGGTTTTGGGATTGAATACTTGTTTAGTGGGTTTTTAATCTCATATACTTGTAATCTCCATATTAGAATGAAGTTGGTGTTCATCTTCATAAATGAACCACGTAAATCCTTGTATTTCGTCTTTCTATTTAATTTTGGCATATTATTTTTTCACTATCAATTGCATGAGTGGAATCAAAACTTCCACCGGTACAAGAAGTACAAATGGATTGATGAGCCTAGAGCCAATCATAATGCACACATGTTCCTAGCAGTTTTCCGACCTGAACACTTCAACTAATTGCTGTTCAAAAGAATGTATATAGGGTAATAAGGTTTGTGGACCTTTAATCTTGTCATTCAGTAGGATCTTACCCAATTTTCTTTCCTCCATATTTCTGTTGAAAATTGTATTGCCTCAATTTGGAAATTCAATCCAAGCTGTCGAGTCTGAAGTGTCGGCACTTTTGTGAATTTGCATTGCCCGGCATTCTTTCTGATTTTTACTTTTCTGTATAGGTGACTGGTGTGGTATTGGAAGTTATGGAAGGTGATGCTAGGAATGTTCTCTGTGAGGCTGTGGAGAAACACCATGCTTCCATATTGGTTGTGGGTAGTCATGGTTATGGAGCTATAAAAAGGTATGGGATCCATCTTATCCCCAACACACAGTAGTGAAATTTAGATATTGCAAAAATTTAATGGAATTCATTGATCATGTAAACTATCCAAGCTCTTCTTTTTATACAAGCATATTGTTTTGACTTGAGGATCAAAATTATGCAGCACTCTAAAACTTAATTCCGCACAAACATTATGAGATATTGTAAATTATAATTCCTTCTCTTGAATGATGAGTTGCTGCATCATCAAGAAAACCGCCAGCATAGTTTGCGTCATCTATCATCAATTGTGTTATGAACCACTACAAGAAAAAAAACAGTTTTAGCGATGTGTTTACACGACAAACAACGGATTCTCTATCATGTGCATGTACAGACTTTGACATAATTTGTTTGAAGTGCCATTTCATTGAAAAAACTAACACAATAAAAACTCTTGCAGGGCTGTTTTGGGAAGCGTAAGCGACTATTGTGCTCATCATGCTCACTGCAGTGTGATGATTGTGAAGAAGCCTAAGATCAAACACTGAGCTACTTCCTATTTGCTTTGATTAATTTGATCAAGTGATTTGAATTCTGGGAGTGTTAAAACTATCCTTTTGAGTTTGTTAAACTGTATTAATCTATATCTTTGCTTATCTAGAATATTGAATAAAAATAATTTTAGTTCTCAGTTCATGGTTTAATAGGGTCTTCTAATTTATTTTTTAGCTGTTTTTAAGTGGATATCTGACTGTTGAGAATTTTGCAGCAAACAAATTTTCATCTTCCTCTCTTTTCTTCGGTAGGGCTGATCCAAAAAACAAATTAATGTGCATTCTTCATGCTAAACAAAATTAAATATTTGCATTGCTCCTTTCATATTGAATGCTTAATTGATGATCGAATTTATTAAAAAATTATTGTTTAAACTTATGTTTTAAGAACGGGACATGTGAGCGAATCGAAAAAAGGATTAGGTGGATAAGTTATTGATGGTTGAATCGGAATCAAACTGTGATATTATAATTATTTTATAATTTAAAAATAAATAAAATATATTCATTTAAAATATTTTTATAATTTTAGATACATATTTAGCAAATTTTTATGGTTATATATATTTTTACATTAATATTGTTTTAAAAATATTAATTATACATGTGTTTGAAATAAATTATATTGAATAATACAATAAATATTATATATCTCGTATATAATGATAAGCAATTATGGTGACATAGTAGAAATTCATACTTTTTGGAACTTGAAGTGTTAGGTTCAACTCCTTATAACATCAATTTTTTTAATATTAGACCACACATAGCAAATCGGTTTGGCTGATTTAGTTTAAAAAGGCCGATTTTCAAGCTAATTTGGTTTTGAAAATTGATCCATACAGATCAATCGGTCACTCCAGTCCAATTTTCGAAATATTGATTTAAACCTTTGATTGTTAAAATGTATGCATGATTAATTTTTTTCTTTTTTCTAGATATATAACAAAAATTAAATATTGTTGCAATCTCTATTTATTTTTTTCTCATCACCTTTCATTATTTTGTGGATGGAGATTTTAATTTTTAATGGTCACGGTTGGGTCTACATGTTTCCATAATGTGTTATTACACCTTAAACGATTTTGAGTTACAAATCAATACATCTTTCGAGTCACTATTTTTAAAGAAAAAAGTTAAGAAATTAACAATAATTCAAAAATTAGTTAAAATATAAAGGAAAATTTATTAGGAAATATTTTTTGAAGTACTTGTATCCTAATTAGTTCATAACATATTTTTATATTTCAATAAATTTTATTTAGTCATTTTTTTGAAAAATTTGTTTGATAATCCTATAGCTAACTCTCTTGCCCACTGGTGTAATAAAACTGTTGTTAAGTTGTCTGAAGAGGATAATATAGACTTGACTAGGGCCATTACTGATGCTGAGATCAAAAAGGCAATGCATAACATCAAAGCCTTTAAAGCTCCTGAGAGGGATGGTTTTCAGGCTATTTTCTTTCATAAGTACTGGGATATTGTTGGTACTGATGTTTGTTCCTTTGTTAAATCGTGTTTTGCTAACAACTCTATCCCAAAGAAGATCAATAGAACTCTGATTGCTCTTATTCTAAAAGTTAATAGCCCTGAATTAGTGAAACATTTCAAACCTATTAGCCTCTATAATGTGACCTACAAAGTTATTACTAAGATCTTGGTGGACGGGCTTAAATCATTCCTTGATAATATTGTGAGACCCAATCAAAGTAGTTTTATCCCTGGTAAAAATACCAGTGATAAAATTATCATCATTCAAGAAGCTATTCATACTATGCGTCACTTGAAAGGTAAAGCTAGTAATATGGTTATAAAAATTGACCTTGAGAAAGCATATGACAATATATCTAGGCATTTTCTAAGAGAAACTCTGCAGGAGTTTAATCTTAATGCCTAACGGATTGATCTTATCATGTGTTACGTCACAACTGTGCAATCTTCTATGTTGTGGAATGGCGAAACTTTAGAGTAGTTTAGACCTATGAAGGGCCTCAGACAAGGGGACCCTTTATTCCCTTATCTGTTTGCGCTTTGCATGGAAAGGCTATCAAACATGATTAGCCACTTGGCAGGGCTAATCAATTGTGGTCCTTGCATTACACATTCGTTTTATGTTGATGATCTCATCCTGTTTGCCAGGGCTGATCCCAGGCATGGTGTTTTGATTGCTGAAGTTATGGAAGAGTTTAGCTTTATCTCTGGCCTTCAAATTAACTTTCAAAAATCAAAACTTTTTGTGTCACCTAACATTGCCAGTAGGCAGGCTAGAGAGTTGAGCAGCCTTTGTCATATACCTTTAACTACTGATCTTGGGAAATGCCTGGGTGTTCCTATCTTACGCCAACGAGCTAATCAAAGTCATTTCAATTTTATTCTTGAAAAAATCCAAAACAAGTTGGCTTGGTGGAAAGTGAAAGTCCTGTCTTTGATAGGTAAAACCACCTTGATTCAATCTATGACCGCAGCTATTCCTACTTACACTATGCAAACTATGGCATTCCCTAAGAGGGTCTATAATGATATTGATCGCATGAATCGTAACTTCCTCCGAGGAAACACTGTGGACAAGAACAAGGTCCATCTTGTGAATTGGGATGAGATGTGTATTAGCAAAAAGTTTGGGGGCTGGGGCTAAAAAACGCGTGTGAACAAAACATAGCCCTGCTTTCCAAACTTGGTTGGAAAATTCTCAATAATGAGAATAGTTTGTGGATTGCAGTACTCAAGGCCAAATATCTCAAGAATGCCGTTATTTGCAACTAGAAGACAAGAAAGAAAGTTTCTCATGTGTGGAGAAGCATAATTAAAACCAGAAACACCTTGATTAAGGGTGTTAAATGGTCCATTGGTGCTAATTCTAATGTTAATCTTTGGAGTGACTGGTGGTGTGGTGTTAAACCTTTGGCTGCCCTTATTTCCCAACCACATGCTGACTTAGATTTGATTAAGGTGAATTCTCTCCTTAATGAGGAAGGGGATTGGGATGTGAACACTGTTCACCAGAGCTTCCCAACCAGTGTGGCTGAATTTATTTTTAAAGAAAAACCCCTTCTTTACAATCCTAACCCTGATCAGCCACATTGGAAAGGATCTCTGGATGGTTGTTTCTCAACATCTAGTGCCTATAATCTAATCACGGAGAATGATGAGCAAAGAGAACACTAGTAGTGGCTCTGGAAATGTAAAGTTTCTCAAAAGATTAAAAGTTTCCTCTGGGTGTTGCTCCAGGGTAAAACTCTAACCAACTGTATGAGGGTTAAGAGAGGGTTATCTGAAAACCCATCATGCCCTTTTTGCAATGAGATGGAAGATTTGGATCACCTCTTTAGAACTTGTTCTGCAGCTATGAATGTGTGGGTGGCAGTTTTCTCCAAAAACTAGTACCTTGAGATGAGAAATTCATCTTGGAAGAGCTGGCTGACATGTAATCTAAAAAACAAAAACAGTTTTGGAAAAAATAACCCTTGGTACACTTTGTTTTCTATCACTCTCTGGAAAATCTAGAAAAACAGGAATTTAAAAAATTTTGAAAACAAAACTTCTAGCATTTTTGAAAGCTTTAAGTTCATATTAGATTATTCCAGAGAGATTAACCAAGCTTTCATTTTGTCTGTTACTAACCCAAGACCAGCACTTATGCTAATCAAGTGGATTTGTCCCCCCTCAAGTACCCTCAAGTTGAACACTGATGGCTACTACTGAATGGCCAGACCTGGAGGTTTTGGAGGCCTATTAAGAGATGAAATAAGAGCATGGATTTGTGGTTTCAATGGTAAATTTGAGACTTGTACCAGTCTTGAGGCAGAGCTATAGGCTGTATACAAAGGCATCACCATCATCCTTCAAAAAGGTTTCCACAAAGTGATAATTGAAACAGATGCGACTGAAGTAGTGAAGCTACGTGAAGAAGGTCCTGGAGAACACCACCTCCTCCGAGGCCTTGTGGAAGACGCGTGGATAATCTTTAATGGCTATCAATGCATTGTACAACACATTTACAGAGAAGGAAATTTATGCGCAAATGCAATGGCTAAACTTGGAACTGACCAACTTGAGGACATCCTAGTTGTAAATGACCCACCTACTGAAATCAGAGAGCTCTCGGTCTCTGATATGGTTGGGTTAGCTAGGGAAAGGGCTTAGTCACTGTTTGTTTGTTTTTTCAATTCCGCTGTATCGAAAAAAATAAATCTTATTATTTACACATTTAATTATCATATTTAAGGTATTTTATGAACAATTTTACCATTACAAATATTTTTTGAACCCTTAGCAATTTCGCAGTGTGAACATTCATATTTGACCATGTGAATGTTCATATAACAGAATATTCGCACTGTCAATATGAATATTAGTGCGCAATTCACCCTATTATTATTAGGGATATTTTGACAACTATATCACTCGTAAGACTTATTGAAAATAAAGAAATAATTTAGACTCCTAAAATAAAACTGTGGGTCATACAACCAAACGGGGAACTCAGCTAGAAAGTATCGGCAGAATAGATTAAGCCCAATAACCTGCACAAGAAGATGAGAATCCGACGGTGGTTCGTCCACCCAGAGGCACTCCGACGATTAAGTCAGTAATCAATATCTGTCAAAGATAGCAAATTGTGCTTAAACTCACAAGAAAGAACTTACCTTAGACCCACGACGGTGCCTTACTTTTATAACCAGTAATGATTTGATCTCATTAGAAGCCTCACTTCAATGGACTCAAGCTCAATGCTCATCCTAAACCTTTATCTAGATAAAGATAAAGTCTTTTTGAGCCTTATCTTTATCCAGACTGAGATCCTCCCTTGTTTTAGCATTCTTGTCCCTTTTCCGCTCATCTCGGATTTCGGTATTTCCGCAGATAACCTCGGCCTAGTCAAGATCACCTCGGCGCATAACCAAGCCACATGACACATCGGCTGACGCTTCGACGTCACCTTAGTCACGTGCTGTCATTCACAAAATACTTCCCCACAACTGCCCCTTAGGTTATATTACCTCGGCTACCTGAGGTAATCGAACCTACACCGTGTGTCCACATTTCATGTCGGCTAAGAATTCATTTATCTTTCTAACCGAGATCATGACTTGTCGGCTTCATATAACCAGGACTCAATTGTCCACTTTACCAAGGATCAAGAACTAAGCAATAAGTTCTTTATGCATCTCAACCGAGATCGCTCCTCTAACCGAGGTTTTTGCTTCATTAATCAAGAATTCCAAGAGTTTTGACTGTGCATAAGCTGTCACGTACAGTTTTCCCAACCGTTTCCTCCACGCGTCCCTTCCTCATTGATTCGTACCTAACACACGCTATTAGGTCGCGTCGCTTCTGCGCACGCCGCCTGACAAACACGTCATCCAAAGCGCCTCATTATGTTTTGCCTTGTCATATATTTGACAAAACTCTTTTTTCTCTCTCCGTCTTTTCACTTTTGCAATCCACAATTTCCCTCATCTCTTAGACTTTCTCTGTTTTCCAAACCTCCATTTTCGCATTTTCAAGCTCCTGCAACTGCTCCATCTACTACTCCTGGTGAAGCATTCGTTGGTCTGTTTCAATGACTGTCGTCGTCTAATTCCGGCGATCATTGTTCCGGTATCATTCCCTCGGCTACAACCGGTGAGTTCTTAGTTTCTTCCTTTTTAACTTCCAATCTTCCACTGTTCTGAACACGCCTCTGCTTTGTCACATGTTCTTTATGCTGCATCCGTGGCCATACTTTGTCTTTCTCTTATTATATTTTTTGGTCGTTCTGTGTATGCACATCTATTTTCTGTTTCTTTGCTTCATTTCTTGATCCCTGAATCATGTTTTTGTTTCTGGTTTTCATGCTTGGTCTCTAGATTTCTGTCCTTTGATTCTTGTTTTTGTAGTTCTAGGTTTGGGATTTGCTTTAGAATCCACACACTTAGGAAAAACTGAAACAAGTTTTCCCTTAGATCTTCAGAATCCTTGCCCCTGTGCCTTTAGGATTTAGCCAAGGTCTTTAACCCTTTGCCAAGTCGTTTAATGAAAACTCTATTTACCGAACCCACTTTAGCTGAGATAATGGGCATGTTTAGTTAGAGAGTAGACACCCCTTCCAAACTAGAGTACTTTAGGCAAGAGTTTTCCATTCTAGCCGACATTCAACTTCGGTTGGCTGAAAAGGATGACTCTATCATGCCCAGGGAGGAATACATGCCCTTTCCCACAATCTCCATAGTTGAGCGCAGAGTCAGATTCCCCCCTAGACATCCTTTTTAGGGAGGTCCTCTATTATTATAAACTGAACCCTATGCAATTAGCTGTAAACTCCTTTAGGATTATCAACGGCATCGCCGAGTTGGTACACTAGCAAAATGCCAAAATCACCCTATCTGACATCCAGTACTGCTACACAATGTGTGGCCTTAAAACCAACTCTGGCTACACGTGCTACCTCAAACCGAGATCTACCCAGTACAAACTGACAGCCGACATTCCAGACTCAAATAAGGGCGCGACAGACGACTACCTGATTATCTCGGGCAATTAGGAGTTTGCGCCAGACGATGAGCTAGACCTCTTCCCCTTACGTTGTGAAGTTTTTAGGGATGACAAGGGTAAGGACTTAGTCCCCCCCAAAGTCCCTTCTCAACTATTTTACTAAGTCATTTTTTTATTAATCTGTTCTGATGCTTTCTTCTTGTCTTTGCAGCTCTTCCTCGGCCAGAAAAGAATTTTTGCCAGTTCTACGTACCCAGCATGGACTTGGTTCCCCTTCTCGGCTTACCAATTGAACTTTGCAAGGCTCCAATTCTTCTTAACTACATCCCGACCTACCGAAGCCCTCTGTCCGACATCTCTCGGGAAAACAAGTCTCCACCATCTACTACAACTCGGCTAGCTGCTTCATTACCAAGGCCTGATCAAGCCTCAACTTCTGATCCAGTAGAGCAGCCATCCACTTCGGCCTTTCAGCTGATCCCTCCATCCCAGCGCCGACGCCGACACCGACATCGACACCGACGTCGAGGTCCTCCGAACGCACCTGTTGGCAGAACTGGAAGCCATTGACACTGAGAAACTGATGCATCGGCTTACGATCCAACCAATCCTCCCATAGCCCTACCAGCAATTCATTTCAGTTCCAGAGTCATCGTCACCGCTATAGCCGACGAAATAGGCCGCACAAAAATAGTCCTAGATAATCTTCTTGCCGACATCCCTGGGGTGGTGTCTGTCTACTCCTCTTCTCCTTTTCAAACCCATTCCAAGCCAAAAGTCAAAAGGGTAAAAAGGGCTAAGGCATAGGCCATTGCCACAAAAGTCGAGTCTGAGGACACCGTGTCGATCTCAAAGTTGGCCGAGATCAAGAAACAATCATCTGTTGTCGAGAAAAGGCCTGCCGAGGCCGGATTGTCCAAGGAACCTTCCTCGAAGAAGCCGAGGTTGGGGGCCACAACTCATCCAGGCGTTTTTTGTGCCGACGAGCCCTGGACTCCAACAGTGATGGTGGGAGACTGACCCCTGCTAGTCGGGGACAGCGCGCTTGACAACATGGAAGTCGGCGCTGCCTTCTCTACCGTCGTTCTCTTACCAGCCGACCTCAACCGAATGGCCGAGCTAACAGAGTATGAGAACTATGCTCTGATGATGTAACACTGCGTTCTAGTAAGTCTTTATACTTTGTTCTTTTTCATTCAATTTTCCAATTTATGAGTTTTGTACTTAACGAATTTTCTGTTTTCCTTCTTGCAGGCCATTCAGCAGGGTCACTCTGTCGCGGTCAAACCGAGGAGTTTAAGAAGGAGGTTACCAAGAAGATTAAAGAGGCAGCCAAGCTACTTACTTCACTAAACCAAGCCGAGGCTTGCATCCGAAGCTTGTTGGACCAGGACAAAGCAGCCTGTAGACACCCTATTTTTGACGGCCCTTAAGACTTGGGCGCCACTAATTGATCACTCAATGATGAATGTGTACGCTTTTCAAATGCTTGACTTCCTCAGCAAGAAACCTCAGTGTTGAACCTACAAACCTTGTACCTTGTTTTGGACCAAAACAGCATTTTTTCAGTCCTGAGCCTCCAGGGACCTGCCATCCAATAGTGTGGCTAGCCACCCACTAATGTGGCTTACCAGCCACTAGTGCAAAAAAATAGATATTTTCTGCCAGCTGTCCCTACAGATGCATGCACCATTCCAGCTGTATTTGTAAGGATATTTTCAAGGGTCTCTCATATATTTCTATATATAGATGTCCCTCTCTTATGTTTTCAAGGTTAGAAAAATTTTGGACTTTAAAAAATTTTGGAAAGCAAAATTTTGGAAAATTCCTCTCTCTACAATTCTCTCTCTCTCTCTCTCTCTCTCTTGCAACTTGCATAGCCTTTGCCTAAACACTCTAAACCAAACCTAGAGAGTTTCTTGTTGGGGTGATTGAGCTTACATTTGAGCTCTTGAGGCACTTGAAAGTGTGAAATAGTGGTTTAGAAATCCAAGGGACCATTCCTCTTCAAGAGGTATATCTCCTAGTTCTTTTACACTACTTGTTTTCTATCTTTTCTTGTTATTTTTGAGTTGTTTATAACCTGTATTTTTAGGCTGAAACTTGTGGTTTAAGGCCATTAAAGGTAAAGGGGTTGACAACCCTTCTTCAAACCTTGCTTCGAAGGCCTTTGCCCTTGTGTTTCCCACATTTTCATTAACTTTTTTTGAGCTTTTTACCACTGATTTCAGAGGCCTTTCAGAGGTAAAAATCATGTTTTGAAGTCCCAAAAGTGGAGGGGTTAGCCTCCCCTTCATGTGCTTGTGTGCTAGCTTAATCCCTCAATATTTTAACTTATTGTTTTAGCTATTTTTGTCTTAAGTCCAGCACTGTTTTAGGATTGTTTTTAGTTGTTCATTGTATTTGAGCTTTGTATAGCATGCTTGTAGTGTAATGGTCCTCATAGGCTTGGTGGTTTAGGCCTTAGCCACCAACCTATTTGAGTTGATAGCATTTATTTCTTGTTTTTCATATTTGTTTTCACCTCTAATCATCTCTACAATCTCCCTCTTTGCTTTGAGAGTGGTTTCAAACTGATTAGTTGTTTAAGCTTGAGATTGAGGTTGTTGTGCTTAATGGTTTAATCCCTTTGAGGGTTCATCACCAACGACATGACATATTTCTCATGCCTAAAACAACATTTGGTTTGGTACTTTTTTCCATTAGAGGACTTAATCTTCATTTTTGGACTCAAATGAATTAAGGGATGGAAGGTAATTAAAATGAAGTAATAAAACTTGGAGTAAAATGGAACAAGATAATAAGGATTTGTGTTCAATCGGATGTTAATTGAACACATGGAGACTTGAGTCATTTCATACTTGTTAAGTGATAAAATGGTTCAAGTTTCCAAGGCCAACCATTTCCCTTGATCAATCCATGATAGAGAGGAGATTTTGTTGGTCTTTTGTTATGCATTTATTGAAATTGTGTCCCTTGATTCATAAGTCATCACGCAATGAGATTGTGTCGATTGATGGCTTGCGAATCAAGCCTATCATTCATTTGACCTGTTTGTTGATAAAGAGAGGCAGTGTGGACAAGCATCCTATGAGAATGCTTTAGTTTGTGCTCTGTTTGTCCTCTGTTGCTGTAGGAAAGAACCAACATCAGTGGTCGGCATGCCATTTTTACTGGACGACAATCCACTATTAGTGGCCTATCGGCCACTACTTCTGGGTTGCCGACCACTTTTTCAACCAGGCAGTGTCATTTTTCCAACAGAGTAGAGCAGAGCAGAGGTTGAGGTCAAAAAATAGTGCAATCTTTTAACTGTGCAATAGAGGCATTCCGATAGCAAAACAGAGAACATTATCGGGTGGAAATCCACGTTCATGTATGAGCCATCCCTAGCATTTCGGGGCCCATTTAAATTTGTGTTGTACTTAGCTAGTTAGTTGTGTTGTACTTAATTAATTAGCTAAAATAGTTAGTTAACTTTGTTGTTGTAATAATTAGTTAATTTGCTTTGTTTGGTTTGTAATAGTTAGTTAATTAGGTAATTAGCTTAGCTAGGACATTTATTCGGATCCTTTTGTACGAGGGCCCAATTTGTAATAATGTGTATGTCTTCCAATCCCACGTCTTTCTCCCTTTTATTTACTTGCTTATGATAGATAGAATAGAACATCATGTTTCTTTTAGCATTTCCCATGTTTACATTCACTTGTCTTGCATGCATCGAGGCTCAGTTCATCATTCTAACAAAGCATTGTAGTTTACATACTTCATTGAAAACGTGTTAAAAACGCATGCTATCAAATTGATTCACATGTCATAATTAGTAGCCGAGCCTATTAGTTGCATATTGTATGTGTTGCATTAGCCATGTTGCATTAATTAGGAGCATGCATGTTTTCTAATTATTTTGCTTGTTTTGGCTCGCCTCGGAGTACTAGTCGAGCATTTTTATTGCTTTAGCATATTGCATGAGTGTGATTATTGTCATGTCTAATATGTTTGCCATGAGACTAAGTGCTTAATTACTATAATTACTTGAATGCCTGAGGATGAAGGCTAATTGCTTGAATTGGAATAATTTGAGTAAATGTACATATGTGATCACTTTTTCAAGTGGTATATATTCAAACACTTTTTCAAAATAAACATGAAATCAAAGTGTTCCAATTTTTACAAATTGGTCCATACTTGTGTGCCCATCACATAGTAAGTTTGCCTAATAATCGAAAAAAGAGCATATAATGTAGATAAGAATCACATCATGATTAGTAGAGGCCGATCTTTGATCGGGCGAGTGGGGTGCTCAATTCATGACCTTCCCCTCTCGTACCTAAGTTCTCGAGCCGAGGCAATCTTGGTGATGACGGACACGTGGCCTTTGGCATGAGTCATGGGTTTCCTAAATTTCTCAAAAATATTTAGGTGGCAACTTTGTATTTGGCACAGCAATCCATTTTGGGCATTTTGACTCAAAATAGATTTTCTAAAAGATTTGTCAGATTTAGACTCTTTTGTGTTTATCTATTTCACTCTTTTGTGTTTTTCTATTTCACATTGCACTTGTGGAATCAGATTCAGAACCACGGGAGTCCGAACTATAGGGCTAGTCATATTTGAAAGGAGCATGAAAAGTCGAGCTACAGTTTCTGGCGACTCTATTGGGGAAATTAGAGAACTTGACTCGAACTTCATGATGTGAAATTTTATCTACACTTATATGTTCTTTGCATTGCATTTGCATCGGTGCACTTAAGTCACTGTGTTTACTATCTGCTATTCCTAGACGGTTTGCCGGAGGCTTGCCCAAAAGCTTGCCAAAAGGTTGACTGGTCATGAGCTCTGCCATAATGGGAACCCAACCCTTGGATCTGGACTACCGCTGTACTGTTTGATCCTCTTTTCACTTCTCGGTGTTAGGTGCGAGACGTATATTAGGTAGTCTTACTGAGATACCCCCTTTGACCATTTGACCTATCTGCATATAGAAAAGCCATAGAGACTGCTCCAAACTAGGACATGATGCTCACCCGAAATACAGGATTACGTGAAACCACTTGATTGAAATAGTGAAACCTAGTTCATGAAAAAACTAGGACAGGGTAACCCTACCCCCTCATAAGGGTGTTTTAACTCTCTTTTAACTGGTATGTGTTTTACAGTGAAACTGTACAGGAATGTGCATAGTAGTTGCAAATTCAGTATCTGTTTTGGGGGTAGAATTCAATGTGGAGTACAGTCCTACAGCTTTGATCATGTCTGTGTTGATATCATCTTAGCTGAGGCGCTATGCAGTTTTTGGTTACTGCTCTTTTGCTTTATTTCTTTTGCTTGGTAGTTTAAAACCATAGCTTCAGAAAGTTCGGATATCCCCTAAGTACTTTAGACCCGAGTCAGAAGACTTTGTAAAGTTGGGGATCTTGTTCAGGACAGCTCGTGTTTACCTCACTCCCATCGGTTACAAGACGGAAGAGAATCAGGCAGAGTTCACCAGTTCGGTTCTTACAGCAGTCACCCCTCAGCTCACTTGTGTCCAGTTTAATTCGGGAACGGTTATCTACTTTTAGCCTAGTACGAGATCAATCACCTATTCCAATGGCACAATATCCCCCAATCAGTGTGGAAGAACCGATATACCATTTGCAACAGACAGTTGAGACCATAAAGTAGGATGCGGCCCGTCAGGCCAAAGTTATAACCAGGCTACAACAACAATAGCCATAGTTGGCTGCGGCCTTTGCATCCCATGCACCTACTGCGACTTCCAGCACCCAGAGCCATCGCTCATACTGCCAATGTTCAAGAAAACCAAGGCAATCCAACAGAGCCAATCCTAGCACAAGCCTCCAAAACCCCTGTTTATCATACCGAGGCTCTATTCAAGTTCGAGGTTGACCCAACTGTACTCAAGGTCAATAAACTGGAAAAGTTATTCAAGAGAGCACAAGGAGTTAACTCCATCCCGAACATAGAGGAAGGGTATACTGATTCTGCAGTTACATTTCCAGATCGGTTTAAAATGCCACACATTGACCGATTTGATGGCTCCGGGGATCCGATGATCCACTTGCGTTTGTTTTCAGATATCTTGCGATCGATGGGTTTAACTAGACTACAGAAGCTGTCCCTCTTCAGTCGCACAATGTCGGGTATAGCGGCCATTTGGTATGCTAAGTTGGAAGATTCTGTCAAACAAAATTGGGAAGATATGGCTGAGGCCTTCATTACTTAATATTCTTACAATACACAGATTGAGGTCACAACTCGTGATCTCGAGGCAACACGCTAAGAGCCAAATGAGGGTTTCTCTGAATTTGTGACAAGATAGAGAGCTAAAGTCTCGATGATGACCACGAGACCTTCTGAGAAAGACCAGATCAGGATGGTCATCCAGAATCTGCATGGCAAGCTATTGCAGAAAATGATTATGCTCCCTTTATTTACATTCACAGAGCTTCATGAAATGGGAGTGCAAATCGAAGATGCCATGGAGCAGGGGCTTATTACAGATGAGAAAAAGATGGCAAAAAGGCCATTTGTTTGCAGTTCCAATGCTGCCGGTGGTAGCACAGCTGCAAGGCTATTAAATGTAAGTGTTGTCACCATAACCAAGACTACTGATCCTCTCCTACCCAAACACAACCCCGCAAAGTACTGTGCGTTTCACCGACAGTATGGTCATGTCACCGACCAGTGTTTTCGATTGCATCATGAGATTCAGGATCTTATTGACAACAAGGTGATCGCTCTACCTCAGAAACCAAACATAACCACAAATCCACTCCCAACCCATAATCAAGTCCCCTCACCTCAAAATCTTAACCTAATCCATACACTGGCCACCTCTTATGACCCCAACATATATATTACTCCCTCACACTTACCAAAACCAACATTGTTCATTCTAAAAGGCGCAGATCTGTGCATGATGGACACATATAAACCTTAGCCCAAGCCTGTGGTGATGAGACTTACAATGGAAGGGGAGTCAACCTTGGAGGAAGGTACTAGTCTGTTGCCAGAGAGTCCTGAGGACTTATCTGATAGGGTGTATGATCCAAGTTGCTACATTGTGTCAACTGGTTAAATCAAGCCTGAATTGGTACTGCCAACCTTAGTAGACATCAATGTGGTCTAAGAAAGATGGCCCGAGCCAGGGGTTGGATGATTTGGTAGATCTCGAAGAGGATTTGAACAACCTGCAGTTCTTTGATGAGCAAGATCAAGGAGATGTACAAATCGGGTAGTTCAACCTAAACGGATTAACTGACAATATTGGATGGCTGAGTGATGAGCCAGAAAAAGAAGAAGAAACTGGAATAAAACTAGAGGGAAAAGAAGCAGAGATAGCTGTAGTAGCCAGAAAGGCTGATGAGAAAGGAAAGCTGTCGAAGAGCGTTGGTGTGGAAACCCAGCTCAGGAAGTGGGCGCTGTGAACACTGTAGATACTGAATAGGAAGTTACACTAGGGCAGTTTGAACAAGAAATAATTGAAGATAGCCGGGAAACCGTAAATTCACAACACCCTGTTAGGGACACCCATGATGTGAAGGTGATACAAGTAGAGCCGGACAACTGTTTGTCGGCCGCTGAGGGTGAATAGTGGGACGATAATGATCTGCACCTAGCCCATACTAACGAAGACTGGGTGAGTGCGTTTCAGACAATACATGGTTACACCGAGAAAATAGACCATCCGACAAGAAGTGGGCGGTATTTTAAGTCGCCACACCTAGATCAAGCCGAGCGTCTAGAAAGGACAAAGAGGCCGAGAAACAGAAAGAGAAACAACTAGAAGAAGAGGCAGTATTGAAACAGCTCAAGAAAATTCAAGCTGATATCCCTATCTGGGGTCTTTTCATGGCCTCACGAGTACACCGACAGGCAGTATTGTTGGCAATGGATAAGGCTAAATTGTCCATTGACACCACGCCCGAGCAGCTTGTGGCGTTGGTCTTTCCAAGTGGTGCCAGGCCAACGCTTACTTTCTTTGACAAAGAGTTGTCGCCGGAGGCCTCGGCTCACAACAAACCATTGTATATATCTGTGGAATGCAGGGAGAAATGGGTGCCGGTGGTGTTGGTAGATACCGGTTCGGCCATTAATGTATGTCTTTCCTGTACCGCCTATGCAATTGGCCTCAAACCAGCGAACTTTGTTCCCACAGCCCAAGTAATACGGGCGTATGATAACACGAGTAGAGAGATCATAGGTATAGTGCAAGTGAGAGTCCAGGTGGTCCTATCGGAGCAAGAGATTGAGTTTCATGTCTTGGATGTGTCGGCTACGTTCAATTTGCTGTTAGGGAGGCCTTGGTTACACCATGTGAAAACTGTTGTAGACCGCCCCCGAGAACTCTCCGGCTCCGCGCTGCGAGGACGCGAATCCCGTTTTGTTCTCTAGCTACTACAGTTCGGACTTAATGTCGTGATTCTGAATCTAATCTCACAAAGTGCAATGCAAGATTAATAAATCACCAAAGAGTCCAAATTCGGCAAATCGTTTTGGAAAATTGATTTTTATAAAGAAGTGCCAAACATGGACTGCTTTGCCAGATATAGAGTAGCCACCTAAATATTTTATTTTGGGAGAATTTAGGAAACCCTGACTCGTGCCTAAGGTTACGTGTCCGTCATCACCAAAGTTGCCTCGGCTCGGGAACTTGGGTACGAGAGGGGAAGGTCATGCAATGAGCAGCCCCGCTCGCCCGATCAAAGATCGGCCTGTACTAAGCATGATATTTTGTTTTTGAAACACGTGTTCTTATTCCGGTTATTAACCTAGAATTACTATGTGATGCGCACAACATACAAGTATAGACTAGATCGCCTAAGTTGGAACAAAACATTGCATGTTCGTTTGTGAAAATGATTTGAAGTTTGCTACTCGCAAGTAGGCCAAAATGCGGATTTCAATGAATTGTTTCAATTCAAGCAATCCAACCTTCACCCACAGGCATTCAGGTAGTTAATCACCTAAGCAGTTAGCCTCATGGCAAGCATGCTTTCATGGCAATCAATAACACACATGCAGTATCCTAAAGCGTAAAAACTCACAGTGTACTCTGAGCCAAAACAAAGAACTAGTTAGAAATCATGCATGATCCTAGTTCATGTTAAGATGGCTAATGCAACACATGTAAGAATGTAACTAAAATAGGCTCGGCTATTCTAGAATGGCATATGAAATGCAACTTGATACATGTATTCAACTTGGAATTGAAATACAATGCAGTTAGTATGATACGCTGAGCCCGGTGCATGCAAGACAGATGAATGATGCACACATGCAAAGCATAAGGTATGCTAAACAAAATATGCCCTAAAACTAACCATCGTAAGCGGTTCAGTAAAAGGGAGAAAGAAATGGGGGTTAGAAGACATGTATCACACACACGCATGCTTATTACAATAATTGGCCCTCTCGATGGAGAGTCCTAATAAGAAGCTAACTAGCTAATCTAAGCTAATTAAACTAATTATTACAACACAAAACTAATTAACAGACAAGCTAATTAATTAAGCTATTTCAAATCAAATAAGCAGCTAAACGCATTAACTACTTAAGTACATAACCAAAGCATAAACTAGCTAAGCAAATTAGCTAAGTAAAGCGATAAATCAGGAGCCTCAAGGTGGGAAGAATGCACGCATGCTCGGTCACCTCGTTCGGAAATCCATCGCGATGCCTCGACTTGCCTTTATTTGCAATTGTCCTCAGAACCTTGCACCAAGCTCCAGAAAGCTTCCAACTCACCTTGGGAACCTGTAAGAGGGTTGCCGACCAGTTGTTGGTGTTTCTAGCCACTGGCCAACCACCTATCTTTGTTACAGACCAGAAAAAGTGGTCGGCCAGTTAGTTTTTCTGGCTGGCCGACTAGTTGTTGCTGCCAAACTCTAGTTTGCTGTAATAGAGAGCAAGAAAGGGCATGGCAATGTATTTGCAAGATATGTGTGCACAACCACCCTCCCTATCATTTCATAAGCTTAAGGGAGTGCAGTTCTCGACCCTCGGGTCACCAATCACGCATCTCGATGCATGATGGCTGAGAGGCGAAGTTGTACAATTCAATATAAAATGAATGCACAAATAAACACATAAGGCCTAGAACTCTATCATGTATGATCAAGAGCGTCGGTGACCGAGATTTGAGGCACGTTTCATCGCTTCAAGTACGATGTCCCTCTAGGCAGAGGCAACAAGGTGTGGTTCAAAAACCACGCCAAACGGAGAACGTTAAGCGGTCCCAAGACAAGGCGCACGGTCGAAGGCTCCGAAAATCGAAAACTGGTCTCCAAGAGGGAAAAGTGGTCTACGACCACAAAGAGATGGTCTACAAGACCTCTCCCTCCCTCCAGGGAAGAGAAACAAGGTTCGGTTCGCAAACCGAGCTAAAGCACGAAGAGTTCAGAGGCCTGGAGGCAAGGCCCTCAGCCAAAACTCCGGAAACTCAGAACGAGCACAACATGCACTACCACCGAGCGCTCAATCAATGACGTCTGAGTCTTAAGGTCGGTAAAAATTGGGTGTCTACAGTTGCCCCTCTTTGACAAAACTCAGAAGTCATAAGTGACAGGAGTGAATGTCAAAGCCCAGAGACGACCCATTTTTGACAAGGCCGAAGACTTAGACAAACAGGCAAGATAACAAAGAGATATGCCTGCAGGCAGGGGTAAGATGCAAATGACATGCACAATGCCGAACATAACTTATGATCATGCAAAGAAAGCTGTAATGACGCAATTATACAAAATAAATGCAACAGTTTAAGCAAGCGAATGAATATGAACCAAACTACATTACATGCAGAAAAGATGTAAGAGAATTATACATTTCTCGCTACGTCTCACGCGAAGTAAATACAATACCGTCTGGTCGCACCAGCCTCAAATGAACCGTACATACAGTTATAGATTTCTTCAGATGTCTGATGATATTCCGTATGGCGGAGGCCCTCTGAGAGTAGAGGATGAGCCCGACATTATACCGTTGCCACCAAGGATACAACCATTCGACCTTGAGAGGTACCACCCGCAGGAGCACATCCTACCTCCTAGCACATTCCATCGTTTTACCGACTTCGTGCGACGAGCGCCCGCAAACCTACTACTACGGGAGCGTGAGTACCACCTATCTCATCATGCGCGAGAGGTACGTACTTTACTTTTTACATTTTCTGCAATGTATTTTGCATTTCTTGCACACTTCATGCTTTCACCATGTTTTCTATCTGCTCGTTCTGAACACATTCACATTCACAGTACTTCTGTTCATTCTCGAACACAACTTGTACATAGCATTTTGTCCACTTGGCACGCAGCTCATAACATAGGACACTGTTCATTGGGCACACAGCTCAAAAAACAATATTCTGTTCATTGGGCACATGGGCTCATTTTGAGCACACAGCTCATTTTAGGCACACAGCTCATTTTGCTCAATCTGAATACACAGTTCATAACGCAGGATTTGCTCAATCTGAACACACAGTTCATAACGCAAGGTTTTGCTAAATCTGAACACACAGTTCATAATGCAGTTTTTGCTCAATCTGAACACACAGTTCATAACGCAGTTTTGCTCAATCTGAACACGCAGTTCATAACGCAGTTTTGTTGCATCTGAACACACAGTTCATAATGCAAGGTTTTGCTCAATCTGAACACACAGTTCATAACGCAATTTTTGCTCAATCTGAACACGCAGTTCATAACGCAGTTTTTGCTCAATCTGAACACACAATTCATAACGCAGGGTTTGCTCAATCTGAACACACAGTTCATAACACAATTTTTGCTCAATCTGAACACGCAGTTCATAACGCAGTTTTTGCTCAATCTAAACACGCAGTTCATAACGCAAGGTTTTGCTCAATCTAAACACACAGTTCATAACGCAGTTTTGCTCAATCTGAACACACAGTTCATAACGTAGGGTTTTGCTTAATCTAAACACACAGTCCATAACGCAGGGTTTTGCTCAATCTGAACACACAGTTCATAACGCAGGGTTTGCTCAATCTGGACACACAGTTCATAACGCAGGGTTTGCTCAATCTGAACATGCAGTTCATAACGTAGTTTTTGCTCAAATCTGAACACGCAGTTCATAACGCAGTTTTTGCTCAATCTGAACACACAGTTCATAACGCAATTTTGCTCAATCTGAACACATAGTTCATAATGCGGTTTTCTATTTAATGTTGCACACAACTCATAACACTGCTCAATCTGAACACACAGTTCATAACACAGCATTCTATTTAATGTTGCACACGGCTCATAACACTGCCCAATCTGAACACACAGTTCATAACACAACATTCGATTTAATGTTGCACATGGCTCATAACACTGCTCAATCTGAACACACAGTCCATAACACAGCATTCGATTTACTTTGCACACGGCTCATAACATTGCTCAATCTGAACACACAGTCCATAACACAACATTCGATTTAGTTTGCACACGGCTCATAACACTACTCAATCTGGACACACAGTTCATAACACAGCATTCTATTTAATGTGCACACGGCTCATAACACTGCTCAATCTGAACACACAGTTCATGACACAGTATTGTATTTAATTTTGAAACTGATTACATCTGTTCATTCTACCTGCAGGTATCGTCCCGTTTCATACGGGGTTACGGGTCGATCATTGCTAGGGAGTGGTATATGGAGCTCCTGGATGCTGTTCGACATATTGTTGATGAGGTGGGGTTTGGCCCGTTTTGTGCGGGCTTGTCGCGTCATCCGGCGAGCAGGACCCTTCTGGGCGCATTAGTAGAGAGATGGTGGGACACCACCAACTCCTTCCACTTCTCAGCTACCGGGGACATGACGATGACCCCGTATGACTTTTTCATACTGGCAGGCCTCGACGTGGTGGGCCGGCAGATCCCATACGATGTAGATATGGGTAAATGGGAGGCGGCTTGGACGTATTTGCTCGGAGCCCATCCGCCGATCGACAGATCATCAGGCAGGGTCAGGTACACCTGGTTTGCAGAGCAGTACAGGAGGACTACGCCCGGGACTTTTGAGGCCATACAGCAGTATGCCTGGGGGTTTCTGATGTTCCTGCTCGAGACCACTCTGTTCTCCGACAGGGGGAACACAGTTGGGCTTTATCTGCTCAGTGCTCTGGTAAACCTATCACAGGTCAGTCAGTATGATTGGGGTGGCACTGGCCTTGCTACCCTTTATTGCTATATGAGCGCGACCTCCCGCGAGCGGGGGACCATAGTAGGCGGCTACTGGCGAGCCTAGGAGGTACATTCTGCCCTCTTGATTTACATTTATGCTTTTCATTATTTGTACACTGCACACGGCACACATTACATTCTATACTCTACATTCTGCACTCACCATTCTGCATTTTTTGTATATTTTGTATTCTGACAGCCACTGTCTTGCCTTTCACAGCTGTGGGTTTACGCCTACTTCCCGACACTCGCCTCTGAGCTCGAGGTTGAGGCACCTCTCGAGATCCCTTATTCATGCAGATTTGAGGGTCGGTGTCGATCCAGGCCCTGGGAGACTCTGGCATATCTTTGGCAGTACTTTGACACGGTGCGGGCGACCGAGGTAAACCAGAACTCTCAGTTCTTCATGCTTTCAGTTTTGATTCATCTTGCATATTTATAACATCTAATCAGTTTATGCACTTACTATCCGCAGATCAGTTGGCAGCCTTGGCTGGAGATGCCTGGATATTCTCGGTTCCAATTCGCTGGGGCATGGGGTGCTTCCCGATACAGGGTTTTGTTTGAGGGACCAGTCGGCAGGGCCTGGTTTCTCGGGGATCGCTTCATGCGTCAGATGATGGGTAATGCCACTCAGGAGATTCCCTCACCGCCTCCACTGAACATGAGGTCCACGAAGAGTCTCACTTCCCAGGAGGTTGACGACCTTATGCTGGGTGTCGACTTAGTTCTATTCTTGGAGGAGGGGGAGTATGTGACATACCGCCATACATACTTGATGCCTCCACTGACAGGTGTCTGTACTCCTACGAGGAGGGCTGCTGATATGCCATCGTCGAGTTGCGCTCGAGCTGCAGACATCCCTTCGACTAGCAGGGCCGGTACATCGAGGGGTGAGGCTAGAGGGATCCCCTCGACTTGCCAGTATGCTGGGTGGCTAGATCTTCCGACCGAGCTGACGAGTTGGCAGTATGGGACATCTTATCAGATTCCACTGGAGCCTCCACTGCCCGATCATCAATACGTCAGTGATCCTGACTCACTATCAGTATGCTCCACAGTTTTCATTTATCACTCAGATATTTAGTCATTCATTCATTCACTGATGACTTGAATTTGTATCTGCAGCCTCCCAGAGAGTATACAGAGGGGTTGCTCGGGGTGGTGGCCTTACTCAAGAGCATGGTCTTGCGGAGGGAGACGATGTTGTACACCGTCGGCATTCTGGTACTTTTCAATTTTCTTGTATTTATCATACTTCTGATGACATACTGAAATTGAATACTTCACTATATTGATTCACGGCATGTGTAGAGCACATCTGACACATCACATTTACATACTATATCTGCATGCACACACTCCGCGCATCATACTTGCATTTGATATCTAATATACATACTCTGACTGATGTATTCAAACTGCCCTTTTTAGGTTCCACTGTCATGGCCTGGGCCATCCAGGCCTTCTTGAGCAGCTAGGAGAGGAGAGGAGACTCGCAGCCGAGGAGGACATAAAGCACCTGTCAGATATGACGAGGAGTCTAGCGAGGAGGAGGAGTCAGCACATCCACAGTCAGAGACATCTGCAGGCAGGGATGATGACTCCGGTTCCGGTTCTGAGGACAAAGGTGGTGCCGAGGAGGATTCCGAGGACAGTGACTCCGATTCAGATAGGGGTGCTGGCGGTGGTGGTGTAGAGGCTGCTCAGCCGAAGAGGGTAAAGAGGGTCTCTCGGTCTTGAGCTTGATAGCAATGATGCAGATGTTCTTGCTTTATTTTCTTTTTTTTACATGTAGTTGTAGCACATTGTACAACATAGTGTAGACACCCCATTTTTGACCGACCTTAGGACTCAGACGTCACCGATTGAGCGCTTGGTGATGTTGTATATTGTGCTCGTTCTGAGGTTACGGAGTCCTGGCTGTGAGCCTTACCTCCGGACTTCTGGACTCTTTTGTGCTTTGCCTCGGTTTGCGAGCCAGGCCCTGTTTTCTCTATTTTCTCTTCCCGAAGGGAAGGAGAGGTCTCGTAGATCATCTCTCAGTGGCCGTAGGCTACGTTTTGTGGTCGTAGGCCATTTTTCCCATTTCGGAGCCCGGTTCCCGGTTTTCGGAGCTGTCAGGCCGAGTGCCTCGGTTCGGGACCGCCTAACCACCTCCGTTTGCTCCGATTTTTGGCATACATCTTATTTACTCCCTTTTGAGGGACACTGTGATCCGAGAGACCAACTTCGTGGTTGAACACCACTTCCGGTGCCTAACAGTCAGTTTTCGGGGCCCCGGGCTACGCGTTTCGGCCCCCGAACCTTCATTTTGCATCGGTTTGAGTTCATTTTTGGCAGGGACCTTATTTTCATCACTAGGAAGGTTGTAGAAGGGTGGGAGGCCAGTAATTGTTCCGGCAACCAGTTATATTTCCTCATCGCCCTCCGTCGCCCGTTTTTTCTCACTTGAAAGCCAATGTTGACCACCCTAAGGCCACTTTTTCCAGCTCTAAACCACATATTTGTGTTGTACACACCTGGGAGGCCACCAATATCATATGGTCGGCTAGTAATTGTGTTTGACCCTTTTGAACCCCTCCTAAAAATGGCCTTTTCTCTCTCCTGGTTCACTTTCTCCAGTTTTTGACCACATAGTTGTGTTGTGCACACATGGGAGGCCACTAATATGGCATGGCCGGGCACTAATCTTCATTGACCTTTTTGACCCTTGGCCGGCCGGCCATGGGGAAGGCCGGCCGGCCACCTAAGCCCAAGAAAACTGGCTGGCCATGATCCTCAGGGTTGGTACATTACAAATCTGTATTCCTTTTCCCCAGATTTTGTATCCGGGAGGGGGTTGCCATTTTGGGGGGAAACTTGAATTGTTTTCCCCCCCATTTTTCCCCCTCCTTTTGCCTATATAACCAGCACCCCAGGTCTGGTTTTAGGGGTTGGAAAATTTGGCTTTGAGCCTCTTGCATTGCATCCCTCTCTCTATATTCCAAGCACCAAAACTCTCCAAATCCTACACCATTTCTACACCATCACCTAGCACCACACCACCATTCCATTCCAGCAGCTTGGAGGATCTTCTCAGAGCTTAGGAGGCATCTTTTCTCAAGCCAAAAAGCTGTCAAAGACTAGGCTACAAGGGTAAGCACATTTCTCCTCTTTTTTGGCCTTATTTTGCTCAATAAATTAGCTTCTCTTGCTTGCATTTTTGGGCTCCGACCCTAACTGTAAAACATCATATTTTGAGGTCCTTTTCATGTTTGTTTAAGGGTCCTTCCTTGTTTAAGGTCCCTAGCCACCACTTGCCTCTTTACCTATCTTGTATCCCTCTTTCTTGCATAGCATTTTTGGCCTATATATAAAATATTTTGAGCTCTGTTGTAAACTGTAATATAGCTTATTTTGAGCCCTTCTTCAACATTGTTGAAGGGTTCATCACTGTTTGGGGCCTCCATATGTCACTTGCCTCTTTACCCCTCTCTTGGCCTCATTTTTGCATGATTTGTTAGCCCCTTATGCTTCTGTTTTTGGGCTCTGTCCTAAACTGTAAATGGCCTTATTTTGACCTCCTCTTTATGTTTCATTAAGGGTCTTTTACTGTTTGAGGCACCCTTTTTGTACTTTGTGTTTATACTCTCTTTTGGCCTTATTTTGCATAGTATTTTAAGCATGTTTGTGCACTGTTTTGGGTTTGGTTATCAACTGTAAAATGCCATATTTTGGGCCCCTCTTCAACATTGTTGAAGGGCCCTCTTGTGTTTAAGGCCAGAAAGCATCACTTGCTTCTTTGTCCCCCTTTTGGCCCATTTTTGCATGCTAACTTAGGCCTATTTGTGCTCACTGTTTGGCCTTTTTTAAAAATGTAAATATGCTTATTTTGGGACTTCCTTGATTCTATATTTAGGTCTCATGTTCAAATAATGCATTCTTTGTATAGCTGTAAGCCATTCCATGTACCTAGTTTTGCATTTCGGGATCATTCCATGCATTGGGTGCCATGTTTCCATGATTCGGGGCTGTTTTGCATCGTATTTTGCTACTGAAATTTGCATGCTAGTATGCCATATTCCATGCTTTTCCATGTCTTGTTAGAGTGGCATTTTGGTGCCTTAGGGTCGGTCCTCGGTTTGCGTGCACGTGTGCACGCATTTCGAGTGTCTCATTTTCATCTAATGGCCTCCTATGTGAGTGTGGCTAAGGTCCACTTGTGTTGGTGTAAGTCCATTATGCATTGAGTATGCCATTTCATCTCATAGCATTGCGTATGCTAGGGTGTATATTAGTGCATTGTGTATGCCATGTTACCTCACGCATCGTGTATGTCATTTCATAGCATTGCGCATGTTAGGTTGTATCTTAGTTGCATTCATGCATGTCATGCATATTGCATCGTGTTCAGGATAGGAGTTAGCCTGAGCACGGGAAACGAGGGACGTTTCGTACTCCGAGTAACGGAACGTGTCTCAATTCCCCAGTCACCGACACTCCGGATCACCCATGATGGAGTTTAGGTCTTGTTGTGTTTTCATGTGCATGATTGGTGGCACGAGGATCGAGACATGTATACATATGTGAAAATACATTGCTATGCCCCTTTCCTGCTCTCTGTTGCAGTGGAGCCAATCAAGAGAGTTAGCAACCTTCCGAAGCTTGGCACGCATTTCAAGAACAAGTGTAAAATAGAGGCTAACTGGGGCATCGCCATGGATTTCCGCGCAAGGCAACCCGAACATGCATCATTCATCATCTGAAGAAGAGTCAAGGCAGTCCCTGGCTTGCATGCCAGTTTATTATTTTCCTTAGTTAATTTGTAAATTAATTAGGGATTTGTACATATTTGGACTGTATTATTTGGACTGTACTATTTATTCGGACCCTCTATGCGAGGGCATAATTGTAATAAGTGTGCGTGTGTGTGATGTATGTCTTCCAACCCCACGTCTTTCTTCCCTTTTATTTACCTGCTTATGATGGTTAGATTAGGGCATGTTTCAATTAGCATACAGTATGATAGCATGTTTGCATTCATTCATCTGTTTTGCATGCATCGGGCTCGGCGCATCATACTAACTGCATCTGTATTTCAATTCCAAATTAAATACTTGTTAACTGTTGCATCTCATATGCCATGTTTAGAATAGCCGAGCTTGCTATAGTTGCATTTTGCATGTGTTGCATTAGGCATTTCTGTATACTTAGGATCATGCATAGATTTCTAATCAGTTTCTGTTTTGGCTTGGAGTACTCGGTGAGTTCTTATGCTTTTGCATCCTTGCATGCGTGTGAGTGACTGCCATGAATAGCATGCTTACCATGAGGCTATATGCTTATGTGATATAACTGCCTGAATGCCTGTGGGTGAAGGTTGTGTTACTTAGATTGGAACGAATCATCAAACTGTGAGTTTTAAGCCCACTAGATAGTGGCAAAACCATCTTTTTCTAAGCCCACCTGAGGGTGACAAATTCACGTCTTAGCCTACTTGCGAGTAGCACCATCAAACCATTTTCAAAAACAAACATGAAATGCTTTGTTCCAATTCAGGCGATCCAGTCTATACTTGTATGCTGTGCGCATCACATAGTAAATCTAGGCTAATAACCGGAATAAGAACACATAACGTTTTCAAAACAAGATATCATGGTTAGTAGAGGCCGATCTTTGATCGGGCGAGCGGGGGTGCTCACGAAGTGACCTTCCCCAATCGTACCCAAGTTCCCGAGCCGAGACAACTTTGGTGATGACGGACACGTGGCCTTAGGCAAACGAGTCAGGGTTTCCTAAATTTCCCAAAATAAAATATTTAGGTGGCGACTCTGTATCTGGCAAAGCAGTCCATGTTTGGCACTTCTTTCAAAAAAAAATCTGTTTTTCTCAAAATGATTTGCCGGATTTGAACTCTTTGGTTCAAGATTAAGAACCGTGACACAAATCGAGTCCGAGCTGTAGCGAGGTCCCCCTCGGGCCTGTCTACACATAGGCAGTTTTATTTTCTTCAAAACTTGTACCCTGTTGTAAAAAGAAGCTATGATGGAATGAAACAGCTTTTTATTCAAAAAGTGTAATATTTGTATTATAAGCATCGCATCTCACCATTTTGCACAAAAAATGAGATTGAATGGAAATTGAACATCGTGTACTGCCAAGTCAGGTAGTGAACCAACACAACAAACTAAACAACTTAACTCACTGAGAAATAACAAAACCTTAGCAAGTTACAACTCGATAAGTAAAGAGCAACAACTCGATAAACAAAATGAGCGACAACTCGATAAACAAATGAGCGACAACTCGATAAACAAATGAGCAACAACTCGATAAACAAAACTTAACAACTCGATAAGCAAATGCATTTCGGGCTACACAAAGCAGCAGAACGCACCCGAAACAGAGGTAAACTCGGACCTTCAACACTCACAGCACAGAGGAAAGCTAGAGACTCTCTTCTGGAGACAAGGAAAAGTTGTAGACCACTTTTTTGCACATGGCCGACCACCATAGGAGCCTGCCGACTAGTTTTTTGCTCTACAGACCAGAAAATGTAGCTGGCCGACCAGAAAAACTGGCTGGGCCGACTAGAAAAAGTGGGTCGGCCGACCAGTTGGCCTGGGACCTCTAGTTTTCTGACACTTGTCCTCCAAACAGTGCCTTATCCTTCATAAAGGTTCCAGCTTCGTGGTTCTCTCATTCCTAACTCAGTTTTGCACCAAAATGGAGGCATTTCTTGTCCAAAATCTCACAAATTGGATTGCCAACTTGGATGGCTGGGAAAAACTAAACTTCCGGGGCTTCGGCATAAATGCACTATTCACGCTGGGCCGCACCCCGCTGTGTTTTTTTGTTCCTTCATGCCGCGGCAAGGTTTTGGAATCCGATCACCCACGTCTTAGCTTTGGTGGACAAGAGATGTGTCCCACTTTCGAAGATTTCCAAGTTTTGATGGAATCCGAGTGCGACGAAGAAATCTTGCCCCAGTTCCGCTTCGGCCACGTCCAAGCCTTAGGACGGATGTGTGGGCTCACTTTGCATGACGCTCGGTCATTGATCCGCGACGGGGAATTGGACATCCCGAGCTTGGTTCGTCAGTTTTCTGATGTCGGTGATTGCGGCGACCATCACTGGCAGGGTTTCCGGCGACATGCACTTTGCTTGTGTATGTTGTCGCATTTCTTGCTTGCCCCAGGCTCCGGTGGGTTTAGCGCCCCATTTGATTGAGGTTACCGAGGGCTTGAAAGAGGGCAAGAGCTGTATCGCCATGACACTAGTTGAGACGTTGATAGGTTTGGATGCGTTCCATCGTCGAGAGACGACTAGATTCACGGGGAGTCCACTACTGCTGCAGGTAATGTTTCCCACCCTATCTCACATATATTTCTCACATCACTCGGCCCTTAGGCTCGGTTTTTCTCTCAAAACCCTTTTCTTACTTTTCTCTCAACCTATACCTCTCTATTCTTTAATCTCTCATTTTTCATCCCTCACCAGATATGGTTGATGGATAAGTTGAAGGTTGTGGACTCATGCCCAGCATATTCAGCTCGCGGCTATTTCTTCCGATGACGTCTAGTCGAGGCCCCTGATGAGGGATGGTGGTATGAATGGATGTGCAGTTTGACTGCTCTTGACATTGCTTGGCGCTGCCTCTGGCTTAATCTACCGGCGATGAGCTACAGCATGACTCGCCAGCCTGGGATTCAGTTGATCAGTTTGACACACTGTGTCCTTTACTTCCCGTTTCAAATCTGGCGTCAGTTTGGGCATGATCAGATTGCTCGGAGGAAGGGATAGAGTACCCTGCTGCATTTCCAATCCGAGGCGCACAACTAGCTTGGTATGCCACAGCATGGAGGATGTGAGAGCTTTTGGCCCCCGCTCCCACATTTAGTTGCACCCTCTCTGATAAGTGCATAGCTTGGCTTGATGAAGAGGCGCAGATCGGGCCTACTTCGGCATCAGAGGCTTCCACAAGCTCTAGGAGGGAACACAAGAACACCTGACTATGCCCCGAATTTATTTGCTTTAATTAGTACTTTCAAGTTTTCTTTATGAATGTAATAAAAGGCAACTTCAATTTGTATTCAAGAGTAGGAGAACTCTGTATTAAAATCAAAGTAATTGAAGGTTGTGGGTACTGAAAATTTTCTATTTGGTCCAAAAATGGTCTAAGTTATAGAAAGATTAATTTGAGCAAAATCAACTTTTATTAAAACTTTTCAAAAGCATTTTCGATATGGATCAAAACTGGACACGCCCGAGATCTATCACTGAGATGTACAACCCCGGATCCCAGCAACTGGAAAGTTACCCCTAGTCTGAATAGCACTGCACTAGAGATCGCAACCGAGCTCTTAAATGCAGAAAAGACGAAGATGATCACATGGACAAAGTTGATCGGGGAAGTGTTTACAGCTGGACTTCAGAATGAAGTTGCCTACGTATCCCAAAGACGGGAATCAAGCCTTACGTAGTTCGGCTCAGGTTCACTCGTGTATTAACACTCTCCTTTTGCACTCTAACTTTTGCCAAGGCCGCCTTTTTCTGGGTTTTCAACCTTGCGAGCTCAGTTTTTATTATTTCAAATTTTCTATACTCTAACTTTTGCCTAGGTCGCCCTTTCGGATTTTCGGCCTAGCGAGCCTCTCCGGGATAATATTTCTTCAACTTGTCCATGTTGATCGGTTGGGAGAACTCTAGGCTATCTAGGTCCATTAAAATGACAGCTCCACCCGACTAGATAGACTTGATGATGTAAGGGCCAGTCCAATTAGGTCTGAACTTGCCCCTAGGGTCGTGGATGAGAGCTCGGTTGTCTTTGGGCACAAGATCCCCTTCTTTCAAATTCCTGGACTTAACCTTCTTGTTGAAAGCCCTGGCAATTCTTCATTGATAACCCTGAACGTGATACAGTGCTTTCAGCCTTCTTTCGTCAAAGAGCATGAGTTCTTTGAACCTGCTTTGCTGCCAATCTGCCTCAGCTATCTAACACTCAGCCAATACCCGTAATGATGGAACCTCAACTTCGATAGGTAGAACAGCCTCCATCCCATAGACCAAAGAATACGGAGTCACCCTAGTAGATGTTCGAATTGAAGTCTGGTAGCCCCACAGAGCAAATGGCAGCTTGTCTGGCCAGTCCAGGTAGGTTTCCACCATCTTCTACAGGATGTGCTTGATGTTCTTATTGGCGGCCTCAACTGCTCCGTTGGTCTACGGCCGATATATAGATGACTTATGAAAAGCCATGTTGTACTTCTCCAACAAGTCGATCACCTCATTTTTGAAGTGAGAGCCATTATCTGAGATAATCTCATTCGGAACCCCGTAACGACAGATGATGTTGTTTCTGATGAACTTTGCAACATGTGAAGCCTTCAACACCGCGTAAGATTGGGCTTCAACCCACTTCGTGAAGTAGTCTATCACTACCAAAATGTACTTATGTCCATTGGACCCCTTCGGAGTGACAGCCCCAATCACATCAATCCCCCAGACTGAAAATGGCCATGGCGAAGCCATGTTGTATAGCTTCGACGACGGAATATTCATGCGGTTTGCATGGATCTGACATTTGTGGCATCGCCGAACAAAGCCAATACAATCCTCCTCCATGGTGGACCAGTAATAACTCTATCTAAGGATCTTCCGGGCTAACATCACCCCGTTCATGTGCGCTCCGCACTCTCCTCTATGGATGGCCTCCATCAGGCTCTTGGATTCTTCAGCATCAACACACAGTTTATCCATCTCGAGATGACCTCTCTTGTACAGTTTATCCCCGCAGACGATGAACTGAGCAGCCATTATTCGAATTGCCCTCTTATCTTTGGCATTTGCCCCTGGTGGATACACTTCCTTTTCCAAGAAGTTCTAGACATCATAATACCAGGGATTCTCATCTTATACCTCATCTATGGCAGCAATCAGCTCGTAGGCCGGCACGAATTTCTGTTCGATGATAATCGGACACATCCGGACTCCAAAAGGGATGTCTATCATAGAAAATAGAGTTGCTAATGAATCTGTGAACCTGTTGTTCTTTCTTAACAGATGAGCGAAATTCAGTTTCTCAAACCGAGGAATCAGTACGTCCAAGGTCTGGTGATAGATTCTCATTTTTTCTTCTTTAACTTTCCAATCTCCTTTAGCTTGAGATACAACAAGGTTCGAGTCCTCGATAACATCCAACCATTTTGCCCTTAGTTCTAGGGTGGCTTCTAATCTAGCAATACATGCCTCATACTCTGCCTCATTGTTCGACACTCTGAACCGAAATTTGAATGCTAGAGGGATACGGGAATTGTAGGGCGCTATCAGCAACACCCCTATCCCATATCCATATTGGTTTGACGCTCCGTCAAAGTACATCGTCCAAGTCTCTTCTTCAACATGCAGAATGGCCTCGTCTGGAAACAGGTACTCAGCTGCTTCATCCCCTTCAACTGGGTGATCGGCTAGGAACTCCGCTACCGCTCTCCCTTTCACTGACTTGCGCGTCATGTACTTCAGATCAAATTCGAAAAACAGAAGCAACCAACGGGCTAGCCTACCCATAAGTGCCGGTTTCTCGAACAGATATTTGATGGGATCTAATCTCGAAACCAGTATTACAAAGTGAGCTAACAGGTAGTGTCGCAGCTTCCTGGTAGCCCATACCAAGGCCAGACAAGCCTTCTCCGGTGGAGTGTAGCGGGTCTCGTAATCCAGCATTTTCTTACTCAGGTAGTAGATAGCCTTCTCCACTTTGTCCTCAGACTCTTGTGCAAGCATGCAGCCCATTGTAGTTTCAGTCACTAAAAGGTACAGAATCAACGGTTTCCTCGGCTCAGGCGGTGACAACACAGGTGGGTTCTGTAAATATTACTTGATCTATTCAAAAGCAGCTTGGCATCAGCCGTCCCATTGGAACTTCTTTCCTTTTTTCAGGAGACACCAAAGAGTGGTTCACAAGTCAAGGTTAATTTCGCAATAAACCGTCTTATGAATTGCACTTTACCTAGAAAGCCTCGCACCTCATTTTCAGTCCTTGGTGGTGACATTTCTAAGATGGCCTTGATTTTGGAAGGATCGACCTCGATACCTTTCTGTGTGGTCAAGAACTCCAGCATTTTCCCTGCTGTAACACCAAACGTGCATTTCTGAGGATTCAGCCGCAACCGATACTCTCTGATCCTTTGGAAGAACTTCTGCAAAGCGGTGTAGTGGCCCTCTCTTTCCTTGGACTTGACAATCATGTCGTCCACGTACACCTCAACCTCTTTATGGATCATGTCGTGCAAAATCGTGGTCGCCGCCCGTTGATACATAGCCCCAGCATTCTTCAGCCCAAATGGCATCACCCTATAACAATAGGTCCCCCACGGAGTGGTGAAAGCAGTCTTCTCCCGGTTTTCAGGTGCCATCAATATCTGATTGTAGCCTGAAAACCCATCCATGAATGAGAGCAATGCATGCCCAGCAATGAAGTCCACTAATTCATCGATATGTGACAGAGGAAAGTCGTCCTTCAGACTGGCTTTGTTCAAATCCCTGAAGTCCACACATACCCAAATTCTGCCGTCCTTCTTCGGCACTGGAACTATATTGGCCAACCAAGTTGAGTATTTAGATACCAGCAGGAACCCTACGTCAATTTGCTTGGTGACCTCTTCCTTGATCTTGAGAGCCCAGTCTGGGCGGATCCTTCTGAGCTTCTGCTTAACAGGTCGGGCCTCTGGGTCAAGAGGGATCCGATGCTGTACAATCTCAGGATCGATTCCAGGCATGTCTTCGTAGGACCACGCGAAAACGTCTTTGAAATCTTTTAACAAAGCGACTAAGCGCTCGCGCTCCTCTGAAGACAACGTGGACCCGATCTAGACCAGCCGCGGGTCCTTTTCAGTACCAACATTAATTGTGGTGATTTCATCGGCGAAGGGTTTAACAAACCTCTCCTGCTCCTGATCAATCAAACGTTGTAAAACCGAAGGAATTTCTTCCTCGTCGTTTTCATTGAAATTTTGAAAGTCTTGATCAATGCAATAAATTAAGGGTACAGAAAAGTACTCAGAAGCCACAGTTATTCCACTCTTATTAATCACTTCCAAATTGCCTGATTCCTCCGTTACAACAGACTCAAAGGAAAAAGAAAAAGACGACCTAGACAGGACTGTGGCATCCGGGTTGTCACCCCCAAGAATACCAGACTCTGACTCAGACGAGCTGGAACCTGATTCCGACTCCACAGACTTAGTGGAATCAGATTCCGGCTCACTACCTGACCCGGTGCTACTCGATAAGAATCCCTCCTTGTATTGCCAGACGAGGGAGGGTGCGATGGATGCATCCAGAATGTTTGAAGATGAGCTCGTAGCCGTTTCATTCCCGATCATAGACACCGAGAAGTTATCCCCCAAGTACTCATGTACGATTGGAGGATCTGAAAGTAGACAAGCCAATGCTACCCCTATTTCAAACTTTGCACTCTCGGAATCCTCCTCCTTGCACTGTTCAACCTCAGTTGGTGGGTCTATTTGCTCCTCGGCAATATTATCCCTAGACAATTGTAAGTCAAAGAAGATCTCAAATCCCGGTAGGCGCCTCTTCTCTGCGTTTAGCCATGGCTCTGGGAAACCGCAGAACGGGAAGTCTTCCCCCTCCCGGACGAAGCGTCCGTTCAGGGTACCCTGGATAGGCCGATGCATCAACTCATAACGCTTCTCGGCCTGCTTGGCTCTGGCTCTTCTGGCTATCTCTTTGCCTTTCCTTACCCAATCCTCTTTGGTAGGTAGATAACCTAAACCAAAAGTGTGTGGGTTATGCGGCACTTCGGCCGATGCTGCAACGCTTTTCCGGCCACTTCTCCCTAATCCCATCCCGGGGATGTACTGGAGCTTGTTCATGAGGTACACAGACTGTGCACTGACATATATCCCCTCGTCAATAGCCAGTATGTTCTGTACAACCCGGGCCTCGGCTAGGGTAAATCCTGACAGGAACACATCCTCTGCGCCATGCTCGATCTCTAGAACTGGCGTAGAAACCTCTGGCGGCAGATGGATTGAAGAATTCCTAAAAACGATGGCTACCCCTTTCCCGTGGGGGTATTTCAACATTTGGTGCAGGGTGGAAGAGACTGCCTTCACCTGGTGCAGCCACGGTCGCCCTAGGAGTAGATTGAAGGTCGCGGGAATGTCCAAGACATGAAAGTCAATATCCTGTTGCCCTGGACCAACCTGAGTCCGAATCTGCACAGTCCCCATCACCTCTTTACTAGTATTGTCATATGCCCGAATCACCTGGGCAGTTGGCACAAAATCCGCGGGCTTCAACCCGATTGCATATGCCGTCCTCGACGGACACACGTTGATAGCAGATCCTATGTCAACAAGAACTACTGGTATCCATTTTTCTCTACACTCGACAGAGATGTAGAGAGGTTTGTTATGGTTTGCGTTCTCAGGCGGCAGCTCCTTGTCAGTGAAGGTCAACGTCAAGCTCCTCCCGGAAAGACCAATCCTACCAGCTGCTCAGGTGTGGTGTCAATTGAAAGTTTGGCTCTGTCCATCACAGAAAGGACAGCCTGTTTATGAACTCTTGAGGCCATGAGCAGTCCCCAGATTGAGATGTCTGCTTGTATTTTCTTGAGTTGTTTCAACACAGCCTCCTCTTCGAGCAGTTTTTCTTTTTGCCTCTCCGCCTCCTTGTCCTTCCCGGACGCCTCTGGTTGATCCAGGTGTGGGGGCTTGAAATACAGCCCACTCTAGGTCATGTGGTCCACCTCTCCCACATACCAGGTAAGATTTAGTTGGTTTTGTCCCCAATCTTCATCGGTGTGGGCAGGACATAAGTCGTCGTCTTCCCACCACATACCGTCGGCCATCGACAAGCAGCTATCTGGTTCCGTTACGACTGCTTCTGTGTGCATAGCACCTTCCGTCCCCTCAAGGACTTTGGCCTTTCTAGCCCTTTCTAGATCTTTGATCCTTTCCTACTCAAACTGTTTCAGTGCAGCCTGCTGCTCAGTATCTTCTATACTCAAAATGCTCTGATCTCGAGCAAAATTCTTAACACCAGTGCTCTCCGGCGGTCCATTCTGGTTCCCGGCCATTCCGGCCACTGCTGATGTTCCCGTCTCTGACGGACCCTATTCTGGCTGAGGCTGCTCAATAACATCCGGCTCGTCGCTGAGCCACCCAGTTGCTTCTGCTAACCCTTCCAAATCAAACAAGTTGACAGTCACGTCCCCCGGATCCTGTTCATTGAAGAATTGAAGGTTGGCTATATCCTCTTCCAGTTCCGCTAGGTCATCTAGCCCCTGATTAGGTCCATCATCTCGAACTACACAGATTTCTGCCCCCACTGGCAATTCCACCCTTGGCTTAGGCTGATCTGTTGAAGTAATGTAACCACTCGGGTTGTATACAAAGCTTGCAGACCCCTCAGGCCCTGAATCCTCATTACCATCTGCCTCAGCAGTCGTCCCAATTCTACCTTTGGTAGTCACCACCACTGGTTCAGGTTGGGTTTGGAAAATGTCCAACATGCATAAGTTAGTGCTGTTAGGAATGAACACCTCTGGCTTGCGTAGGTGGGAAGGGGTGATATATATACTAAGGTTGTATGACATAACCCTGGTTTGGATTAGGTTAATGCGTTTAGGAGGTGAAGCCTGGTTATGTGGTGGGAGAGGGTTGGCTGTAACATTCGGCTTCTCCGGAGGCATGATCACCCTATTGTCAATGAGATCCTGAATCTTATGACACAATCGAAAGCACTGGTCGGTTTCGTGACCATGCTGTTGGTGAAAGGCGCAGTACTTCGCCGAGTTATGGGAAGGAGGAAGCTTTTCTGGTAAGGGTCGCGACTCTAGGGGCTTCAAGTGCCCTTTCTTGATCAAAACCCCCAAAGTTTTGGACAAAGGCATGTATAGTGGGGTGAAGGTTCTCTGGCCTCGGGGGGCATACCTGGCTGTTTGCGAGCTACTTCCGGACGCACCGGTAAAGGGTGTAGCTACAAGGGTTTTTGGAGTGGTGGTGGTGACCATTCCGACATCTGAAGTTCTGCCAGCTGTAGCACTGCTTGTGCCTGCATTCATACCGTGGTTGAATGCCCTCTTGGGCTGCTCTCTCTCATGGTCAATCAGACCCTATTTCATGGCGTCCTCGATTTGTACCCCAATCTCATGTAAGTCTGCAAAGGTGGGTAGGGGAAGGACGATCATCTTTTGCATAAGCTTGGGCTGGAGGTTGCGCACAACCATCCATATTTGGTCCTTGTCAACTGGCCTGATGGTCATCATCGAGGCTTTAGCCCTCCAACGGGTCACAAAATCGAAGAAGCTCTCCTTTGGCTCTTGCCTGGTTGTCTCGAGATCACGAGTTGTGACCTCGATCTGCGTGTTATAGGAGTATTAAGCTATGAAGGCCTCAGCCATCTCCTCTCAATTCCTCTTAACAGAGTCCTCCAATTTTGCATACCAAATAGCCGCTACACCCGACAGGGTCCGGCCAAACAGAGAAAGTTTCTGCAATCTAGAGAGGCCCATCGGCCTTAAGATATCCGAAAACAGCCGTAGGTGCACCATCGGATCTCTAGAACTGTCAAAGCAGTCTATGTGCGGCATTTTAAACTCGTCCGGCAGAGTCACGGCCGAGTCGGTATATCCATCCTCTATATCCGGAATGGATTTCACGCCTTGAGCCTTCTTGAAAAGCTTTTCTAGCTTGCTTACTTTTAGCGCCGTTGGATCCACCTCAAATTCAAACGGTGAATCCACTAGATTGGTGGGCGTTTTGGATAGCTGGGGTAGGATTGGGGGCGGAGCTGGCCCTGTTGGAGCGTCCGTATTTTCCTGGACGTTTGCTGTCTCCCCAGGTGTTGGAACTCCTGGTAGAGGAGGAGCTGGGTGTGAAGCAGATACTCCGGTTTGCTACTGTAGCCTGGCGATTAACTCTGCCTGTTGGCCACTACTTCTGTTTGACGGGCAGCATCCCGCTGCATGTTTTGCATAGTCTCCTGGAGCTGACGCATCATCTCTTCCATGCCTGTCATACTATACTGATCTGTCTGAATAACTGGTATATCTGTCTCTGCAGTAGACTCGGAAATCTCAACCCGACTACTCAAGGACCACTGATCTGGTAACCGCTGTACTAATGTACTACGCCTAGCTGATCTCCATCTAATAACCGGGGGTAATGAGTGATACACTAGTTGTCCGTCTATCAGATCCTCGGATCGATGAAGTCTGTGACCTCTAACCCAGAGTGCTTGGGGAATATTTGCCTGGTCAGATGCAATCGTGCTAAACTACCTTGCAAAAAGATAAATAAAGCATAATAAGGAAGCAATGAATAGAAAAACGGACAGCATAACGGCTTAAATGAAGACAACACGTAGTTAGCAAGACAACACACAGTTGGCACTTGTAAGCTGAATACACCGTTCTCAAACACTGACCACTGTGCCCAAAATTGTTGTCCCAAATCTGGATCTGATACCCTTAGGTAAAACCGATTCTTCAAATACTGATGCCCTCAGGCCTGATACTCAGACTTGCAAACTGATATATGCATTCCTGTAGAGGCACACTCTAAAAGCACATAGCAAGCAAATGAGAGCCAAAACACCCCTATGTTGGGGTAGGGTTTCCCTGTCCTATTTTGTCAGGAGCTAGGGTTTCACTAAGCACGCAGCGGTTTCAAACAACCTACAATCGGGTAACTAACCTGTCCTAGTTTGGAATAGCCACTATGGATTCCGATATGCACTAGGCCGAATGGTCAAAAGGGGTGCCCCGATAAAAATCAGAGTTTGTGTTCCCATCGTGGCAGAGCCCGCAACCGGTTAGCCTTATAGCACGCTTTTCCAAGCAAGCCTCTGGTAAACCGTTCAGGAATAGCATACGGCAAACACGGTGTCCTAGGTGCACCAATGCAAATGCAATGCAAAGAGACACATAAGTGTAATCAAAACAAGATATCATGAGTTCGAGTCAAGTTCTCTAAATCCCTAGCAGAGTCGCCAGAAACTGTAGACCGCCCTCGAGAACTGTCCGGCTCCGCGCTGCAAGGATGCGAATCCCGTTTTGTTCTCTAGCTACTACAGTTCGGACTCAATGTCACGGTTCTGAATCTAATCTCACAAAGTGCAATGCAAGATTGATAAATTACCAAAGAGTCCAAATCTGGCAAATCGTTTTGGAAAACTAATTTTTATAAAGAAGTGCCAAACATGGACTGCTTTGCCAGATATAGAGTCGCCACTTAAATATTTTATTTTGGGAGAATTTAGGAAACCCTGACTCGTGCCTAAGGCCACGTGTCCGTCATCACCAAAGTTACCTCGGCTCGGGAACTTGGGTACGAGAGGGGAAGGTCATGCAATGAGTATCCCCGCTCGCTCGATCAAAGATCGGCCTGTACTAAGCATAATATTTTGTTTTGAAAACACATGTGTTCTTATTCCGGTTATTAACCTAGAATTACTATGTGATGCGCACAGTATACAAGTATAGACTAGATCGCCTAAGTTGGAACACAACATTGCATGTTCGTTTGTGAAAATGATTTAAAGTTTACTACTCGCAAGTAGGCTAAAATGCGGATTTCAATGAATTGTTCCAATTCAAGCAATCTAACCTTCACCCACAAGCATTCAGGCAGTTAATCACATAAGCAGTTAGCCTCATGGCAAGCATGCTTTCATGGCAATCAATAACACACATGCAGTATGCTAAAGCGTAAACACTCACAGTGTACTCCTAGCCAAAACAAAAAACTAGTTAGAAATCATACATGATCCTAGTTCATGTTAAGATGGCTAATGCAACACATGCAAGAATGCAACTAAAATAGGCTCGGCTATTCTATAATGGCATATGAAATGCAACTTGATACATGTATTCAACTTGGAATTGAAATACAATGCAGTTAGTATGATGCGCCGAGCCTGGTGCATGCAAGACAGATAAATGATGCACACATGCAAAGCATAAGGTATGCTAAACAAAATTTGCCCTAAAACTAACAATCGTAAGCGGTTAAGTAAAAGGGAGAAAGAAATAGGGGTTGGAAGACATGCATCTCACACACGCACGCTTATTACAACAATTGGCCCTCTCGACGGAGGGTCCAAATAAGAAGCTAACTAGCTAATCTAAGCTAATTAAACTAATTATTACAACACAAAACTAATTAACTGACAAGCTAATTAATTAAGCTATTACAAATCAAATAAGCAGCCAAACGCATTAACTACTTAAGTACATAACCAAAGCATAAACATGGAAGTGTAACAACACTACATGTACTGAAATTAGGTATGAAATGATGCCAAATCATTCAATCAAAGCAAGCATAGCATACTAGAGTCCTTAACCCATAAGGCTAGCAAAGAGGACTACAAATGGGGCATACAATACATGGCACAAATGCATGAACCAATCATGGACAGAGCTCAAATAGGTCTAAACAAAGACCAAAACATATTGAGATGAGAACTCAAGAGCCTAGGTAAGATGGCACAAGCTAAGCCATAAACAAGGCAACAATGCATAACACTCAAAGGCACTTAAAGAGTGAATGAAGTGGGAACATGGCAATACTACATGCTCTGAAATGTCATGGTAAATGATGCCAAATCATGTATACAACACAAATGAAGCATGCTGTGGTACCCAAAGCTTGAAGCTAGCATAGGCATTTGTACTACAGCTATGCAAAACATGAAGCATATGGAAAAGGCAACCCAAAATAGTCCTAGAACATGTCAAAATGAGTCTAAAACATGTATGAAAGGAAGTCAAAATATGCTAGCATGAAGGGCATAAGGCATGGAATATGCAAGGCAAATAAGGTGGATTACACTACACCTATCAAGACCAAGCATGAGATGACTTAACTAACAAAAATTAGAGTTATATCATGGCAAAATAACCCCAAAACCCACTGAAATGATAGCTCGCAAGCTTAGGCATGAAGGCATACGCAATAATTCATGTTAAGGCATAAAGGGCAAACCCTCCAACGCATTGAATGAGTGACAAATGCAAGTGCATGGCAACATTACATGGACTGAAATCACATATGAAATGATGCCAAATCATGGAAATAGGCCAAGCATTGCATGCTAGTAGACTTGATACACAAAGCTAACTAGCTAGAATGCATTATAGCTATACAAAGCATGGCATGCATGACCAAAATGACATAAATCAGAGCTAGAGCATGCTAAAACATAGACAAAAGCTTCTCAAAGTTAAGCCAAAATCATGCTAGAAAGATAGTCTAAAGCATGGCACACATTAGGCTAATTCATAGGATTGCACTACAAGTGTATGGAGCATGCATGGGGCTATCAAACCCAACCCTAATAGAGGTATGACATGGCAAAACATCACCAAGAACATGCTGAAATGGACTCAAAACAAGCTAGAAAGACATGCTACCTCATGAAGCATACAAGACTATTTTGTGAGAAATACACTACAAGTGTATAAGGCATGCAAGGGCCACCCAAACCGACCCAAAACAGATCTAAGGCATATTAAAACAACACCAAAAACCTACTGAAATGGAGTCAACATAAGCTACAAAGACATGCTACTTCATGAAGCATACAAGACTAGTTTATGAAATTTACACTACAAGTGTATTAAGCATGCATGAGGTGATCAAGACAACCAAAAATAGTGGCATGCCATCTCAAAATAACCCCAAATACATGCTAAGAACAAGCCAACACAACCTTTATAAAAATGCTCAAACATGAGGCATATGAAGCAAGTATTCAAAATACAAGGAGAGGGGATGACCCTCTCCTATTTGGCACCCCAAAGCCACCTTTCCACCACTAAAAATCCTCTAGATTTCAGTGGTGAGAAGGCCATGCAAAGGCTAGAACAAGAGCCTAAAGGGATGGCTCAAAACAAGGCCTGACAAGGCCTAAGAGGGGGTAGACCACCCCTAACACAAAAGAGACCTTAAACAAACATTTTAAGGATCAAAAAACAAAACTTTTTGCAATAGGAAGTTAAGTCTAAAACACCATGCAAATAGGTCTAAAAGATTAAGCAAAACAAGGGGTTTAAGGGGTTAAAGGCTCACCCTTTTAGAACCTCTTCAAGGCTACCACTCCAGCAACTTTCTTGGATCAAAACCAGTCCACAAGCATCAAAAACAACCTCAAGAAGCCTCAGCAACAAAAGGATGGTGTTTGAGTGTGTGTTTGTGTGTTAAAGTATGATAAAACTACACTTTAAGGTACAAAATGAAGAACAAGAGCAAGATAGATACAAGTATGTATGTATGTATAACTCTCAAGCTTCAAGAACTGAACCTGGAGGAGGAGGGGGGAGGTTCTCTCTTATAGAGAACCAATGCTCAAGCTTGTTGGACAAGCTTAGGGTTCAAGGCCATCCCTCCATACACGTGTATGGAGGATGGCTTTAATGTCTTCCAGCTGTGCCAGCTGGATGAAAATATCTCCAAAAGGTGATGAAAAGCAGCCGACCAATTGAAGTGGTTGGCCGACCACCACGAGTGGTCTTCCAAGACAACAAGTGGTCGGCCATGGTGGGAGAAGATCTAGAGCATGAAAACAATGCAGTGGTGTGGTGGCTAACCAGAAAAGGTGGCCCAAAGACCAAGGAGACCAGTTGGCCGACCAGAAAACTGGCTGGCAGGAGGAAAAGTGGTCTCCAAGGGGAAGAACTGGTCTCCCACCCTTGTACCACCTTCCAAACCAGGAAAACAAGGTTTGTGCCAAAAACAAACCAAAACGGATGCAAGACGAAAGTTCAGGAGGCAAAGCGCGCAGCCGAAAGCCTCGAAAACTAGTCTACCGGCACCAAAAGTGGTTCACGGCCACAAAAGTGGTCTCTTGGACCACAGTGTCCCTCTAGGTAGAGGCAATAAGGTGTGGTTCAAAAACCACGCCAAACGGAGAACGTTAAGCTGTCCCGAGACAAGGCGCACGGCCGAAGGCTCTGAAAACCGAAAACTGGTCTCCAAGCGGGAAAAGTGGTCTACGACCGCAAAAAGTGGTCTACGACCACAAAGAGATGGTCTACAAGACCTCTCCCTCCCTCCAGGGAAAAGAAACAAGGTTCGATCCGCAAACCGAGCCAAAGCACGAAGAGTTCAGAGGCCCGGAGGCAAGGCCCTCAGCCAAAACTCCAGAAACTTGGAATGAGCACAACATGCACTATCACCGAGCGCTCAATCGATGACATCTGAGTCTTAAGGTCGGTAAAAAATGGGGTGTCTACAACTGTCTCTTCCACTCTCCATCAGATGTTGAAGTATCCTCATAGAGGAGAAGTGACAATTATTTTTGGAAATTCATCCATCCATCGATCTGTCGCCAGAGGTGACTACACCAGTGCTAGAGATCAACCATGGCAACGAGGATGTATTCCTCTCGGGATTCACTCTGGCTGAAGCTCAGATAGTGCAGAAAATTCTGGCCACAGACAAAGGCATGTATATCAGTGTCCAGTCCATCTATTTCATGAACAAATTGTAGCACATTCCAGGAATGGGGCTCGGAAGGAGTGGTCGGAAAGGTGTTGCAGCACTGACAAATGTGCCACACAACCCACATGCCTTTGAATTAGGCTATGTGCCCATCAAAAAGGATTGGATGAGAAAGAGGAAAGAAATGAGAGGCAGAGCCAAGGCTAAGCAAGTCGGAAAACACTATGAACTCATCCACAGGCCAATCTAAGGGACACTGAATGGCCGTTTTGTTTGGGAATGAGAGGATTTCCCTTTTTGTGGCTTTCCTGAGCCTTAGATAAATTCCTCGAAGCAACGTGTCCCCGGGTTTAAGATCTTCTTTGATCTTCAGCTGCAGGACAATAATGATGAGGAAAGGGCTGAACCAAGTATCAAAGCTGAATAGAGCACAAAAGGTGACTCAGATGACAGCGAACCTGGAGTAGGGGCAGCACTAGCTAGTCTCTTGACAGATCCCGCGACCGACCTAGAGAACTTGGGGGATAACTTTACTGTCTCCATGATCAAGGAAGAACTAGGTGTGAACCCAACCGGTGGCATTTTGGATGTATTAGGGGCACCATCTCTTACCTGGCAGCTGGAGGAAGGCTATCTGTTCAGTTCTGAATCGGGTGATGAGCCAGAATCTAATTCCACTAAGTCTGTGGGGTCGGGATCAGATTTAAGTTTTTCTGAGTCTGAGTCTGAGTCTGGTATTTCTGGGGGTGGTAACCCGAATACCAAATTCTTGTCTAGGTCTTTTTCTTTTGAGTCTGTAACTAAAGATTTGGACCTTTTGAATGAGAACTCTGCAGATTCTGTGTACTTTTTTGTGCCGTTGGTTTATTGTATTGACCAAGATTTATAGTGGAGTTCCTAGCAGACCTCCCGGTAGAAGGAGATAAGGCAGTGGAATACTTGTTCCCAGATGAAGACATTCTGCAAGTTGAAGAGGAATCTTAGACGTTGTACTTTGACGGAGCGTCCAATCAGTATGGTTATGGGATAGGTGTGTTGCTGATAGCACCCAACGACTCCCATATACTTTTAGCCTTCAAACTCCAGATCAAGGTATCCAATAATGAAGCAGAATATGAAGCGTGTATTGTTGGGTTAGAAGCCGCCCTAAAACTAGGGGTAATAAGATTGGATGTCATTGGGGACTCGAACTTGGTTGTTTCTCAAGCAAATGGAGACTGGAAAGTCAAAGAAGAGAAGATAAAGGTTTACCATCAGGCCCTGGATATTCTGATTCCGCGGTTTGAAAAGTTGACATTCACGTATCTACTATGAGCGAACAGCAGGTTCTCTGATGCTTTAGCAACTCTATCTTCTATGGTAGACATCCCACTTGGAGTCCGGATGTGTCCGATTATCATCAAACAGAAATACACGCAGGCTTATGACACTATTGCTATGATAGATGAAGTGCAAGACAAAAACCCTGGTATTACGATATTTGGAACTTTCTAGAAAAGGAGACGTATCCACCAAGGGCAAATGCCAAAGACAAACGGCAAATACGGCATATGGCCATTCAATTTATCATTTGTAGGGGTAAGCTGTATAAAAAAGGTCATCTAGGAATACATAAATTGTGTGTGGAGGAAAAGGAATCGAAGTGCCTTATGGAGGCTATCCACGGCGGAGAATATGGGGTGCATATGAATGGTGTGATGTTAACCCGGAAGATCCTAAGACAAGGCTACTACTGGTCTACCATGGAAGAGGATTGTATTGGTTTTGTACGGCGATGCCACAAATGTCAAATTCATGCCAATCGCATAAATATTCGGCCGTTAAAGCTCTACAATATGACTTCGCCGTGGCCTTTCTCAGTCTGGGGAATCAACGTTATCGGTGCAGTCTCGCCAAAAAGGTCGAATGGACATGAATATATCTTGGCAGCGATTGAATATTTTACAAAGTGGGTGGAAGCCCAATCGTGTGCAGTATTGAAGGCATTGCATGTGGCCAAATTTATCAGAAACAATATCATCTGCCGATACGGAGTCCCGAACAAGATCATATCAGATAACGGCTCGCACTTCAAGAAAAAGGTGATAGACTTGTTAGAAAAATACAATGTGGCTCTTCATAAATCAACCACATACAGGCCACAAACCAATGGAGTTGTTGAAGCTGCCAATAAGAATATCAAGAACATCTTATAGAAGATGGTTAAGACCTACAAGGATTGGCCAGATAAACTGTCATTCGCACTTTGGGGCTACAGAATCTCGATTTGGACATCTACAGGGGCAACCCCTTATTCTTTTGTCCATGGGATGGAAGTTGTTTTACGAATTGAAATTGAAGTCCCGTCGCTGCGAGTTATGGCTGAGTGTCAGATAGCGGAGGTGGACTGGCAACAGAGCAGATTTGAGGAGTTAATGTTATTTGATGAGAGAAGGCTAAAGGCATTATATCATGTTCAGGGCTACCAACGCAGAATTACTAGGGCTTTTAACAAGAAAGTTAAGTCCAGGAATCTCAAAGAAAGAGACATGGTACTGAAAGACAATTGAGCTTCCATCCATGACCCTAGGGGCAAGTTCAGACCCAATTGGACTGGTTCTTACATTATCAAAGCTATCTGGTCAAGAGGGGCGGTTATTCTCATGGACTTAGATGGCCTGGAATTTTCACAGCTGATCAATATGGACAAGTTGAAGAAATACTACCCCTGAGAGGCACGCTAGGCCGAAAACTCGGAAGGGCAACCTAGGCAAAAATTAGAGCATGAAAAGTAAGAAATAAAGAAAAACTGAGCTCGCAAGGTTGAAAACCCTAAAGGGCGACTTTGGCAAAAGTTAAAGCACAAAAGGAGAGAGTTAATACTCGAGTTAACCTAAACCGAACTACATAAGGCCCGATTCCCTCTTTGGGATACGTAAGCAACTTCATCCTAAAGTTCAGTCGTAATTATCTCCAACTTAACTATCCTGTCCATTTTTTTGGTCAGATCATCTCTGTTCATCATACGTTAGTTCGGTTGTGATCCTCATTTTGGGAAGAAAAGCTGGTTACAATGCAGAGCAGTAGTGGTATTCAAGCAGGGGCAGTTATGATTTGCCGATTTGGGGTTATACATGTTGAGGATCGATTTTGTGCGTGTTAGGTGGTGATCATTTTCGAAAATGGTTTGGGAAAGTTTTAACGAAAGTTGATTTTTCTCAAAATTTTACCTTTTACAACTTAGACCATTTTTGGACCAAAAGGAAAATTTTTAGTGCTCACAGCTTTAATTCCATTGATTTCAACATAAAATACATTCTCTAACCCTCTGATACAAATCAAAGTTGCTTTTACATCATAAAACTTGAAAAGAAAGGTCAAAGCAATAAACTGGGGGCATAGGTGAGTCAGGTGCTCCTGCGTCCTCTGCTCGTGCTAGCAGAAGCTTCTGTAGCCAAAATGGGCCCGAGTTGTGCCTCATCCTTGAACCAAGCCAAGCACTCATTAGAAAAGGCATAACTAAAACTAGGGGCAGTGGCCAGAAGCTCTCTCGTCCTCCATGCAACAAGGTACCTAGCCAGGTGTAAAGCACGAATAGGGGAATGAAGCCAGGTATTCTACCCCCTCCTCTGGGCAGGTCTGATCATGTCCAAACTGGCGTCTGAACTGGAAGGGAAAGTAGAACACGCAGTGTGTGAGGCCAATCAACTGAATGCCAAGCTGCTGAGTCATGTTGTAACTCATCTCAGTCAGATTGAGCCAGGGGTAACGCCAAGCTATATCAGTTGTAGACCTGCTGCACATCCAGTTGCACCACCATCCCTCATTGGGAAAGTCCACTAGTTGCTAGCGGAAGAAATAAGCTCAAGCTGAGTACTCGGGGCAAGGGTCCACCACCTTCAACTTATCCATAAGCTGTATCTAGGAAGGGATGAAAAATAAGAGAGATTAAAGAATAGAGAGATGTGCGTGGAGAGAAAAGTAAAGAAAGCGCTTTGAGAGAAAATAGAGCATGAGTGCTGAGTGATGTACGAGGCATATATCAAAAAGGGTGGGAAACAATACCTGAAGAAGTAATGGCCTCCCCGCAAATCTGGTGGTCTCTCGCTGATGAAAAGCATCTAAGCCCATCAAGGTCTCGGCCAGTGCCAAACCGATACAACTCTTACCTTCTTTCAAACATTGGGCCACTTTGATCAACCAAATGTTAGTTCTGCCGTAACTAGGGGCAAGAAAGAAATACGCAAGCATACATAAATAAAGGGCATGTTGCCGAAAACCTCACCAGAGAGGGTCTCCTTTGTCGCCGATGTCAGAAAATTGATGAATCAAGCTGGGCATATCTAGCTCTCCGTCATAGGCCAAAGATTGAGCTTCATGCAAAGTGAGCCCACACATCCGTCCTAAAGTCTGGGCGTGGCCAAAACGGGGCTGAGGCATGATTTCCTCATCGCGCCGAGTGTTCATCATTGCTCAAAATTCTTTAAAAGTCGGGTACATTTCCTGTGTTCTTGTAACAACCCCGACCCATGATTAGCGCTAACCCATGATTAATTATGCTTAATAAGTAATTAAGACGAAATTCTAAACTAAATTGCTTATGTGTGCTGTATTATTTGTGTCTATATCTGTTGTCGTAGGAAGATATGTTCATGTTTATGCCTTGCTTTGTGAATTGAAGGCCTTATCGGCATCTAATTCAGAAATTGACTTGACTTATATGTTAATTGGGTTTTTTAGAATTTTATGGTAGGTTTAATTGAAATTCGATTTGGAATGATTAAATTAGATTAAATTGATGCCACTTATTTCAACCTCAATTAATAACACCATTACCCAAGCCTAATTAAGGCACTAGTGGGTTTCTTTGTGCACTCATATACTCCCAAGCTACTCTTTGTTGGTACAAAACGTGAGAGAGTGGGAGGGAGAGAAGAAATTGGAGCTCAACCAAGGGTTTTGCTAGAATTGTTGAAATTGGGAAGAATTAGCTTGGAATCTTAGTGTGCTCATCATCTAGATCTTACTTGAGAGGTTGAAGTGTGAATTTAACACTTGGATTATATAATTATGATATTTAGAACATGAATTCACAAAGATTATGTTGAGTTAAGCAAGACTTGAGTTAATTAAGATGGTAGAAGGACCATACCATGTATGCATGTCTATTCCTTTACAAATTGAACACGATTTCCAAGAATTCTCTCATGCATGTTTGAAATTCATCTTAATTTAGGGAGATCATCAAGTTTCAAGTTGTTTTGTGACATTTGATCATGTTTTGAGAAGCTCAAGATCAAGAAAATCCACGCATGTTATGTTCTCGAAACATTCTTAAAGTTTAATTGAATTTTTGAATAATGGGCATGCTTTTGGGCCTTGATTTCATAAAATGATCTTCAAACAATGATATTTTGTGAGTTTCCAAATGATTTCCAGAATTTTGGCCCAAGAGGATGAGTTTTGAAGTGTTGAATTTGAGTTTTGAGCTTGAAGATCAAATTTGGAAATTCTAGAATTTGCATCCACGCTCGAGTGTAAGAGTGCACGCTCGAGTGAGCACTCTGAGCGCGTGCACTTCCGCTTGAGCGGCTGGAAGCTCGCTCAAGCGTGAAATGCATGTATCCAGAAGTTCATGTGTCTTGCAGCACACTCGAGCGACAGAAGTCATGCTTGAGCGAGGGCCTGAGTCTCACGCTCGAGTGTGGATCGAGTGTCCATCGAGCGTGAAAAGCAAGCAACCAGTACTTTTTCTGAAGTTTACAGTTCGCTCAAGCGAGGGAAGTCACGCTCGAGTGAACCTTCACTTCTTGCATGTCCGCTCGAGCGGGAAAAGCCACGCTAGAGCGTGGACCCTATTTTCAGCAAATTTGAAAAATGTTTTCAAGTGCATTGTTGCATCCACATTCCATCCTAGGCATTCCTAGGCCATGTTTAAGACACTATAATGAGGATAAAAGCTAGAAACACACTTAGGACAAGAACATGTGTTATGTGCAATTCGAGCGTGTGTTTCGACGCATGTCATTGTCATGTTATGTAGGTCACACGCCTCAAGATAAGTGAGTTGCCTACTCTACTTGTTTACTTGGAGCCATCTGTTGACTGTGAGTAATAACTCTGTAAAGTTATGTTTAATTACAAGTATTTTCTGACTAATATGATACAACCTGTTTTCTTAAATGCTATTTCATGAATTATGAATGAATGTCCATTTTTCTGAGATGTATTTGTGGCATCCTTAGTTCACTTGGCCCTCACCCGGGGGTAACAATACCGTGGCCAATATGCACGTGGCCCTCGCCCAAGGATAACAATATTGTGGCTTATATTCACGTGGCCCTTGCCCGGGGGTAACAATACCGAAGCCTATATTCACGTGGCCCTTGCCTGAGGGTAACAATACCATGGCTACTTGCGCGCAAGATATGGACCTTTATGGTCGTCGGTACCGACTATGTATGTGGGTCTCAGAACCAAGTTGATATGTTAGCTAATGGGTGTACCACGTATGATCTTATGCAAAATCTGAATATGAATATGAGCATGTATCTGAATCCAATTCTGATTTGCAATCTGAATATGCTTAGGACTCTGTTTCCGATAAGAATACGTTTTTGGTATAAACTCTAAATTCTAACTCTGTGCTGGACATCATTCATTAAAACCTTTTACCTAGTTATTATTCACTAGGCTCTAGCTCACTGTATTATTTGTGTGTATGTAGGTGAGCAAGCACGTGACCAGACCTAAGATGCTGCCTGGCAAGTTTTGGTGTCAGCCAGCCATCACGCCTCCCGTGGAGGTTCCCTTTTGAGATCTACCCAAGTTTTTGTGTCCTTGGGACTTTTGTACTTTCTAAATGTTTATGACTGATCTGAACACGTTTGAAATCTTGTGTAAGTGGCTTGGGTGATGTAAGGCTACTGTATTTCCGACGCCACATCTATATGTATGTCTATATGTATATGAAAAGTTTAAATCTCCTGTCCCATGTATGTCTGCACAGCTCTATGGACTATGTAGGTTTGTATGTTTGCTTTCGCAACTCCTATTATATATATTATTCTGCTTAGAGGCCTTCGGTAATCCAAGGATTACTGGCCGATTACGATACTAAACCCATAGGGGCGGGTTTGGGTTGTGACAGTTCTGAAGTGAAATACATGTGTAATTGTGTCCCAGCATCGGGCCGCAGCATGGAGGAACGGAATGCAAAGTGGAGTATGGCTTAACGAAAAAAGCACGTTTATGCCAAAACATCAAAAATTTACCTTTTCCGTGCCGTCTAAAGTGGCTATATAATCCGTGAGCTTCTCGGTAAGAAATATCTCCATTTGTGGAAGAAACAACAGCAAAAATGAGGTTCTGGTGAAGAAATCGCGAAGAAAGACCTTTTGTAGAAGATAAGGCTGTAAGTGGAGACCAGCTGTCAGCTGTCTGATGGATTCATCACAAGTGGCCGGTAACCCACTTTTTCTGGCTTGCCATCCACTTGTGGGCCTAGCAGTTTTGTCAGTCTGGTTTTGTCTTGGTCTTTGTGTTTTGAGGTCTTGTTTTGAGTCTTTTGGTTTTAGCAAATGTACATATCTATGTTTGAGTTGTTTTTGCTTTGTTTATCAAGTTGTATTTTGTATTTTGGTCGTTGGTCGGCTCATTACCCGATTAAGAACATCGTGCCAATACAAGTTTTTATTTTTGGTTTCAAATTCAACTCCATTTTCATTCTGCAAATGTGGTGCTCATGATACAAAAATGATAACTCTTTTCATAAAAGTGCAAGGTTTTCCCCCGATCATAGTTTTTACAAAAGAGAGTACAAGTTTTCAAAAGCAAAAGTAAAAGCCTATCTGAAGCTATACATGTGCTGAACTACCAAAATAAAAGAAACTAAGCAAAAAAGTACAAAAATTGGCACTAGTCATCTCAAGCTCGAGAGGCCCTCTTCGTTCTCTTCCTTGAAGGGGACTCAGGGGCACTATCTCCGTCAGCACCGCTATCAGAATCAGACTTTGAGCCAGTGCCGGTCTCATCATCTCCGCTCCCTGCCTTAGAGCCAGCCTCAGTGTCATCTCTGCTCCTTGACCCCCCGAGCCAGCAGCATTGCCTCCGCTCTTAAACTTAGAATGTTGGCTGACTGCCTCCTCAGAGTCGCAAGTCTCGGTATCATCCTCGCTCAATACGGGCTTGGACTCTCTACTCTGGCTCCGAGCACCCCTGTCTCTGCCTCGACCTCGACGCTCATCTCGGCAGCGTGCTGGGGGCCTGTCTACCTCTCCTCCCTATCACCGGAGGAGGCGCTGCTAGTGCCGCTGCTGCTGGTGTCCTCAGTACAGATGGGATCTGGAAAAGAAGTGTCAACATATCAGATACAATGTATGTATATGGAATGACTGCAAAAGGTATAGTATGAGTACAGTGTGTCAGTGCAGTAAATCAGTGTAGTGTGGGGTGCTGTGAATGTTACGGTATGCATATCAATGCACTAGTGGGAATGTGATAGTGTGGTATGGTGCACAACAATGTGAGGTAGCAGTGAAGTATATGTGAAAAATAGGAAAAAATACCTGGATATCGTGGAGATCAAGCAATGTCTCTCTCCTCCATACCATGCCAATCAGAGAAGCAACCAGCTTGAACAGGCCCTCTGTGTACTCAGTTGGTGCCTGCAAGTGCATTTGAATGATCAGTATCAGGAAGAATTAGTATCTGGAAAAGGAGAGTTCAGTTACAAGCTATGAAGTGTAGTTTATACCTGAGGTGTGCCATGGACTCTGACATACCCATGCCCTGCCTCGGGTGGCTCTATCGGAATCTGATAGGCTGACCCGGTCGGTCGCCAACATGTAAGCGTAATGGGAATCACTGGCCAACCCACAACCTGCACAACAGGAGCCCCCCCCTCCAATATCGGCCTCGATCTCCTGAGCAGCCTCACCCACTAAGGGAGCACCCGCTGCATTGCCCGCGCGAATGCCCATCAGAGGGGGCATGAGATGAGTCTGGATGAAAGTCATATAATTGCCTTCTACTTTGAAGTAATCAGCATCCAGCCCCACTATAAGCTGAATAATATCCCCAGCCAGGAGGCTATTGGCTGTCCGCATGGATGATGGGGGTGGCATAGGAACGACTAGAATGGGTGAGCCCAGAGTCTGGCGTATGAAACGCTCACCCAAGAACTAAGCCCAGCAACTGGGCCCTCCAGCAAATCTGAAATCGAGATGTGGCCCAAGCCCCGACATACTGATCCTTCAGTCCAACTGGCATCGTCACCCAGGGCTGCTATATGATCTGCAAACAGAGAATGTGCAAATTGTTAGTTGCCGTCAGTTGTCGAAGTATGAATCAAAACAGTAATAAAGCAAAAATGACTATGATTTTCAGATTACTTCGTTGGCAACCACCATATTGAAGTATCGGCGGTAGTAGGCGAAGGTCATGTCATCTCGGCTCCAACGCCGGCATAGGCCGTCATACTATCGCGAGTAAGGCACGACGGGAGGGATCTCATCTACTGGCTTTGGAGCCAAAGCCGGAAAATAAGCATAAACCCATAACTGCAAGAAAAGGTCAACAGTCTTATCCATAATGTGTGAACAGATATAAAACAGAAAGTGCAAAGCAGAAAGCACAATGTGTAAGCAGATATAAAACATAAAGTGCAAATCAAAAAGCACAATGTGGTAACAGAAAGTGCAAAAGCAGAAAGTTGTGGTGCATACCTTCCAGGCTCTCCAGTAGCCTCCGACCTGCTCTTCCCTCATGCGGAAAATGGAACTCATGTAGCCGCAGAGTGTGGCGAGGCCAGCTCCACCCCTGTCGTAGAACCGGACATCGGGCAAGGTCACGAAGACACTCAGTAAATACAAACCCACGGTGTTCTATTTGTTCGCAAATAAGGTGGTACCGATTAGGAACATCAAGAAGGCCCGGACATACTACTCTACTTCCTCCAATATCTCGGGCTCACTCTCGCGGAAATGCTCGGGGAACCAGCTGTATCTCACCATCGCTAGCCTGTATAGAGGTGGGCACGCTCCAAGCAGGTAGATCCAAGCCGCCTCCCACTCGCCCATGTCCATGTCAAAGGGGATCGAATCACACCCTACTCCTAGGCCTGTGATCATGGAGAAGTCATAGGGAGTTATCGTCATCTCCCCAGCGGAAGAGAGGTGGAAAGAGATGGTGTCCCACCACCTCTCCACCAATGCTTCGAGTAGAGCCCGGCTCGCCATATGTAGTGATAGTCCGGTGTAGAATAAGCCGAAGCCGGCCTCATCGACAAGGTCGCGGACCTCGGGAGGGAGCTCATAATACCAGTCTTTGGCTGTCACGGCCTCGAAACCCTTGTAAGAAAGGGAGTCCCCCTGTGGCAAAGAGTGAATCAAATAAAAGACAGTGATAAAGAGCATTCAGATGAAAGGCAGTGTAAGAAATACAATCAAACGAAAGGCAAGAAAGCATGAAAATAAAGTTTGTACCCCAGAAGTGCCGGAAGAAATGTGAGAGTATGGCTCTCTCAGTAAAACGTCCTCTGGCAAGCCACCAGCAAAATTGTCAAAATGCATCATGTTAGAAATCAAGCTCTCGTTATCATATGCACGCCATATGCCTGTGCATATTTTTCTCCATATTTAGCATCCTATTGACTTTCCTTAATTAGTGTAATGTACAACTTTTATTATATTTAATTTAGGAATTATGTTAGGAAGAATATAATCATACCAGTTGTATGATTATTCCATTCCATCTAGGTAGCAATTATCTTTCCACATGAGAAAATAATCATGTCTGGTGATAGTGCTCTGTTCCAAAATGGTCTCTCCTCTATAATCTATTTATTTTCTTCTTGCTTTCATTATTAAAGTGGTGAATAAGAGAATGAATGAAAACTTGTGTTCCTCCATATTTTCAGACTTCTCATTCTTCATGGTATCAAAGCAGGTTTAATCCTGTCTCATCATCTTTGTCTCTTCAGTCAGTATTTGAGCTTTTTTTTTTCTTTTCCCTTTCTCTCCTATTCGAATCTATCCTTCTATTTCATGCCTAAATCCGGTCTAGCCTTTGGAATGGCAATCAACTCATCCTCCTCTTCTGCTGATATTATCATCTCATCGTCTTCGTCCTCTCATCAAATGGAAACCTCTCATCTTCCGATCACCGCTCATAAACTGCATGGGCAAAATTATTTGCAATGGTCTCAATCCATATTAATGTTTATACGGGGAAAAGAGAAAGATGACTACATCACCGGAGCTTTAGCATCACCAAAAACCATAGCATCAACCTACGAAAGGTGGATAGCTGAAAATAATATGGTCATGTTGTGGCTCGTCAACTCTATGACCACTGACATTGGCGAAAATTTTCTGTCATTTGACACTGCCAAAGAGATCTGGGACATGGCAAAAGAAACGTTCTTGGACAAGGAAAACACATCTGAAATTATCCAGCTTGAAAGCTCCCTCAACAATTTACATCAAGACGATCTTTTGGTAATTGAATATTTCAATACCCTTACTCGTCTATGGCGTCAACTTGATACTTTTGAGGTTCATAACTGGAATTGTGTTATTGATGGTTTGTTGTATAAAAAGATTGTCAAAGGGAAGCATGTGGTTAAATTCTTGTTAGGATTGAACAAAAATCTTAATGAAATCAGAGAAAGAATTATGGGAGTAAAACCTTTACCTAGCCTCAGAGAGGCATTCTCTGAAGTCCGTCGCGAAAAAAGTCAGAAAAAAACTCATGATGAGATACCATCAACAATTGAATATGGTAGAAAGCTTGGCTCTTAAGACTCAATTCGCTCCTATTGACAACTGCCAGAAAAATAAATAAGGTAGGCCTTGGTGTGATCATTGCAAAAAGCCAGGTCACTCAAGAGAAACTTGCTGGAAGATTCATGGAAAACCAGCAGATTGGAAGCCACGTCCACTACTTCAGAAAAAAGGCCAAGGTAATCATGTGAGTACCAATGAACTATCACCACAACCTGAAGCAAGCCCTTTTAACAAGGAGCAAATGGAGATGCTTCAAAAACTACTGTCTCCTCTTCTACAGTCACAATTTGGTTCGTCTTCCAACCACATCATTGGATCCGGAACCTTGGCTCACAAAGGTAATTTTTTGAACGCCTTTACTATTGGTCAGAAACATAAAAAACCTTGGATTGTGGACTTAGGAGCATCTAATCATATGACAGGAGATGCAACAATTTTTGATACATATAGCTCATGTCCAAATAATTTAACAGTCCGAATAGCAGATGGTTCACTATCAAAGGTTGCTGGTACAGGTTCAGTCGTACTGTCTAGGAATCTTATTCTCAACTTTGTTTTCCTTGTTCCTGACTTGGATTGTAATTTATTGTCAATTAGTAAACTCGCTAAGGAAAAGAGGTGTGTCACTAATTTTTTCTCCACTCATTGTGATTTTCAGGATTTGGATTCGGGGAAGACGATTGGCAATGCTAAGGAATGCTCTAGACTCTACATCCTTAAGGAGCGTCACTATCCACAAGAACAGCCTCAAACAGCAATTAGTAGTAGTTCTTTTTTGGTTTTGTGTCAAAATAACGATAGAGCAATTATGTTGTGGCACTATTGCTTAGGTCATCCTAATGTTATGTATCTCAAGCATTTATTTCCTTCATTATTTAATAAAAATCCAAAATCTTTTGAGTGTGAAATCTGTCAATTTTCTAAGCATGTTAGGTCTCATTTTCCCATTCAATCCTATAAAGTATCTCGTCCATTCTCACTGATTCATAGTGATATCTGGGGTCCATCAAGAATAAAAAAATGTCACTGGTACTAGGTGATTTGTCTCATTCATAGATGATTATACTAGATTAACCTGGGTATTCCTCGTGAAAGAAAAATCTGAAACAAGCAAAATCTTCAAAATTTTTAACATTATGATTCAGACCCAATTCCAGTCAAAAATACAAATACTCAAGTCTGATAATGCTAGGGACTATTTCAACACCATTCTAGGAGAATTTTTAGCAAAAGAAGGGATAGTTCACTTAAGTTCATGTGTTGACACCCCATAACAAAACGGAATCGCTGAAAGAAAAAATCGGCATTTATTAGAGGTGGCTAGATTGTTACTATTTTCCACAAATGTTCCACAGTTTTTCTGGGGGGGAAGTTGTCCTTACCGCAGCCTACCTTATCAATAGGATGCCGTCTAGGGTACTACAATTCCAAACTCCTTGTCAACTTCTCCTACAATCCTTTCCCACTACTTGCCTCATCTCCACCATCCCACTAAAAATTTTTGGGTGCTCTGTCTTTGTTCATGTCTATCAATAGTTTCGAAATAAACTTGATCCCAAGTCACTCAAGTGCATTTTCATTGGGTATTTGTCCCATCAAAAAGGGTATAAGTGTTACTCTCCGGTCATAAAGAAATTCTACAATTCCATGGACGTCATCTTTTTTGAAACCTAGCGTTATTACCCCAAAATTGATATTCAGGGGGAGAATCCAACTCAAGAATATCAGTTTTGGAACCTTGAGCCACTTAGTGAGTCATCCCTCACCACTACAAATCACACACCTCTAGAGTCATATCACACACCTCCAGAGTCATGTAATCAGCCTCTACAACCTGCCGTAAAATCCGAGTTCATTGTTGACTTGAGGGATAAGGAGCACATCCAAGAGGAAATGGAGGAAGGAGCACTTTCTCAACAAACCCATGAGGTTGAGTCGAGTTCTAATCCAAGAAAAATTCCAGGTAACGATATTCCTACCTCAGATAGTACTGTTGATTCTGAGTTAGAAAATAGTATTCTTAATATGCCCATAGCTTGGCGAAAAGGAGTTAGATCATGCACTCAGCATCCCATTGGGAACTTTATTTCTTATGATAAGCTATCACCTTCGTTTCATGCCTTCACTTCTAGCATCACAGAGACACACATTCCTCGAAATATTCAGGAAGCTTTCAAGTATTCGAAGTGGAAGGCGGTAGTCGACGAGGAAGTTCGGGCTCTGGAAAAGAGTGGCACTTGGGAAATTACTGATCTTCCAAGAGGTAAGAAACTAGTTGGGTGTAAGTGGATTTTCACAATAAAGTACAAGGCAGATGGTAATATGGAACGATATAAAGCTCGGTTGGTCACCAAAGGATTCTCCCAATCCTATGGCATTCACTATCAAGAAACCTTTGCTCCAGTTGCCAAGCTTAACACTGTTCATGTACTTTTATCCTTGGCAGCTAATCTCGATTGGTCACTTCACCAACTTGATGTGAAAAATGCCTTCCTCAATGGTGACTTAGAGGAAGAAGTTTACATGGACATTCCTGCTAAACTTGAGATGACATCAAATTTCAACCAAGTTTGCAGACTCTGAAAATCGTTGTATGGTCTCAAACAATCTCCCAGGGCCTGGTTTGAACGGTTCACTAAGGCAGTGAAAGGGTATGGATTTATTCAATGTCAATCCGATCATACATTATTTGTGTAGCACTCCCTATGAGGGAAATTGGCAATTATCATTGTTTATGTGGATGACATAATTCTAACAAGTGATCATGAAGAGGAAATTGGCTTACTTAAAAAATTCCTAACAAAGGAATTTAAGATTAAGGATCTAGGAAACCTTAAGTAATTTCTTGGAATGGAGATTGCTAGGTCAAAGCAAGGTATAGCAGTCTCACAATGCAAATACGTTGTAGACTTACTGAATGAAATAAGGATGCTAGGATGCAAGCCGGCAAAAACACCTATGGACACAACTGTCAAACTAGAAGAAAGTGACGGTAGTGCACCTAGTGATAAAGGGAGATATCAATGTCTTGTGGGAAAACTCATCTATCTTTCTCATACAAGACCAGACATCGGCTTCTCTGTTAGTGTGGTAAGTCAATTCATGAATAATCTAACTGAAAAACACATGACTGCTGTGAACAGAATATTGAGGTACCTAAAAATGACACCGGGAAAGGGTCTCTTCTTTCAAAGAACAACAAACAGAAATATTGAGATTTTTTCAGATGCAGATTGGGTAAGTTCAGTGACTGATCGAAGATCAACTTCGGGCTATTGTTCATTTGTTTGGGGGAACGTAGTTACATGGCGTAGCAAGGACAGTCAGTAGTAGCCCATAGTAGTGCTGAGGCAGAATTTCGTGGTATGGCACAAGGTATCTGCAAGGGAATCTGGTTGAACAAGCTGTTAGCAGAATTACGGGTTCCAACCAAGCCGCCATCAGTATCGCTAAGAATCTGGTTCATCATGATCAAACTAAATACGTGGAAATAGATCGACACTTTATCAAGGAAAAGATTGACGAAGGAGTTTTCAAAGTCAGCTACACTCCAACAAACTATCAAAAAGCTGACATTCTCACGAAAGCTCTTGCTCGAGTTAACTTCGAAGCTTTGACGGAAAAACTAGGAATGATTAACATCTACAACGCAACTTGAGGGGGAGTGTTAGAAATCAAGCTCTCGTTATCATATGCACGCCATATGCCTGTGCATATTTTTCTTCATATTTAGCATCCTATTGACTTTCCTTAATTAGTGTAATGTACAGCTTTTATTATATTTGATTTAGGAATTATGTTAGGAAAAATATAATCATACCAGCTATATGATTATTCCATTCCATCTGGGTAGCAATTATCTTTCCATATGAGAAAAGAATCATGTCCAGTGATAGTGCTCTGTTCCGGAATGGTCTCTTCTCTGTAATCTATTTATTTTCTTCTTGCTTTCATTATTAAAGTGGTGAATAAGAGAATGAATGAAAACTTGTATTCCTCTATATTTTCAGACTTCTCATTCTTTACATCATGCCACCAGGCGCCAACATGTATGTGTGAGGATGATAAGTCACCGGATCAAAGGGCCGTATCCTTAATAGTAGTGGCTCAGGCTCGAGTCCTGGAGCGAACTCTGCCTCAAAGTCAGTCACAATGCCTTCCGCCGCCTCGTTGGCCTCGGCGACTGCCGGCTCCTCGACCTCGACAAGGGGTGATAGCAGAGGTGGAACCTTAGGAGGAGCACCATCATGTGGAACATCATTCGCCGTCTGGAAAGTGGGTGAAAAATGAAGAAAAATGGAGAAAAAAGAAAAAACTTGGAAAAAGTCAACCCTATAAGAGAGAAAATGGAGAAAAAGTCAAAACCCAGGAAAGTTCACAAAACTCGAGAGAAACTCGAGGGAAACAAGCCTAGAGTGGTGAAAATGCAAAAAAATCAACGAAAACAAAATCTGATCAGTTCAAAGTGTAAAGGAGCAAAGAGGGTTTACGAATAAAGTTCGCATGGGGCGTTGGAAAACGTGTGTAAAGCACGGATCTAGAGAAAGGAAGCACCTAGAGAGAGAGGGAAGGATTTCGGACTTGGGTGTGTGAGGAAATGAGGTGTGGTGATGTGTATATAAAGACCCGTGCCGAAATGATGAATCTGCCCCGTTTTTTTCATTAGTGGCCGGCAACCTACTGTTAGTGGCTGACAGCCCTCGATTGTGGCCGGTGGTCCTCATTTGCAGCCTAATGCTGGTTTTGTTCCTCTTTTTCCCTAGCAGTGTATGGAAGGTTCTCTTTTGGGTCCAGATTGGTTCTTGAGGATCTCGAAACTATGTTCCGATTGCGTCGTTCCCAATACTCGTGTTCCGGTGCATGAACGTTCTCCACTTGCTAATATGAACAGGGTGTATCCTTTTTGAGCATGTTGCAAGGTCTCCGAGGGTCGGAGATTGTCGCTGAACATCACTTTTGTTAGTTCTATCAAATTACATATTTGTTTTCTTCTGTTAGAATTTGCGTTTTCACATACACTTATGTTGCACACGTGCCCTGCATCGTTCATGATTCATGCATAGAACATGCTTTCAATTTTGCATAGAATATGCTCTTGTTTCTTGCATAGAACATGCTTTCAATTAACATCATACATCGGTTGTCCATCTTGCATGGAACATGCGTTGTCACTGTATTGATTTGTAATCTTGTTCATTTTGTGCATCTATCGCACTTGTTCACTTTGTGCATCTATCGCACTTGTTCACTTTGTGCATCCATCGCACTTGTTTACTTTGTGCATCTATCGCACTTGTTCACCTTGTGTATCTATCGCACTTGTTCACTTTGTGCATCTATCGCACACTTTCGCCATTATATATTTGTGGTACAATCTTGTACCTTTTGTCTTTATCTCAGGACACGTGAAATGCGACCGTAAGCGGTTTTTATCTCAGGACGCGTGAAACGTGACCCCGAGCTATTTTTATCTCAGGATGCGTGAAACACAACCCCGAGTAGTTTCTCTTCTCTTCTCGCGATTTTAGCATGATTAGAGTATCTCAGGACGCATGAAACGTGACCTTGAGCGATTTTTCTCCTCTTCTCACGATTTCAACATGATTAGAGTATCTCAGGATGTGTGAAACGTGACCTTGAGCGGTTTTTCTTCTCTTCTCGTGATTTCAACATGATTAGAGTATCTCAGGAAGCGTGAATGACCTGAGCAATTTTTTTTCTCTCATCTTTTCATGGTTTCGGCATGGTTAGAGTGCGCATTTTGCTTCCTGTACGAAACATGTTTGGATTTCTTGTTATTGCTTACTGTATCTATTATTGCTTATTGTATCGTCTTGCATGATTATGAGGTTTCAAATAGCCAGCTTCACAGGACGTGTGAGTCTAGCTTTCAAAGTATTTTTTGTGCTTATCATTTGCATCCTGCCCCAAAACTATGCTAGTTTGATTCCCTGCATACATAGACAGCTTGTGAGTGCAACCAATTTTATTTATGTCTTGATTGTTTACCCAAGTCTTACAACCTTGTCAAAATAGGCAACTGTATTGATTGTTTGTGTCTTGATTGTTTACGGGCTTTGATATTCGCTTACGTCATGTCATGACTTCGAGCTCTGTCAAAGAGGGGCAACTGTAAACACCCCATTTTTGACGGCCCTTAAGAGTTTGGCGCTACTGATTGATCACTTAATGATGAATGTGTACGTTTGTCAAATGCTTGACTTCTTCAGTAGGAAACCTCAGTGTTGAACCTACAAACCTTGTACCTTGTTTTAGGCCAAAACAGTATTTTTTTAGGCCTAAGCCTTCAAGGACATGCCGTCCACTAGTGTGGCTAGCCACCCACTAACGTGGCCTGCCAACTACTAGTGCAAAAAAATAGATATTTTCTGCCAGCTGTCCCTACAGATACATGCATCATTCTAGCTATATTTGTAAGGATATTTTCGAGGGTCACTTATATATTTCTATATATAGATGACCCTCTCTTGTGCTTTCAAGGTTAGAAAAATTTTGGACTTTAGAAAATTTTGGAGAGCAAAATTTTAGAAAATTCCTCTTTCTACAATTCTCTCTCTCTCTTTCTCTCTCTCTCTCTCTCTCTCTCTTGCAACTTGCATAGCCTTTGCCTAAACATTCTAAACCAAATCTAGAGAGTTTCTTGTTGAGGTGATTTGAGCTCTTGAGGCACTTGAGAGTGTGGAATAGTGGTTTAGAAATCCAAGGGACCATTCCTCTTCAAGAGGTATATCTCCTAGTTCTTTTACACTACTTGTTTTCTATCTTTTCTTACTGTTTTTGAGTTGTTTATAACCTGTATTTTTGGGCTGAAACTTGTGGTTTAAGGCAATTAAAGGTAAAGGGATTGACAACCCTTCTTTAAACCTTGCTTCTAAGGCCTTTACCCTTGTGTTTCCCATCTTTTCATCAACTTTTTTTGAGCTTTCTACCACTGATTTTTAGAGATTTTTCAGAGGCAAAAATCATGTTTTGAAGTCCCAAAAGTGGAGGGGTTAGCCTCCCCTCCTTGTGCTTGTGTGTTAGCTTAATCCCTTAATATTTTAACATATTGTTTTAGCTATTTTTGTCTTAAGTCCAACATTGTTTTAGGACTGTTTTAGGACTTTTTTTAGCTGTTCATTGTATTTGAGCTTTGTATAGCATGCTTGTAGTGTAATGGTCCTTATAGGCATGGTGGTTTAGGCCTTAGCCACCAACCTATTTGAGTTGATAGCATTTATTTCTTGCTTTTCATACTTGTTTTCACCTCTAATCATCTCTGCAACCTCCCTCTTTTCTTGGCATTTTATTTTCTTTGAGAGTAGTTTGAAACCAATTGTTTGTCTAAGCTTGAGATTGAGGTTGTTGTGGTTAATGGTTTAATCCTTTTGGGGGTTCATTACCAACGGCATGACATCTCTCTCATGCCTAAAACAATATTTGGTTTGGTTCTTCTTTCCATTAGAGGTCTTAATCTTCATTTTTGGATTCAAATGAATTAAGGAATGGAAGGTAATTAAAATGCAGTAATAAAACTTGGAGTAAAATGGAACAAAAGAATAAGGATTTGTGTTCAATCAGACGTTAATCTAACACATGGAGACTTGAGTCATTTCATACTTGTTAAGTGATGAAATGGTTCAAGTTTCCAAGGCCAACCACTTCCCTTGATCAATCCATGATAGGGAGGAGGTTTTGTTGGTCTTTTGTTATGCATTTATTGAAATTGTGTCCCTTGATTCATAAGTCATCACGCAATGAGATTACGTCGATTGATGGCTTGCAAATCAAGCCTACCTCTCATTTGACCTGTTTGCTGATAAGGAGAGGCAGGGTGGACAAACATCCCATGAGAATACTCTGGTTTGTGCTCTGTTTGTCCTCTGTTGCTATAGGAAATAACCACCATTAGTGGCCGGCATGCCATTTTTACTGGATGGCAACCCACTAGTAATGGCCTGCCGGCCACTACTTCTGGGTTGCAGGCCACTTTTTCAGCCAGGCAGTGTCTTTTTTCCAGCAAAGGCTGAGGTGAAAAAATAGTGAAATCTTCTAACTGTGCAACAGAGGCATTCGGGTAGCAAAACGGAGAGCATTATCAGGTGGAAATCCGCGTCCATGCATTAGCCATCCCTAGCATTTTGAGGCCCGATTAAATTTATGTTGTACTTAGCTAGTTAGTTGTGTTGTACTTAATTAATTAGGTAGAATAGTTAATTAAATTTATTGTTGTAATAATTAGTTAATTAGCTAGTGTAGTTAATTTGCTTCATTTGGTTTGTAGTAGTTAGTTAATTAGGTAATTAGCTTAGCTAGGACATTTATTCGGACCCTCTTGTGCGAAGGCCCAACTTGTAATAATGTGCCCTTTTATTTACTTGCTTATGATAAATAGAACAGAACATTATGTTTCTTTTAGCATTTCTCATATTTGCATTCACTTGTCTTGTCTGTATCAAGGCTCGGTTCATCATTCTAACAAAGTATTGTAGTTTACATACTTCGTTGAAAGCGTGTTAAAAACGCATGCTATCAAATTAATTCACATATCATAATTAGTAGCCAAGCCTATTAGTTGCATATTGTATATGTTGCATTAGCCATATTGAATTAATTAGGAGCATGCATATTTTCTAATTATTTTGCTTGTTTTGGCTTGCCTCGGAGTACTAAATGAGCATTTTTATTGCTTTAGCATATTGCATGAGTGTGATTGTTGCCATGTCTAGCATGCTTGCCATGAGGCCAAGTGCTTAGTTGCTATAATTGTTTAAATGCCTGTGGATGAAGGCTAATTGCTTGAATTAGAATAATTTGAGTAAATGTACATATGCGATCACTTTTTCAAGTGGTACTTATTCAAACACTTTTTCAAAATAAACATGAAATCAAAGTGTTTCAATTTTTGTGAATTAGTCTATACTTGTGTACACATCACATAGTAAGTTAGCCTAATAATCGGAACAATAGCATATCATGTAGATAAGAATCACATCATGATTAGTAAAGGCCGATCTTTAATCGAGCGAGTGGGGTGCTCAATTCATGACATTCTCTTCTCGTACCTAAGTTCCTGAGCCGAGACAATTTTGGTGATGACGAACATGTGGCTTTTGGTACGAGTCATGGGTTTCCTAAATTTTCCAAAAATATTTAGGTGGTGACTCTGTATCTGGCAAAACAGTCCATTTTTGGCATTTTGATTCAAAATCGATTTTTCAAAAGATTTGTCAGATTTGGACTCTTTTGTGTTTATCTATTTCACATTGCACTTGTGGAATCAGATTTAGAACCACAGGAGTCCAAACTGTAGGGCTAGTTGTATCCGAAAAGAGCATGAAAAGTCGAGCTACACAACCCAACTGGCCCAAAGCAAAGTTGAGGATTGTGCTAAAGCTGCTGAGAACGTTGCCGAGGTCACCAAGGCCGAAGCAAAAGAAATAAAAGAGAAAGAGGCCCAGGCCCAGACTGAGCTCCAAACTGCACTTGACACAAAAGAGGCCGAACTCAAAGCTGCCGACGAGAAGGCCTACACTGAAGGGGCAACCGACGTCTGCGATGCCTACAAGAAGCAAGTCAACCAGGCATGTAACAAGGGTTACAACCTTAGCTGGATGGCTACGTTAAAGGAGATGGCCATTGCCGATGACTCACCTCTTTATGACGCCAGCCGACTTACTCTACCATTCCAGTCTACTCCAAGCCAATCTGAGGACGACGAGGTTGAGATAGAAGCAGACGTCGAGGTTGACAAGTCCAAAGGAGTTGCTATTGCTGGGGCCAAGTCCCTAACTCCAAATGAGCAAGTCCTAGACTTGACTCAAGATGAGGAGGATGAGGTCTCCAAGGGTGCCTCCCCCAAGAAGACCACTTTTGAAGTCGAGATCTAGACCACCGAGAAGAGTCTTGACCAGACCCTTCTTGAGATCGATGCCGAGATCGAGGCTGAGAAGACTGCCGAGAAGCTTTCCCAACTGTCTGCTAAGGCTGAAACACTGTCAATCGCCGAAGCAAAACAGTCTATTTAGAATTTTTATCTTGTTTGTACTTTTCTCTTTCACTTTGAACAGTTGTAATCTTTTTGAACAATGTTAGTTTCATTTTGGCCGACGTGCCTACTGCCTTATAACTTGAACGAGTTCTTCTTTGCCAGGCCGAAGTGCCTTTTTGTCAGTGTTTGAACAAGTTTTCTTTAAATGCATGCTTCTCTTTCTCTAAGTGTTGAATGCTTTTCTTCATGTATGCTTACTACTTTCCTTCTATGCCTTGCACATTTCCACACTCAGAATATTTTTGCAATTGTCCAAGTATACCTGAAATGTGTAATCACTTCGGGTTAGAATACTTCTGACATATATCTCCTCGGATCTACTTCATCTCGGGTGCACCATTAGTTGGTTACCTCGGATCAAATTACCTCGAAGTTCACCTTTTATTATGATCTCGGCCAAACAACACTTAAAAATATTTGATTCAAAATTTTTTACAAGTTGTAGACACCCCATTTTTGACCGTCCTCAAGACTTGGACGTCACCGCTTGAACACTCGGTGATTATCCATGTTTGTGTTCGTCTCGAGTTCCTGGAGGCCTTGGCAGCGCGCCTCGTCTCAGGACCTCCTGACTCGACTGCTTCGTGTATGGTTTTAGCACCAAACACCTGTGTTTTTGCCTTGAAGGGCAAGGAATGGCTTTTTGGCCATCCCCACACCCCACCGGCCCTCCCCTACCATCACCGGCTGCATATGTGTACCACCGGCCATGGTTTCTTAAAAACAATGGCCGGTCGGCACTATGTTTAGCCGACCGGCACTTCTCTTGGCCGGTGACCCCTTTTGGTGGCCGGCGTGCACCCTTTGCACCCCTGAGGCATGGTGCATGCCAGCTATGCCAGCTGGAATGCACCATCACTTATCCCCGTGCATGGGAGTGACCCCTTTGCACCTTTGAACCCCCAAACCTTCTAGAAGGTTGAACCCTTTGGCCAAGCTTCTTGGAGAAGCTTGGCCAGCTGTCTTAGCTTCTCCAAGAAGCCAAGACCCCTTTGCACCTCTTGACCCTTTCTCCTTTGCTTAGCCACTAAGCTTCTTGGCTTTATCTTGCCTATATAAGCATCATATCTCTCCTTTTTGAGGGGTTGGCCATTCTTGAACAAAAAAACCAGAGCTTTGTATCTATATATCTGTCATATATCTCCTCTCTCTAGATTTTCCCTCTCTCTCCTCTTGTGTGTGTGTTTTTAGGCCTAGAAGTGTAGTTTTACCTTACTTTTGCACTAACACACACTATCACACTTTAGCTCGAGATTGGGAGGCTTGGAGGGTTGATTCTTGAGCTTTTGGACTGGTTTTGATCAATAGAGAGTGGCTGGATCATCTATTCTTCAAGGTTTCTTCAAGGGTGAGCACTTTACTTTAGTTTCTCCATTTTTGCAACAAGTTTCTACCTGCCTTCTATACTGATTTGGGTCTTGTGTATAACATGAAAAAGTCTTATATTTTCTTGCTTTAGAACTTTCATTAAGGTCACTTTGTGGTTTGGGTGCAAACTCACCCTCTTAGGCCTTATTTTGGCCTCTTTGGTTTCTCTTCTTGAGGCTTTGTTTGCCTTGGTGTTTTGGTCTTCTCACCACTAAAAACCAGTGGGTTTTTAGTGGCGAGGAAGGTGGTTTGAAGTCTTGTATAGGGAAGGGACACCCCTCTCCCGTTTGTCCCTCTTTTCCCTTTGCTTTTGGCTTATAAGGGAGCATGCATACTTGGTTTTGTTTTGGCTTCATTTCAAAGCTTATTTGGTGTTCATATAATATGTTATATCTCTGTTTTTGGTTGGATTTGTAGCCCTTAGCATGCATCTTATACTTGCTTTGAAATGCTCTACTTTGCCTAGAAATGTGCCATGTGTTTAACCTTGTATATCCTCATGTTTTAGCTTAGCTCATTGGAGCTTTTGGTCGTAATTTGCCATGCTTTAGGTCTGTTGGCCACTGATTTTACCATGTTCGGCATGCTTGATGAAGTTGCTTTGCATTATGGCTTGTAAGCCTTGAGTATGTGACCCATGAACATGCATTGGTTAGGCTATTTAGGTGATTTCGAATACTTTGACATGCTATTTCAGTCCCTATACCATGCTTATATACCTCCATTTGTCATCTCTTTCATGCTTTGAAGTGTTGTAATCTTGTGCCTTAAAGGGTGATCATTGGGTATGTGTGTATGTTTAGGCATTTGGGCTGCCATATCATTGGATTTTGGGGTGTGTTTTGATGCCATGAAGCTCTGTTTTGGCCTAATAATCCATGCCATGAGTGGTCTTGGAAGTGGTAGTTGAATGCTCCCTTTTGTGCCTTAATCTTGAGTCCATTGATTTATATGCTTGTTGAGTATTTTGTCCATGGTTTTAGGCACTTTTGGCCACTGTTTTGGGGTGGATTGAGGTCTGCCCCTTTATGGTTTAAGCCCCTTATTGCATGCTTGTCTCATGTTCCTTGCATGATTGCTTCACTAGGTATTGTAGCATGATGATCCTATTACTTAGATTGTCCTTGTTTGCATTGCATTAGCATCTTGCATGTTTAGCATTACATATTTACCATGATAGGTTGCATTGCATTTGACATGCCTTGCTTCTTAGCCTTAGGATGCATTGTTGAGCCATGTTTGCATAACATGCATTGCATTACTTGGTTTAGGGTGTCAAACCAAGTGTGAGGGATGAGAGGTGTTTGTATTTTAAGTGAGAAAACACATCTAAATTCTCATGTCACCGAGGCCCTTGACTTTGACATGATAGGGTCTTGGTCTTCATTTACGTGTTGCATGTATATTCATTGAAATGCAATCTTGGTCTCTTAGGTCATCATGCATCGAAATGCATAGTTGGTGGCCCAAGGACCAAGGGCCATGCCACCTTGAGTCCCATACATGATAGGAAACATGGCCACGCTTACATATGCCCAAAATTCCATGCCATACACTGTCTGTCCTTGTTGCTGTCAAAAACCAGATTCTGCAGGAATTGTTTGCCGATCGGCAGTAAAGAGTGCCGACCGGCAATGTATTGGTGGCCGACAACCTCATAAGCAGCCGACAGACATTTTACATGGCCGGTGGCCATTTCATCCAGCCGATGGTGTGAATCAGTGTGCATAGAAGGTATTCTGGGACTTTGGCAGTCTTTGGAAAGGCAGGACAGTGAAAACAGAGACAGCAGTGGTATGGTGCGGGTTCTCCGGGCAAGACGGATCGAGCATGCATCATTTGCGCACCCCGAGGCAGGGCTGAGGCCCCCCCTTCTTTTTACATTCGATCTAATTTGATAATTAGAATTTCTGTAATAATTTATTCTGTATTTGGACTGTACTATTTGGGACTGTATATTCTTTTGGTCCCTCTGTGTGAGGGCGCATTTGTAATAAGTGTGTGTGAGTGGTGTGTATGTCTTCCCACCTCCACTTCTTTCTCCCTTTTATTTACCTGCTTATAATGGTAGATTAGGGCATATTTAAATTAGCATAACAGTATGATAGCATGCGTGCATCCATACATTCGTTTACATGCACCGGGCTCGGCGCATCATACTAACTGCATCGTATTTTCAATTCCGAATTGAATACATGCTACCTGTGTATTTCACATGCCATGTTTAGGATAGCCGAGCCTGTCTAGATTGCATCCTTGCCTGTGTTGCATTAGCCACTTAACATGAACTAGGATCATGCATTTGATTATTAACTGGTTTCTGTTTTGGCTTGGAGTACTAGGTGAGCTGTTATGCTTTAGCATACCGCATGCGTGTGAGTGTTGCCATAATAGCATGATTACCATGAGGCTAGCTGCTTATGTGATATAACTGCTTGAATGCCTGTGGATGGAGGTCGAATTGCTTAAATTGGGATAATGCATTAAAACTGTGAGTTTTAAGCCCACTAGTTAGTGGCAAAATCATCTTTTCTAAAAGTCCATTTGAGGGTGGCAAAACCTGCATTTTAGCCTACTTGCGAGTAGCAAACCATTTTCAAAACAAACATTAAATGTTTTATTCCAATTTAGGGGATTTGGTTTATACTTGTTTGCTGTGCGCATAACATAGTAAATCTAGGCTAATAACCGGAATAAGAATACATAACGTTTTCAAAACAAGATATCACGGTTAGTAGAGGCCGGTCTTCGGATCGGGCGAAAAGGGGTGCTCATAGCTGACCTTCCCCGATCATACCCAAGCTCCCGAGCCAAGACAACTTTGGTGATGACGGACACGTGGCCTTCGGCACCGAGTCAGGGTTTCCTAAATTTCCCCATTAAAAAATATTTAGGTGGCGACTCTGTATCTGGCAAAGCAGTCCATGTTTGGCACTTCTTTTCAAAATCTATTTTTTCTCAAAACGATTTGCCAGAGTTGAACTCTTTGGTTCAGATTAAGAACCGCAACAAACAAAAGGGAGTCTGAACCGTAGAGCGAGGCCCACGGGCGCGTCTACACAAGTGTTCTTCTATCACTTGTACTTACTATCTTTTATCTATACTTCATTCTTTTAACCCTTCCAAGCTTTGACAAACTGTTTGGTTATCCTGGGTGACAAATATCTTGGGTAACTCCTCAAGATTTTACCTCAGCTAACAAATGTTAAGCCTATTCCTGTTTCCAACCCCCTAATGTGAATTTGAGTACCACTTATATTCACATTAAGTAAGCAACTCCAATTCTTGCCGAGGTCTGATTCAAACAAAATTTAGCCGAGTCTTACGACCTCGGTCTCTCTGTTAATCTATCTAGATTAAACTTAGTTCAACTTTACCATCGTGGCAAGTCTAGGTTATTCATCATGTTCTCATTCGAAGAACTTGCTCATCCCACACCACAAGAGTGGCAAAGGGCTCTCTCTCTCCCTTCCCAATCAAGACGGGGGGGGACACAGAGTTCCAAGAATTTATGGAAAATTTATCCCCTCTCCTGCAGGAGGATCTTTTTTCGTCCTTTTCGCCTAGGAAGGATGAAGCCCCAATCCCGATGGAGGAGAAAGCTTCGTGCAACTTTCTAAAACCCCGTCTTCTCTTTTTGTCCAAAATGGCATTTATTTCCTTTACAAAAATATCGCTAACTTAGTTCAACTCTATTATATGGCAAGTATAATTCAACTCTATTATATAATAAGTCTAAGTTACTCATCATGTTTCAATCAGAAACATCACAAACTTAGTTCAACCCTATCGCATGGCAAGTATAATTTAACTCTACCATATGATAAGTCTAAACTATTCGTCATGTTTCAATCGGAAACATCGCAAACTTAGTTCAACTCTATCGTATGACAAGTATAATTCAACTCTATCATATGATAAGTCTAAGTTATTCGTCATGTTTCAATCGAAAACATCGCAAACTAGTTCAACTCTATCGTATGGCAAGTATATTCAACTCTACCATATGATAAATCTAAGTTATTCGTCATGTTTCAATCGAAAACATCGTAAACTTAGTTCAACTCTATCATATGGCAAGTATAATGCAACTCTACCATATATGATAAGTCTAAGTTATTTGTCATGTTTCAATCGGAAACATAGCAAACTTAGTTCAACTCTATCACATGGAAAATATAATTCAACTCTATCATATGATAAGTCTAAGTTATTCGTCATGTTTCAATCGAAAACATCACAAACTTAATTCAACTCTATCATATGGCAAGTATAATTCAACTCTTCCATATGATAAGTCTAAGTTATTCGTCATGTTTCATTCGAAAACATCGTCATAAGACTACTTCAATCCTATCGCACAAATATCACCAACAATAAAACCAAATCAAGCTAATGTTTTATCAAAACTTCGGCTAATATTGCATAATTCTCAAAAAATAAAACTAATGATAAAAAAACTTTAGATTGCAAGTGTTCTAGGGTCGTGGCAACTCTTTGCCATCAGTGTCTTCAAGTCGATATGCCCCATTGCCAGCAACCGAGATAATTTTATAAGGCCCCTTCCAGTTTGGGCCAAGTTTATCCTCCCTAAGATCCTTCTTGTTGCCAACAAATTTCCTCAAGACGAGGTCCCCAACCTTGAATTCTCTTCGGTTGACCTTTTTGTTGTAAGCCCTAGCAAGCTGCTGCTGGTATGCCCCCAGCCAAATTGTTACTCTCTCCCTTCTTTCTTCCAACAAGTCTAGATCTCGGGCCAAGAATGCCTCGTTAGTACCACTCTCCACTCCCTGGGTTCTGATTCTAGGGATGCCAATTTCTAGTGGGATGAATACTTCAGTGCCATAAGCCATGGCAAACAGAGACTCCCTAGTTGATCTTCTCGGCGTAGTCCGATATGCCCACAAAACATTGGGCAATTCTTCCACCCACTTGTCTTTGGCTGCTTCCAGCCTCCTCTTGATCCATCCAAAATGGTTTTGTTGGATGCTTTTGCTTGCCCATTACTCTGGGGAAAACTAGGAGTAGAATAGTAGTTCTTAATCTTGTACTTGGCAAAGAAGCTCTTGATCAGCTTACTATCAAACTGAGTGTCATTGTCTGCTATAATGGCTCTCGGGATCCCGAATCTGGTTATTATGTTCTTCCAAATGAAGTTCTTCACATCGATATCTCGAATCTTTGCAAGGGGTTCAGTCTCTACCCATTTTGTAAAGTAGTCTGTGGCTACTAGCAAGAACTTTCTTTGTCCGGTTGCCTGTGACAGTGGTCCCACTAGGTCCATGCCCCACTAGGCAAACAGCCAAGGGCTGGACACTGGGTTCAGATCTGCTGCTGGTTGATATATCAAAGGTGCGAACCTTTGACACTTCTCATACTTTCTGACATAGGCTTCAGCATCTTTTTGCATGTATGGCCACCCGTATCCCTAGGATATGGCTTTATGGACAAGTGACCTGTCCCCAACATGGCTTCCACATACTCCTTCATGTATCTCATACAAGAAATCCTCAACCTGGGATGTGCACACATTTTAGAAGGGGCCCGGTGAAGGATCTTCTGTAGAGATGGCCATCTGCTGACAAGCAGAACCTGGTCGACTTCAATCTGGTCTTATGCGCCTCTTTGTGATCATCCGACAGCTTGCCATCCCTTAGAAACATTACTATTACATCCATCCAGCTTGGACCCATCTTCACACACATATCTTCGTACTCTGTGATCAGTGGTTCTACACTTGGGCCTGACAAATAATCAACTATTATTGTCATTGTCTCTCCTGATTTCATTGCACTAGCTAGGTTAGCCAAGGCATCGACATGATTGTTATCATGTCGGCTAACCTGTTGTAGCCGGCAATCCTGGAACAATGCTAGCAGTCTAACAACTTCTTTGACATAGGCTATCATTCTTTCATCTCGGGCTACATACTCGCCTGTTGCATGATTCATAATAAATTGGGAGTCACAGAAGACTATCACCTCATCGGCTTTCATTGTTGTTGCTAACTTCAACCCTGCAATTAGTGCCTCATACTCTGCTTCATTGTTTGAGGCCTTGAACCCCAAACAAATAGATTGCTCTAACATTCGCCCATCTGCGATACTAACACTACTCCTGCCCCCTCTCCTTGACGGTTTGAACTTCTATCAACAAACAGGCAGAAGGAGTCGCTGATATAGATGTCGTAGGGCTCTGGTTTCTCTTCTTTCTTCTGTTTTGCTGGAGTGGGTTCTTGGGCCCTAGTTGGGTTTCTTCCTGCTCCCTCGGCATCCCAAGCCGTGGCTCACCGGATTCTGACGCGGGATGGCACCAGAGGTGAACTCGGCTACAAAGTCGGCCAAAACCTGGCCCTTAATTGTTGTTTTAGGTCTAAACTCCCAGTCATATTGGCCCAACACTACTGCCCATCTGGCTACCCTGCCTGTTAGATCTCCTTACTGCAACAAGGACTTCAAAGGATGCTCAGTCAGCACCATAATCTTGTGGGCTTAGAAGTAGTGATTCAGTTTTTTCGAAGCCATCACTAGGGCTAGTGTTAGTTTCTCCAAGGGCAGGTACCTAGTTTATGCACCTGCTAGGGTCTTACTTACATAGTATACCATCTTTTGTTCTCCTTCATCTTCTCAGATTACTATCGCGCTTACTGCGTGTTCTGAGACTGTCAAGTATAGGAACAATTCTTCTCCAGGTACTGGATTTGACAGAACTAGAGTTGTTGTCAGGTACTTTTTCAAGTTAGCCAAGGCGACTTTGCACTCCTCTGTCCACAAAAAATCTGTGGCCTTCTTTAACAAACTAAAAAAAGATTTATACTTATCTGAACTTCTGTTAATGAACCTGTTCAGGACTGTTGCCTTACCGGTCAAAATCTAGACTTGCTTGGCCGATGTTAGACTCTTTAAATCAAGGATAGCCTTGATTTGATCTGTGCTTACCTCAATGCCTCTTTTGGTAACCAAGTATCCTAGGAACTTACCAGACCTGACTCCAAATGCACATTTTAAAGCATTGAGTCGGAGTCGATATGTTCTTAGCATATCAAAAACTGCCTTCAAGTCGGCCAAATGATTTCCAGGTTCTTTGGTCTTCATAACCATGTCATCAATGTACACTTCTACTGTCTTGCCAATCAAATGTTTGAATATCTTGGTCACTAACCTCTGGTTTGTTGCTCCTGCATTTTTCAACCCGAAAGGCATCACTCTGTAACAGTACAGCCCTTTTGGGGTGATGAATACAGTCTTCTCTTCATCAAGGGGATACATTTCTATTTGGTGGTATCCCCTATAAGCATATAGGAAGCTCATCCTCCCATGCCCTAAAGTGGCATCCACCAGCTAATCAATTTTAGGCAGAGGGAAGCTATCTTTGAGACAAGCCTTGTTTAGGCTAGTGAAGTCCACACAGACCCTCCACTTCCCATTCTTCTTTTTTACAACTACTATGTTAGACAGCCAGGTTGGGTAGTTCACCTCCCGAATAGTCTTGGCTTCTAACAGTTTATCCACTTCCTCCTCTACTGCCTCTACATGAATCAACGTCGGCCTTCTTGCCTGCTGAATAACAGGTTTAGTTGACCTGTCTACATTAAGCCTATGGAAAGTGACCTCGGGGTCAATGCCAGGCATCTCATATGGTTTCCAGGCAAACACTTTTATGTTTGCTCGCAAGAAAGCCTCCAACTCCCTCTCCTCCTCCTCGGCTAAGCCTGAGCCGAAAAGGAATAAGCGCTCTACATCATCTTATTTTACCAGAATCTTCTTCAGGGCTTCTTCACTCTTGTTGGCTGGCTATTTGCAGACATCATCCAGGACCTCCATGCCCTCGTCTTCAATTTCTACTATTTCTGCCTCTCACACGTTGTAGGTGGATTTCATTGCTGCTGTGGAGTAATTTTTTGCCTGCACCTGATCCCTTCTGACCTCCTCAATTCCATGCTCTGTTGGAAACCGCAATAACTGTTGCAATGTTAAGGGAACAACCCTTATTGCATGCAACCATGGCCTTCCCAAGATAACGTTGTAAGGGGAGGGGGTGTCAATTGCAGTAAACTCTGTGCTTATCTTCTTCGTGCCTCTAGCACTTCCAAATTCGTGGCTCCTAGAGGCCACGTCGACATTCTGTTGAATCCAACCATCGGGTTGTTGGATTGTTCCAGATCATCTGGGAGAAGGCCAAGCTCCTTGTAACATCTAACATACATGATGTCACTAGAACTGCCTTGATCAACCAATATGCGCCTTACCTGACAGTCCCCAATCTTCAACATTATCACCAAGGCATCGTTGTGTGGATGTTGCACCATATCCAGGTCTGCCTCGTTAAAAAAGACCATTGGTCATTGGTACTCACTGGTCCGAGGTTTATTCTACTGGATCTGATACACATGCTGCAGATGCCTTACTCTCTAAGTTTCCCCACGCACCTCATTCTTATTAACCTTTAAGTGAATAACATTGATCACCCAAGGTCCATCTGCTTGTTGTAGTGGCGGAGGTGGTGCTGTCGGTGCCTGGGGCAGTCTTGCCTACTCTTCCCTTATTCTGGCTTCATCTACTAGATCTCGCAGATGACCCTGTCTGACCAAATCCTCCAAATGCGTCTTCAGAGCCCTACACCCCTGAGTCAAGTGCCCATCCTCATTATGGTAGGCACAGTACTTCCCAAGGCTATTTTCCATAAACTCGCCAGGAATCTTCTTCAGTGCTTTATAATACAGCTGGTTCTTGATTCTTTCTAGAACTTTGTAAACCGGGATCTGGAACACAGTGGTGACTGCATGTGCAGCCCTCAACCCTGTCTCCTGTCTGTTAAAACCAGTGTTACCTCAGCCTCGCTTCATTGAGTTGTTTCTCTTCTCTTGCTTTGGTGCCTTTATTCTCAGCGTATCCTCTTCTGCTCTGGCGTATTTTTCAATCCGAGCCATAAGCTCCTCCATACTTTTTGGTAGAGTTTTTGCCAGTGACTTCCAGAGAGGGCATTCATTCTCTAGGCCGTTCTTAAAAGACATAACCGCCAACTCTTGGTTGCATCCCGATATTCGGTTGAACACCTCATAATACCTTTTGGCATATGCCATGAGTTTTTCACCCTCGTCAATTTTCAGAGCCATCAAGGAGTCTACCCTTAATAGCTGTAACTTGTTCGTAACAAACTTGGCCATAAACATCCTGGCTAGGCCTTCCTAACTCTTCACAGTTCCTTTCGGCAACTTGTGGAACCAATCTGATGCGATTTCCCCAAAGGATGAGGGGAATACCTTGCACAGCAACTGCTCATTCTCTGTATACAAAGCCATTGAATTTAGATATAAGCCGATATGAAAGTTCGAATCAGACTTACCGTCATAAATCTGGAACCTCGGCATGTAGAACCCCTTTGGGGTTTCAAATCTATCCAACTCCACTAAAAACGGCGTTCTCTGCTTGACGAGTGAAATGACCTCGTCATTCTGTAGCTTCCTCTGGAGGTAGTCCTTCAAATCCTCCTTTGTTCGTCCGGGAGCTCGGCTATCAACAGATTTTAGCCTTTTTGGTGTGCTACTCCTGGCGTCATTGTGCGTCCTCTTGGACTTCTCTTCACTCACTGTATCAAAGCAAAGTCCCTTCCCCTGGATATGTCGAGGTTCTTTGACATAGGTCCCTTTTGTTCACGGTGCCTTTTGCGTCTCACCTCTTGTTAACTCCGCTCGCCCGGCATCCCATGAAGGCCGATGTGAGTATTCCTTCTCCTTGTCATGCTGAAGAACTACTGGGATTGCTTTCTGCCCCCTTTCTGGGCATTGGTCTTGGTCACTGGTATCGGCGTGTCTCGCAATGGGTACGGTGGTTGCATTATATTGTTCTACATCATGAAGTTGACAACCGATTGTAGGTTTGCCAACTTGTTTGCCATTCCCTTCATCTCGCGGTCCCTCCTCAGGCATCTGTCCATTCATACTGGAGGTCGCTTTCGTTGTAATACTCGTCTCGGCCTATTTTTTTCAGGGCGTCTCCATCTTTGCCGGCAACATTCTCCCTAGGATTCTGATCCCGTGCTCCTTCATTATGGTTTTCTTCCTCTATGTTGGGATCGACATGTTTACCACTCCCACTTGGGATGTCGTCCCCGATGTTTTCTCCCTGCCCGTTGTTGGCCATCTATTCTCCTTAAGTTCCCACAGATGACGCCAAATTTCGGGTGTTGATTTCTGACCACACAACCAAACAGGGAACTTAGCTGGAGAGCACCGGCAGAATAGATTAAGTCCAATAACCTACACAAGAAGATGAGAATCTGGTAGTGATTCGTCCACTGGGGGTGTCACGACCCAACCCCCGCCCCACGGGGTTAGAGACGTAACCGGCCAGTAATCCGAGATTACCAAAGGTCTACTTAACAATAAATAGTATAAGAGGCTAGTGGAAGCCAAGAATATCACAATACATCGTCCAATGAGCTGTGAAACTAAAATGAATAATAACCCGGTATATGCATCATTGTACAATCCTCCAATACTATATCATATACATGGACCAAAAGCAAATACAATATCTAGGGAATTAATCCCTTAAGGACTATTCAAAAAAACAAAAGATCTTTTCTATAAGTCACTTGAGCACGTAACAAAAGGGTGAATTCATAACCACCCAAACAGCCTTGGAGTTAGACCCAAAAGGAACCTTGAAGGGAGGCACAACGGCTAGCTTAACAACTAGAAGGTAGGTTGACGCCCTCAAGTCCTTTCTTGAGCTTGATCACCTACATGATAGATATAAAGTGTGAGCCAAAGCCCAGTGAACAACAATGTGTAAAGAGATTAGAAATAATGTCCATTTGAACAATAAAGTCAAGTCACATAGCAGTAGCATGTTCGTTAAAACATAGCAATCATATGGATCAATGGGCTCATATGTCAGTTCTTCAAATCATAATCATATAACTCAATATCTCATACACATCTGGCCATGGTACTGTTACCCCCAAGCGAGGGCCACGTGAATATAGGCCACGGTATTGTTACCCCTAGGCGAGGGCCACGTGAACATAAACCACGGTATTATTACCCTTGGGTAAGGGCCACATGAATAAAACCACGGTATTGTTACCCTCAGGCATGGGCCACATGAGCATATTACATGGAATGGACTCATTTATTCAGTAAATCATATCACTATAGAGCAAACTTGATCAAGAACAATAATAATCAGAAAGAAGTAGAACTCAAACATAGCTTTACTACATTGTCACTCACAATTAGTTCCGTATAGCACGTGGCTAGGATGCGGCGTTTGACCTACATAGACACATGAAAGCACAATGGTTCAATATACAATCCTTCCACTCAATTAGTCACTAACTTATCCATTACTAATCCGTTACTTATTATTTAATCTGATCTCATTCATTCTTTCATTTCCTCTTGTGTTTCTACAATGCACATTCACAAGAAAACAGTTGAAAATTATGCAATTGGAGGCCCAAAAGTAAGAAAAAATAGAAGAAAAATCAAACTGGGTTGGCCTTGCTGGTTGCACGTGCGGTGGTCCCAACCGCACGTGCAGTGGTCTGGCCACTCGTGTGGTTGCCTTGGCCGCACGAGTGGGTGAACTTCAGAATGCAAGTCTGGCCAAAACAAGGTTGGCTGCTCGTGAGGTAGCCCAGGTCACTCCAGCATTCTGGGTGAAAAACCAGTGCGAATTTTTGCTGAAAATGGAACTTTTCCCTTTTTCAAACCCAACTTCATTTTACACAAAAAGAAGGCTCAAAAACACTTCAAAACCACATGGATTGAATACTTCCAACTTCAAACAATCAAGCAAGGCTCAATACTCAAATTAGACCACAAAATCATGAACTTTGAGTGTAAAATCATACTCAATGTAAAGTGTGGTTACCAAAGCTAAAATCAATACAATTTCTTCTCAAATTTGAGGGGTCATGCATAATCTCACATGGAACAACAAAAATGATGCCATGTGTGCTCTAATTAAAAGCTATTTCTTGTAATTTTCATCTTTAGGGTTCTTAATAACCATTAACACTACTCTACTTTTTTATTCAACTTATTTCATGATAAAGGCAACCTTAATTCATAAGATTTAAGGAAAATTTCTTACCTTACTTGATAGTTTGATGAAGATTGCTCAATTCCCCTTTTCTTCTTCTTAAACCCTAGTTCTTCCTCTCTTTCCCTTTTTGGCTCTAGAATGCTCAAGTCCTTTTAAACTGTCTATCTCTATTTACCTTTATTTGATGAGTAGATTTAGGCCTTGTTTGGATCTTCCTAATTCTATATTTAATTTTTAATAACTAATTCTCATCACAACCCTCTTCAATTAACACTTCATTAAAACGTACTACTGTGAGTCAGGCTAATTGCCTATTTCAAATATTTAATTTTAATCTTATGGTTCACTGATTTAGATAGGTTTACTTCCTAACTCTCTCTATCTGTTCTCGTTATTCCAATGCAATGAACACATAGCACAAGAGTACATATAACACATGACACATAATTTGCATATAAACACATAATTACGGCAAATCACATCATTTAATAAGTAATTAAGGAGGCGGGTGTCACATTCTCCCCCCCTTAGGATGTTTGGTCCTCCAAACTTAAATACCTTCTTCCGTGAAGAATGTAGGGTCCAATGGAAAAAGATCCGGGTATCTTCTTTTCATATCATCTTCTCTTTCCCAAGTTGCATGCATGCCACCGTGATTTTGCCAATCCACTTTCACTAACGGTATGTCCTTGTTCCTCAACTTCTTGATCCAGTGGTTAACAATTTGAATGGGCCGTTCTTCATATGTATAATCATCAATCAAAAGGACGTGAGTCGGCTCAATCACATGAAAATGATCTTAAAGATAATTCATAACATGGACACGTGAAACACGTTATACATGTGTCCGGATACTTAGGAGAAGATCCACTTGATACGCTACCAGATTAATCTTCTCAATGATTTCAAAAGGCCTAATGTACCGGGGTGCTTACTTGCCCTTAGCTCCAAAACAAGTTTTCCCTTTCATTGGTGTCACTTTTATGAAAACATGATCGCCCACTTCGTATTCTCTGTCCCGCCTACGCACATCCGTGTAGCTTTTCTGCCGACTTTGTGCTGTCTTTAACAGTCGATGAATCAACTTCACTTTTTCCGTTGTTTCTTGCACAATTTCGAGCCCCAACAAAGGTTTATCTCCAATTTCAGCCCAGCAAATCGGTGACTGACATTTTCTACCATATAAAGCCTCGTAAGGTGTCATGCCAATGCTTGACTGAAAACTGTTATTGTAAGCAAATTCGGCTAGGGGCAAATAAGTCTCCCGATTCCCTCGGAAGTCTAGCACACGCATACGTAACACATCCTCCAACGTTTGTATTATCCTTTTAGATTGCCCATCAGCTTGTGGATGATATGCACTACTCAGTCGTAACTCGGTCCCCAATGCCTTTTGCAAGCTTTGCCAAAATCTTGAGGTAAACTTCGGATCCCTATCAGAAACAATGGACACAAGAACTCCATGCAATCTCATAATTTCATTGATATAAACTGTAGCCAACTTCTCCGCATTATAAAATGTCTTTACAGGTAAGAAATGAGCTAATTTAGTTAAACGGTCCACAATAACTCAAATTGAGTACATACCTCTAATGGAGCAAGGTAGTCTAACGATAAAGTCCATGGTAATGTGCTCCCATTTCCACTCCGGTATTAGAAGTGGTTGGAGCAGCCCCACAGGTAGTTGATGCTTGGCTTTGACTTGTTGACATTGTAAACACTTAGACACAAATTCAGCAATGTCTTTCTTCATTCCCGGCCACCAAAAATTGAGCTTCAAGTCTTGATACATTTTCGTATTCCCCGGATGAACGGAAAATTTTGAACTGTGGGCTTCTTGCATAATTCGTCTCTTCAAGTCAACATCATTGGGCATACATAACCTCCCTTGAAATTTCAATACCCCCTTTTCAAAAATGAAACCCGATCTTGGTTTAGTTTCTCTTTCATCAATCATTTTCTTTAGAATTCCATCTTGTTGTTGTCTTTCCTTAATCTCCTCAATGAGTATCGGTTGTGTAGTAATAGTAGCTAAGGTCCCGCCTTGTTCTCGCAAAACAATTTCTACTTCAAGTCTTTCTAACTCTTGGAGCAATTCTCTTTGTCTGGTGAGTAAACAAGCCAAGTTCCCAATTGATTTTCAGTTGAGGACATCGACAACAGTGTTTGCTTTTCCCGGATGGTACAAGATTTGTAAATCATAGTCCTTAATTAGTTCGAGCCATCATCATTGTCTCATGTTCAACTCTTTTTGGGTGAAAAAGTACTTGAGACTCTTGTGGTCCGTATAAACTTCACACGTTGCTCCATATAAGTAGTGGCGCCAGATCTTTAGTGCAAAAACCACTGTGGCAAGCTCCAAATCATGAGTTAGGTAATTCTTTTCATGTGACCTCAACTAGAGGGAAGCATATGCAATCACCTTTCCATTCTGTATCAATGCACATCCCAACCCTTTATAAGACGCATCACTAAAAATAGTAAACCATCTGTACCTGAGGGTAAGGTGAGAATTAGGGCAGTCACAAGCTGAGTCTTTAATTCTTGAAAAGATGATTCCCTCTGATCAGTCCAATCAAATTATACTCCTTTCTGCGTCAACTGAGTAACTAGTAAGGCAATTTTGAAGAAATCTTTTACAAATCTACGATAATAGCCAGCCAAACCTAAGAAACTCCGGACTTCGGTAACATTGATTGGTCTAGGCCAATTGACAACTGCCTTTATCTTTTGCAGGTCAACAGAAATGTCTTCTTTAGTGATTACATGCCCCAAAAACGTCACACTATCGAGCCAGAACTCACACTTAGACAATTTAGCATAGATCCATAAGGTGTGCAAAACAAGTTTCAAGTGACATTCATGTTCTTCTTGACTTTTGGAATAAATCAAAATGTCGTCAATAAAAACAACAAACTCATGTAGGAACGACTTAAAGACTCTATTCATTAGATCCATAAATGCAGTAGGCGCATTAGTTACTCCGAAGGGTATAACAAGAAATTCATAGTGGCCATACCTTGTCCAGAAAGCAGCCTTTTCTACATCTTCCGCCTTGAATTTCAATTGGTGATATCCAGATCTAAGATCAATTTTGGAGAAGACTTGCGCCTCTTGCAATTGGTCAAATAGGTCGTCAATGCGGGGCAATAGATATTTGTTCTCCACAGTCACCTTGTTTAATTCACGGTAGTCAATGCAGAGTCTCAATGAGCTATCCTTCTTTTTCACGAATAAGACCAGAGCACCCCATGGTGAGGTACTAGGCCTGATAAATTTCTTATCCAACAACTCTTCCAATTGAATTTTTAACTCCTTCAATTCAGTGGTAGACATTTGGTATGGAGTCTTGGAAACCGGTTGTGTACTCGGTACTATCTCAATAGTGAACTCTATTTCTCTATCAATTAAATCCCCTGGCAAATCATCAGGAAATACATTTGGGAAACCTCGGACTGTAGGAATACTACCTTCTGTTTCTCAATAATAGGTGGTTGCAATACACAACACAAATATCCTCTGCAACCTTTTCTCATTAGTTTACATGCCTTCATAGATGAAATCAAATACGGGGGAGGCACAACACCAACACCGTTAAAAGTAAATTCGGGCAAATCAGGTGGGCAAAAAATAACTTGCTTAGTTACACAGTCAATCGTCACATGATATTTCGATAACCAATCTATCTCCAAAATTACATCGAAATGATCAATATTCAGGGGCAACAAATCAACATATAAGTGCATATCCCCAACAACAATGTCACATGCAGGATATTTATAGGCACACATCATAGACCCTCCAATTGGAGATGATACAGCTAGCAAAGAATTCATCGGTTCTAAGGATCTAGTTAATTAGCGAGAAAAAACAGATGAAACAAGCGAATGCGTAGACCCCGAGTCAATCAAAACATAAGCATTCTGGGCACAGATAGGAAGTATACCTGACACTACGGTGTTCTGGATGTCTCTTGGTATAAGAGCAAAAACTTAGCCTTGCCTCAATGTTTCTTTTCCTATCACAGCTTTAAGATTTGATCTTGGTGCAGAGACAAATGCTGTCAAGCTAGCCAGTGGTCTATTTGTGCCTTGGGATAAGAGAGGACAATCTTTAACCATGTGGCCCATCTTGCCACACTGGAAACAAGCCCTAGAAAGTTTATAACACACCCCCTTGTTCCTTCTTCCACAATCAGGGCATGGTGGTACCAAATCACTACCTTAATTAGAACTCGTCGTTGACCTGTATTCTGCTTCTTATTCTGAAAATTAGTTTGGCTCTTCTTAAAATTGAACCCTTGTCTTTTTTCCTTCTACTCAGTCACTGGTGCCTTAGCTTGCTTAAGTGCCGCAATATTGGCCTCGGCCATGAGAGCGCGATTAAGAACATCTATATACTTGGTTAGGTAAAGAACATTCACCTTATCTAGCACTTCCACATCAAGTCTGCCTTCAAACTTATGAGCCTTCTTATAATCCGTGTCCACCATATGTGGTGCGTACCGAGCCAGCTCCGTGAATTCAGCCACGGACATGGTACCCTACTTCAACTGCTCAAACTCTGATACTTTCCGGTCACAGACACATTGAGGGAAATACTTTTCATAAAACATTTCCTTAAGTCTTGCTTCCTCTTGAAGAGTAAAAGTAGCTAGCAAAACATTTTGTACCTCTGAACATAGAAACACCTCAAACAACTTTTCTATTTCCAAGATCCAAGTCTCGGCTTTCAACGGATCAAGAGCTCCTTGGAAAGTTGGTGGCTTCATCTTATTGAGCTTCTGTGTTAAGGCTATGATGTCATCATTAATGATCGGTTCAGGTTGCACTGGAAGTGGAGGAGAAAGTGGAACTTGCTCTCTTTCCAGTCTACCATCCTTACCATCCTTTCCAGTCTGTCTATCCTGGCACCCGACGACTCTGAATCATCTACATTTCTTGCATCCATTTGGCTATATAAAAACATAAAAATAATAAACATAGGTAAGGCAATCCTTACAGTCATATCATTTATGCCAATATCAAGTCCACACACATTCACACATGTAATACAATGTCCTAATTCCTTTTCTAGGACATCCTATAGCTCATTTAGACGCGTATGTGTGGTAGAACTCATGCTCTGATACCACTCTATCATGACCCAACCCCCGCCCCACGAGGTTAGAGACGTAACCGGCTAGTAATCTGAGATTACCAAAGGCCTGCTTAACAATAAGTAGTATAAGGGGCTAGCGGAAGCCAAGAATATCATAATACATCGTCCAATGAGCTGTGAAACTAAAATGAATAACAACCCTGTACATGCATCATTGTACAATCCTTCAATACTATATCATATACATGGACCAAAAGCATATACAATATCTAGGGAATTAATCCCTTAAGGACTATTCAAAAGACTATTAAAAAAAAACAAAAGATCTTTTCTATGAGTCACTCGAGCACGTAACAAAATGGTGCATTCATAACCACCCAACACAAGCTTGGAGTTAGACCCAAAAGGAACCTCAAAGGGAGACACAACGGCTGGCTTGACAACTAGAAAGTAGGTTGACGCCCTCAAGTCTTTTCTTGAGCTTGATCACCTACATGCACTACAAGAAAATACACCTTTGGCGACTAAATTTTTAGTCGCCAAAAGTCCTTTTTTTAGTCGCCAAAGGTCGAATTTCCACTTTCCGCGACAAAAACTTTTAGTCGCCACTGTTGTTGCCTATGGATGGTCGCGAATACCTTTGGCGACTAAAAACCTGTTAGTCGGCAATGTACAGGTCTTTAGCGACGAAAGAAATTGTCGCCAAATGCAATTCCATTTTTGGAAATTCAACCTTTGGCGACTAAACTTTTAGTCGCCAATAGTAATTTTTTTTTTTTTATTTAAACATTTGCCGACTAAACAGTTAGTCGCCAAAACCTATACCTTTCGGCGACCAACGACTTTAGTCGCCAAAACCATTTTCAAAAAAAAAAAATTTGCATCGGTTGCTCCCACAAGGTTCGAACCTGCAACGTCCCAAGCCTTGCACCCCACTCCGCCTTCACCAACACTTGCCCCACTACGCCACTCCCAGATCACATGAATAATATTGTAACATATATTATTTATATACTATATTCACTGGTATGAATACAAAATTCTATAATATAAAAATAAATTTTTTTATTTCATATATTTTATGTAAAAAAATAAAATATTTACAAAAAAAAAAATTGGATAGCACTTTTGGCGACTAAATGTGAATTTTAGTCGCCAATTCTCCATTTTTGGCTACTAATTTCTTTTCTGTCGGTAAAACAATTAAATTCCGCCTAAGAATTCGACATTTGGCGACTAAACAGAAATTTGGTCGCCAAAACCCCTACTTTGGGCGACTAAAATGGATTTTAGTCGGCAATTCTTGACCTTTTAGCTACTATTTTTTTTTGTAGCCAAAAAGCTTCACTTTCAGCGACTAAATTGTTTTTAGTCGGCAAAACTGCTATAATCAGCGACTAAACCTGTTTTTAGTCGCCAAAACCATACCTTTTCGCTACTAAATTATTTTAGTTGCCAAAAACCGTGACTTTTGGCTACTAAACAAACTTTAGTCGCTAAAAACCCTATATTAGGCGACAAAACTTCCTTTTAGTCGTTAAAAACCTGATGTTCGGCGACTAAACTCTTTTAGTCGCTAAAACCCTAGCATTCGGCGACAAATTCCAATTTAGTCGCCATTTCATGCACTTTCAGCGATGAATTTTAATTTTTTGGTCGCCATTTCTATTTTTTGTTGTAGTGATGACAAATATAAACTATGAGCCAATGCCCAGTGAACAACAATGTGTAAAGAGGTTAGAAATAATGTCCATTTGAACAGTAAAGTCAAGTCACATAGCAGTAGCATGTTCGTTAAAACATAGTAATCATATGGATCTACGGGCTCATATGTCAATTCTTCAAATCATATTCATATAACTCAATATCTCATATGCATTTGGCCATAGTACTGTTACCCCCAGGCGAGGGCCACGTAAATATATGCCACGGTATTGTTACCCCCCAGGCAAGGGCTACGTGAACATAGACCACGGTATTATTACCCCCGAGTAAGGGCTACATGGATATAAACCACGGTATTATTACCCCCGGGTAAGGGCCACATTAATAAAACTGCGGTATTGTTACCCCCGGGCATGGGCCACGTGAGCATATTACATGAAATGGACTCATTCATTCAGTAAATCATATCACTGTAGAACAAACTTGATCAAGAACAATAATAATTAGAAAGAAGTAGAAGTGAAACATAGCTTTACTACATTATCACTCACAATTAGTTCCATGTAGCACGTGGCTAGTATGCAGCGTTTGACCTACATAGACACATGAAAGCACAATGGTTCAATATACAGTCCTTCCGCTCAATTAGTCACTAACTTATCCGTTACTAATCTGTTACTTATTATTTAATCTGAACTCATTCGTTCTTTTATTTCCTCTTGTGTTTCTACAATGCACATGCACAAGAAAACAGTTGAAAATCATGTAATTGGAGGCTCGGAAGTAAGAGAAAACAGAAAAAATAAATAAATAAATAAATAATCAAACTGGGCTGGCCCTGCTGGCCGCACGTGCGGTAGCCCTAACCGCACGTGCGGTGGTCTGGCCGCTCATACGGTGGCCTTGGCCGCACGAGCAGGCGAACTTTAGAATGCAAGTTTGGCCAAAACAAGGTTGGTCGCTCGTGCGATGGGCTAGGCCGCTTGAGGGGTTTGGGTGAAAAACCAGTGCGAATTTTTGCTGAAAATGAAGCTTTTTCCGTTTTCAAACCCATGTTCATTTTACACAAAAGAAAGCTCAAAAACACTTCAAAACCACATGGATTGAATACTTCCAACTTCAAACAATCAAGCAAGGCTCAATACTCAAATTAGACCACAAAATCATGAACTTTGAGTGTAAAATCATACTCAATGTAAAGTGTGGTTACCAAAGCTAAAATCAATACAATTTCTCCTCAAATTTGAGGAGTGATGCACAATCTCACATGGAACAACAAAAATGATGCCATGTGTGCTCTAATTAAAAGCTATTTCCTGCAATCTTCATCTTTAGGGTTCTTAACAACCATTAACACTACTCTACTTTTTTATTCAACTTATTTCATGATAAAGGCAACCTTAATTCATAAGATTTAAGGAAAATTTCTTACCTTACTTGATAGTTTGATGAAGATTGCTCAATTTCCCTTTTCCTCTTCTTGAACCCTAGTTCTTCCTCTCTTTCCCTTTTTGGCTCTAGAATGCTAAAGTCCATCTAAGCTATCTATCTCTATTTACCTTTATTTGATGAGTAGATTTAGGCCTTGTTTGGGTCTTCCTAATTCTAAGTTTAATTTTTAATAACTAATTCTCATCACAACCCTCTTCAATTAACACTTAATTAAAACGTACTACTGTGAGTCAGGCTCTAATTGCCTATTTCAAATATTTAATTTTAATCTTATGGTTCACTGATTTGGATAGGTTTACTTCCTAACTCTTTCTATTTGTTCTCATTATTCCAATGCAATGAACACATAGCACAAGAGTACATATAACACATGACACATAATTTGCATATAAACACATAATTACGGAAAATCACATCATTTAACAAGTAATTAAGGAGGTGGGTGTTACACGGGGACACTTCGACGATCAAGTCAGTAATCAATATCTCTCAAAGATAGCAAATTGTGCTTAAACTCACAAGAAAGAACTTACTTTAGACCCATGAGGGTGCCTTGCTTTTATAACCAGTAATGACTTGATCTCATTAGAAGTCGCACTTCAATGGACTCATGCTCAATGCTCATCCTGAACCTTCATCAGATAGAGATAAACTCTTCTTGAGCCTTGTCTTTATCCAGACTGAGATCCTCTCACGTTCTAGGACTCTTGTCCCTTATCCGTTCATCTCGGATTTCGGTATCTCCTCAGATAACCTTGGTCTAGCCGAGATCACCTCAGCGCATAACTAAGCCATGTGACACCTCGGCTGACACTTTGGCGTCACCTTAGTCACATGTTGTCATTCACAAAATACTTCCCCACAAAAACGTATAGTGATTAAGGCATTATATATCACTAGGGGTGTAAATCTGGCCCGGCCCGGCCTATGTCGGGCCTCGCGGGCCCCAGCCAAAATTCGGGCCGGGCCATGGGCTAAAAAATTAGGCCCAAGCACTAGCCCTAGCCTAGGGGTATTCGGGCTTTAGGCGGGTCGGTGGGCCAGGCCTCGGGTCGGCCCGATGGGCCTAGGCTTAGCCTCGGGCTTGGGCAAGCCTAGCCATTTTTTTTTTGTTTTTTTAAATTTTTTCTACTGAAATTTTATTATTTCCCACTAAAAAAAACCCTAGGCCTCAGGCGGGCCGAGTTTCGAGTGGCCCTTGAACAGGTCGGCAGGCCGAGGCGAGCTTCAAAATGATGGCCCAAGCCTTGGTACAGAGTCTTGGGCTAGGCTCGAGTCCGGACCTAAACAGGTTGGGCCTGCCCCGGACCGCAGGCCAATTTTACACTCCTATATATCACAAGAATAATGCTTTAGCCATAAGAATGAATATGAAAAATTACATATTTCAATTTAAAGAAAATAATAATAATAATTTTATTTGTATTATTAACAAATAATTAATAAAAAATAATTAAATCTTATACTATAGAAAATAAAATTATAATAAAAAGGCAAATGACATCGATGGTCTTTACATTTGTTCATTGTGTCATTTTGATCTTTCTTAGACTTTCAATTGTCTCAATTTTGACATTTAAGTTTAGATTTTATATCATTTTTTTTAAACTTGATTTTATATCATTTTGGTTTAATTGATAATACCTTTAATATTTTTTTACGGAAAATGATCACTAAATTAGTTGAAGTTAACCCACTAAGTTAAGAAAATTTATAATTTTATCTCTAAAAACATAACACATGCCACTTATATACGTATTTTTTTTAATGAAAAATAGTCGCTAAATTAATTGAGATTAAATTACTAAGTCGAAAAAATTTATAATTTTGTCCTTAAAAATATGACACATGTATTTTTTTTTTATTTAAAATATTAACAACTGTAATCATTTTAGACTATGGCCTCTTTTGACAACATATAAAAAAGTCAGCTTACCAACTTATCTAAGTCACATTATTATTTCTCTATCTTTTTGCAAACCTTATTGTAACAAGTAAAAAAAAAAAACTAACTAATGAACTGTACTCAAAACAACTCTAATTTAACATAAAATCATAAATTAAGGCTAGGTTTGGCATCCCCTAGAAAAGTTAAAAAGTCACTATCCAATTTAAGGCTAAGCCTAAGTTTGACATCTTCAAAAAAAGTTAAAAATTCAAAAAGTCACTATTCTATTTAAGTCACATCATCTTATTTAAATCACATCACCTCTCTACCACATCACTTCAAACCCAACCCATATTTCATAAAAAGTCAAAAAGTGCACTTATTTAGAATATCCCAAACAACATAACACAAAAAAGTCAAAAAGTCACTATCCTATTTAAAGTCATATAGTGATCCCGGTTCTCCCTCCTTTGGTTGTTGTATCCGGACTTAGGTTCCGTGGAGTTGGTTGTTGTATATATATTGTTGTCATCCTTTAATTCCATACATTTGAGTTTTAGGATGTGTTGAGCAGGTTTGTTACAGGTTGGTTGTGAGTTTAAACCAATAATTGCTGTCTAGAATTTTGCTCCTTCGCTCGAGCGAGGCTTTTGTCGCTCGAGCGAGCTCTGTGTTTTAGATCCTTCGCTCGAGCCAGGGTTTCTTCGCTCGAGCGAGAGTTGGGTGATGTGTCTGGTGGCTAGAGCGAGAAGTCTTGCGCTTGAGTGAGCTTTCCTTCGCTCGAGCGAGCAAGGTCTATGTTTTGGGTTTCTTCGCTCAAGCGAGCTTTTCTTCGCTCGAGTGTGCTTCTGGGTTGTAGACCTGAAGCTTCGAATTGTTGGCTCAAGCGAGGCTTTCTACGCTCGAGCGAGGTATCTTTGTGTCTAGTCGCTCGAGCGACCACTCCTTCGCTCGAGCGAGCCTCTGTTATATCAGTACACAGCAGCCGTCCCCTTCATTATTTTTGATACACTTTTCATCTCAAAACCCTAGATTCGGCTCTCTCTCTCTCTCTATACTTACCTTCTCTCTAGGGTTTCATCTATTTCTAGTGTGTTACTACCCTAATCTCTTTGTAAGAAAGGTAGAGGGTCGTGTGGGCTACATTTTAATCTGAAACGTTGTGGATTTGAAGCACTTTGGGTTTTTACCATCTTCTCCTTTGAGCTTCTAATTTCGAGGTAGGGATACCCTACTCCATCTTATAAGTTTGTCATAAATTTTGGGCATTTTGATTAGTTGGTGTTGTTAGGAAATTTTTGAAAAAGTTAGGGTTTGGTTTGTAATTTATAAAAAGGGGGTTTTCAAAATGTTAAATCCCATGTATATATGAGACCTTGGAAAATATAATTATTGTTGTTATATTGATGAAATTGAACCTTAGGGTTGATATTGAGAATTAGGGAAAAATGCCCTAACTATGTGATAAATTAATTTGAATAATTAATTTGTGGGAATATGAAATTAAGTTGGAAATTATGAAATTGGAGAATTATAAAGTTGAATGGTGGAGTTGGATAAATTAATCACTCACCTATGAAAATGTTGATATTATATTTGTATAATGCATTTATTTTCTGTTTAGAAATAATTGCTTTGGGCTATCGGTGGAGGATAGTCTTGATTGTTGTAGATACTGTATGTTGATTAGGGAAAACTGAAACTAATCACATTGAATATGCCATTGAATATAACGATTGGAATAATACATCAAATATGTGTATTGATTGATCCTTGTATATGATAAGTGTTTATATACCTGGAATATGTGTATTGTGTGGGATGAGATAGGGGATGTATTCCATGGTTTGATGGAAGATAGGGGATGGACTCTCAAACCTGTTTTAGAGGAGATAGGGGATGGACTCCATTAATACAGCAAATATGTGTATTAAATTGAAGTATTGATACAACAAATATGTGTATCATTTGAAGTTTGGAAGTGTTTTTAGTATGAGTTGTAATCTCATGTAAATTGTGAATAAATGAAGTATTTTCATATGAGTTGCTGTCTCATTTAATTGTTCGGCCATGTTCTGAGCCATGGTTATATAATTTAAAAGTTGGATAAGTAAAGAAAAGTGGAATGAAACATGGACTATTTGTACTATGATATAAATTGATTTATAAGTGTTAACCATCTATCAAATGCTATTGTTTTAGTCATTGCTCATATTTGATTTAGTATATCTCTACTGGGCTGTGGCTCACCCTATATGGGACATCATTTTCAAGTTCAGGTGACATGCCACCTCTAATGACATAGTTTGGGAGGCTTAGAGGCTGAAGAAATTTTGTTGTTATCTTTTGTGTATTACATGTAAATTCAAGCCGAGAGCTTAATGTGTATGAGTTAGTACTCTCTTTTTGTAACCAAGTGTTGGCTTAAAAAGTTGTAAGCCCATAGGACATTTACTTTTGTTGTCAACATGTAATACTTTTATAAGGAATACTCTGATAAATAGAATTATACTTTATTCTCTTATGTCTATGCATGTCAAGAATGTGAGTTAATATGTATTATTTTGAGAGCGTTACAAGTCACATCATCTTATTTAAATCATATCACCTCTCTACTACATCACTTCAAACCCAACCCATATTTTATAAAAAGTTAAAAAATATACTTAGTTAGATCATCCCAAACAACCCAAGTCACATCATCTTGTTTAAGTCACATCACCTTTCTACCATATCACTTCAAACACAATCCATATTTTATAAAAAGTTAAAAAGTACACTTAAGCCAAGTTTGGGAAGACTAAGGGCTGGTTTGGGGTGTACTAAAAAAGTGCACTTTTTGTCTTTTTGGACTAAAAAAGTTGAGAAAAAAATATGGAGGTTTGGGTTAACTTTTTGGATTTTTTTGAAAAAATGTGTATTAAAAAATTATATAAAAAGAGTGTGTAAGAGATGAATAGTGACAGGTGGGCCCCAACAAGTACAACTCGGCAGCTGTGAGAGGATTTGGAAATTATTGGCTATTTTTTTTACAAAGTACTGCACGGTTTTGTTTGGTCCATGGAGGTCATCACGGGTCCCATTTTAATAATCTGAACCGTTCAATGCGTATAACTCGTCGAACACTATATGCCTATAAAAAATCACATTGATCGGATATTGATAGCTATCTGATAAGATTTATGTATTTTTCAATCATTAATTATAACACAATAATTTTGTCGTATGTAACTGATTTGATCATATACTTATTGATATCCGATCAATGTGATTTTTTACAGAGATATAGTAATTGACGAGTTCTACACATCTAACGGTTCAGATTATTAAAACGGGACCCGTGATAGCCCCTACAGCCAAACAGCCGTGTGTGTGCAAATCACACCCAATAATTTCTTTGTTCAGCACCGGCGCAGCACAGCAGCTGCTCACGGGTCACTTCGGCATTTACTTTTTTGAAGAAAAATTATTTTTTAATTTTTTTTTTTGGTGAATAGTGATATATTTTTGGATTTTGAAGTAACTTTTTGACTTTTTGGCTTATATAGGTCTATCCAAACCAGCCCTAAATAAGTGCACTTTTTGACTTTTTATGAAATATGGGTTGGATTTGGGTTGAGTTTGAAGTGATGTGTTAGAGGGGTGATGTGACTTAAATAAGAGATGTGACTCAAATAGGATAGTAACTTTTTGACTTTTTGAATTTTTTTAAGGATGCCAAACTTGCCATTAGGGTTGGTTTGGGATATCCTAAAAAAGTGCACTTTTTGACTTATTGGTGGGTTTGGATTGGGTTTGGGTTGGGTTTGATGTGATGTGTTAGAGAGGTGATGTGATTTAAATAAGATGATGTGACTTAAATAAGATAGTGACTTTTTGACTTTTTGACTTTTTGAATTATTTAGGACATGCCAAACTAGCCCTTATTTAAAATATTCCAAACAACCCTTAGGTATCAAAATTGTATCAATTAAAATTATAAGAATCAAATGAAAACTATGGATATTATTTACTTAAAAAAATTGTAAAGCTCAACAGTTTTTTAGAATTATTTTGAGAAATTGATTAAAAATAATATAACTTAAAATAAATTAAAAGTGAATTTTTACTTTAAATTTTCAAATTACGCCTTAATGATAACTTAACTAGAAAATATAAAAATTAGTCCCACCGACCGTCCATCTAATTTTCATAATGTGATCATTTTTTAATCGGCGAAGTGACCATAACCTGACAGGTCGGATAGAGAGAGAAAAAGATACAGATAACTCAGACACAGACACAGAGAGAAAACAGAGCGGAGAGAAGAGAGAGAGAGAGAGAGAGAGAGAAGTTTCTCCCCCCTTCTGAGTTCCCACCTATCTCTACCAAATTTTCTCTCCGATTCCCGGAAAATCTTTCACTACTGCTTGGTCAGAATATTCGATTGTATTTATATGTTTCATCTCTGCTTGGTCAGAATATTCGATTGTATTTTGTTTTGACTCATTCGATTCAAAGAAAAGAAAACGCGGCATGTTAGGTTCAGAAGACAATGATCCCAACGGCGACAACAAGTCGTCGTCGTCCTTCGATCTCCCCTCCTCCGTTGCTTGCTCGATTTGCCTCGATTTGGTCACCGATAATGGGGACAGGTCCAGAGCCAAGCTTCAATGCGGCCACGAGTTCCATCTCGGTGATTAAACTCCTCCCTAAAATTTCTTCTTCATTGTTGTTTTTTTGAGAAATTGATTGTTTCTCAGCTGAAATTTTGAATTGAGTTGTGTTTGGTTGTGTCTCTGATTTTTTTTTTTCTTCTTCTTATATTGAAGACGACCTAATGTCGAAGTGATTGTGTTTTTGTTAAAAAAAAAAATCGGATGCCTTGTTTGGGGGAGTATCCGTGTAAATTCATCTGTTTGATATCTGATTAAGGTTTTAGTAATAGTTGCATGGTCTCTGGGTGGATTTGAACATCTTTGTGGAGTTGAATATCAATTCTAGATATGTAAACACAAGCTTGAAAACTCGGAAGAGATTGATGAAAAATTCCCGATGTGATTGGACAATTGGTAATTTTTTCAGAAAGGTAATTGGTGTTTAAGATTTAGATGGTGAGCTGAGCACAACTAGGAAAAAACTAGGATTGATCCATTTGGTGATGATATAATTGTATTAACTTAGATGGTTTAGTGAAGTAGGGATTCTCTTTCTTTTGCATTTTGGTTACAAGTGGAAGCCAGGTCAGATGGTTTGATCTTATGTGTTGGTTACAAATGGTTAGTGCCAAAAACATTGTGCTTGAAGTAGTGATTAGACATGATTGACAAAAAGGACTTATGCAATTTTCTCCTAACATTTCGAATAAGGTTTTCTGGAGTTTAAGTTGTGCCAGGGAGAAGGCATAATGACTTTGGTTTAATGTGTTGATGGGATGTCAAATTGAGCAAAGTGGTTTTGTTATTTTTATAGTGGGATGATGGTTTGTGGAATTTTTTTATTTTTTATTTTTTGATTGGCACTGGGGTGTCCGGATCAAAGTCCGATCACATTAGACTAAAGATAAGGTGTCACGTGATGGTGATTAGTTAAACTATTAGATTGGACAATAGCATTCATGTAACTGGGGAGCTGCATGGGTTGACAAGACCTCAACTGTATTGAGTTTTGTTGCAGCAATGAGTAATCTTTGTTTATGCAAGTAGTTGTAGAAATTTTCTTTTAATAGTTGGTGAATTGATGATAGATTTAATCAGTTTAGGATTGGTTAGAACCAAGATGCCAAGAGGATTATATTACTCCTCCTGTCAAGTGTTAGATGTTGACAGAAGCATGAAAATTTCTTTAGGCCAGTGATATTTGTCAGAAAGCCTTACGTCAGTCCCATGTCATTAATGAGAAAGATCATAGTTTGAAGAGACAAACTTTCTTTAGGGTTGAAGGGTCAATTGAAGCAACTCTTTCTCTCTCTCATCGATTTATGGGTGCCACTTTCAAATTCAGACTTTTCAAATTCAATTGAAGCAACTCAATCTCTCTTTTCTGCACATAACTTTTCTTGGGGGACAAACTCAAAGAAAAGCAAGCATAGCAACACTATCAAAATCATCTAATGCAGACCTCAGCAACTTTGCAACTGAAAGTAAATTCTTCAAAGACTAGCTCCAAGATAATGATTATGAACAATCTTACGTTTTGTTTAGAAGAATTTGACTCGTGCAAAAACAGACCCTTTTTAAGTGAACAAATTTTGTGAGAAAAATTTGCTAATCCAAATGCAACCCCTGAATTTTGACTTGTAAGAAATCTGTAATAAATTTGCGGATTTCAAGGAATATATATACTCAAGTCGCATGCTATGTAGGTTGTGTAAATGACTATAAATCTACCATGTCTTGCAAAGAAATTTTCCAATTATGAAACTGAAAAGTTCTTTTTATGAACTCAAGTTGGCTCCATTCTTTGCTGCAAAATTAAGAGCTCTTTGTAGATAATCTGCAACTTGGAGATTATGTTCCTTAATCCGAACTGGTGTAAATACCTTTAGTGTGCACAACTTTGTCTAATAATTAGATTACCTTAAATGATGCAAAAATAGCTTAAACGCACTTTATAGAAAAGTGCATTACTTGTAAACCCTTAAGCATTCCTTGGTATGAAACTTTTACTTTACTTCTAACTGCATCACAAACTAATCGCAATAATGATAGGGAGGTCCATGGGTCAGCTTCAGTATTTTATCTGTCCATCCACACACATACACACAAGACACCTCTCTTGGATTTGACATGAATTATTAGAAGAAAGCAACAAACAGTCACTAATATAAGAAACTTTTATTAAATCCAAGTGGGATGCTAGTACTCGTAATCCTGTAACTCTAAAGTTTCTCAGATTTTCAATGCTATGCTCGTTCAATGTTTTGTCAAACACTTCACTTTCTAGAACCTGCTTATTTTCATTGATTTCACTGAGTTGCTGCTAGGCATGATTTTTTTTAATTTGTCAAAGCATGTGGTTGCAAGAAATATAATGAATATTGATTATGAGAGATAGTTCATACAAATCCTATGGAGCTTCTTGTACAAGGAGTAGGGGTGCAAAATGTCTCAAGTTATTCACAAGTAGCTAAAGCAAGGCTTATTAGGAGCTCTTGAAGGCTCATTCCTTGCCCTGGTCAACCTCACACAAGCTGGACCTCCTAGCTTGTTAATAAGCATCAGTGTTCTATGACTCACCAGCTCTTTAGACTCAATGTCAATAGAGCTTATAAATGTAGATCATTCTGTGATCACTACAATTGTCTTTCCTAAAATCAAAAGAGGCTTATACATGATGTAATTAGGAACATTATTAGGGGCATCTTTTATCCTCCATTCACTCTCTAACTAAACAGCCTAGTATCTTCAAATGATAAGCTTTTTACCGGATCATAGAATAGAGAATCTGTCCTTTCAAATAAGTTTAGACAACAGCTCTTTAATAATTGCATTCTATAGTCCTAAGCCACGTATAAGCACTTCTGACCAGGAAATTTTTTCAATAATTATTATTTTTTAAGTAAAATATACATCAATGTTCCAATTATGAATTGAACCTTGTGCCTTCCTGTTTGCTGGTAGCAGGAGATACCGCTGAAGCTAATGGCTAGTGGTGTTTTCAGATAGATTATTCCCATCAAACAAGCCTTGTTGAGCTAGAGAAATTTGTTTTCTTATAAAATGGAATTTTAATGTGGCTGGCCAACCTTCAGTTCAGGTAGAATAAGGCTCCCAGTCAATGAGACTGACTTTTTTTTTTTTGTCCCTTTCTTTTAGTTTGTAATACTCGAGTCTTTACATCCTTACTGATCTTAAGTTCGACAAGTGAACTTCATTAGATGGACAGTATTGATGCCATCCATGCATTATCACATTCAAGTTTTGGTTGCGCTTTGCATTTACATACCTAAAGTCTTTAATATTGCCACCTAAGTCTGCATTTTACATGTTTTACTAGTACTACCATGTGAATGGGGAAAATCATTTATGAATATATATATTTTTTCCGTATTGTTTTAATGATACTAGCATATTTGTATTTTCAATATTCTGTATTCTATGTAGATTGCATCGGTTCAGCATTCAATATGAAAGGAGCAATGCAATGCCCAAATTGTCGTAAGGTTGAGAGAGGTCGATGGTTATATGCAAGTGGCTCTGCATGTTCATTTCCTGAGTTTAGCATGGACGATTGGATTCCTGATGAGGATCCTTATGAGTTAAGTTATTCTGAAATGGTGAGTGCAAGGCCTGTTTTTACCTCTCCTTTTTCGTTTTCGTTTTCATTTTTTATGTTTGGGTGGAGGGTGGATGTGCTTAAGCCAAACTTTTATATTATGAAATATTGAGCCCTGATGGCCAGGCAAATACGTACTTTAGTATATAAAATGAAAGACTTATATTATGAATTTTATTTTGTTACAGAACTTGTACTGGGTTGAGCCAAACCTAGGAAGACCTTTTTACTAGACCTTGCCCAAATATGAATAGCTACAAGTTTGCCATGATTGAAGCAGGAGCAATATTGAGACACTGAACTTGCATCCTTAAAGATATCACACGCACCTCTAAAGTTCGTATTATTATCATTATTTTTATTATTACCCCTCCCAAACGCCAATTACTGAGTACTAAACTGGGCATACTTATTTTTATTTTTATTATTGGATCAAAATGTGTCTGATTCTTTCAAAACCTTTAAGAGAGCTTTATAAAAGGAGGTTTGCAGCTAGAGAAACCCAATTTAATCCAATGAGTCATGCAATTAACCAATTGTACAAACAACTGAACAATGTATAGTGACTGTCGTGAGTTTCCCCTTGAACAAAATATACATCTATGGAGACAAGCTCTAGTTATGTTTCCAACCACATTTGAAAAACTAAAAGCAAATTAATTGCGGTTTCTTATATTTTATTGCAGCCGCTTAGCGTTCATTGGTGTCCGTTCAGTGGATTGGCACGAGTGCACTCATCTTTTGAGTAAGCCAAATTTCTGAATATTGTCTTACACACGAGTTCTTTTTTTTCACTACAGTTTCATCAATCTGTTTTATAGTTTTTGCCTCTTTCACATTCAGGTTTCAGTGATTGTAAGTTACATCTAATCATATAAGTCTACTACCTAAGGTAGAAAGGGAGGGAGGTGTTGGGAGTTGAACTCTTAACCTGATGAGCACCCTTTCAAGGCCCTAACCAATGGGCTAATGGGCTTGCTCATGCTTATGGAGGTCTCTTGCCTAGTGCATTTTGGTTGGCCTACTTGTATGAAAAATCACTATGGGTTGGCTGAAATGCTTATGTTGATGATGATTACTGGTACTTCTGCATGTAATATGTTTCAGTTAACAAGCATGTGATCCTGAAGGAATTTCAGCCCAATTTTTCAGTTTTATAACTCATCCAAATAAGTAGCTTTGCTTTAATTTGGTTGCCTACTCACTGCAAGGTTGTGAAACTCTAGATGTTGCCTGCAGCTTCATTGGAGTTACATCCCACTTTTGTTGGCTTTACCGAAAAATGTTTTCAAGAAAATTTCCTGAAAACATCCTATTTTCAGGAAACTTTTTAAAACTCTATTAGATTTTCTTTGAAAATTCAGGTGCACAAGAAAAGGTAAACAATTTGAAAAGATTTTTTCCTAACTTATACATTGTTTTCATTTCTGAATGAAAACTAAATACAAACAAAAACGATGAAACAATACCACACAGACCCTTATTCGAGGAATCTTGTTGAAAGCACGAATCATTGCTCAAACAAGGATAATAGTCTTTTCCACAATTCATCATTATTGCTATCTAACATTTACATTATTTCAGGGAAGTGGAACCTCCATCAACAACATGTAAGAATTTTGTTTTGATTCTTGATTGAAAATTCAGTGGGCCCCAACCAACCCAATGTAATCGAAAAATGTTCTTGGTGCAGATCATAACTTACAGAGACAACATGCTTTATTTGCTGAACATACAGCAGCATCACCCGTGGCTCATTCATATGTTGCATACTTCAGGCCTCTTCCACCAGCTTCCTCAAACACGAATGAGAGTGAAGATCCCAACTTCAATCATCACTGGAATGGCATATCTGGACACAATGAGATCTTTACTGCCCATGGTTTTCCAGTGATTGATGTTCAATATCAGACTTGGGGTCATCATTCCCATCCTTTCTCCACAAGCAGCGCTCATAGTAACAGCACCGATCAGGCTTCAGTTCCTCCTCCAACTCTGAGATCTTCCAGGGGTGAATATGATGCTATGACAAGATCTGGGTCATTTGTGCATCCATTTCCTTATGGTCATGGGTAAGTTGTTTGTGCTAGATGCTGAGGCAACATAAAGGATTTTTGATTTCTTCATTGCATTGAACGTGGCTTGTGGAACCTATTATTGGTTCTTATCTCAGTGATGGTGTGAAGTCAACACTTTATTGAATACAGTATCTCTTTCACCCCTCAAATAGATTTTTGGTTTTTATGAAGCACACTTCTGAAATAAAAAAAGAACAAAAAAAAAAATGAAAGAACAAAGGGTAATGACAGGCTGCAAATTACACTCCTTTTCTTCGTAGTTTGGTCTGCAAAGAATTGTAGAATGTAGTACTGTACTCCTATGAAGTTCATCTTAATATTTGGAGCATTCTATGATGACTCTGATGCTAAATATGGATGCCCATGTTCATTTTCATGGATTTGTTGTTAAAGGTGCTGTCTCATTCTTCTCATCAATTGTTCATTCTGGCAGAAACAATCGGCCTCACGAAAGAATACAAACTTCTCATGCCATTCATCATCAGCAACATCTGAGCAATCCCACGGGCATACCTTCACCTGCCATTCCTGGTGTCAGGAGATTCAATGGCCCGAGGGGCTTGCCACCACTGGTGCCACCAACCTCTCAATCTGATCACACTGGAGGCTTCTTTATCTTCCCCCCTCCTCCAGGCTCATCGGGCCAAAACCTCCATGAAACAGAAAATTCGTCGCTGAATCGGATCCACGTATGGGAAAGAGACCGTTCATCTCATCTCCCCATTAACTCATTTGACAGGGACTCTGGTCGGGGTTCATTTCATCACTCTGCCAGTGGCTCTGATTCTGGCAACAGTTCTGCAAGCTTTTGGCATAATAGGCACTGATCTTGAAAAAGACTCATTTGCTCGCCTATTTGCAGGAATCTATTAAGCCTATTTATCCCGGCTATCTGAATATAAACAACTGGAACCAGGAAATTTGTATGAGAACAGATATATAACAATATTTGGTTTCTGTAAATTTTGACAAGACCCATCTTGTCATATATATCGCCCGAGAAACTGTAAAAACTGTTTTGGGAAAACTTGAAATGGGTGATCAGTGTGGTTGAGATAGACTTTCCTGCATTCTTGGGAGATTAATGCAGGATATGGCAACCTTTCAAGGGGGTTAGATTTGGGCCAAAACACCTATTTCGGATTTGGATGACTTCAATTTGGAAGGGCTCATGATCAAAACTCACATTGAGTTATTGTGTAAACTTCTGATTTTGCCATTTTTTGTTGTTTTTGAAAGTGTTTTTTTATTATTTATTATTACTTCAACCAGGAGTTTTTGATTTTTTGTTTTCTGCTTTTATTTAGAGAAAAGCAAAGAGATATATAATAGGTATAAATCAAAGAAACAATATTTACAAAATTAACTGCCAGGCTTCATGGTAGATGATGGTTGTTTTGGCCTACACTCACTATTTTTGGTATCTTTTTTCTCTCTCGTCTTAGCATTCATTTGGGAATTGATTATGGAGTTAAAATAGTTACAAAAAGATAAAAAAGGTTAAAAATTTAATAAGATAAAAATGTTACATTTAAATTATAATTATTTTATTTTTATTCTTATAAAAGTAAAAAAAAATTCAAAAAATTCATTCTAAACAGAACTATTTAGTCTCAGGTTAAAATAATTAAAAAAAAATTAGAAAGTTTTTTATAAAAAGTCAACTCAAATCTCAAATGAACCCTTATTATTTCATGTTTTATTAGTAATAGGGGTTATTTTGTTTTAAGAATTGCCGGTCTCTATGTTTTCTTTCATCTACTAAAACAATTTTTACCTTTTGTTGTTAATGCTAAGTTGGTGAGTTTGGCACTGTACAATGTTACAAGGTGTGCTACAAAATTATACTATAGTAAATTATGTATTTTATTTATTTTAGCTGATGTAATTTTGAAGTAAATTAAGAAATTGAAGTTCTTTTAGAAAAGAATAATTAGATGGAAAATATTATGGTATATATATATACCCTCAAAGGGTGAAAATAATAATTATTGCTTTTAAAAATTTTGATATTTAAAAACATGTAAATACACATAATTAGATAGACGGGAAAGACTATGGTACACAACCTCTCAAAAGGTGTGTATTATATACACATTATAACCACAGAAGAAAATGACACAACTATTTACTTTATGAGTCATAACAAAAAAAACAAAAAAGTTATAATTATTTCAAAATAATGTCATAATTAAAAAAAAAAAAATTAATCATAACCAAAGAAGAAAATTATGTAACTAAAGATACATATGTTATGAGAGTGTATATAATAAATATATACAATCACTTCGTACGTGAAAACTGAGTCATATGGTGATTGTATTAAAAAAATGGCATACACTACTAGAGCAAGTTTGTCAAAATATAATAGGGATGTGCTTCAGACCCCCAGTGACGGGGCGCACTGGGGTTGGCCGAAAATCCAAAAAAAAAACAGTGTTTTTTTTTTAGCCAATGGGAGGGCTACACACACGACCCCCAGTGACCCCCACTGGGGGTCTGAGGCATTTTTCAATATAATATTCTAACAATGTAACGGACTAAAATATAATATTTACACCATTAAAATATCATGATTTTCTGGTGAAAGGATACTCCCTATCATTAATCGTGTATGTGTAACAAAGAATAACTTACTCGATAAAGAGATTAAAAGGAAACTCAATATTGAAAAATCCATCAGAAATAAAATCTTCTCTCGACAAATAAATGAAAATTATAACATATTATGTGTTTCTCACAATAATCGATAGATATCTGATACTTGGTCATGCCAATTGCAAAACAGTAGCAACATTCATTTGAGTAAACAAACTGGCATTCAGTTTTGCAAAGCAAAGCTACTGAGAAGAATGAGATTGAGAAAGAGTGGAATTTATCTTTTTCTGAACTTCAGTGGCACCATTCAGATTCATGCTCTGTCCCTTCAAAAAATTGGAGTACCAATGTGCAGAGAGTTTAGGGTATCTTTTCAAATCCTTGTCATTCAAATCTACATAGTAGAGGCCATAGCAAGATTCATAGCCATCTAATAACTCGAATAAATCCATGAATGACCAATAGAAATACCCTCTTGCATTTGATCCATTCCTTCCACAATGTCAAATTGAAAAGAACCAAAAAAATAACTATATCAGATCTAGGAAAGGCAAAGATTATTAAAGAATAACAGTTTTTCATGTGATATTTAACAATATTGCTACATGCACAGAAAAAATCACAGAAACATACTCAAAAATTTCAATGTGTGCTCCAAATTCTATCAGACCACAAAGTTAGAATGAATCTGAGTCCCATTGAAACATGTTACCCAGATTCATTTTGAATGTGGCCGGCCTGTTTCAGATTTAAATCATGATCATACACTTCATTTTCTTTCCATTTTTTTTGTGAATTTTTTCCTGTGTGCGCAACTATTTCGCATGTCCTTGTGGTGTTACAACTTGGTGTAAAATTAAACATACCTCATAGCATCAAGCAAACTCCCAATGAAACTTTGTATATATTTCACTCTTCCTAGATCACTCAATGTTGCATTCTTCCATGTCCGTTGACCTATCCAAATTAAACCAAGTCATAAATTTTCAACAATTAGATAATGACACGGTAGAAAGAAAAAAATGAGTTAAAAGCGAAAAATTATTCAATGCTACAAGTGGCATTGCCCAAGACCCGCACAAATATTTGATCCTAAATCTGTTGAGGACAATGTCACTTGTGACATATTGGGGAGAGAGAGAGAGAGAGAGAGACCATTTTCATGGATGTAAATAGGAGGGTTTCCATAATTTTGCTTGAAGTACTCCAAAAGTGCAAGCAGACCCGAGGGTACAAGAGCCAGCTGAGTCCAAAGAAAAAAGAAAAACTCATCAGTAAAATGAATAGGCCTCAATAGTAAAACCAACTTCATAAAATTTGTTTTTAAGCCCTCACCTCACCTGACGATGTATCACCTTCCTCATCTACAACCACCCAAAAATCAGTGACCCATATATATTAGATCCATCAATCAATTGACAGTTATAAGGGCTGGAAAATTGATTAACTTGATACAGTACCATCATGGTTCACTCATCAAATTAGAGGACATAAATCAAACTACGCAAGTCGGTAAATGTGTTAATAATGTTTTCTACTGAAAATATTTTTCCAAAGAAAAATGTTTTAATGTATTTCTGGCATTTGAGGGAGGAAAAAAAAAAGGATGTTTTTCATGAGCCAAAAAAAAAAAAAAAGAGAGAGAGAGAGAGAGAGAGAGAGAGAGAGAGATCACAACCTCTAGCACATCATTTTCAGGATTGCAACCAAAGAAAATTATTTTCTGTGAAATGCATTTTATAAAAAAATATCTTACGCAGAAAACATTGTCTCAGAAACAGACGTGAGTAAATTCAAACATGAGATTGTGCAGAGTTCATCAGTAAATTCAATCAAGTTGAGTGAAGGGGAAGCTGAAAGTAAATTCATCTTACAAATAACTTTTTTCGAGTTTAGTCAATAATGTAGTGAGAGTAACACGTACTTATCAACTCCACAGCCATGTCTGCATTGAAGTCCCTGGTATCCATTTTCAAGCTACTAGATTTGTCCTTAGTGTAAATTGTGGTGTAATGATTCACTCCTATGAAATCAAATGAACCCTTCACTTGTTCTGATTCAATTTTTGTAAATGCAGGAAGTCTTGTGCCTATGTTCTTCTTCATTATGTCAGGGTAATCCCCGAATACCAAGGGACCCATAAACCTGCAATAGAAATTAGTTTTTTTACTTTTCGAAAACAAGAAAAAATGAAAACACAACCAAACAACCCATAGTTTGTTAAAATAATAATACCAAGATGTATAGACGTCATTTAATCTATTTAGGTTAGTGAATTGTGCGACTCACCAACCAATAAGAAAATCTTTGGTTCTTTGGGCTGCAATCACATCTTCTGTTGCATTTGTGTAAGGAAGAGGCCAATAAGCATATACATTTATCCCTATGAATCCTTGTTGCTTGCCCTGTTTCATCACTTTCCCAAAGTCATGAACATTTTATGTGATGTTTCTTTCATGATTGTCATAAATAACTATTATAAATAAATATAAATAAAAAATAAAAAATAAAAAAGGAGAGGTCTCAAGATGATTAGTGTGGAAGCAATATAGATAAATTTTCAAATTTCCGCCGCCAAATATAGGTTTGAATAAGGTTGGCAAGTTGTCAAAGTTCACGAGGAGGAAAGCAAGCAGAACTGTTGAAATGATTGTTATCCCTGAAGGGAAAGAATTAGGGTAACGGTTGGAATGAGATTGATAAAGGCCTCGAGAAAGGCTGACTAGGAAAAGGGGAGAAAAGATCAAGAGGTAGGCGTACAAGTTTATGATGTTGGAGCAATACTTGTATGGAAAAGGGGTCGATGTTGTGCATTGTGCCCCATGGTGGGACCCACCCTAGACCTACCTCCATGATTCAAACCATTCAAGATGAATAGAGAATAGTTCAAATTATGGAGGTGGGCCTGGGCTAAGTCCCACCAAGGGGATAACAGTGATTCCTTCTCCAATTTATACGGCAAACTCAAAAACAATTTAAAGAATAGTAGATTCCTTAATATCCTTGCAAAAAAACTCATGTAAGATATACCTGGTACTTTTTCTTGTACAATCTTGCAGCTAATGAGTGTGCCAACAAGATATGATGAGCAGCAATGTATGGCTCAGTTGAGGAGTTGCCCACAGCACATTTCATTCCAAATGGGGAAGAGCACCGCTGAGGGGGTATTATTCCTATATCATAACCACCCACTACAAATATATTGGCCTCATTCACTGTTGTCCAATACAAAACCCTATCTCCAAATTCTCTAAAGCACACCTCAGCATATGCTGTGAAGTCTCTCCTGCATCCACAAATTGGTAATTTTGTTACAATTACATCTTACAATTTCTACTTCGATGAGGGCACGTACCATAAGCGCAAGAACCAAAGAAAGGCACATTATTCTAACTTCAGGGGTGAATGTATGTGCAATAAAAAAAACTTGGACATTTAGGCCTAGAATACTACTAAAATTTCTCAAAAGAAAATCTCAAAGGCAGTATTAAATTTTCCTTTAAAAAAAAAATTAGGGGGCAAATAATACTACTATAGTAGGGGGTTTTCAAAACTATTGGGGGGGCGGTTACCCCCTGCAGACCCCCAGGTCCATCCCTGGCGACAACTGGATGAGGCAAGGGCTAATGGAAGTTGAGAATCATACACCATTTTCTGACTAAGCCATCCTCCATATTCATCTTGAAGAACCTGAGGTAGGTCAACGTGCGTTAATGTAGCATGTGGTTGGATTCCTGCTTGATAAAGATAAAATTATATCTATAGCAGAGAGAGAAAAAGAAAGAGAAGCTAAGTGTCCTTTGGTTAGCATTTTGGAAGTACCTCTTGTTGCTTTTACAAGAAAAACAAACTGGTTTGATATTTTCTCAAATGCTTACAAAAAGTAATGCAATGTTTATAATGGAAAATTCAAATTTGTGTGTAACCATGTTTGACAAGTTCATTGATGAGATTGTTGTAGTATTCTAAACCCTTTGGGTTGACAGGTCCTCTTCCATCTGTAAAAGAGAGTGAGCACAAGCATGTGAGAGAGAGGAACCAGACTTTGCTTTTTGTGCAATAATCAAGTTAATTACGTGAGAGACAGACAGTTAGGTGATCTTACTAGGGATAAGTCTTGACCAAGATATGGAGAACCTATAAGCCTCCAACCCTGTTTCCACCATGAGTTGGACATCTTCCTGCAAGAGATTCATGCTCCAAATCACACATGGACCATACTCCAGCTACCAATAAGTTTGTGATGTTATTCATGTTAAAAATCAGCATTCATGTTAAACCACCATTTTGTATACATTATTAATTTTCTTGTTTGAAAATAAATATTAAGAGCAAACAAATAATATAATACCATATAAGTCGGTGACATAAAAAAGGTAAATTAAACAAGTAAATATATATCAGTCTTGAAAGGAAAAAGCATAGAACAAAAAAAGCAAAACACCTTGTATTTGTGGTATCCATCACATGCTACGTCCCCGGTGGCTCCTTGCGCTTTCCCTTAAAGTTTTGAGTTGGAAACATATATCAATCAGTTTTTGGTCGGGATGATAAATGAACCAAACAGTTTAAATTTAACTTATTAAAACTCTTTTGAATTCAGTTTGTTAAATAAGTCAGTTTTGAAATCATTTTGGAGAGCTTTAAAATTTTTAAACCAAATATAAACATAGCCAATTATTCATTCAAGTTAAATGAACCAAACAGTTTAAATTAAATTTATTAAAATTCTTTTGAATTCAGTTTGTCAAATAAGTCAGTTTTGAAATCATTTTGGAGAGCTTTAAAATTTTTAAACCAAATATAAACATAGCCAATTATTCATTTGTCTTATTAACTTATTTAGCTTATTTTGTCTTATTAACTTATTTAGCTAGAATCATTTTACTTTTTGGAGAACTTATTTTGTCTTTTGTGCTTTTTTAGCTAAAAAGCCAATGCCAAAGTCTATGTTTGGTTGGAGGATTTGGGAAGAGATTTGAAAAAGAAAATAGAAAGAAAAAAATATGTGTATGAAATGTAAGTATATTTTATTCACATTTTATTTTTATTTTTATTTTTATTTTTTTCTCTTTTCAAATTTATTCCCAAATCTCTAAGCCAAAAGACAGCTTAAAGGAATCGAAGATAGAACACAATTGGAGATGCTTTAAAGGCAGCTCCGAATATGGGGAGATGCTTTAAAGGCAGCTCCGAATATGGATAGAAAGAATTCAAAGACAAAAATAAAACAAAATTTACTCTTAAAAATGAACTAAAGAGGACAAGAAAAAGACCAGCATGAGCAAAAGTGTCCCAAATGCTAGCAGTCCTTCCGTCTTGGAATGCAGCTCCCTCTGACTTTTATATACACAACACACACATGCACATAATCGTAAAAAATAACAACATTAATCAAAATCTTCTTTCATTATATAATCCAAATCCATGTTCTGCATTTTGAGCCTCCCAAAAAAAAAAAAAGAGCATAATAATGAATAATAAATCAAACCTGATAAGCAGTGGTTCCTGAACCGAAAACAAAGTCAGGAGGGAATGGAAACTCATGTCTGCTCAATGTTTCTGCGCAAAAGACTAAGTTGAGCATCACAACAACAACAAATGACCCAACAAAACACAGGTTCTTCTTTGCCATGCCTTTATCTATCCTCTCCTCTCCTGTGTTATTTCTATCTATCTATCCATATCTAGAAAGTACTTTAATGATATGGCAAGTTGTTCACACATTCATTGATTTAAATGAAGCCAAAACACAATCACTATCAGTGCAACCTCATCCTCTACATAAAGCCCCCCACTACTCTTTGGGTCCCCCCAGTGTGGAATTTAAAATTTGTCCCCTTTCTTCTCAAACATAATGGGGTTGTTTGATATCTGCTTATTTAACTATTTATAAGGATAATTTTGTCTAGGATGGACTTCTCTCCGAATTGTTCAATGCAAAATGACTTTTTTTTAGTATATTATTAAAATTATACTTGTCGTTCATTTTTTAACAATAAATTAGATGCATACAATTATTAAAGAGGGAATTCCATCCCAGTGGGAGAAAAATAAAAATTTTTACACAAACATGAGTCACTTGCATCCCATCACAAAACTCCTTGCACCTCACATTATTTTGTAATTTTTTTTTATCTATCCCATTGTGTTAAAATTCTCCCATTATTAAATTGACCTAATTTTTTTCATAAATTATTTATAAATCTAAGCCTAAAAGATGACTAGAATTAATCATCAAAATAGACAACATAATACTAAAAAATTATCTATCTGAATAGTTCAATCAATATTTGTACTAAAGAAATGTCCAATTCTTTTGTCCATTAACAAGTTTACAAACACAAAACTCATTACGTAAAACAATCACAGTTATACATGTTAAATGATAAGCCCATCATAAAATAGATAATTTCACTCAAACTATTTCACTTATATATTATGTGGCTGTGATTAATTTTATAGTCCATTTTGTATATGTAATTTTGTTGTTTGTTTTTACATACTAAAGTCTTACAAATCACATCATGCAAAGACAATCCCATGTGACTACATCCCTTTATGTTACATATTTGATTATGTGCCTTTATGGTCCATACTGTGTTTTTATGCCTTTGGACAAGCTAATAGAGCCACCCAATTATTAAAGATATCTCTAATTGGGGCAACTCTAGTCGTTATGAAAAAACTTTTAATGTTAACTCATTATTATTCTATTACTTGTACTATATACGTCCCTTACCTTGTCATATTATATATACCCTACTTATCAACTATTTCAATGAACTTGTTAGTTTAGTATGTACTAAAAAGAAAAATCTTGTCTATTGCCGTAATTTATTTCACTACTCTGCAAATGATAAAATCAATATGATCATAATATTACGTCATGTGAAGCAATTTTTGGATACACAATATAATTTTCATAAATTTTCAATTAAAAATATTCATCCTAACATCAAAGAATAAGATGATATATACAATTTTTATTGTGGACTTTGAATAGGGTTTAATTTTTCGAAAAAAATTAATTTATCAACTCAACTAAATAAGAGACAAAAAGGTTTACAGAGCAAGAAGTAAAATTATATATGAATAAAACCCTTAGTTATTGTGGACATAGGTCTAAATTTGTTGACATGAAATTAGATGTGTATTGTACAAGTAATGTCAAATAAACAAAAATAGGGTAAATTACACTAACCTTTATTGGCATGAAATTTGCCCTTCTAAGATTTGAGAAAATGTAACAAAACTACAAATTTAATATAATTATACCGACTTCCATTTTAATAATGATAAAACAAGAGTAACTAATGCAAACGATGTACAAGCAAATTCTTAATTAAAAGTAAAAAAGGTAAAAAGAGACGACAAATTTTTCTTAGCATAACAAATAGTTAGGAGGGCAAAATGTTATAGGAATTCAAAAACCTTACAAGAACACAAGTGTAATTATTCCAAACATTTCAAGCTTGCTATATTTTTCTTAAAAGTTAAGAGAAGGTTATTGTAATTTATTCATTATTTCAAAATTTATTAATGATCTATACACATACTTAAAACATGAAGGGATCATTAAAATAAACCCAAAAAAATTACTTCAACCAAACCAATCCTCCAAAATTACATATAACACTAGCAAGATTGAAAATCCATAAGAAACAAAATCATCTGATGACAAATAAATGAAAAATGTAACAGTTTTTGTTGTGTATCTCACAATCATTATGTCAAATAAAACACATTAGCAACATTTATTTGAATAAACTAACTGGCATACAGTTTTGCAAAGCAAAGCTACTGAGAAGAGTGAGACTGAGAAAGAGTACTACTGTGATTAATCTTCTGCTCAACTTCAATGGCACCATCAATGGTCTTTCCTTTCAAAAAATTGGAGTACCAATGTGCAGAGAGTTTAGGGTATCTTTTCAAATCCTTGTCATTCAAATCTACGTAGTAGAGGCCATATGAAGATTCAAGGCCGTCCAATAACTCAAGTAAATCCATGAACGACCAATAGAAATACCCTCTTGCATTTGACCCATTCCTTCCACGATGTCAAATTGAAAAAATAACAAAATAACTAATATCAGATGCAGGAAAGTCAAAGATTCTATAAAGAATAACAGTTTGATAACAATAATGCTATGTACACAACAACAACAATAACAATATATATATATATATATATATTTTTGTAACCCAAATTTAATGGAACCATACACCTATAATAATAAAAATGAACCAAATATTGATTTTTTTTAATCCCTTGAGTCTTGACCAATATATGTCCTTCAACAATGCTACAACACACTTATTTTTCTACGTACTTTGTGTGTTTGTAACTTTTGCGTCTCTCCTTATTAAATGCATATCATTAAAATGTCCAAAATTCCATATGCTTAAAACAGAAGTAGGAAGTGGGTAGGATTAGTCTTATGTAACATAAAAGAAAAGACATAAAAATGGATTCTATTTCTATTGGCGTGAGGTTATGGAATTTTGGTGTACCAGCTTATTGTAAAACTAAACATACCTGATAGCATCAAGCAAACTCCCAAGGAAGCCGCGTAAATATTTCACCCTCGCTGAGTCATTACATGTTGCATTCCTCCACATTTTTTGACCTATATCAAAATAAAAACAAAATTCATCAAAGTATCAGCAATTAGATAATGAATGACACCCAATTAATACATCATATGAACTGAAATTATAAACTCTATGGATTAATTAGATGAATTTGATAGTTTAAGGATAAAATAGAAAAAATGTCAATAGTTTGGCTAATAAAAATGAAATTAACCCATATTTAATTTTACATCTGTTAGAGACAATGTGATTTATGGCTTAGGATGTAACAAGGATATGAAAGAGAGAGAGAGACCATTTTCATGGATGTAAATAGGAGGGTTTCCATAACGTTGCTTGAAGTACTCCAAAAGCCGTAGCAGACCTGAGGGTGTAACAGCCAGCTGAATCAAAAACAAAACAAAACTGTTTAGTAGAAAATAGGCCTTAAAACTAAAACTTTATAAAATTTATTTTAGTCCTCACCTCGCCTGTCGATGCATCACCTTGCTGATCTACAACCACCCAAAAATCAGTGACCCATATTAGATCCATCAATCAATTATATAGGTTGCAAAATTGATTTACTTGATATAGAGTAACATCATGGTTGGCTTATCAAATTAGAAGACAAACACAAATCAAACTATGCAAGTTGGTAAATATTAACAATGTTCTTTTTGGGGGGAAAGGGTTTTGTCAAAAAAAAAAAAAAAATCTGCAATTATTGACATTAAGTATGACGAAAAATTATTGTTAACAGAAAATATGAGTTATTTAAGCGGAAAGTATTTTTCATTTTTCAAATTTAGAAATGCTAAATCTTATCACCACCACTGTTAATAGTCATTGTCACTATCACAAGCCTACTACCACCACCAGTACCAGTATCACCACCTCAACTAGTGCCAATGCTGCCGCCACCATACCACCATCCCCTCCCCAACTCCCTACCACAACCACTGCCACCACAACTACTAGCACATCATTTTCAGGATTGCAACCGAACATTGAAAAAGATTTTCTGTAAAAAGACATTCTGAAAAATGTTTTCCCTGTAAAAATGTTTTCCATTCAAAAAAGTAAGTGTAAATTCAAACAAGAGGTTGTGCAAAGTTCATCATCAGTAAACTCAACAAAGTTGAGTGAAGCTGAAAGTAAATCCAACTTGCAAGTAATCTTTGTATCAAGTGTAATCAGTATAGCGAGTGACAGTAACATACAGATTGTTTACCAAAAAAAAAAAAGAAGCACAGTAACATACAGATCAACTCGATAGCCATGTCTGCATTGAAGTCTCTGGTATCCATTTTCAAGGTGCTGGATCTGTCCTTAATATAAACTGTGCTGTAATGGTTCACTCCTATGAAATCAAATGAACCCTTCACTTGCTCTGATTCAATTTTTGTAAATGCCGGGAGTCTTGTCCCTGCGTTCTTCTTCATTATGTCAGGATAGTCTCCGAATACCAGGGGATCCATAAACCTTCAATAGAATTAGAATTTTGTTTTCAAAAACATGAAAAATGAAAACACAAACAAACAACCCATAATTTGTTAAAATAATAATCCAAGATGCATAGACATCAGTTTATGTATTTAGGTTTGTGAATTGTGACTCACCAACCAATTAAAAAATCATTCGTTCTTTGGGCTGCAATCACGTCTTCTGTTGCGTTTGTGCAAGGGACAGGCCAATAAACATAGACATTCATCCCTATGAATCCTTGTTGCCTGCCCTGTTGCATCACATTCTCCCCAAAATTATGAAACATTTTATGTGATATTTCTTTCATGATTGCCAAAATTAACGGAAAAAGGAATGATGTCTCAAGATGATGAGTGTCGAATCCACAAGTAGAGAGGAAATTTCATTTTTTTTTTCCTTTCAAATATAGGCTTTGGCTAAGATTGGCAAGTTCTTGGAGTTTATGAGGAAGAGTTTATGGATATAGAAGAAAAGCAAAACCGTTGAAATGATTGTTATCCCTAAGGCTATGTTAGGATCATGGATTTGTAGGAATTGGAAATGGAGAAAAATTTAACTTATATTTCATTTACATTTTATTCACATTTTCCTTTCCCTTTGCAAATTTCTACCCAAATCCATGATCCAAACAAGGGAGAGAATTGGGATAATGATTGCAATAAGGTTGATGAAGAAGTCTCGGGTTAGAATGTTGGAGTGGGATTGTATGAGAGAAAATTGTGCCCCTCAGTAGGCCCACCCTAGACCCTTTTTTATAAGTTGAATGATTCATTTTATAGAGCTTGTCAAACAGATCATTTAGGCCAAAAAAACAGATTGATCGGATATCATTAATTACACGATGAGATCATATTTGTTTTTTTTTTATAAAAAAACTAGCATTTGTTTTAGAAAAAATGAATGATCTACTCTCAAAATTCACATTTGCCGTTTATTTTTGTTAAAACAAATGTAATCCGATTATGATTATTGATCAACCTATTTTTTTTTTCGTGAATGATTTGCTTTGCGACAATATAAGATGAACAGCAGGATCACAAAAATGAACCTGAGGTAAGCCCCACCAAAGGAAACAGCAGTGACCCATTTTCTAATTTGTATGACAAACTAAAAGACAGTCTATGTAAAGAATAGTAGATTCCTTAATATCTTACCAAAAAAGCTCATGTAATATAATATACCTGGTACTTTTGCTTGTACAATCTTGCAGCTGATGAGTGTGCCAGCAAGATATGATGAGCAGCAATGTATGGCTCAGTTGAGGAGTTACCCTTAGAACAGTTTATTCCAAATGGTGCAGAGCAGTGCTGAGGGGGTATTCCTCCTGTATCATAACCACCAATTACAAATATATTGCCCTCATTCACGGTTGTCCAATGCAAAACCCTATCTCCAAATTCCCTAAAGCAAACCTCAGCATATGCTGTGAAGTCTCCCCTGCATCCACAAATTGGTAACTTTGTTACAAATATATTGTACATTTTCTACTTCAATCCAGGCATGTACCATAAGCGCAGGAATCAGGGACAGACATTGCTTTAATTTCAAGGGCTGGGTGATATGTAATGAACCTTTTTTACATTAAATTACTCTAGACTAGAAGTACTTTAAATTCTTATAGTGCAAACTATACAAGTCTACCTCGATTCATGTTCTAGGTAACACAGGATCTTGGAGGGCAAACTATATAATTCAAAAACAATAACGAATACTACTATAATAAGGGAGTTCTCAAAACGTTGGAGGGAATTTGAGAATCATACACCATTTTCCGACTAAGCCATCCTCCATATTCATCTTCAAGAACTTGAGGTACGTCAATGTGCATTAATGTAGCATGTGGCTGAATTCCTGGTTGATAAAGATAAAATGATATTAATCACAGAGAGAAAAGGAGAGATATGTCATTTGGTTGGCATTTTGGAAGTACCTTTTCCTGCTTTTACAAGAAAAACAAACTGCTTTGATATTTTCTCAAGTGCTAACAAAAAGTATTGCAATGTTTATAATGGAAATTTCAAATTTGTGAGTAACCGTGTTTGAGAAGTTCATTGATGAGGTTGTTGTAGTACTCTAAACCCTTTGGGTTAACAGGTCCTCTTCCATCTGTAAAAGAGAGTGAGCACAAGCATATGAGAGAGAAGAACCAGAATTTGCTTTTGTGTACTTATCGAGTAAATTACAAGAGAGACAGTTAGGTGATCCTACTAGGGATAAGTCTTGACCAAGATATGGAGAACCTATAAGCCTCCAACCCTGTTTCCACCATGAGTTGGACATCTTCCTGCAAGAGATTCATGTTCCAAATCACATGTGGACCATAAGTTTACAATGCTATTCATGTTAAATCAACATTCTTACGTTAATTAAACATAATGTAAATGGATCCTCTATCCCACTCTTTCGTGTCTCAAATCACATCTCTACAACACGAGCTATCTTTCTGACTCTAATCATGTGATAAAGAAGGGATTTGAGATAAAGAAACAGGGCAAGTGGGACAGAGGATCCTCAACTATTGCCTATACACACAATTCCAATGAATGTTATGATTATGGATTTTTATATTTACTTCTTCCACAACCAAACAAGAAGAATGTTTATCCACCACCAGCATTTCTGTTTAAATTATGGGGTTTCATAAGAAAATAAATAAATAAATAAACTGAAAGAAATCTCTCATCACCTGTTTGGAAGATTAAGGAGGTAAAAAAAAAAGTGAGAAATGAAAAGAAATTATAAGAATTTTTTTAAAACTCATGTTTTGTTTCTCACCAAAAGTGGTGAGTTACACATCACAAAATCATAACTCTCCAATGATGCACTATAGAGGAAATTATCAACCAATCTTATTAAGGTAGTGAAGGAAGGAAAAAAGCATTAAAAAAAGAAAAAAGAAAAACACCTTGTATTTGTGGTAACCATCACATGCTATGTCCCCAGTGGCTTGAGCTTTCCCTGAAAGTTTGAGTTGGAAACATATATATCAATCATTTTGTAGAACTAATCAATATCAATATCAATATACATCTGTTAAACGTATAGACATTTTATTGGAGAACATAAAATTGGAGCATAATAAAAACTAGAAAACCATCCCAAGAGAAATAAATTTTAAGTAAATTCCAATTTAGATAAACCAATTGACCCAAACTCACAAGTCTCATGATTCCCCCAAATTCCATTGTTTTGGAATCAGAAACAAGAAGGAAAATCAAGAAAAGTCAGAAATCGTCCACTAAGACCACCACTTTGATAGCCATCCCACGCACATAAAAGGGGATCAAAATAATCTTTTAGGGTGCTTTGAAGGATTAGGGTGCCGAATTGGACTATTACTCCTATCGGATTAATAGTTTATTGTTTATTTGAAATTTTTTGTTTTAGATGAATAGTTTCTCCGGACTATTAGTCCCATAAATATGGGGCTATCCTATCCCATTAGGGTGGGATAGAAACCATGGGATTTGTATCCCATGGAATTATTTTGTGAAATGTCTATTTTACCCTCCATGCTATTACTTAGTAAACAATTAAAAAGTGGTAAAATAATCTTTTGAACATTTATAAATTATTTTTTTAATGTTGTTAATTTAAAATTATATATTAAATTAAAAATTATGGCCTTATAAATTAAATTTTTTAGTGTTGTTAAAAAATTAAATTTACATATTAAATAAAATTATTTTTTTAGTGTTGTTAATTTAAAATTATATATTAAATAAAAAATATAAATTATAAATTAAATTTATTTAAAAATAATATATTATAAATTATGGCCTTATAAATTAAAATTTTTTTAGTATTGTTGAAAATTTAATTTATATATTAAATAGAATTATTTTTTATTGTCGTTAATTTAAAATTATATATTAAATAAAAAATATAAATTATAAATTATAAATTTAATTTAATTGAAAATAATAAATTAAAAATTATGGCCTTATAAATTAAATTTTTTTATTGTTGTTAAATTATAAATTATAAATTATAGATTACAAATTTAAAATTATATATTAAATAAAAATTATAAATTACAAGGGTAAAATAGTCTTTTGAACATTTATCCTTATCCGGTCCGTCTAATCAAACATTGGATTCACTAAAAATAGTTCAATCCAGATATCTAATCTCATGACTAAACAAACATGGGATACAAATCCAATCCAACCAAATAATCCGGAGACAATGTATCCCGCGACTAACAGTTCGATGGATTACAATCACCCCTTATCCAATTCGTCCAAACAAATACACCATTAATTTGTAATTCTCCCTTTTAACTCTCGTTGACTCGGGGTGGCCATGGCCGAATATTTTTAGGATTTTCAAAATAAAATATTTCTCATAGAATCGGATTGCATAAGAGTTTTAAGTTCATTTAATTTTTAGATTGATCGTGAGAAAAGAATTTTTAACTCAATCCAGACTGACTCGACTTATTTATTTATAAATTTTCATTTAATTTTTTATATTATTTAGTGATAAAATAAATTTTAAAAAATAAAATAAAAGGCAAAAATCTCTAATATATATATATATCTTTTTGGGACTTAAATTAAAATTTTTGTTAAAATATTATATTTATTTAAAATTAAATTTTGTTAATGTATTAAATTTAAATAATTATTATAAGAATGTAAATAATTTAATAATTCTGTAAGACAATAATAGTAATTAATATTTCATATTTATTAAGTTAAGTGAGCTGAGTTTTCGATTTTTTAAAAAAAATGTAAAGATTGGATTTGGGATTGTTAAGTTAAGTTTGATGTTGGGTTGTGTTAAATTTAAAATGACTAATATAATTTTATTATACAACATAAACCCAAATCAAACCTTGTCCAAGTGGTGTTTACCCACTATAGACGCCTTTACATCAATGGAATAATGACATGGCTTTTTCTTGTACAAAGTCTGAGGAATTATGGACCATTTGGATTTGGAAGGAACTCATCCTTTTTATATGTCATGTCATGTCATATATTGCATTGAAAATAGATGATTCTATAATAAAACAAAATTTACATAGAAAATAAAATAAAAGGAAGCAAGGAACAAGAAAAGAAACAGACCAGAATGAGCAAAAGTGTCCCAAATGCTAGCAGTCCTTCCATCTTCAAATGCAGCTCCTTCTGACTTTTATATAAAATAATAATACACACACAAATGCATATATAATGTTAACAATATTCATCATAATCTTCTTTTCTTATGCAATTCTTTTTCTTTTTTTATGTAGGGTGTTCATGCTCTATTTTTTGAACTTGAGAAAAGAAAGAAAAATAAAAGAAACAGAGCATAATAAGAAGAAAACAAACCTGATAAGCAGAGGTTCCAGAACCAAAAACAAAATCAGGTGGGAATGGAAACTCATGTCTGCTCAATATGTCTGCACAAAAGACTAAGTTGAGCCACAGAACAACAAATGACCCAACAAAACACAGGTACTTCTTCACCATCTCTCTCTCTCTCTCTCTCTCTCTCTCTCAATGCTAATGTATTTATCTATGCTTTGAATATTGTATTCTAATGATGCCAAGCCGTTCACACATTCATTGATTTAAATGTAGCCAAAACACGATCACTATCAGTATACCCACACATATTGTTATAATAATTTTTTTTTAACATCAAATTAATTAAAAAATGAATGAAGGGTTTGAGCTAACGAAAGCAAAGATGATACTGAACTAGTTAGAATCAGAGCACGCATTATAATTTTAGCATTTTCTATGGACAAATTGGCCGTTTCAATGTTGACTCTGTTTTTTAACCATTCTCTGACAATAATTTTATTAAAGATGGGGCTTCTCTTCATGTTGTTCAATTTAATAACTTATCAACTCTAATGACTTTTTTTTTTTTTTTTCTTCCTAATGATCAGTTACCCTTTATTTTACTCAGTGTAAATTTTTTTAATTAAATCGATTTGATAATAATAAACATGACTTTATCATATTTATTTTGTAGTATATTTTTTAAATAATACTTGTCATCTTTATTTTACAATAATTGATCTTCAAAATATAAGAATTGATAACGTGATGAACACACTACAGAATTGATCTTTATTTTACAAGAATTGATCTCTAAAATCAAAAGTAAATTAGCCTGTTTAGAACGGCTACTCCATAAAAGAAAATTAAAAAATTGAGTGTTATTAATACCCTATCAATTATTTTGGACCTTATATTTTTTAGTTTTTTTTTTTATTATAATAATAACCTTAAATGAAATTACTAAAAATGACATTAATAATTTTGAGACACTCCATCTCACAATTAAACCTACACACCCACTAGATCATGAGTTAGGGTTTATGAGAGCATCCACCTTCATCACCATCCATTCATCTTTCCCAAATCCCATCTTCAAAACCTATCCACCTTCAAAATCTTGAAAATCCTTTGGCGGTAATATTCTGACGATAACAATGGCAACCATTTGATTACCTTCACTTCTCTGCCAATAACAACAAGTGAAAGTTTTTCCGACAATCACAACTCCATAAGACGAGAGGAGTATAACAATGAAAACTCAGAGGAGGTTCATATTAGTTCAGAGGAGATTAGCCTTATAAGGATAAGTTTTTTTAAAAAAAATGACAAAAATGACCAAAATTGTTCATCATTTTTTTTGAACTGAACACCCAAACATATAACTGAAATTCGAGAACACATGCCCAAACATTGTTTATTTGTTCGGAAACAGGTAACCAAACTTTATTTTATGAGGTCATGAATAAGTATGTAGAGATGAATTAACAATCACTTTCGTGGGTTTTGTTAAGTGTAGGGGGAGCAAATATTCCGGCAAGCCCGTGCTCCTTTCTTCCGAGCTCCGTCGATGTCCGATCACCTGAAAGCACAACGGCGGTGAGCTACCCGGCGGTGTGTGGCCGGAAAACCCCTCCGACGATCAAGTTAACACACACCTTTTGATAGAGAGAAGGGAGAGGGTGTTTGAGTGTAAGAATGTCTTACAAAGTGTTCGTCTGTCTGTATGGGGGGCGCAGACACGCCTATATACCCTCTGCGCCCCATATCCACTCCCAGTCATCTCCTGACACGTGGCTCTGCTATCCCATATGTCAGCGTAAACTTTGCTGAACATCACCTAACCCAACTGCCAGCCCACTCTGCTGGGAGCCGGCAGCCGGGCTGCAGCTTTTCGGCTACCAACGGCCATACTGCACTTCAAAACCAAGTGCCCCATTAGCCGGGCTTCTTCCAAGCCGTGCTCAATGTCTACCGAGCTCGGTTGCATTCTAGCAAAACCGAGATCGGCACAGCTCATGCTGGTTAGACGTCGGCCTTCCCGCCGAGCTAACTCTCGAACCGTGGAGCTCAGTGAGGCAGCGAACATCTCGGCTGAGCCTTCACTAGACCGGTCTCCGTACCGTGAAGCCGAGAAGGTTGGTCTAACCATGCCTTGACTTGACCGAGCAAAACTCTCTGGACAGGTGCATGCCACCACGGCCCAATCTTGTTCTGCCCAACCTTGTTCGGCCCAAACTAGATCGTAAATCTCCCTCTCAATTGCCCCTTAATTCCGTCCGCGCTAGCGTGACTGGGATTACATTACAAGGCCGGGCCAGGCTTTTTGCTCGGTGATCCACTTTCTTCGGCAAGGAACTCCAAAGAAGGCGAGCAAGGTCCGCTTCGCGACTTCCTTCTTGGCGGACAAGATCAGCTCGGAAGAAGGCGAGCAAGGTCCGCTCCGCGACTTCCTTCTTGGCGGACAAGATCAGCTCGGCCAAGGAACTCCAAAGAAGGCGAGCAAGGTCTGCTCCACGACTTCCTTCTTGGCGGACAAGATCAGCTCGGCCAAAGAACTCCCAAGAAGGCGAGCAAGGTCCGCTCCGCGACTTCTTTCTTGGCGGACAAGATCAGCTCGGCCAAGGAACTCGGAAGAAGGCGAGCAAGGTCCGCTCCGCGACTTCTTTCTTGGCGGACAAGATCAGCTCGGCCAAGGAACTCGGAAGAAGGCGAGCAAGGTCCGCTCCGCGACTTCTTTCTTGGCGAGCAAGATCAGCTCGGCAAGATCATCAACTCATATGGCCGGAGTAAACCATCTCGGCCGAAACTTCGGGGTTGAGCAAACCATCAACCCATCTAGCCGGAGTAAACCATTTCGGCCGAAACTTCGGGGTTGAGCAAACCATCAACCCATCTAGCCGGAGTAAACCATCTCGGCCGAAACTTCGGAGTTGAGCAAACCAGCAACTCTTCAGCCGGAGTAAATCATCTCGGCTGGAACCTCGGAGTTGAACAAATCATCAACCCGTCAACCGGAGTAAAACATCTCGGTTGGACGCTCGCAGTTGAGCAAATCATCAACTCTTCAGCCGGAGTAAGTCATCTCGACTGGAACTTCGTAGTTGAGCAAACCATCAACTCTTCAGCCGGAGTAAGTCATCGCGGCTGGAACCGCGCAGTTGAGCAAACCATCAACTCTTCAGCCGGAGTAAGTCATCTCGGCTGGAACCTCGGAGTTGAGCAAACCATCAACTCTTTAGCCGGAGTAAGTCATATCGGCTGGAACCTCGGAGTTGAGCAAATCATCAACTCTTCAGCCGGAGTAAACATCTCGGCTGGAACCGCGGAGTTGAGCAAACCATCAACTCTTCAGCCGAAGTAAGTCATCTCGACTGGAACTTCGTAGTTGAGCAAACCATCAACTCTTCAGCCGGAGTAAGTCATCGCGGCTGGAACCGCACAGTTGAGCAAACCATCAACTCTTTAGCCGGAGTAAGTCATCTCGACTGGAACCTCGGAGTTGAGCAAATCATCAACTCTTCAGCCGGAGTAAACATCTAGGCTGGAACCGCGGAGTTGAGCAAACCATCAACTCTTCAGCCGGAGTAAGTCATCTCGGCTGGAACTTCGTAGTTGAGCAAACCATCAACTCTTCAGCCGGAGTAAGTCATCTCGGCTGGAACCTCGGAGTTGAGCAAATCATCAACTCTTCAGCCGGAGTAAACATCTCGGCTGGAACAGAAGAGTAGGCCCCTCATCCACTATTATTTCGGACACAACAAAGCTCTTCAGCAAAAGTAATTCACTTCTATTACATTAACAAAAAAAGTATTTGCATTCAGAAGTGTAGGGGAAACAAGTCCCTCAAAAAATTACATAAGGCCGCATTCCATGGCCGGGGTACGCCTTTGCCCTCCAAATCTTCTAAGAGGTATGCCCCCTTGCCCAGTTATCTTGTAAGGCCCTTCCCAGTCTGCCCCTAGCTTGCCTTCGCCCGGCACCAGTGCGTTGCCCATGACCTTCCTTAAAACCCAGGCGCCCACTTGTCCGTTGCCACCGGGGTTGTCTTTGCGGTGGACGCCGCTGCATCATCCTCCACTCGGATGTGCTCATTGATGTGCTGCATTAGGTGCCACATGGATGTCTGCTGGCTCATTGTAAGTGAGTCCCTCAGCCTATGTCCGACCGGGAGACCGCGCTTATATTGGGTGATTGCCAGGTTGACCGGGCAATCTAGGATCTCATTGAAGGTTTTCCAGTACCTGGAGCTGTACGCCTTCAGCGTGTCGCTCGGCTCCATCTTGACACTGAGAAGGTGGTCGACTTCCTTCGGCGTCTTGGTGTTGATTTTGAAGTGCGTCACAAAGGCTTCGGCCAACTGATGCCACTTTTCTATACTCCCCTCCGGCAGCCTTTCAAACCACTTCAAGCCCAGTTCGCCTAAGCTTGACGGAAAGATGAGGCACATAAGAGCATCATTTCGCCTATGTCCGGCCATGACCTGTCGGAAATGACTTACGTGCATGTAAGGATCGGTCTTTCCGTCGTACAATGTGAACTTTGGCTAGTGGAAGCCCGACGGAAGAGGTGTTGTTTCTATTTCCAGGGAGAAAGGGGTGGCGCTCAACCTTGCCAAGTCAGAATCCACTAGGAGTGGCGCTGCTTGGCGGGGTGGAGGCATTCCGACCTCCTCGCTGGCGTGAACCCCGTAGGACAACCACTGGAATGTCGGTATCCGCCGAGCCTCACGCCGGCGAGCCCTTTCCTCTAAGACTGCCCGCAAATCTTCTGATCGGGCGGAATAGGTGTACCTCGACGTCGTCGCCGGACGTGAGGGCTGGTAAGTGCTATCTTGCACGCTGGACTTCTCTGCACGCACATCGGAATCACCAACCTTATAACTTCTGGTGAATGAGATGGACGGAGTTCGCCGCTGGCTCTGACTGCATGAACGGCGGGGTTGGGTGCGCTCACTGTGGTCTCCCACTCCAGCTACACCCTTCCCTTTGACATGTCGCTTAAGATCCTCCATCTCCGCCGCCATTTGCCGGATGACGGCATCTTGGTCCCTTAGCTTGTGTTCTAGACGTCTGGCGTGCGATTCTCTCCGCCGCCGGTGACCGTCTGGACTCCGTGAATGACCAAAGCTTCTTCCGCGCTTATCTCGCGCGTCTCCCGACTGTCCTCCTGGGAATGTCTCCAAGTCCACCATTGGAGGGATGGCGAGATGCCCTTCTCTCCGTCTGCCTGACTCCGGAGTGACTCCATCGATGGCGGACAACGGAATCTCTTCGTTGTTCGCCATAGAAAGCGATCGGATGAGCCTGGAAGACAATGTTTTATCTGCAAAGATTCCCACAGACGGCGCCAATTGTACGGGGAGCAAATATTCCGGCAAGCCCGTACTCCTTTCTTCCGAGCTCCATCGATGTCCGATCACCTGAAAGCACAACGGCGGTGAGCTACCCGGCAGTGTGTGGCCGGAAAACCCCTCCGACGATCAAGTTAGCACACACCTTGGGATAGAGAGAAGGGAAAGGGTGTTTGAGTGTAAGAATGTCTTACAAAGTGTTCGTCTGTCTGTATGGGGGGCGCAGACACGCCTATATACCCTCTGTGCCCCATATCCACTCCCAGTCATCTCCTGACACGTGGCTCTGCTATCCCATCTGTCAGTGTAAACCTTGTTGAACATTACCTAACCCAACTGCCAGCCCACTCTGCTGGGAGATGGCAGCCGGGCTGCAGCTTCTCGGCTGCCAATGGCCATACTGCACTTCAAAACCAAGTGCCCCATTAGCCGGGCTTCTTCCAAGCCGTGCTCAATGTCTACCGAGCTCGGTTGCATTCCGGCAAAATCGAGATCGGCACAGCTCATGCTGGTTAGACGTCGGCCTTCCCGCCGAGCTAACTCTCGAACCGTGGAGCTCAGTGAGGCAGCGAACATCTCGGCTGAGCCTTCACTAGACCGGTCTCCGTACCGTGAAGCCGAGCAGGTTGGTCTAACCATGCCTTGACTTGACCGAGCAAAACTCTCTGGACAGGTGCATGCCACCACGGCCCAATCTTGTTCTGCCCAACCTTGTTCGGCCCAAACTAGATCGTAAATCTCCCTCTCATTAAGGTTTTTGGGAGAGAGACATTTTGGAATGTTTGGACGTACATTCAATTGAATATGTGAAATATTTTTATAAGAATAATTTTGATATTATTTAAAAGATTCAAATAAATAAGGGGTCGGAAATAATTAACAAGATGCTAATAAAGTCAACTGCATCCTGATTACGTCCTTTTGATAGTGTTTTTACGCTCTTAGACAAACTAATTGAGGCACCTCAAGTCAATTCTTGTGGTTGTGAAAATAACTGAGGTGAGCATTTATTATTCTATCGCTTTGCTTGTACTATATATGTAATGTAACCTACTACCTCATCAACCTATTCTAATGAAATGAGTCGCGCTGGGTACACCCAGTGGGTGTCGACCCCCAGTGACGTGGGGGCGCCCCACTGGTCAGTTTTTCTTTTTTCTTTTTTTTTTTTATTTCAGGCCAATCACCCAGTGACACGTGGCACCGGGTGTCACTGGGTGTCATCCGTACGGGGTGTATGAGGCTTTTTCCTAATGAAAGAGTCGCGCTGGGTACACCCAGTGGGTGTCGACCCCCAGTGACGTGGGGGCGCCCCACTGGTCAGTTTTTCTTTTTATTTTATTTTTTATTTCAGGCCAATCACCCAGTGACACGTGGCACTGGGTGTCATCCGTACTGGGTGTATGAGGCTTTTTCCTAATGAAAGAGTCGCGCTGGGTACACCCAGTGGGTGTCGACCCCCAGTGACGTGGGGGCCCCACTGGTCAATTTTTCTTTTTCTTTTTTTTTTTATTTCAGGCCAATCACCCAGTGACACGTGGCACTGGGTGTCACTAGGTGTCATCCGTACTGGGTGTATGAGGCTTTTTCCTAATGAAAGAGTCGCGCTGGGTACACCCAGTGGGTGTCGACCCCCAGTGACGTGGGGGCGCCCCACTGGTCAGTTTTTTTTTTTTTTATTTCAGGCCAATCACCCAGTGACACGTGTCACTGGGTGTCACTGGGTGTCATCCGTACTGGGTGTATGAGGCTTTTTCCTAATGAAATTGTTAGTTTAATTTAGTGCAATCAAAACAAAATTATGTCATGTTTTGATAGTATAATTGCTAAAAAAATATAAAGTCTCAATTATTTGTGTTAAATAATTAAAAAATATGAAAAACATAATAAATAATAATTGATAAAAGAATCATATAATCATTATGATCACAACATCACGTCACGTGGAATCATTTTTTATACAAACAACGCAATTAAATATATTAAAAGCAATCATCCTAGCACCAGAGACTAAGATCATACATATGCAAATTTTATGCGTAGATCTGCGAACAGGTTTTTTTAATAATTTTTTAATTAAAATATGATAAAAAAAAATTAATATATTTGAAATAACTTTTTAATTTTTTACAAAAAAATATGCAAAAAATAGAAAGAAAATAAAATCTTTAACTTTTTGATATAAATTGTTTATTTTTTAATTTTTGACTTTTTGACTAAAAAAAACACTTAACAAATGAGACATTAGTCATTTAAAGTAGACACACACACAACCAATTATTTAAGATAAAAAAAAAAAGAATATTTAGAATATTCGCATGAATGTAAATGCCGTTTCAAGTGAGATATTTTATATATTTTCTTTTGTTTAGTTTTGTATATCTAAAAGTTTTGTTTGATACCATCCAAAACCGGTGATTGGCCCGCTTTGCAGCTAGTTTTTGATAGCATTCCACAAGACGAGAGCCTACTCCAGAGGCGGCTCCATCCAGAATGTGAGCGTGTATGTGTGTGAGAGAGATCTACACAATACAAGGCATCCCGAGAAATTTACACAAGTCAAAAAATAGTCCCAAGCTACTTTTTAAAAAACATTTACTATTTGCAAGATGCACCTTAAATGGCCCAAACTATGTCATTATATACATGGCCCAGTTGGTATTGACAAAGCCACCTAGGTCAAGGCATCCAAAAAGATGATTGCACCAGCGCAGGTAGAAAAACTGTTCCAAGGAATTGATATGATATATAGGTCTCAACTGGGGAAAATCAAGAATAAAACTAAACAAATAAAAACAGAACAAGTAGCAAAGCAAACTTTGCTCAAAGAACTTCTAAGCAATCAACACCAATAATATCACACCAAAAAATACCAAAGCGTTTTGCAATATGTTGCAAAGATCACAAGTAATGCAGCAATAATTTTGTAGATACTGGGTTCTACTTCAACAAGCATTTTAGACAATAGTTCAAAATGACAAAACATGAGTTCACTATCCATGTCCAGACAAATCCAATCTAATGTAATTGATTGTAGTAGACACTGTTAACCCAACACAAGTAAATTATCTTGGAAAGTAAACATCCCCTTGTTCACAGCATCTGGAGTTAACAGATTCAACCACAATCAAATCTCACCTGTAAAAACACATTTGCAATCAGAAACTTGACACATTTGAGACTAACAAAGCACAACAATGGATGATAACACAAATTTGGGCACTAAGGAATAAAATGCCCAAGAGGGAGGAATAGAAATATGCTGCAAAACAACAGAACCTGGATACACTCTTGCTCCTGCTCCTGCTCCGGCTAGGACTGTTCTTTTCCGGGCTTTTACTCTTGCGTTTAGGGCGCTGAAAAAATTGAAATTCAAAATAAAAAGCAATACAAAACACGCATTGGCAGGCAAATACAAATCCATTTTGCAACTGTAAATTGTCTATTTAATATTTACCCATGGAAGGGAGCACAAGTAAAACTCTATTTAAAATATTCAATCTTATTGATGAGACAATTGAAGGTTCAACCCAATTCAACTGCCCCAAAACTTCATGCTCATAGCCAAGAATGGGGGCAGTCACCAGAATCAGTTTGCCAGCAATCCATTCCATATTTCAGAATATTGCATAAAACAATGTGAGATTTCACTTACAGATGGTACAGGAGATCTGGATCTTGATGGAGATCTAGGACTCAGCTTTTTCGGGCTTTTACTCTTGTGTTTCAGGCGCTGAAGAAAATGAAATTCAAAATAAAAGGCCATAACAAAGCAGAAAATGGCAGGCTTGTATAAATCAATTTTGAAGCTGAAAGTAGCTAATTTAGTATCTACCAATGGAAGAAAATATGCTTAATAGGAACACCTCTGAAGCATGGGTACTTCGACAAACATGTCGTATAGTACTATCGGATACTTACCAACGTATGGTACTTCTACATAAGTACCAAATACACAAAATACGTATCCAAATTTTTTCTTCTTAATTTTTGGCGTACCTAATATATACCCAAACTGTACCGTATATCAATCGAAACAATATTTTCTTTTACTACAGAAATAAAATTGCTTTCACTAGACTTCTTTTTATTTTTATTTTTAGTTTTATGGTTAGCATGATTTTAAAATTAAGCTATGATTTGTAAGTTATTTAATATAATGACTTTTAATTTTGGTTTATACCTTTACTTTTGGCATTAAATATTAATTGTAAGTCAGATCTTAACAAATTAAACTATTTAATCAATTTTTGCATTACTCCAAATTAAAAATAAATATTTTTTTACAAAAGTACATTGTCATATACCCGTACCCTTTTTTTTTTTTTTTGAGATTTTACCGTATTGATGTACCTGTATTGAATTAGTACCCGTATCGCTGTACCTGTATTGAATCAGTACCCATATCCGTACATGTACCCATATCCGTACATGTACCCGTACCCGTACCCATGCTTCATAGAGGAACACCCTACTGAAGATATTCAATCTTATTGAAGAGGCAATTGAGGGATCAACCCAATTCTAACTGCCCAAAAATTTCATGATGGATGCCATGACCAGTATCAGTTTGCCAGCAGTCCATTACAGATTTCAAAATATTACATAGAACAATGTGAGATTCACTTACAGATGGTACAGGAGATCTGGATCTTGAAGGAGATCTAGAACTCTGCTTTTTTGGACTTCTACTCTTGCGTTTCTGGCGCTGGAAAAAAATAAATTTGAAATAAAATGCAATTCAAAGCACACAATGTCAATCAATGTTGAAACTGAAAATAGTCTATTTAGTATTTACCCATCAAAGGACAGGAGCTCAACAAGAAAACCTTATTTAAGATATACAATCTTATCGCTGAGACAATTGAGGGTTCAACACCCAATTCAACTGCCCCAAAACTTCATGTTCATGGACAAAAATGGGGGCAGTCACCAGAAACAGTTTGCCAGCAATCCATTTTAGATATAAAAATATTGCATAAAACAATCTGAGATTGCACTTACAGATGGTACGGGAGATTTGGATCTTGATGGAGATCTGCAAAAGTTCCACAAATAACCCATTTTAATATCCACAAGTTCCTTTTAACAACTGTGATCCAAGAGCCTTGATGCCTCTTCCACGTCATAGTTACCACAATCAAAATGCATAAAAAAGAAACTGTCCACAAAAATTTAGCACCCAAAAGAGAAATGTAAAGACCAACATACATCCCAATAAATATAAGCCCTAATAAAGTTACAATGCAAACCTTAATGAAATCAATGCAATGGTTGTTTAAGAAACCAGTAAACAGGATGCCCAAATGACCAACAAAGAATCCAGATACCGAGCCCTATTAGCTTGGCTATGTCGAAAAAGCAATGCAGTAAAATTGTTTCTACCGCAGACTGATGGTGGTTCCCAAATTCCATTAGCACTTGGCCCACAGTCCAGCTTTACCATCGCAATCCATGATCTTCTTTGTTCCCAATCTAGCACCGATGGACATTTGCGATGCTTAATGTATTAGAACAGACAAACCACGAAGGTTTCTAAAGCTGCCCATCTAGAAAACACCATACCTCCACAACCAAAAGAGTTGCAGGCATTTGAACCATATACCACCAAGATCCTAACATGCAATCCCCAGATCGCTGCATATATCCCTATCTAAAAAAACAAACAAGATAATTTCATATATATGAAAGGAAAAATGGAATTGATGATAGTTTGACAATGGCATGTTTTCTGAATACCACGTCTGCTAAAAAACCATGAAATGAAGCAAAGATGGCAAAAAAAGACAAAACAAGCAAGGTAAGGTATTATCATTTCCAGTTTGAAATTTGCTGAAACCAATGTGTTGTAAAGTGCGAGGGTGCAACTTGCCACTTCCCCATTTAATTGAACCCAGAACAACTCATTTAGCTGAAGCAAAAAGTATGCATGCAGAATTACAGATCCATCCATTCTTCTTTGTTAAGTACGCAGATTTCTCAACTCATGACACCACAAAATATTTATAGAAAATATGTAGCCATGATAAGAAAATAATTTAAAAAATCAAGATGAGAGGTGAGACAGTAGCTGGTTAGTTAAAAATACCACCATAATTTCAAAAAATGCACAATAACCTAACCAGAAAATATGATAGATATATGTGACATTTTGGTACAATCCACATAAATTTATCAGAATGAAAACCTATTTGAAGAAATGGCAACATTGATATGAAAAGTCACTAACCAAAGCCACTGCTTTAAAATATGATCCAGGGCATGCAAAAATTAACACCAACTTCAAGAAGATTAAATACAAGCAATTTAGTTTAAAGATCGAATCCAGTTCAAGCAAAAAAGATGGATGCACAAAATAATTTAAGTACGCTGCAAACCAAAAAGCAAGTACAAGGTAAAGGTAGATAAAGACCCTCCCACCATTCCTATACTTCTCAGAGTGTATATAACACACATGGTGGGGAAGTGTCTGACAGGACACACAACTCATCAGGTTATAAATAAACTCATCTTAAGTTTTTCTACAAAATAATACAACGAAAATATTTATAGAACAGTGTTTCCAGTGGATCCAGTGATATAACAACATGATACTGCAATGACACAAATACATGTTGTTGAATGTATTAAACAGAACACACAGATGATTGCAATTGCAATTTACGCTTGTTTTGGCAATGGCTTTTAAGCCGGCTTAAAAGTTGTTGTCATCAAGGACAAGGACCAGGACCAGAAACATACTTTTCCCGTAGTAGTTAGTTTAGCATCACGATGTTTACATGCTTGTCGAACACACCAAACAATGTCAAATGGACTACCTTAAAATATTTTACACGCGACATATGGCCACACTCTAGTAGACAATTCACACCACAAGTAAAATTGTTCCATAGCATTTGCACAGGAATTTCACATTACCAATTGGATCATTTACTATTTCAACATGCATAATTCATCCTATTGTTCTCAGTATTGGCTCCTTGTTTCCTTCCCCTCCTTATCTTTCCACCAATTTAAAAATCGATAACTTCACACGGTGCACCAACCTTCAGACACTATGCAAAACAAAATGAGATGCACGCATTTACAGAAGACAAGAAAGGACAAAATGAACATGACTAGGATAGCAGATGACAATAGTTTACTAGTAAGCATCCTAGCAAAGGAACATGAAACCTTAGATTAATAATAAAGACCTCTGTGAGCAAACCAAAACTATAACATTAAAAGGTATACCTTGACTGAGAGCGTGGCTTTGAACCAGAACGCGAACGAGAAGAAGCAGATCTTGAACGAGATCCAGCAGGTGAGCGACGTGAAGATTTGGGTTTCGGAGACTTGCTGAACGAAAATTCCACAAAATTAGAAATCAAGAACACCACAGTACACAACAAAATAAATAATTCACAATGTCATGATCCAACCTCCTGCTCCTGCTTGGACTCAAACTCCGACTGCGACTGTAACTCCTGCCTCTCGAATATGAACGACTACGACTCCGGCTCCGGCTCCGGCTTGATTTATATTCTCTTACCTATAAATAATGAAATCCAGACAGAGTATATGTATGTGAATAACAATGTAACATTCTACATATTGGCATTAAAATATCAAAATAAAAGTTAAAATCATACACGAACTATTGCTCGAGTAAAAGCGTTCCGAAACTCAGAGTCATCGAGTTTCCTAATCTGCAGACATGAAAACAAAATCTGCTTAGACATATCAAGCAAATGATTGGTGTTTTAAATAATTGTTAACCCAAAAAATTTGTCAGTAAGCCACTAAGTTCAAAACATAATCAACAAACAAATGAAAAGTTACTGCATATTTCATGTGTAATCTACAATTCCCGTTGTGCCTGCAAGACAACCATAATACAAATGATAAGACTCTATTCACAAAGATAAAAGATGACAAATAGCCAACTCTCAAATTTTTTTGAGTCTCAAATGCCAGAGTCTGCAGAACAAAATTGTCAGAGTAACACAAAAACCCAGTGATTCAGACAGTTAGTTAGAAGTCCAAAGCGCAACTCATAAGATGGACTGTTGTACATAGAATCAATCAGCCAAACTTATGTGTAGCTTTTGCATATTAGTGGAAGAAATGGAATACCAGAATAACAAAATAATGGGTAAATTACACTAAACTCCCCGGAGGTTTGGTAAAAATACAACTAGCCCTACAGTTACAACATAATTATACCATGCTCCCTTGAAGTTTAAATTAGTATAACACTTGAAATGAAACCAATAGTGGCCCAGCAGTCAACCAAATGAAAAAAAGATGGTAATCTTTTTTTCAACACTGAAATACCTATTTTTCCCTAGATTAAAATATGTCGAACTTTATTCTTACATTGAAACCCTTGACGTGAAGAATGACAAGACAAAGAAAACCCTCCTGCAAGGGTATTATGGAAGCCATGGTCTCTTGCCTTCCTCTTATCCCCTATCACCACTATCTCTATGTACACATAGAGAGCGAGGGGAGTGAGCAAATACAAAACCCTTCCAACACATCACCAACTACCACCACCATGCCCAATCAAACACACCAACCACTCCAATTAGCCATCTCATAGCCTCACTTAGCACCATTGCCTCAATCAGCCACCTACTTCAAATAAATTATTTTTACAAAGCAAGACTACTATAAATTTTCATCCAATAAATACTCCAACAAGTGAATCACACAAGACTCAAGGTTAACCAACAAAATCCAAATGAATTATTCTTACAAAATAATCACTACGCCAAATATAATTTTTTATCCAACAAAGACTCCAACAGGTGAATATCATTGCTCAAACACAAGACCTCTTACTAACATATGAATAAACAAATAATTCTATAATTAAATTTTCTCATCATACCACTTGCATCACGAAAAACTTGGGAGAAACAGACATCCCCTGCTCGACGCATGTGATCCTTCAAGACAATGCATGATATCAAAATTCATTAAACAACACAACTAGACTTTGAAAAATGGCAATGAAAGAATGTGTGATTTTGTGTATATATGCACATATAAGACCATTCTTAAAAAAGCTCCTGCTCACCTTAAGATCTTGCCATGAAGCAGAGCTAGGCAATCCAGTGACTAACACTGGATAATAAAGATAAATGTGAATCAATTTGACGGTAGATAAAAAGAATCAAAAAAATCAATTTGCTGATCAATCAAATGAAACCAAATAAAATCACACAACATGCATATTAAAAAGGAAATACACACCACGATAATCAGAGTGCCTGGACACTCCTCCCCCGCGGCCACCACCACCACGTCCACCGCGACCACTGCTATAACTACTATACCGATCTGTTGATGATGGATGTCCACGCCCGCCATGTGCAAGTTCCACCTTTATAAACATCAAGAGAATACATCTCTTAATTACTAACAAGTAAATGTTTGCTACATAAAAAATGCATCATATGTGTGACTAACCCGCAGCCGGTGACCATCAAAATCATAGCCATCACGACCACGAATAGCATCTTCCGCATCACGAGCCTCTTCAAACTGTAAGCAAAAATTTGTCAATACATCACGTATATTATAACAAATAGAGTGCACTCAAAGCAGCTTCAAAATCACCTCAACAAATGCATAACCAGGAGGTCTTGGGGGATTTTCAAATCAATATGAGCTATTGGTCCATACTGCAACATGAAAACCAGTTAAACACACGACATCGACAATTTACATTAAGGAAATATTTAAAATTAAACTAACTCATTTAGCACCCTTATAAGTCAATTTTATATTTAAATTAACTCATAAAAGTACCATTACCGAAACAATTTGAGATAATAAATTTGATTAGCATGAAATAATATTGCATTTATATAATGTGGTTATTGATTCATTGTCATTTTAAATAATAAAGAAAAATTAATACTTTGTAAAACAAATCTTCCACTTCCCGCTCGCGAATGTCACCAGGAAGATTGCCAACATAAAGTGTTCGACTTGAGCGACTCATGTTCCTGAAACCCAATCTCAAAAACGACGAAAGTCAGAACGAAATCAAAACACACCCGAATTACAAAAAAAAAAAAACCAAATAGAGAACAGAAAACTGGTGACATCTAATTAACAAAAGCAACGGTAATACAGACTGATTTCAAAAAAAATAAATCTTGAAATATAAAAGCCCTAATCTAGAAACAGCTATCACGGTTGTCGAAAGATTAGCATAAAAGACAGAATAAAAAAAAAAACACACACAATGACAAGCGCGAAAACAACAAACATTGATCAGATCTACATGGATTTTAGGGTTTGGACAGTGAGAGATGAGACGTTACCTCTGAGAGATTTGAGATCGCGAAAGAGCAGAGAGACGGAAATTTTCTGAAGATTAGGGTTTGGAGAGATGGAGTTGCAAATATAGTACGGTGATGATTGTGTGTGGTGTTTCGTATGCTTATTTCGTAGTACGTTCTTTATTGAGTGACGATCTAGTGGTTAACATCGCATCTTGATCTAAATCTCCGTTGGTCTACGTAGGAGCGTCGGTCACATCGTTAAAGGGTCTAAAATCCACCGTCCATTCCACCCGACCTGACTAGCCTAGTTTGTGGTATAAAATTAGTTGGGTCTAGGTCAATGTGCAAGGCCCATGACCTCTGGCCCATTACATTATTTAAGGTTTCAAATATATACTTTTAATTATTTTAGTTAGCTATTTGATTTTTTTATTATTTTATTCTGATTAAAAAAAAAGTTATATTTGAGAAATTAGTTAATTTTTTTTAGTTAATTTGACGGTTGTGAGAAAAAAAAAAGTGAAATAATTATCAATTGGATGTTACATTTTATCTTATTAACTATTTTAACCTATTTTATCTTTTTAATAGATTATTTTAACCTCACCCTCTTAAAAATGTATTTAATGCTAGTACTATTGAGGGGCAATTTGGGAAGAAGCTAAAAAAGTTAGTTTTTTTTTTTTGGTTTTTTAGCCTTTTTAATACAAAAAAAAGTCAAAAAAAACATACAAAAAAAAAAAATCAACTTTTTACTAACTTTCCAAAACACCACTGAATAATATGTTATTTCAATTTTGTATTTAAATTTTAATTTCAAATGTATTTAACTATCAAATTAATTATTTATATTTTAAAATAGTGAAGTATTATTCTAATTGTTTAAACATATTATTTAATTTACTATGTTATTATTATTGTTTTAATTTTAATTTTTTTTTCACATCTAAAGGAAAGCCAAGTGGTGAATAAATCATTTTCAAATAAAGTTTAGATTTTTTGAATAATGATCTTGACACGAGATTGTTGTAATTATTGACCTATAACTTGGTATGAAACTTTTTTGAGTAAACAAATTTATTTTTGTTTATAGATAAGATTTGTTTTTTAAAGTATTGACTTAATGTTCTTGAGGAGGAAAAACGAATTTGAAGGGCTATATCTTGATTAATAAGTACAGTAAAACTTCCTTCATTTGTGACGGCAAAAGGAATTATCATGGTGAGGAAAGGTGTTCCTAGAATAATTAATTAGGACATATGTATAATGAATGTGGCATTTTTTTTTATTTTTTTATCAACGCGATAAAATAAAAATATTATCAAAATTGATATAATTTGTTTTTATAAACGGTAACTCTTTCACGTAAATCTAACTTTTAACTGTGAGTCTCTAAATTAATATGAATTTCATGAATCTTTCAAATTATTTTAAGTTTAGATTTGCATTTGAGATAAGGTTATCGGAATAAGTAACTTTATAGCTGTGACGCCCTAAATTTTTGAAACATCAAGGGAAATTAAATAGACAAAATTACTTAATAAATCAAAAATTTGACATCTTAATTGGACATTCCAACTCTCGTACATAACCAAAGGTTCAATCAATAATAAATAAAAACTTAAAATTATCCAAATACAACATTAAATGAAATTATAAAGTCCTTAATAGCTATTATATAAAGTAATAAAATTTATTCGACTCTAATCAGGGTTTTAAGTTAGCCAAGGCTTTACGTTAGTGTCAACTCCATTTCAGCCTCAATTATTTCCTCGCCAAAACCTGGTATAAAACGTCAGGGCAACAAAAAAAATATGCCATGAGTTTTGCAACACAACAAGAAAACATAACCAACCTGCCATTCTTTTTAAGAGAAAAATAATGAGATTATAAACATAAGATAACAATATAATTGTAAACATAAATTACAACTATTAAAAAAAATTTCAATAATTCTAATAAATTATACAACACTCGAAATCTCACAAAAAAAATTAACTTACCAACCACTAAGCATGGCAACAGTTAATTTGAAACCCTCCATTGGTCAAATATTCAAGTGTTACCAACCGTAACTACCAGGGATGCCCACGTCCGGAGTTATATACCCAAGTAGTGGCATCCGTGGTCTGCCCCAAGGAAACGGTCTACCAGAGGTACGTAACTTCCCTGTGTGCCACCTGCACATCCACCCTTATTCCAAAACCGAATGCCAAAAAGGGTTCAAATAAGTCTTGTGCCATCTTAGGGTTTCGCAACAAAATTTACATGAGAATTCTCAAAACCAGGACACATCCTGAACAGCCGATATTAACCGTCAACCCTTAATTTTGTACACTTTTTAAAACCGAAACTCACCCTGAACAACTGGTATTAACCGTTAATTGTTAACTTTGTATATGCCGTTAATTATTTCAATTAGTTTTGATATTAATCACAAATAAATACAATTTTTAATTACAAAAAATGTTATACCAACTCATTAAAATTCCCAACATAATTACACATGTCACACAATAATAAATAATTATACAGAATTTAAATAAACAATTTATTTAAACCATGGTAAGAAATAATAATTTAGATAAAAATAAATAAACCATAATCACACACATGCATAGATTTTTAATTTACAATATTAAACTATCACAATATTAAATAAACCACAATACACCCATACATGGATTACTAATTTACGATATTTAACGAATTAGACCAACACAATAAAATTTTTTTTTATCCAAATAATTAATCGAAGTAATTATCTCAAACCTGCCCATAAATTTTCAGGATGTACCTTAGGTAATAAAAATTATAAATAAATTATTTATACAATTCTGAAATTCCTGAAAATATATAGAATATTCAATAAACATGTTTAGGTCATTTTAAAAAAAGAATTCCCTAAAAATAGGTTATAAATAATTCTGTAAAATTCCCAGAAATTTTATGACACAGATTTATTACATTTTCTTAAATTAATTCCATACTTAAATTCATAAATCAACTCCATAATCTAAAAATTTATTATGAAACTAGACTTCTCAAATTTCATATTTTAGTTATAAATTACCAGATTTGGCTTAATATAGAATTTTTACTAAATTTCTAAACATATAGTAAAATCTGTCTTACAGTTTCATATTTAATTAAAAATTTGTATAAATTCGTACAAAACTCAATAATTGTTTCAAAAATTCCTAGATGAACTAAATATCATTTCCAACAACTTTGTAGAAGAAGTCATCTTCAAATTTTGAGTATAAAATTGTCTAAAAATTCGTACAAATTTTCTAACAGATTTAAGGGCAAAATAAAATCTTCAATAATCTTTTTAATAGCATAAACTACATATGCAAGTCCAAATTCCACAATATTATCATGATTTTAAGACTACCAATATCTTCAAATATTTGATATACAAATCATAAATTTACATACAATTATAAATAAAATTCTATTTACAAGTTTAGTCATTTTATCATATAAATATAATTTGAAAATTTCAACATTTAAAAAAAAAAAGAGGGTTGAGAGGGTTTTGTTACTTAATAATAGGATGATGAAATGGTAGAAAATTTTAACTTCCTTAATCTCTCACTCTTCTTCTTCTCTTACTGCTTTGTTGCTTACAGAATTTTCTTTTTCCTCATTTCCTCACTGAATGCAAGCATGCATATATATATACACAATGCATTGCTGAGGCTCTCTCTCTCTCTCTCTCTCTCTCTCTCTCTCTCTCTCTCTCCCCCCTAGTCATTTTGTGGAATCTAATCGAATTTTGCAAGTCCAAGCCACATAATTAGGTCTCATCTCTTATATTGCATGCAAGCAAACAAGTGACAATGTTGCCACACAAAAAAAAATCTGCCAAAGTTTTTTTTTTTTTTTTTGTGTATATTTGTGTATTTGTGTGGATTTCTTAAAATTGATACACTAAGATTTTTAACTAAGGTATTTGGTAAGAATAATTATCATGTTGAATCCTTATTAAAATAATTTATAAATAACAAATATTGAACATCCACAAAATTATTATTCTTAATAATATCTTTGTTTGTGATTGAATTGGGTTAATTTAAAACTAACTTTTACACTAATATATATTTCAGATAAACTCTGGATAAGTTAATTAATTAACTTGTTATTATTATTATTATTTTAGAATAATTAAATGCGGGTTTTCACAATAGCAGTAAGTGAGAAAGGAAAAAAAATTACATTATAATTTTAAAAAATAATCAACTTGTTTGTTTTTGGTTTTCCATAAATATTTTATAGAAAATTATACTTTTTTATTTTTCGTATTTTTTTTTTGTTTTTACTTAATTTTTTTAATATTTTAAGTATTTTTTTAAAAAAAATTAGACATGCCTAACATAAATACACGTAAAAAGTATAATTTTTGTAGAAAAAAAACTTTTAAAAATTCACTAAATATCAAAAAATACAATATATATATGAGAATTCAATATTTTTTTGTATTTTTATATATTTATTAATTTTTTAAAAATATTTTTTCACAAAATTTTTTACTTTTTATATACATTTAAGTAAAGTGCATATAAAAAGGTAAAAAAAAATGCTTAAAATTTTAAAAATATTCACTAAAAACAAGAAAAATATGAAAAATAAAAAACTCAATTTTTAAAAAATTTAATTCAAAAAACTCAAACCAAACACACACAATAAGATTTGAGACATCACAATTTATTACTTACAAAACCTGTAGAATGAGGAGAAAAAATATACAAAATACAAAATAAGTTATTCTGTAATTCATCAAACATAATTGAAATAACATATAAAATTACTACATACACATATACATATATAAAATATATAAAATCCAAATCCAAGACATAAATATACAAAAAACCAAGATATATACATGCATATTTGTTTGGAGAGCATTTGAGGCTCTTCAATTATAGCCACAAAAAAAGTAGGATGGTAAAGTAACTGACATAGGTAGGCCCATAAAGGATAGGGCCCACCACTTAAGATCCAATCCATGATTCAAATACTAAAGCCCAACTTTCTTGGAACCCAATGTTATACTAAGAAAAAATGACATCTAAACACTTGTCAAGAGAAGAACCAGCCACATCAGCAGATAAAGATCCTGCAGAGTTATTGCACTACACATCAACCATTAATGAAGTTCCCTGCAGCATTTATTACAATAATCCTTCACGTCGGAACAGAATAGCTTCACCACAAACAAGGCAAGTTAGAACATAGACTTTCGGTCAACATGACAGCTCGGAGTGGACAAGGAAATGATGAACAAAAGATATAAGCAGGCTTCTAAGACAAAGAGAAGGTTAAGTTCTCTATCACCATTCTATCTTTACATTCAATCACTCTTACTTCTCTAACTTGCTCGTCGGAGGGTTCGCTAAGGGACTCCCAGTTCCCCGTTGAACTCTTGTGCAGGTTTCTCTGTGGACTCAACAATCGAACAATGGTTTGGAAAGCGTGGATCAACCTGACTCGTTTCATCTGGAGCTCGCAGTATCATCAGTTGGCACCGTTTGTGGGAATCTTTTTGCTCCGTGTGGCAACTGTGCTTATTGTCACCGGAGACCCATTCCCGATAATCCCTACTTGCCACCCACCAAGGTAAATGGTCACATCTAGATCCATGGCTTCTCAACACAACGTTGCCGACCCCCAGGTCGACCCTCCTAACCCAAACAACCCATCGCAGTATTTCACAGAACTCACCAACAGCATTAACCGCTTAGCCGAACAAACCAAGCCCTAATCAATGCTTTGCTTTAAAGAGACCTTCTCATGCCTCCTCCACCACCTCAAGATATCTCACCCAACCGAGAACGAGCCCCAAGCCATCCCATCCAACAATCCCACCCATCTAACTTGGAGGGCTTACGACCCCCTCCCCAAGATATGAACCCGCCACCTTGGGTCCCACATCCATCGGTCCAAGCACCTGCCCCCGAGGGAGAAGCTAGTAGTGTCCAGCCTCCATTGCATTCCAGTGGTGACAACGTTCCTCTTTGGGATGCAGAACTCCGAGCCATGAAACTCTAGCTTCAAGGAGTCGCGCAGAACATACAAAATAAACCCTCCACCACAACCAACTCACCATTCGTTGCCTTCGTTAGGGACAAATCCCTACCTCCTAAGTTCAAAATGCCCTCGATTGACTCTTTCAACGATACAACAGACCCAGTCGACCACTTGGAGACTTACAGGACCCTCATGGTCCTCCATGCATTCCCTGATGAGATCATGTGTCGGGTTTTCCCTGTAACACTTAAGGGGTCAGCCCGACTATGGTTTAGTCAGCTACCCGACTATGGTTTAGTCAGCTACCGACAGACTCTGTCTCTACTTTTCAACACCTAAGTGACTCCTTTCTCAGCCACTTCATTGGTGTCCAGCGCCAGTGGCGTCCGGCAACTCAACTCCTTAACATCCGTCAGACGGAGGGGGAGTCGCTGCGCAGCTTCGTTATCCGCTTCAACACCGAAGCCTTGCAGGTGGCAGAAAATGATGACAAGGTCATTCTCACAACTTTCATAGCCGGTCTGTGATCATCCGATTTCCTTTTCTCCCTCTCCAAAAACCCTTCAACCTCCATGACAACCCTCATCTCCAAAGCCCAAAAATACATGAACGCCGAAGATTCCCTAGCCGCCCGACAAGATTCCACAACCAAAAACCCGACTCCTAGAGAGAAAAAAAAGGACTCTAAAACCAGAACCACCCAGTACACACAGCAAACACCTCAGTATACTGATCGACCTGCTCGAGTCGACCGGTTGGCACCTATCCGACTGTCCAGCCGATTCGAACGGTACACTTCCCTCAATTCCCTCATGGAACAAGTCTTGAACCAGATTCAACGAGATTATCCCCTGAAATGGCCATAACCATCGCGGTCTCCTTTCAATCGGCGAGACCAGTCCAAATACTGCCGTTTCCATAAAGACCACGGACACAATATCGAGGAGTGTGTTAATCTTAAAGACTAGGTCAAGAGCTTGATACGCCAGGAGCGTCTCAGTCGGTTCACGGTGGCTCGCCCTCAGCAACGGCCAAGGACCGAACCTACCAGAAATAACCATCGACACATCCCTTATTGACAACCCGCACAACCTAACCAAGGCAATGATCGACCCCCACAACAACCCCGAGCACAAGGCAACCCTGCCCCCGGTTGGAGAGATTAGAGTTATTGCTGGCGGGCTGGCATGTGAAGGACCATCATGTTTGGCCCAACAAGCAGAACTCAGAAAAATCAGGCAGGGCACCGATAAACCCCAAGCAGTGGATGGAGCCCATCACCTTTTACAGAGGCCGATTGCACAAGCATTCGTTACCCCCATGACGACCCCCTCGTCATTTCTGCTCTCCTGTCCAATTACAAAGTCAAACGGGTGCTTGTCGACAACGGTAGTTCTTCAGACATCATTTTCCTAAACGCCTATCGCCAGCTCAAAGTCGGAGAAGAAAGTTTGTCACCCTATCACTGGGGATAGGGTGACCTTCATAGGCTCCATCGATCTCTCCACCACCATCGGAGAGTACCCACGGCAGACCATTAAGTTGCTCACTTTCCTCGTCGTCGACTGTCCCTCTGCTTATAACATCATCCTCGGCCGCACCGCTCTTAACGCTTTCCAAGCTGTCACATCCACGTACCATCTGGCGGTGAAATTTCGTACTGACCTTGGAGTCGGCACTGTGAGGGGAGAGCAGACTATGGCTAGAGAATGCTACATCGTTTCACTTAAAGAGGTCAAGCTGAAGGAGACTATGATCATCGAAGGACTCAACATCATAGACGAAAACGAGTTAGTCAGAGGGGAATCAGCGGAAGAACTTGTTGAAGTCCCCATCGACCCCACCGACCCCACCAACCTAACAAAAATAACCAAGATCAGTTGCCAACCACCCCCCCAAGCCAAGGCCGACCTAACAACCCTCCTGACCGAGCACAATGATGTGTTTGCCTGGACCCATTCCGACATGCCGGGTATCGATCCCTTCTTCATCATTCATTGTCTCAGCATCGAGCCCCATTTCCGACCCTTTCACCAGAAGCAGCGCATCTTTCACCCGGAACACAACGCTCTTATTGCCTTTGAGGTAGATGAACTACTGAAGGCATGGTTTGTCAAAAACGTGGATTATCCCAGATGGCTGTCAAATGTGGTCTTGGTTCGTAAAAACAACGATAAATGATGACTCTGTGTCGACTACTCTGACCTCAATCGAGCTTACCCCAAAGATAGTTATCCCCTTCCTTGCATAGATCTACTTGTCGACGCCACGGTCGGACACGAAATGCTCAGTTTCATGGACGTCTTCTCTAACTACAATCAAATTCTAATGCACCCGTCTGACTAGGAACACACCTCTTTCATCACTGACCGGGGAACCTACCACTATCGTGTCATGCCATTTGGGTTAAAAAATGTCGGAGCAACTTACCAACGGTTAGTCAATGCCGTTTTTCATCACCAGATAGGTCGGAACATGGAAGTGTACGTCAATGACATGTTTGTCAAGAGCAAACTCTCCTCTGATCATTTGGCAGACTTGCAGGAGACCTTCGACATCCTATGTAAATATCAAATGAAGCTGAATCCGGAGAAATGCGCCTTCGGCGTCGGATCTGGGAAATTCTTGGGTTTCATGGTCAGTCAGCGAGGTATCGAGGCCAACCCTGAAAAGATCAAGGCCCTGATAAAAATGCAGTCACCTAGAACGGTTAAAAAGGTTCAAAGGCTTACTGGCAAAGTCGCCGCCCTCAACCGTTTTATATCCCGTGCAATAGACAAGTGCCTCCCCTTTTTTAAAGTCCTTTGGCAGTATTTTGAGTGGACGACCGAATTCGAAGAAACCTTTCAACATTTGAAGCGATGCATGGCCAACCCCCTCACTCTCTCAGGCGCTCACGGGTGAGCCCCTTTTTCTCTACTTAGCCGTATTGAACACCGCAGTTAGTGCAGCCCTCATCAGGAAGGACAGCTTAGTCCAGCGTCTGGTTTATTACATTAGCCGGGCTCTTAGGGGAGCAGAACAGAACTACCCATTGCTGGAAAAAATGGCCCTGGCCTTGGTCATAGCCTCAAGACGACTCTGACCTTACTTCCAAGCCCACTCCATAGTGGTCCTCGCTGACCAACCTTTGAAGAAGATAATGCAATAACCAGAGTTGTCCGGCAAACTTATGCAATGGTCTGTCGAGCTTAGCCAATTTGAAATCTCCTACCGACCTCGAACAGCGATCAAAGGACAGGCTGTCGTCGATTTTATCTTGGAATTCACCAATCCCACTCCAACCACAGCCCCCCCGCCCAAGCAATTCAACACTGAGGCAAAAAATCCCCACTCTTGGACCCTCAATGTAGATGGGTCATCCCGCAAAGAAGACAGTGAGGCTGGTCTCATCCTCACCGCCCCGAGGGTGGTTATTTCAAGTGTGCTCTCCGTTTCTTGTTCGATGCAAGCAATAATGAGACCGAATATGAGGCCTTGCTAGCAGGTTTTCGCCTAGCCAGAGACATTGGTGTAAGCCATATCCAGGTGTTGAGTGACTTTCAACTGATCGTCGGATAAATTACAGGGGAATTCGACGCAAAAGAAGACACAATGCGAGCTTACAAGGATATTGCACTCCCCCTTGTTCGCCTTTTCAACACTTTCCACATCAAACACATCCCTTGGTCAGAAAACTCCAAGGCAGATGAAATGGCTTAATTAGCTTTGGCCGACCAGTCAGACCTCAGCCGTGGCATCCGCTTTGAATACCTGGCCCACCCGGTTATTTCGCCAAACCAGCAAGAGGTCCACTTCCTCCAAAATGAACCTATCCCATGGGTGACGGACATCCTTCTGTTTTTGACAAGTGGGGAGTTACCAGACGACAAGCAACATGCCACCAAAGTCAAGGCCCAATTGTCTAATTACATCCTCATCAGCGGCCTCATGTACAAACGTAGATTTTCACGACCATACCTCAGATGTCTCAATTCTGCTCAAGTGACCTATGTGATGAGGGAAGTCCACGAGGGTGTATGTAGTAATCATTCGGGTGCCAGGTCACTAGCCTATAAAATCCTTCGCATCGGTTACTTCTGGCCTACTCTCAACTAAGATGCCACTGAATTCGTGCTTAAATGTGATAAATGCCAACGCTTTGCCAACATCCCCCATGCTTCTCCTACAGAACTGATCACACTTTGCAGTCCTTACCCATTCGCCAAATGGGGGATCGACTTAGTTGGCCCATTGCCCACCGATAGGGGCCAAACCAAGTTTGCTAGCGTCGCCATTGATTACTTCATTAAATGGGTGGAAGCGGAACCCCTCGCCACAATCACTGAACGGAACACAACCAGATTCATCTGGCAGTCGATCGTATGCCGATTTGGAATCCCTCAAGCCATCGTCTCAGACAACGGCAAGCAATTCGACAATGCGAAGTTCAGGAAATTCTGTGTAGAGCTTCACATTCAGCCATGTTTCTCTTCCCGAAGTCATCCCCAAGCCAATGGGCAAGTTGCAGTTACCAACTGCTCTCTTTTGAAGATCATCAAATCTAAGTTGGAAACCGCTAAGGGACTCTGGGCTAAGGAATTACCAAACGTACTTTGGGCCTACCGCACTACCGCTCGAACCCCCACTAGGGAGACCCCCTTTCGCTTAACATATGATGCTGAGGCGGTCATCCCAGTGGAAATCGGCCTGCCAACCCCGAGGGTTTTGCACCCGAATCTAGAACTAACCGAAGAATTGCGTCAGGCTGACTTAGACCTGATTGAAGAGCTCTGAGAAACCACTGCTATCAGACGGACCTCATATTTACAGAAAATGAGAACACACTACAACCGTAAAGTCCGACAGAGGGAGTTCGCAGTTGGGGACCTAGTTTTACATGAAGCAACTCTTGCCACCAAAAATCCTGCCGAGGGCAAGCTGGCAGCCAAGTGGGAAGGACCTTACGTTGTTAAGGCCAGACCTCACCTGGGCACTTACCGACTCCAGGATATGGATGGTCGAGACCTGCCCCACCCGTGGAACGCCGAGCACTTGAAGCGTTATTTCCAGTAAAGTACCATGTCCTATTTTTGTATTGATCAATTGTTGTATGTTCTTTTTGACAATCTACACACTTGGTTGCTTTTGTCCTTTTCATACATGGTGTAAATTTGTGATCAATAGGCTACGCCTTAAATGACAATGATTTTATATCTCCGTTATCTGCGTTGTGTTTCAATAATGACTTGTTAGACTGAGTTAGTTAAAGCCTCAGCCAGATTAAGCACGAAGAGCTCAGCCAAACTGAGTTAGTTAAGCCTCAGCCAGACTGAGCACGAAGAGCTCAGCCAGACTGAGTTAGTTAAGCCTCAACCAGACTGAGTACTAAGAGCTCAGCCAAACTGAGTTAGTTAAAGCCTCAGCCAGATTGAGTTAGTTAAAGCCTCAACCAGACCGAGCACGAAGAGTTCAGCCAGACTGAGTTAATTAAGCCTCAGCTAGACTGAGCACGAAGAGCTCAGCTAGACTGAGTTAATTAAGCCTCAGCCATACTGAGCACGAGAAGCTTAGCCAGACTGAGTTAGTTAAAGCCTTAGCCAGACCGAGCACGAAGAGCTCAGCCAGACTGAGCTAATTAAGCCTCAACCAGACTGAGCACGAAGAGCTTACCCAGACTGAGCTAGTTAAAGCCTCAGCCAGACTGAGCACGAAGAGCTCAGCCAGACTAAGTTAATTAAAGTTTCAGTCAGATTGAGCACGAAGAGCTCAGCCAGACTGAGTCAATTAAAGCTTTAACATGGTAGAGCCTTCCCAATCTTAGTCAGAACTCGAATGAAAAATTCGACTGGTCCATTTTCGTAGTTTAATGTCACAGCGTGGTTGCCATATTTAGTTAAAATCCAGGTCCATACTACAACATTTTTAAACATTTTTTACATTTTTGATTTTACATTTTGAATTTAGTTTAAATCCAGGTCCATAATCGTCCAAGCCAATTTTTCATTTTTAACATTTTTAACATTTTCATGTATGCCCATTTTTAACATTTTTTGCATCATGGTTTTCTCACAAGATAGGCTGGCTGCCAATTTCTAAACTTTTTACATCACAATCTACTAGCATGCTTCACAATTCACGCACAAGTCTTACTTTCACACCCATTTTTCATTGAATTCGGCTCAGCCATTCCCATTCTTCCAAATTTACAACTCAAAAGAAATAAGGACAACAATAATACAAAGGAAAACTCGTTATTTTATTTACACACTTACGGTTACATACAATTTGCTGCAGAAATTACACATAACAAAAAAACAACAAACACAAAACAAAACAACAAAAGTCAAATTTTTACACTCAGTTGCACACTTCATTCCTCCTTACTAGAGGCAAGGTCCTCCTCTTTAATACCTTTGTCCAGGGGGGGTCTGGGTGACGTCGTCTTCATCTACCTTCACCAAGCTGAAATCCACGTTTGGGAACAACTCCTGCGCCTTATGCTTGAAGGTCATCCAACCGCTGTCCCAGAACTCGCTCATTTCATGCTTGTAGAAGTCAGGTCGCTGAAAGCTCTGGATAACTTCCTCTTCGCTTCTACCTCCAGTGGCCGCCCTCGACGGCCTAGCCCCTTCGCTCCCCTCCTTAGCCAGACTGCTGGCAATAGCAGCATCTATGGCTATCTGGAAGTCGGCAGACCCCTTGAATTGCTCTACGGCCGCCGTGCACAGGTCGGGGTACGCCGCCCTCTCAGAAGCCAATTTCGCCCTGTCTTCTGCCAGAGCCTTCTCCAATGCCACAATCCTACTATCGGCCTCTTCTTTGTCCTTCACCGCCTGATCCCGCAGATCTTCGTTATTGGTCATGGCCTCCTCCCACCTCTCGTTGGTGGTGGTGCAAGCTTGCTGGACTTCCTCTAGTTTCCTCTTCTCCCCTGCCAACTCGAACTCAAGTGATATCGCTTTGTGGCTCTCCGCTTCCAACTCCGACTTGGTTACAAGGAGCTCAGCATTAGCTCGGTCCGCTGAGTAGCTCTGCACTAGTGCTAACACCTCTATGTTCTTTGCCCTCTGTGTATACTCCAACCTCTTGGCTCACGCACTCCTAGTGGCCTTCCTCCACCCCGTTGTCTCCACCCTTAAGTTTTGGAGCTGCGATTTTGCCCCTTTCAATTGGACCCTTAGCGGCTCTACTTCTACCCTAGCGCGCTCTGCCTTATTCATCAAGGCAATCGCCAGGGTCGCTGCCTCCATTTGGGCTGAGCAAAACCCTCTCAGGAGATCGGCCTTTGTCAAACGCGCCATCGAGCGCACCGTCGCATCCTCCACTACTCCAACAAGGCGATCGACTGCGACCCTGGCCTCATCTCCTTACCCTGAACAACCTGCCAGCGCACGCGCGTGGTACAAGGCGGTCGCCAGCGCAGCACTCGTCGCTGGCTTGCTGATCCCCGTCTTCCCCTCACTGGGACATAAGGTTACTTCTAGTGCAGGTGCCCCCATCGGCACCATAGGGGCACTTAGGCCCAGGTCTTCTTTAGCCACTTGGGCGATCTCTTTATTTGCGCCCTCATTCATATTCCCCTCCTCAACCTTCTCCTTTTCTAGAGCCTCCTCTCCTTCAACTTCTTCCCGACGGGGGCGTCCTTACTCCCCTCAACTACCGCTCTTTTTTTCTTCGTTTTATTCAGTACTGTGTCCACCTCTCGTTTGCCCCTCTCCTTCAGCGAGTCCACAGGTGGTGGTAGCGGGACAAAGTCAGTCAGGTTTTTGTCCCCCAACGGCTTGGAGCGCGGTCGGACCCGCTCCCTCATTACTAGTTTTGGGGCCGGCCCCAGCTTTGCCTCTTTATATTTGTCCGCCTTGGCGAATACTTTCATTTCTTCCGCCTCTTCCGCCTCCTCTGCCTTCCTCCGCGCCTCTAGTTCCTCCCTCGCTGGACTGCCTCCCCCGGCTGCAGTCCCAATCTTAAGGCAAATAGGGTTGAAGAAAGGATCAGCTCATCCCACTTCACCCCCTTCTCTTCCCTCCACTCTTTCATCTTCGTCACCTTGTCTTTGGCCTCCACACCTAACTTTGGCTCCACTGATTTTGTGGGGACTTTCCATGTTGTGCAAACTCCTGCCCCACCGTTCGCTGACACGTAGAACCATCTCGACCTTTACCCCTTCACCGAAGATGGCAGGCCCACCACTAGACCTCGGCCTGCCACTGTCTGCAAAGTCACCCACGTCTCCTGCTGACCAGAGGCCTTGTAGTAGGAGAAGAACTCCTCCACCGTCATGGCCGCCCCTCCGGTTGCCTGCGCTCAGGCACTCGCACAGGCCATTAATATCTTTCAAGCATTCGACATCAACTGCCCTGGCGCCACTTCTAACCTGTTAAGCACGTCCACCACAATTTGGGAGAGTGATAGCCTCAGACCCCCCCGCAGAGCCTCTTCATATAGGCTGAATTCTCTCACCCGTACATCTGACGCCCTCTTCTTCGATGTGGGCAGCCTTAACTCTATTTCTTCAGGAATTTGGTACTTTCTCCGTACCTCCTTCAACTCCCCCGCTGTAAATGTAGATCTATCTGCCTTCGTGTGCCAGTGATCCGGCTCTACGTGGCTAATCGGCCTAGCGACTGCGATCATCGTAGTCGGACGAGCCTGCGCCCCTTGTGCAGCTCCCCTTTCCTCCCTCCGCTCCGCCCAATATTGTTCTGCCAACTTTACTGCGTTGTCTTCCCTCAAAGAGTCTATTCTCATGGTTGGCACTTCATCTTAAGCCATTCCTTCTATGTGTCTGCGTATAGCTTCGGACGCTGGCACAAGGAATTTCACAAAGTGTCGTAGAGGCGTATCATACGAAACAAATGAGTTCATTTCTGGGACGTGTTGATTTTTAGCGATAAAGTAGGTAAAGCGAATAACTCCAAATGCCCACGGCTTGCCTATATTCCAAGGGTCAAGATTCAATTTCGCCAGTTTGAAAATTTCGAAAATTCCCACCCCTACCTTTTCACTAGCCTATATTAGCCTATCCTTTCATTTCCTGCCAACGCACCACCTCCCTTATTACGGGATTGTGCCACGTGTATGACCACGATCCACTCCCACTTCCCCTTCCCCTTCCCCTTCCCCTTCCCCGTTTATTCCACTTCACATCGTCACGTGCCACATTGCGCCTCGAGCCCGCGCGCCGCCGTTCCCACTCGGTCACACTTTGCGGTCAGCCCTCCTCGTGGTCGCCCCTTCCCACTCGGTCACCCTTCGTGGTCGGCCTCCCTTGCGGTTGGCCTTCTCACTCGGTTTCCCCTTACGGTTGGCCTTCCTCCCAACCGGTCTTCTCCCACTCGAACCCCCAGTTTTCTTCCTTATTCCCTTCGTTGGACTAAAACTGCATTTGGGAATGGGGGACTACTGACATAAGTAGGCCCATAAAGGATAGGGCCCACCACTTAAGGCCCAATCCATGATTCAAATACTAAAGCCCAACTTTCCTAGAACCCAATGTCATACTAAGAACCAATGACATCTAAACACTTGTCAAGAGAAGAACCAACTACATCAGCAGACAAAGATCCTGCAGAGTTATTGCACCACAAATCAATCATTAATGAAGTTCCCTGCAGCATTTATTACGATAATCCCTTCACGTTGGAACAGAACAGCCTCACCACGAACAAGGCAAGCTAGAACATAGACTTTCGGCGAACATGACAGCTCGGAGTAGATAAGGAAATGATGAACAAAAGATATAAGCAGGCTTCTAAGACAAAGAGAAGGTTAAGTTCTCTATCACCATTCTATCTCTACATTCCATTACTCTCACTTCTCTAACTTGCTCGTCGGAGGGTTCGCTGAGGGACTCCCCGTTTCCAATTGAACTCCTGTGTAGGTTTCTCTGTGGACTTAACAATCGAACAACGGTTTGGGAAGCGTGGATCAACCCGACCCATTCCATCTGGAGCTCGCATTATCATCAATAACTAACCCAATAGCCAGCCCATTAGAGCTCCAAATTAGAGTTACTTTGGCTAAAATGCCTAACAAGTTTTTTTTAACTATCCCCTTAGAGCAACTCTAACCACACTTTTACTTTTCACTAGCTAAAGTACAAAAAAAGTACACTCTTTATTTTACCTAATTACTTTAGCTATTGTGTTCTGCAACAACACTCTTTATTTTAGCTAATCATTCAAACTAACTTAATTAATTTTTAAAACAAAAAATACTAATTGCTGATATTTTACTAATATAAATTTGCAATAATAATAAATTTGCCATATAAACATATAAAACCTGTAGAATGATGAGAAAAAATTACAAAATACAAAATAAATTATTACGTAATTTATCAAACAGAATTGAAAGAACATATAAAATTGCTACATATACGTATACATATATAAAATATATAAAATCCCAAATTCAAGACATAAATATACAAAAATCCAAGATATATTGTAACAACCCGACCCTTTTGTGTGCTTATATCTCTAGTTCTCTGAGTAGGTTATATGACTAATATGAAATTTTATGTAAAATTATATTTATACGTGGGAATTGTTGAATAATGTTTACCTATCTGTTGATTAATGGAATACATCTGTTAAACTTAACATATTGATTTTGAAATTTAAAACTATAGAGGCGTAATAATCAGAAATTGAGCATGAGAACGTGCTAGTGGGAATTTTTAGGGCTTTTTGAAAAGTTTAATTGAAAATTTATTTCGTGCGATTTACTAAGGCATGTTTGGCAAGGTTAGAAGCCAAAGACTTATTTGAGTCATATAAGCCCTATTTTCTTGAGCTCATCTCTCCATACATGTATGTTGAGTGAGTGGTAAACATAGAAAACCTGGGAAAAGAGAAAGAGGGGAAGAAGAGGAGAGTCAACAAGAGTAGAGATTGAAGAATTTGTTGGAAACAATTGAGGAGTCCAACTTAAGGTGAGAATCCCTACTTAATTAAATTGGAATTAAGCTATGTGTTGAGGTATCCTCCCTCCATGAAGTTAGGGTTATGATTGGGAGTGCTTGGGTCTCATTAAAGAGCCATGTACTTATTGAATATGTATGATAAGCACCTTAACCACTTGTTTTACTCATGTTCTTGCCTAGCTACTCTTACACTTTTATATGTTTGATTTCACAAGAATAGAAAGCTAGACATGGTATATATATATATTGCATGGTGTGAATGAAAGGAGCATGAACTTTTGAGAGGTAAAGGTCAAAGGGCTAAATTCCATGTTTATAAGCTTAATTACTATGTTTTTAGTGATCAAACTATTTTGATTTTAGCTTTGTGGCTGCCTTTTTGAATTTGGAAATTGTTGAATTTCGGACAAGAAAACAGGGCAAACTGCCGCACGTGCGGGCTTATGGCCGCACGTGCGGAAAACAGGGGAGAAGGATAAGGGCATTCTGCTAAAAAGGCACGTGCGGCCCAAGCCGGAAAATTTCGCGATCTTCTTTCGCTCTTCCTGGCCTCTTAAAAATATGGTTATGTCCATTTGATGTTCCCATGGTGCACTTAATTATGTAAAGCACAGCGAATTAAACAATGAGAAATGAAAAGAAAAGGCGATGTGCTAATGATTTATGTGCTTGGTGTAGGGCATCCGCAGGAAGGAACCGGCATCCACCCACATCATTGTGAGTGATAGTAGCATAACATAATGTTCTGTTTACATATTTCGTTGTGCACATGCTATTTAAGATCCTATTCACTCTTTAGTAAATGTATAAAGTTATATGGAATATGTCGATATGTGGGACTTTGGCATATGATGTATGGATCCGAGATCTTTGTCGATAGGCCATCAAATCCAAAGAGGAAGTGGAGGACAATAGTAAACCCTGAAATACAGTACCTCGGAAATAGCGAAGAATCCGAACCAATGCAGCTCAATGGGTGGAGCAAGGAGCAGAAACAAACAGGCTAACCACATGAACAGCATAGGCAAGATTGGGACGAGTAACCGTCAGATAAACTAAACAACCCACAAGCTCGGGATATAAAGTGAGATCATCTAGAGGGACACCATCAGTAGAGTTGAGCTTCGCGTTAAGCTCAATAGGTATATCAGAAACCTTAGTATCAGTAAGACAAGCATGGTGAATGACCTCATTAGCATACTTAGCTTGAGACAAAAAATAGCCCTTTAGAGAAGAAACAAACTCAATACCAAGAAAATACCGCAATGGACCCAGGTCTTTCATTTTGAAGCTGCGGAAGAGATCCTGCTTGACCTCAAAGATAGCAAAAGAGTCAGAGCTAGTGATGATCATATCATCCACATAGAGTAAGAGAGCAACACAACCAACCGGGGTACATCTTAGAAACAAAGCAGAGTTGGAAGTAGAAGGACGAAACCTAAGCTCAGTAATAGCAATCTGAAAGCGATCATACCAAGCACGAGGAGATTGCTTCAAACCATACAGAGCACGCCGAAGACGACAAACCTATCCAGAGGAATGGTGAAGGCCAGGGGGAGGATGCATGTAAATCTCCTCAGCTAGATGACCATTAAAAAAAGCATTCTTAACATCCATTTGATAAAGAGGCTAATGGCGAACAGCTGCGACAGATATCAAAGTACGGACAATAGTCATCTTGGCAACAAGGGCAAAGGTCTCCTCATAATCAATACCATACTCTTGTGAAAAACCCTTGGCAACCAGACGAGTTTTGTAGCGCTCAAGAGAACCATCAGAATGAGTCTTAACTCTGTAGATCCATTTGCAACCAACCAGATTTTTACCAGCAGGCAAAGGAACCAATTCCCAAGTACTAGTTTTCTATAAAGCAGACAACTCATCCTCCATAGCTTGAACCCAATGAGGATCTTGACAGGCCTCCTTGTAAGACCGATGTTTTGAAAAAGAGTGAATAGTAAACAAAAAAGTACGATAGGAAACAAAAAAAACATGTATTAGACCAACCCAACCTATTTGGAGGATGACGCACTCAAATAGGATCAGCAGCAAGGGTAGAGACAACCGGTGAAGGAGGAGCCTTGTCGCGAGAATAAACTAACAACAGAGGAGGAGAAGAAACCGAAGGAGAAGCAGCTAGAGGTGAAGCAGGAGGAGAAGCTGGAACAAGCTTAGGGGGAACTGTGGAGACGTACTCATCAGACGGGACCTCAGAAGGAAACGAATCAATATGAACCAAATCCTCTTTAGAAACTAAGGCGGTGAGAGGAGGAAACTGAAAGTAAAGTAGACGTTCAAGAAAGGCAACATAAAGATGACGGGAAACAGGGTCATAACAGCGATAACCTTTCTGAGTGAGACTATAACCCAAAAAGACACATAAGACAAACCGGGCACTAAGTTTGGTCCTATCTTTACCGCGGAGGGAGGGGGAGTAAAAGGACAAAACAAGCAGACCTAAACACACAAAGGAGAGAGTAATTGGGAAGTTGAGAAAACAGAACCCATAAAGAGACCGAGCAGAAAGAAGGGGGGTACGCATACGGTTGAGAAGAAAAGCAGCAGTAAGAACTGCTCACCCAAAAACAGAGCCAGAACGGAGGCAGAGAGAAGGAGCGATCTAGCTGTTTTAAGGAGATGACGGTGTTTACACTTAGCTCGACCATTTTGGGCAGGTGTATCAGTACAAGAAGTTTCGTGAATAGTACCCAATTTGGCCAAATATTCACAGAATTCAGTTTTAAAGTATTCCCCACCCAAGTCAGACCCCAACAACTTAATAGTAGACTCAAATTGTGTAGTGACCATAGACTGGAAAGTACGGTATATCTGGTAGAAGTCAGACGTATGAATCATAAGATAAACCCAAGTGTAACGAGTGCAGTCATTAACAAATGACATATAATAAGCAGAACCCCCTTTGGTGAGAATAGGAGAAGGGTCCCAAACATCAGTATGAACTAAAGAAAATGGTATATTAGATATAGAAGTACTTTTATGAAAAGATAAGGCTATCATTTTGGCAAGTTTACACCCTCGACATTCAGTTAGTTCACTAGGAGAAACTTTACCCAATATACCAGACTGAGCTAAAGACCGTAAGCGATCAGCAAACAAATGCCCTAATCTAGAATGCCACAAGTAGAAAGGACTAGACAGAGAATCTAACTGAAAAGAGAAAAGGGCAGTCAGAGAGGTTTCCATAGGCAAGCTCTCCACCACATAGAGGTCTCCAACTCTACGATCGGTCCCAATCTGTTACTTACACATCCGATCCTGCACAGAACAAATAGAAGAAGAAAATATAACATCAAAACTAGAGGCATCAAGCTGACTGATAGATAATAAACTGACAGATAACTGAGGAACATAAATGACAGATGGAATAGAGACAGCAGACATAGCAAACGGTAGGACATACCCAACAGATACAACAAACATAGTAGACCCATTAGCAGCATTGACAGTAATAGAAAAGAGGGGAGGAGTACAATTTTAAAGTAAAGAGAGATGGAGAGCCATATAATGAGAGATACCAGAGTCAAAAATCCAGACAGACGAAGAAATACTTGAAGAAGACCCAAGCAAACCTGAATAAAGAGAGAAAACAATGGCGACAGATGGGGATGGCTGGGAGATGGACAATATATGTTGAAACTAACTAATCTGAGCAATCAAGGAAGCCAAGTCAGGATCAGGAGCCGGAGCAGATGCAATATACATAGCAGGAGGAGCCCGGAATTGATTCTGAGATCGCTGAAAAGATAAGGCAAGCAGACGTCCCTTCTTGGGACAGAGGTACTTCCAATTGCCTCTCTGATAGCAGAAGGCACGCTCATCAAAAGCCAGAGACATTGTAATAACCAAAAAGCTGAGGGATTCAAGTGTAATAACCCAAAAATAGAACCAGAGAGATCAAATTTATAATAACCAGAATGTTGACCCAAGGACCTACAAATATTCCCAAGTCAGATGGACAGAACTAGAAGCACCAACCCACAAACATCCCAAGTAGAATCACAAACAGAGAGAGAGAGAGACTGAAGGCGAGAGATTGAATCACAAACTAAGGCAGAGAGATTGTCCTTGCGAACTGAAGTGAGAGAACCAAGATCCAGATGAACCGAGAGAGTTCGCGTCTGCGAGATCGAATCCCAGAAGTTGATCGAGAAGTCGAACACGAGACTAGAGAGCCACGGATAGCTCGCGACCCGACAACCAAACTAAAAGTCACGAATGACGACGAATCCCGATTACGGAAAGATAGAAAGATCACGATCACGACCACGACTGTGATTTTAGATGGAGGTCGAGTTTGATGGTCACGAACTAGAGGCTGGAACGAAAGGGTTGGTTCAAACTCAGATAGGTTGCTCGAACTCAGATAAGGACTGGAACCAGCGAACAAGATCAAGCCAAGATCAAAACTAGAGATGATTTTGAACCAGAGGGTGAAAATTTCGAACAATCAGAGTTGAGAACTAGGGTTTCGGACACAGCTCTGATACCATGTAAGATTTCTGAATGAATCTCTATATTCAATTGTGTTATCGTAATACAAGAATACATTGGTTTATATAACAATCTAACCCTAGAACGAAAAAGGAAATACGACTTATTTCAATATACAAAATATATATACTACCATATATACATAAAATCCCTAATAGATTCTCACAAACCCATGTACCTCATTAAGAGGTCATGGGTTTGACTCCTTTACTCCCCTTCCAATGTACCAATAAAAGAAACATCTTCTGCAAATACAAGCCAGTTTACAACTCCAAATGGATGAACGATTCCAAATACCTCATAACAATTAAAAATATAAAGTAATTGGGAGGACACGTCATCTGCATCGTCAAAGTTAGTAAAGTATAAATTCAAGCCACATAACATAACCCATTTAACACAATCAACCCAACTAAATGAGATTACCAGGTAAATGTCAACGAACACAAACGACATATGCAGCATTAACTTGCTTTTCTTGTAAATCAAGCATTACAATCAGAGAGTTAGCATATTTATAACTTTACCCAACTTAAAATCAATTTAAGTAATCACAAACTAGATAAAGACGTTTAACAACCTTACCTTTTTAATTGTCTATTATCGTATGTTGAATAGACAACATCATAGTGTCCATTCAAGGAATCAACTAACTCCAAGTAACCAGTCAACATATCCCACCTGCAAAGATAATTATTAGACAGATTGAAGTATTACAATCTTGCACCTAGAAAATATCTGTGTAGCTTACTCGCATCTCTGATGTTGGTCAACATTCAGAACCACCTCAAAAACAGTATCTGCACTTGCATCAACAACACCAACGGCCTTCACAAGAACAGTTTTACCACTCTACAAAAAAAATAAAAAAACTAAGTAAATTTTAACTAGAACCTACTATTTTAAGCCAAATTGTTTACATTTCTCTCCTATCTCAAAATAAAACAAATATTAGGAAGTGTAATTCATTAAAAGCATCAGAAGGAAAGAAAGCTATATGACAAGAATAAGAGCAAACACATACAAGCAATAAATTTGACACATTGGCATACCTTTGAAGGCACAATTGGAATTCGAAAGCTTAAACTTCTGTTGCATAATTTTCATTTTAGCTGTAGAGAATTTTTTGTGAATCTTGTATATTTAATATGAGACATCAATTTTGCGTTAAGCCTCTTTGATCATATATAATTCTAGTACAACAGCTTTTGGCATTTTTCAATACAATAATTTACAATAAAAAAAATTCTAAATTCTTGTATCTATAGGGAAGAAAGAAAAAGAAAAAAAAGAAAGATAATATTTATATTAAAAAGGTACCTATAATAACAAAGTACGATAATAAATGACTTAACTATGTTAATTTTCATTTCACCTCTCTATCTCTTCTCCTCTCCTTCCTACTTAGATTTCTTATAAATTTAAGATTTTTCTTTATTCTCAAAATATTCTTTTAACACACATAAAAAAATAAAAAATGTAAATCGAAATACGCCTTTTCTTGAAAAGATCATTGATGATTCAATTGTTCCAATCTTGGTACCTCTCAGGCTCATTTGGAATGCATATATGCTCCTCAAGATTAAAGTGATTGCATGGACTTTGGCTCATTACCCTACTACTATGTCATTATGGATGAGATGAGGGTGTTTTAGCTAGCGGAGTTGGATTGGGTTGCACCTTCTTTTTATGTTCATATATGTTTTGCATTGATTAAGAGCTCTTTGGGATTGTGCATGTGCCGTTGTTTGGGTTATTTGGTTAAAGGAATGCAAGAGTTTTTTACCATAAATAAGAAGACTTACGGGTATATTTGATAAAATTTGTTATTTGGCTTCTTTTTGGGCTTTAGCATTCCTACATTCAAGAAAATTCCTTTATTTTTAATTTCTAGGGACTGGAGAGCCATATCTAGTAAATGTTTCTTGAATTTCTTTCATTTTTTTAATGGACATCCCGCCTTTTGTATCTCTTTTGTATTTCTCCTCTTTTTATTAATAAATTTCTACTTATTGCTAATAAAAATAAAAACATGTTAGATACTCTTAACAGGTGTCGAAATTGATAACTTACGTAAAATAAACCTTGTATTACTAGAATAATAACAAAATAATTACAAAAGACAATAAGTAACTATTAGATAAACCCTAATCAAATAATAGAGTCTAAACTACTCTCAAGATAATAATAAAATACATGCATACTAAACATAAACAACTCATTGTTCCAAAACGTTTTTTAGTGTCTCAGAGAGAAAAGAAGGGATTTACATATGATTTTTATAGATCTAGAAAAAGCTTGTGATAGAGTGGCTAGAGATATAACAAGATGGTTGTTGGAGAAAAAAGGTGTGTAACCAAATGGTATATTGATGCGCCAAAAAACATGTATAATGGAACTGTGACTACAATTAGATCACCGACAAAAGAAATTAGTGAATTCCCAATCATTGTATGGTTGCATCAAGTGTCAGCTTTAAGCCCTTCCCATATGCTTTAAGGGGTTGTTTGGAAAGTGCTAGAGTAGTATACTTTTTGATTTTTTACGAAAAAATGTGAAATATGGGCTGGGTTTGAAGTGATGTGGTAGAGAGATGATGTGACCCAAATAAGATAATTGTGGCCCAAATAGGATAATGTGCTAAAATAGTCAAACAAGCACATGCCAAACAAGCACTTAGTCATGGATGAATTAACTATACATATTTAGGATGACATCCCATGGTATATGTTGTTAGCTAATGATATCATTTTAAGTAGATGAAACTAAGGAAAGAATTAACATTAAATTAGAAATTTGAAGATGAGAACTTGAGTAAAAAGAGTTTAAAAGTAGTAAAAATTAAATTGAATGATATAGATGTAACTTTAGCACCAATAGAGGTGGAAAATAATGGAGAATTGAAGATTGAAAAACATGAGATAACAAATAGTGAACATTCACTACTTATGATCAATTGTTAATAAGGATAGTAGTTTGGCCATGTTAAGTCACCAATTGCCCCAAAAGTTAAAGTTGCTAGGAAATAGGCCCAACAATCTATGTCAAGCTATCCAACAAAGATACTTGAACCTAAGACATTTCTCAACTTGAGCTGCTTGATACCATTTTAAGTCACCAATTGCCCCAAAAGCTCAAGTTGTTAGTAAATCGACCCAACAATGTATATCAAAATATCTAATAGGCCCAAGTGGAGGATTGTGGCCTAGCATATTGTGTGATCAACGAATACTAACAAAATTAAAAGAATTTTTTTATAAAACAACTATAAGGCCAACAATGCTTTACGGGAAAGAGTGTTAACCAACTAAGAAACAACATGTACATCAAATTAGTGCAGTTAAGATGAAAATGCTTGGATGGATGTGTGTAATACTTGAAAAGATATAATTAGAAATTAATATAGCCATGAAATGGTAAGATTAGCACCTATTGAAGATAAGTTGAAAGAGAACACATTAAGATAGTTTGATCATACACAACGAAGACTTATAGATGCAACGGTAAGGAAGAGTGATATGATCATATAAATGGAGATGCTAGGGGAGGGAAAGACCTAACTTGACATGGGATGTGGTTAGTGGAAACAATTTTATTTAATTTAACTGAGCATATAACCCTTGATAGAGCTAAATGTTGGAGATAAGATTATGTTGTCAAAGATATCAGAAGATATGGAAGATATTACAATATATGGAGATCCCATGATTCGTGGTTATTATTATCTTTGATTTATTTCAATTCCTTATCTAAAGGGATTTGATTGTATCTCTCACTCTATATATATGGTGTATCATATAATTAAGAGTATTAAGTTGAGTGAATGAACGATGTAGCCCATATAGGGCTTTGTGTGTGTGGATGTAGGCTAATATTGGATGAACAATGTTAAACCTTTGTATTCTTTCTTTTCTTTTTTCTGCCTCTATTATCTCTCCATATTCAACCTTATTGCCTTATTACAAAATTCAACTTGGTATCAAAGCCTACTGAAACCTAGGCATTTTTCTACTGAACCCTAGGCATGTTTTTCTATGGAGTGCTCTCTCACTCTAAATTTTTGTTATAAAGGTGTTTTTCCCTTTTTCTTGAGTTGACCACTAGTTTGTTGGTGTAGTGAGCAAACTTTGTGATTTTTACTTATTTCGGGGCTGCCGATGTGTTCGGTAGCATTATTCTGTGATACATCAAGTTTTTTGGCTACTTATCTACCCTTTTAGGGTCTCTATGCTGATATGGTAAACACATATTTGGTTCTTTTTTGTCTTTGGACTACCGGTGCGTTCAGTAGCATTCTTTGTGGGATGCTGCTTTTCTGACCTTTCTGTTTGTGGTGATTTTTGATTCGGCCTTGTTGCTTTCTCTGTCTCAGTTGGTTTCTTTTACTGCCATCATGATCAATTCAATGCACATTTCTCTATTGCAAGATGTTGGTTCCTTGCCTATATTCATTGAAATTGTCATTGAAGGGAGTTATTAAAATTGTTGTTGTCTTTTGGCAACTTCATTGTAGTTGTTTGTGATGCTCATCCTATTTTTGAGTTCAAGTTGGACACTTCACTTCAATTCTTCCGTGTTCCAACGTGAAGGAGAGTGTTGGAGATAAGATTATATTGTCAAAGATATTAGAATATATGGAGATCCCATGATTTGTGCTTATTATGATTTTTTGTATTTTGATTTATCTCAATTCCTTTTCTGAAAGGATTTGATTGTATCTCCTACTCTATATATATGGTGTATCATGTAAATAAGAGTATTAAGTTGAGTGAATGAAAGATGCAGCCCATAGGGTTTTGTGTGTGTGGATGTAGGCTAATATTGGTTGAACCACGCTAAAACCTTTGTGTTATTTCTTTTCTTTGGCGAAAAATGATTCATTTAGCCGAACCCACTTGTTTGGGACACAAGGTTCAGTTTGTTTTGACTTGGCTTGGTTTGTTTAGAGAGTTTCAGTATGATTCAATGGAAATATAACTCAATTTCCTAGGAACAGAAACGTTTAGCCATTTCGATGGAAACAACAAATTTTGTTCCTTGATCCTTTTTTAATATAAACATTTCACAATACTCCTTTAATGAGCTAACATTATATCCTACAAAATAGGGGCTGGTATAACAGCCATCTTCCACTATGATTATGTTAGTAACATAACCAACAATCTCTTCATGCCCTCCTAAAATCAAGTATAGATAGCAAAATTGTGTTCACTCTTCGGTATCTCATAGCCTTCAAATATGCATTCCATATATTCAGTTTTAACTCACTTACGTTAATGCTCTTAATTTTAGAACAACTCGCCACACTTATAACTAAACATTTACCTTTGATTTTGTTTCATGAATAAAACAATAAATAGCATTAATCATGCAACCTCAAAGTGTGCAGATGTTTTAAAAGGCATGATGTACAATGATAGAAATCTCATATAGATTGACCTTAGGTTTAGAAAGTTTAAGCTAATTGTCAAGAGAATAGTGGTTAACCTAGTAAAATCTCTTGCAACACAGCTCCTAAATGGTGAGTATCGTACAAGATTTCCCTTTCATTTTGCCTTTTTCCTTGCGAACCCCCTCTCTCTCTCTCTCTCTCTCTCTCTCTCCCCCCCCCCCTATAAATTTCTCCCCGTCTTTGAAATAAAAATTTTCTTTAATTGTTGTTCAAAAGAGGATAAACACATAAAATAAAATGAAGTCCAAATAATGTACCTTAGAATTAGCCACATCCTCAAACATTCTAATACCTGAAATCAAAAGGAAAGAAAACACGGTAATTTTCCAAATAATGCCATACCAAAAATAAGTGCACAAAAGCATGCCAAAAAAAAACCCTAAGAAAATGCTTCCATACATGCAAGCCCCATCCACCTGCAGTTGGCAATTTCTAGGATTAATCCACACAGGTGGTCCCAAGTGGGGGTTGCCTCTAGCTAAAGCCATGTGCATCCTATGGCAGCATCTTGTCTATTTTACATAAGCCTACAAATCAATGTATTTTACAAAATTTTCTTGTCCTTCCTTACTTTATTATTGAGAATTATGGATAAATTGGGTAAATGGATTTTAAACAGGTCTAGCTATTAGGTTCACAGTTCAAGCTTGTAATGGTTACAAGGATTTTAGGGTAAATTACATTTTGCACCCCTGTACTTTACACAAAATCTCACTTTAGTCCCTACACATCAAATTGTGGCACTTAACCCCCTGCACTTTTAGTCAAGTGTCACATTGGCCCTTCTGTTAATAGTGAGGTTAACAAAAGTTATCCTTTAGGGAGCTAAGTGTCACAATTTTGATGTGTAGGGACTAAAGTGGGATTTTGTGTAAAGTACAGGAGTGCAAAGTGTAATTTATCCTCACATGTTTTTCATGTGACTAACCTCTATTAACAATGAGGCTAACAGAAGGGCCAAAGTGACACTTGACCAAAAGTGCAAGGGATTAAGTGTCATAATTTAATGTGTAGGGGCCAAAGTGGGATTTGATGTAAAGTGCAGGGGTGCAAAGTATAATTTGCCCAGGATTTTATCATGTCCTCTACGTTACAAGCAGGTCAAGTTAGGCTGAGGATTTTGACATGATTAATTAATTGTTCCATGTTTGGATTGACCCATTTAGTTGAGCATCCGAGCACAACATAACTCAAACTTGACTAACACAAAACTGTGAAGCGAAGTCCCATCCCATGTTGTCTGGGAACAAAAGTAATATGCATTTATATAAGTGTGAGTGCACCCTCACCTTAACAATTAGCTTTTGGGGTTGAGTTCTACTGAAGACTGTATAACATACTATATTAGTGCATGTAATGCCTTCATTAGATTAATGAAATGATTATTCTTCTCTTATCAAATGGTACAAGGTCAGAGTACCAAGGATGGGTAAGGTGAGTATGCCAAGCCTGCACACAGCAAGTGCTACCGAATGAGCATGATGCTCATGAGAGAGGGTGTGAAGCGAAGCCCCACATTGTCTAGTTATGAAATTAATGTATAGTATATATGCATGAGAGTGTTGGATCACTTGATATACATTGTTACCCATTTCCTAACAGCTTAAGCTTTTGGGACAGTTGGTAACTTAACATGGCATCAAAGGTTGAGAGAGATCTTGGGTTCAAGTCTCTCTGTTAGCATTTGGTATTGGTCCCCATTTGGTTTCTTCTTGTCTGTTAGTTGTTTGTTTCTCCTTCTGTTTGGTTCTCTCTTTATCTCTCCACGTGCAAGATGGGGTTGCACATGAAGGAGGGTGTTGGATAGCTTGATATCCATTGTTGGGTCCATTTCCTAAAATAAGTTTTGGGGACAATTGGTAACTTAACAGAGGGAATCCTCACCTCAATAGCTAGCTTTTTGGGTGGAGTTCTACCCAAGATTGTGCGACAATAATGTGTATTATGTAAGTGTGAGGTCACCCCCAACCTCAAAAGCTAGCTTTTGGGGTTGAGTTCTACCCAAGACCGCATAACACAGTATCAGAGTTGGAGTACCTAGGATGGGTAAGGTGTGTGTCCCTCGCCTACACATGGCAGGTGCTACCAAGTGACCATGTTGCGTGTGGGGGAGGTTGTGAAGTGAAGTCCCATGTTGCTTGGGTACAAAAGTAATGAGCATCATATAATCATGAGGGCTCCCTCACATCAACAGCTAGTTTTTGGAATTAAGTTCAACCAAGACCTTGTAACAAAAACATTGCCCACCCTTTCCTTAACGCAATTATAACAATTGCGCCAAACTCCACACCACCACAGAAAATAATAATAATAAATAATTAATTAATTAAGAGCATGTGCACATGAATGCCATTGTTGACAACGCCATACATGGGACTAGGCTATAAAGCCAAAGCCTAAAAAGATGTAACTCCTCTCTAAACATGCAATATATGAAGAAAAATATAAAACAAAAAATAGATTACCAAACAACTATCTATCAAAATAAATGAAAGGAAAAAAAAATACCATTCTCCATACGAACACATTGCCACTGATGTGCTCCAATCACATCTGTAACGTCCCCATGCATGCACCCATCTGATCCAACATTCATGCTCAAATTTGAGGTTTGGCGTAAAAGAGTCTCCGGACCTATGTAAAACAGGCACAAAAAATATAAAAACTCAACTAGAATTGATGTATATTTGACACAAGTCAATCTTAAAACAAAATATACTTCAATATGAAAAACATAACATGTTCGTGACACATCACATTATATTAAAGTACATAGATAAAATAAAACACACATGCAGCAATTGGACAGATGCAGCCGACATAAGAATCCATATCAGATCCATAACCTGTAGGAACAAAGGATGCAAAGCCAACTACCCAAATGACCAAAAATACACAAATAATGCTAAGACTCGAAGCAAGGCACTCCAATACCTCCGTAGAACCCTATATTGGCACCTTTAGAAGGAGAATAGTCCATTGATTTCATCTAAAACAAAACCAGAGACCAAATCTGAAAAATAGGTAAACAAAACCAAAAAACATTCGGAAAATTGAAAACCTTACCAAATGGCCTAAAAAAATTTCAGAAAATTCACCACAAATTGTAGCTTGAAGAGATGAATTAGAAATAGCCTATCAACAATCTCCAAATATTTTCCAGCAATTTGATACTGACATAAGCCCCCGCAATAGCCTATCAACAGTCTCCAAATATTTTCCTCAAGTTTGAATGCGCAAAGAATTAATTTGGATTCTGATACCAAGTTGAGTTGCTAATATGTATTAAAGTTAAAAAGAAGACAACAATGTGAACAAAGAACTGGAAAAGAAGGCTAGGGTTCAATAATGAGACCGTACACCGTAACTTGTATTTATACTACTAGCATTACAAAAGGCAATGACCAAAATACCCTTTTACCTAAACCAATAAAAATAAAAGATCTGTAACGCCACCAAACTTGCTTCCCATCCTTTTTTCTTTGGACCCACACCCCTACACCCCTTCTTTTGGACCCGCACCCCTGCTCTGCAACCCCTTCCAGACTTCCACTATCAGCCCCCCCGACCTCCTCCGGCCACCCTACCCTGGCTCTGCGATGACCCCTTCCCCCGCTACAACCCTTCCATTTCCCAACCTCCCTTCCCCACCAGTGACCCCTCTCCTCAGCCCCCAGACCCTTACCACCATTGGCGCCACCAGCATCCAGGTCAGCCCATCTCCAATGCTACCCTCAACCCCTCCCCCTTCCTTGCACAACAACACCACATGCATTCCTTCTCTCTCTCGGACGCGACCCCCCTAGCCCTTGCCCACAAAGAGAGGCTAGAAGGGGGCTACAAGTAAGGGCTAAGGTGGTGGGGGAGAGGTAGAGGGTAGCAAAGAGAGGCTGGGGAGGGCAGACGAGGAAGAAAGAAGTGGTAGGAGCTGGTGGAAGTGGGTGGGGTTAGGGTTAGGGAGGTTAGGAATGGGGATAAAACAGAAATTTCATGTTAGGGTAAAATTGAAATAAAAAAATTTGAAAAGAGAGGTGAGGGGTCCAAAGAAAAGATATAAGGGCTATTAGCAACTCCCTATTTATATTAGAACAATAATACTACAATATGACAATAGTACCCTTATAAAAAACACATGGCTATCTAATAATTTATATATTTATATATAATATATAAACACTCGCATAGGTGCTCCCAACCTTAGACTTTCTGTTTGACCTATAGTCATGTATGAAATAATGGACAGTATGTGCCCTCTCACTCCCATGCCCCCCGCTTCCACTTCGTGCAAATAAGGTTTTTTTTTTCCGGTCATATAATTACGATGATGATGATGATGATGATGATGATCAATTTTTTACAATACTGTCATATAACAACAAGATACCATATCTACTTACAATGGCTCTATTAGTTCAATTTACACAACTTCAAAAGACATTGAAATGACATTTAATAATTGAAAAAATGGCCATTATCATACACAATTCATGAAAATAACATCAAACCATATTTATCAAAAAATAAATAAATAACATCAAACCATAGCATACCACCTCACCTTCACCAATTCTTATTAGCCTTCTCAACCATGTGCATAACGCCTTACTCTTGGTCGATGTCCTTCAAGATTAATCCTTCCATAAAAAATTTAAAATAATAATAAAAAAATAAAATAAGAAGATAATTGATTGAAGGCAGCACACATAAAAAAAATGCATGAAAGTGAATGGCTTAGTCTTCCCCTCATTTCTTGCCAATATGGATGCGCAAAAAATACATCAAATCACTTATGATCAATTAAGAAAACAAATGATTTTAACAATTGATAAAACCATTTGTTTTGTGAAAAGTAAG